>OX451219.1:106418702-107091656 GCA_949628195.1 Phasia obesa
ATTACAGAGCGTTGCGCTCTTATTTAGGGTTCTATTTAGGTTAGACTGTACAATTTAATAGTCTTAAAAAATTCATAAAACTTTTTTCTCCAAGCGATCAGAGTTGCAAATTCTTGTTTTTTGTATAATAGTGTTGTGGTACCTAGGTACAACGATTTTGGAAAAAAATTTTTAAAATTGATGTTGTTGATGACATTGTCATTTTTAAAAGTTCGCTGTGAAAAAGGCAGTAAGTTTGAAACTGCTGTGATTTTAAAAATGGATCATTATACTAACGTGACCAGATGGGCTGTCGTTAATTGCTATCTAGGACTAGAGTCCTGTCTAAATTTTAGCAAGCTGAGCCTATTAGTTTGTTTTTGACAGCCATACACAGCCTTGTTAACTTTAACAAAAATGGAAAAACTGTAAATATCACGTGCTAATAAAACATTTACGAAACCTAACGAAGAGCCCGATAAATACTATGGAGACTCTGCACCATCAATATTAATACGTAAAAAGTGAACCGATCTTTCTGAAAGTTTCACAGTTTGTTACTAGATACACGGATGGTAAAATAGAGTACTTATTTTTTTGATATTCGACGTGGGCGTGGCATCTCCCATACAAAGTAAAAATTTATCATCGTGTTTCTTGGTAAAAGTAATAGGTAGCACCTTGAAATTTTGCACCAGTAACCTTTATATTAACGTACATAGTATAGATGGACTGGATTGGAATAGCGGGAGTGGTACCTCTCACACAAAGTGAAAAATTTTTATCCTGTATCTAGAGAACTGCACTAGGTAGCGGCTTGGAATTTTGCACCAATAACCGCCATATTAACGTACATAGTTTAGTTAAACACAGACTGAATTAGAGTAGCGGGAGTGGTACCTCCCATACAAAGTGAAAAATCCTGTATCTACACAACTGCACTAGCTAGCCCCATTGGAATTTTGCACCAATAACAGCCATATTAACGTATATAGTTTAGCTAAACACAGACTGGATTGGAATACCGGAGGTGGTACCTCCCATACAAAGTGAAAAATTATTATCCTGTATCTAGAGAACTGCACTAGCTAGCGTCTTGGAATTTTGCACCAATAACTGCCATATTAACGTACATAGTTTAGCTAAACACAGACTGGATTGGAATAGCGGGAGTGGTACCTTTTATACAAAGTAAAAAATTATTATCCTGTATCTAGAGAACTGCACTAGGTAGTGCCTTGAATTTTGCACCAGTAACCGCCATATTAAACACAGACTGAATTAGAATAGCGGGAGTGGTACCTCCCATACAAAGTGAAAAAATATTAGTCCTGTATCTATAGAACTGCACTAGGTAGCGCCTTGGAATTTTGCACCATTTACCGCCATATTAACGTACATAGTTTAGTTAAACACAGACTGAATTGAAATAGTGGGTGTGGTACCTCGCATACAAAGTGAAAAATTATTATCGTGTTCCTGGCGAACTACAATAGATAGCGCCTTGAAACTTTGCAAGAGAAACCTTTGTGCTAAAGCGCATAGTCCTGCCAAAATACAGAATGAATTGGGACAGTGGGCGTAGTACCTCCCATACAGAGTAAAAAATTATTATTATGTATCTAGAGAACTGCACTAGGTAGCGCCTTGGAATGTTGCACCAATAACCGCCATATTAACGTACATAGTTTAGTTAAAAACAGACTGAATTGAAATAGTGGGTGTGATAGTGCTAAAGCGCATAGTCTGCCAAAATACAGAATGAATTGGGACAGTGGGCGTGGTACCTCCCATACAAAGTGAAAAAAAAATTATTATTGTGTACATAGAGAACTATAATAGGTATGGTCTTCAAAGTGGGTACAAGTAAACCGTATACCCACGCGTATACTCTAGAAAAACATAGGCTGAATTGGGACAGTGAGCGTGGTACCCCCCCCCCCCCCATACAATGTAAAAAATTATTATCCTGTATCTAGAGAATATGTAGCGCCTTGGAATTTTACATCACTAACCCCCTTAATAAGATACATTGTGTAGAAAAAACACAGACTGAATTTGATACATCCTATGCAAAGTGAAAAATTTTTATCGTGTTGTATTAACAAAAAACAGGATGGGAACATTTTTGACGTGAGAATAGCGTGCGTTTTCGCGTTAAAGGTTGGTCATACTTTTCTTCCAAGTGTTTTTATTGTATTTTTTGTGGATGGGTGTAGCGAAGAGACCGGGGATAGGTAGTTCTATTATAAAGGGTGGTTAAATTTGTAAGGGCCGATGTCGATTTTGATTAAAACACAAATTATATAAGAAATTATTGTCATTTCCTTTTATTTTCATAATATTCGTATGGTTCAATATTGCAAGGAACAAAATATCGCTACCTCAGCGGCATACTTCCATCCAATGCTCCACATTTTCGATAACGCTGAGGCATAATTGAGGTTCTATGCCGTTAATGTGTCGAATTATCTCATCCTTTAGCTCTTGAATTGATGCTGGCTTATCGACGTACACCTTTTCTTTCAAATAACCCCAAAGAAAGAAATCCAACGATGTCAAATCACATGATCAAGGCGGGCAATTGACATCGCCAACATGCGATAACACGGCCATTGAATTTGTCGCGGAAAAGAGCCATTGTTTCGTTAGGTGTGTGGCAAGTGGCACCGTCCTGTTGAAACTACATATCGTCCACATGCATATCTTCCAATTCGGGCCATAAAAAGTTGGTTATTATCTCACGATAGCGGACACAATTCACAGTAACTGTCTGACACCGTCCTCATTTTCGAAAAAATACGGCCCTATGATGCCGCCAGTCCATAAACTGCACCAAACAGTCACTCTTTGTGGTTGTATTGGTTTTTCGACAATCACTCTTGGATTATCATTCGCCCAAATGTTTCAATTCTGCTTATTGCCGAATCCACTGAGGTGAAAATGTGCCTCATCACTGAATATGATTTTTTTCGAAAACTGATTATCCAACTTTGCCATTTCTTGCTACCATTCTGACTATTGCTCGATTGTGTATCTTTCCATGATTAAATTGCGTTAGTTTGAAATTGAGAAATATCAAATTAAATGCAGAAAAATACTTGACGTTTAGGTGTGGTTCACATTCAACATCGGTCCTTAAAATTTAACCACCCGATATAAATGGCGGGAATTAAAAACGCTGTAATAAATGTATCCAGTTTAATGGAGCCCATGTTGAGAAATAAAACGTCCTTTTTGATGAAAAATATAAAAAGAGAAATAAGTGGGTTATTTGGTTACCAGTAATTACAACCAATTTTTTGAGACTTCTAAATTGATTTGTTACAACGAAGATCACCTAATAGGGCATATTTAACAAGGTGATAGCGTAAGGGAGAGTTATATCTAATTTATTCTCTCTTAAAATACCTGATTAATGTCAAACTTCATATAAAAAAAAAATTTAAAAATTTCTCTTTAATATTAGCTCCACCTTGTGCTGTCACCTGATTAAATATGTCTTGTCTCCTAAAGCGGCATTTAGATGGTCAATCGCGGCTCGTCAGCGCGTTGCAAGCGAAGATTGTCAAACATCATTATACAACAGACACTGAGCAGTGAGGTTGTTATTTAAGATGGCGACATCATGACTATATTTTATTTATTCTTTAGTTTCTAATCAATTATTTAAAAAAATTTATTGAAAAAATACAAATATTCTTTATATTATTTTTACAAAAGAACACCTTTCGGCAATATTGAAAATATTAGTATCTGGTCAGAGTTATGCCTCATTAAAATCTCCTTAATTCATACTGTGTGAATGAATAGGAAAATGTAAGAATGTATGTATGTAATATTTTATTAATACAGAAACAAAATTCAAAGTTTCGAACAGTTCCGTGTAATACATATACTCCACAGTTATATGTTCTCTATCATGAATAGTTTTCAGTATTTTACTTTTAATGCACCGTGAATCCTTTCTTATTGTGCTGTTTAAGGTTTAATAAAATCTATCTTAATTTTTGGAACAAGTAATAATGTCAAAAGCTGTCTTAAGTTGAAGGAAAACATTTCCCTAACGTCGTTATGGGATTTTCCTTTATAATAATTGAAAAATACCAATTAAATAATATTTTTGCTAACTCGTCTACATACCCTTTCTTAACTTGAATTTTGGCAATTAATATTTCCATATAAACACACACACAATAATTAAATAAATGAAATATTTTAAAAATAAACTCTAATAAAAACCCTTTACATACAATACCATACATAAAAACTAACCCACATGCAAAAACAATAAATTCTCTTAAAAGCAAGCGCTCTAGCCGAGACATCACATCACAACACAACACAAAATATCAAAAATTTTTGATTTCCATCCAGCGCGGCTGACAAACACGAATTTTGGTCGTTTACACGAGATTGTTGGCTTGCCATCAACCCGCGCTCTCAACCCGCGCTTGACCATCTAAATGCCGATAATAAGTGAGTTCATTATAATCGTGTTTTACTGTATTTAAAATAAAACAAAAAGTAAACTTCTCTTTTTTTCCGTAAAACAAGAGTACATGTGCACAAACACACAAACCTATATGTACCCGCATGTAGTACAAATGCATTGTTCTCTCTTCACACAACACAAGCATTTCCATACACGCTGTACAGTAGATGTATTTATATGCATGGGGACGGCAGATGTAAATAGTAGTGGTTTGTTGTTCGATAAGTACACATTGTACTTTCCTACGCAGTACAAGTTGGAAGTAGAGGTACAGTTGATAAAGTGGAAAAAAACAAGTTTTATGAAAAATTAGTTGTGTTGCATCAATTCATTCTTAAGAAATGGAAGCAGACGATGTAAATTGTTTACTTTTAATTTATATTGAACATAATTTAAATAATTTTAATATTTTTAGAATCAAGTGTTAAGACGTAGTAAGGAGATTTATAATAAAATTTGTCTGGGAGAGTATGGTTTGCGCGAAGGAAGTAGCAAAAGCAGGGTATGGACTGTCTTTGCTAAAATAGTGGATCAAAATGGTGTAGAAATTTCTGGTCACGTTTGTTGTCTAATGTGTAAAAAAGTTTTTATATTCAGCAAGACTTCATACACTTCAAATTTAGTAAAGCATCGTTGCTATGCTATCAAATATATACATAAGCCCAAGAGCTCAACAGTGGACGTTGAATTGCCAAAGCTGGAATTTTCCAATATTTCATTAGAGTCGAGTGACGATAACAATCTCACGCATTTAATAACGAAATGTTTAATAAAGAATTGCGTGTCATATGATCTGATACAGGATCAAGATTTTAGGGCAGTATTTCAAGAGTTTTTAGCACTCGGAGATAAATTTGGCATCATAGATGTTGGCAAATTACTGCCATCTGCGAAAGCAGTTGCTAGAAATGTTAACGAAATCTACGAAAATTGCTATGATCGAATTAAAGCGGAAATAGCGTCGAATAGAGAAAATGGCTTTGGAATAGCGATCAATATTTGGACAAATAATTTCTTAAAATTAAGTTATGTTGCTTTGACTATACATTTCATAAAATCTGGCGCTGTAACATGTCGTTTGCTCGGCTTGAGGACCATAGAAGGGGAAAACTGTACAGGTAAGCAATTAAAATATGTATGTGGAATTTACTTAAATAGCTGTAAAATTTCAAAACAAAAATGTAATTACATGCAGCCGGTAAACGTAATATAAACAGCATGTTCGGAAATATATACGTATGTACATATGTATGTAACCGCCCTGCATTCGATTCGCATACCTGTGTCTCTGTGCAGTAACTTAAGTAAGAAATTTCTCACATGAAATTATTGTAGTCCTCATGTTATACATAGGGCGGACTAGCGCTAATCATGATGTAAAATTTCAGGTACTGATTACGCTGCCTGTAGACTTGCAAATATTGTATAAAAGTTATGTATACATAGGTAAAGGCTTTAGACCAGCTAACTGTTTATTGCTCTTTTTTTTGCTAATGTCGTGTCAAAAATACATACATCTCCTAGTAGAATGTCAAATTTGTTGTAGTTGTTGCCGTACTGCTCACACCTGGTAGGAATGCACCTTAGTATTATCTATAAAACGGCAAGTTGCAAGCGTGTTTGCACATCCAAGTAAGAAGTACTGAAAACTTGGCAGCACCTTTTATATTTGTCAGCAGGAAATTTTAAACACTATTTATAATTTTAGAATTTTATATTAGGCCCATGTTCTTGAGTAATTACCGAGGGATGGTAACCTTTATATAAACTAAATACATAAACCATATCTGAAGCACTAGTTTAGTGTGAATTACTTTCAAAGCAAAATCGAACAAAATATTGAACACGACTTGGCGGGTACTGCTAGATTGTTTGTAACTTAGTTGAGCTACAAACTCGAAAAAAAGGGAGTGTTACACCCCTTTTACAATTGGCAGAAACAGAGCAGACTGAAAAGATTTGTTGGCAAGAGGTAGAGTATGTATTTCATGACTATCGTTCTGGAAATTTTTTTCGTTTCTCTTTTCTGGTTTGCCCTTTTTGTTGCTTCTTATTATATACCAGCTGTGACCGCCACTTCGTGAGCGTTCTTGCAATATTTTGTTCGATTTTGCTTTGGAAGCAATCCAAACCAAAAACCCTTACTTTTTTAGTGCCGCCTTAAACGATGCTTCAGTTAATGTTAAATATTTACTTTATAAAACAGCGCCATCTGTTAGTGGTTAGTTCTTCAGTTATTGTTTATATATTAACTTTACTACTAAAATAACTGCGTACTTTCGTTGCTTTTCCTTCACTTTTTCTTGGAAATGAGATATTTTTGCGGAAACAAAGTATGTATAGTATATTGGAATCAGGATATTAATTTACCTCCTTTTGCGACGCAAAAGAAAAGCAGGCAGGCGGACGGAAATTAGTTATTATTTTATAATATGTATAGATATCTCAACAAAGTACATATACCACACATGTAATCTAAATAAATCTGAAAATAGAATGTGCAAAAATCTGTCTGTCTTGTTTATGTCCAATTGTAAAAGGTTTAAGCAAGAGCAAAGGAGAATTCAAAAAATGTCTGACCTGCTTCTGTCTTATTGTAAAAGCGTTAATAGTAAAAAATTGCGAGTGTATTGGGCATTCAGTACTTACAGTTGCATGTGTAAACGATAGGTTATATATGTATGTTCACATAAAAATCAGCTGTTAACTAATATTACTTGATAAATAAATGCGCATTGTTTGCACATAGCATATTAAAAAGCATTTATTTTTTATTTCCAGGTCAAATCATATTTGAAACAGTCGATAGTATTCTTAAGGACTATGATTGCAAACTTTCTAGTACCTCACTAATGGTAACAAATGGCTGCGACGAGATTATTAAATCTCAGACTGTGACCTGTATAACCCATTTACTTAACAATGCACTGCAAAAATCTGTAGAAGGTGTTCCCAAGGTTGCAGAACTAATAAGATGTTGTCTAAAATTAATAAACTTTTTAAAGAGACAAGAAACCCCTATTTTCAGGGAATCGCTGGAAAATGTTTGTTTCTGCCCTAGTCGGTGGATTACTGTATATAAAATGCTGAGTGAAATAGCAATACTATGGCCTAAAATTGATAACATTCTTCGAGACGAAGATGAGAAAGTATTAAAGCAAAATATAAATGTAAACCATTTAAGGGCTGTGATTAAAGTTCTCGAGCCGTTTGAAGAAGCCATAGAAACCCTGGAGAAAGATGGTAAAGCCACATTACATCTAGTCATGGTATATTTGCATGACCTAAAAAAATCCTGCGATATAAATGAGAATGAGTTCGAGGATTTTGATTTCATAAGGATCCTTCGGAAAAATATACGACTCAATTTAGAGAAAATAGTCAGCGAAAATCTTACAATTCTGCACAAATTGGCGCTATTCCTCTATCCTCCTGCAAAAAAACTGCTGCAGTTTAATGATGAAGAAAAGAAATGTATCGAAACGGAATGTAAACGTCTAATGAAATGCTTTGAAAATAATTTAAAACCGAATATTAAACAAGAACCTAATTGTTCTCCTTCACCCGTGTCCAAACGAAGAAAATTATTTTCAGATTTTGTAGATTCTGCAGTCGATAATGATGATCCTAATGAATTTATTATCCAAGAGCTGGAAGTTTATAAACTGACACGTGTTATAAACAGTGATGACTTTGATGTTTTTAGTTGGTGGGAGCAGCAAAAAGATAATTTGCCACTTCTATATAAATTGAGCCATACAGTTTTGGCAACACCGGCTAGTAGTGCGTCAGCGCAGCGAGTTTTTATTTCATCGGGAAATTTGTTTAGCGATAAAATATCCGAGTTGGGCGCAAGTGATGTGAATGTAGAACAGATGGCGTTTTTAAAGTTTAATGCTGAACCAGATGAGTTGGATTTTCAAATTCAAAATGAATATATATGAATTTAAGTTTTTTGTTAGTAATTAATATTGTTCTGAGCACAAAATAAATTTTAATAAAAAATGGCAATTTTCTCACTTTTGTTATAGCATATCTGTGTCTCAGGCAATTTTTTCAGGCTGTATCAATCTATATAAGTTGTTTTTTTTTTATTTAAATTTATTAGTATCGAACTCTCCATCCCTGAATGCGTTAAAATTTTTTGCTACATAAATTTGTTGTTATACAACAGCTATTTCAAGAAGTAAAAAAATTAGGAGAATAAAAATATTTGTTCTCCAATAAAGGTTGCCAAATTATCCGATTTATCGATTTTTTCACTTAAATTGAAGCTATTTTTAAGGAAGAAGAGTTAGACGGTACGACTTCAGGTACGTAAATTTTAAGAGAAAATTAAATCAAAATCGACCCGTGATAAAAAAAATTATAATATAAATCAACGAAAATCATTCTTGATAAAAATCTTACGACCAGGGTTCCTAAATATGACTATTTCTCCAAACGTGGCGAGTTTCAGTCTTATTTGGCGATCAAATTTTGGATTTGGCGACATGGCGATTTTAAAACAGTTGGCGATTTTTCATTGACTTTTGACCAACATTAGAATCTGAATTAAGGAATATTAAAATAGATAACAAAGAAATTCGGCCTGATTACGGTTGTCGAAGACGAAAATCGAGAGCAGTCAAAGTCGTTGTCGATTTCGATCATTTTTGGTACCACGTAACTTTTTCGACTCTTGTGATTTTGTAATAGACTGAAAAGTACAAGATGTGTCATAATAACAAAATTACATGAACTGCCCTAGAATAAAATAACAATGTTAAGTTTGGAACATTTCTTTTCTTCGGATGAAGACGATGAGGCATACACAGAATGTGATATAAGTGCCTTGCGCAAAGAAATAAGGCAAAATTCAAACAAATTTTCAATGCCCAATTGGAAGTAAGTAGTGAAATTGAGAAATGAGTGTCAATTCATACTCCCCATCTGCACTTAAGTTTCATTGCCATTTTTAGATTAAATAAAGATGCATTCAAATACGTGTTGGAAAAAATATCACCTAGATTGGAAGAACAAATAAAGTCGTCTGCTCTTCCCAAAGTATTGAAGTGGGCGGTAACATTGCGCATACTTGCTGAGGGCAGTTATCAAAAAGGAGCTGGCAACGATTATAATGTTGGCCTTTCACAGTCTTCAGTAAGCAAAATCTTCAAAGAATGCATCGATGCAATGCACAGTGAAATTTGCCCGAGTTGGATATCGTTTCAAATGACTGAACTGGAGAAATCTTAAATAAAGGATTATTTTTATAAAAAGTTTAAATTCCCCGGCATTATTGGATGCATAGATGGAACTCACATCAAAATTTTGGCTCTAGGAGTCGATGAGAGGTTTAAATATTATAATCGAAAAGGATTTTATAGTTTGGTGTCAATTGAATGTGGCGGCGTCTCTAGTCGTGAGAAAAAAATTTATCGACTGTTTTAGCATACTTTGACAGTCGTTTTCGTCTTCCGTGTTACGAAAATTGTAACAGATTGTGCATTTTCGACAACCGTAGTACCATTGTCCAAAAAAATCGACATTCGACTACGTCTTCGACAACCGTAATCAGGCCGATTAAAGTTTTAAAAGTAAATTGGTTTTCATATTTCTGGAAACCGGAAACTTTCAAATCATATAAATTTATTTAAAAATGTTTTTTTTTTTTTTAACTGGAAACTTTATTTAATGTTTACAAAACTTTCGATTTAAAAATGTAGCAATTTCTTATCATAAACAATATTTTTTGTTTTCAAAATTTCTTATAAATCTTAACATATTTTTGGATAGTTATTAACCACAGTAGAAAATAGTAACTTTTGTTTTAGTAAGATTATAATGTACAGCTACATTAGTGCTGGTAATTCCAATGAGTTTTTATACTTATTTTTTACATACAAAGGAAGTTTTGAAGTAAGGATTAAGTTCGTTTTATGCTCGCTAATTTGAAAGAATTTTTTTTTTTACAAATTAGGTGATTAATTTAAAAGAAAAACTTGATTCTTTTAATTTATATGTTGCTAATTACTGGTTAGAAAGATCGATTTCAATAATGCATTTCACCAAAACTCGACTGCGAAACAGATGCTATAAATTTTATGATTTTAAATAGGGCATGTGGCACACATATATTGATCTTTAGTAATGTTGAATAAATTTAATTCCTATAAAACATATTCTATATAAAAACACGTTGTCAGATACCTTAAGGATTTATTATAATAACCACTATTTTTCGTTCTTTTAAGTGAAAATTTTACCTTTCCCGTGTTCACTAATCTTAAAAAAAACAAAATATTTTCGCTACTTGTTTTCTACTTTTGGTGTACTTTAGTTATTTCGATTAAATTAATTTTTTGTGCTTTATTAAAAATATTTTTAAAATTAAAAAATATTGCATATAATATAGGCATCGATTTTAGGGAAATAGGTTAAAATATAAATCTGACAACACTGCTTATGACTGGTGTAGAGCAAGACACATTCATAAGACCCCTTTCGCAAAAGGACAGAAACAAGGCAGACAGACGTGATTTGTTAAAAAGGGGTGGAAAAGGTGTGTGTATTTCGTAACTATTGTACTGGAAATTTTTTCCTTTTCTGCTCTTCGCTTTTTTCTGTGTTGCTTCATTGTATTGCTCAAGTCGGCGTCTACTTGCTTAAAATTTCAAACACACACACATGTAAAGTAAATAAATCCGAAAGTAGAATGTGCAAAAATCTGTCTGTCTTGTTTATGTCCAATTGTAAAAGCTTTAAGGCAGAGCAAAAGAGAATTCAAAAAATGTCTGCCCTGTTTCTGTCTATTACAAAAGCAGTCTAACAGGTAAACTCACGGTGAAAAAAGTACAACTCTGCAATAAAAATATGTACATACATTTGGTTTTTGTACAAATCATTTAAGGCTGTCATAAAAGTTATAAAAAAACAAATGTAAGTAAATTTTGACACCGGAAGAAGGAAAAATACTCGAAAGCAAAAAATAGTCACCTGCGCTGTCAAGATTACCTCTTAGTGAATTTGCCTTGGTGTAGAGTGTGTGGTTTTTGAATAAATAAATAAATAACTAAATGGCATGTGCAGTTCGCAAATTTGCCAGGGTGTGATCGTCTTAGCTTCCTCCAAAATCTGCAGCGCGGCCTATACCTTCGTATAGGAAGTGAGACTCCAAATTCAGCTAGTTAAAAATTAATGAGTTTAATGGTGCTCCTCCAGTGAAAGTCTTGAGTTTGTTGGTTCTCCTCCAGTTAAAAATTGAGTTTAATGGTGCTCCTCGAGTTAACAGTAGAGTTTTTTAAAAGGTGCTCTACCAATAACCGACTTATTTAAATTAAAATGTATGGGTTATAAACGAAAACGAAACGATTACACGTGGTTGGTTAAGATACCACCAATAACAGTACCGTAGTACAGCTATTCGAGGACGCCAATCAGCCAGTGTGAGAACGAGACGCAAACCACTCGAAGGCCGAGCAACAAAGACGGCCTGATTGACTTTAAGCGATAATGACAATGACGCACGCACGTGTTCCCCGACCCAGAGCTACTTTACTACTGATGTTGGTGTAGAGTAAAATGAAAACAGCTGTTTTGAGTTTTTTGCCATTATTTACAAAAATATCAGTGGTGCCAGGTGTAAATTTATCATCGTTTGGAAAAATTCATCTCTGATCTGGTTTTTGAAAAATAAAATAAAAAAATAAATAAAGAGAAAGAGCCTGTCAAATTTTCATTCGTATTTTCTCCCAATGTCTTACAGATTCATTACATATTAAACGATTTCATTTGTTCTCTTTTACATGCCGCAAGACTTCTGTGGTTATGTAAGCCTTGCTTTAGCGGCAAACATTCGTGAATGTTGTGAACGTACTCGTCCCATATTTATAAATTTAAAGCAATAGTAACAATATGCTTTCGTAAAAGTAGTTCTAAAGGTAAATATTCAAAGCAAGTATTTTTGATGGCTTCGATACACTATAGATTTGGAATTGATTCGGTTGCTGCCGTAAATTACATTCTTCAAATTTAAATAAAATTGCAAATTTCTTTAGAAATAAAAAATAATGAATGATTCCATCCCCATTAAAATTATACCATTTAACATTACCAAATTTTTTGTCTGTGACTATTTAAGAAATAATTAATTAATTCAAAGGTATTATGCTAATTACCCATAACATTTTATAATAAAAATGCAATTTATTTGTTGGGGGAAAAGCGTGGTCCTCTACGTTTTTCACTGGTAGCTTAGCAAGGCCATATATTCAGGAGACCTTTTTCCGTTCAAGAAATTTCTTTTAACGAAGTTGTAATTTTTACTAATCTTATCTGGCAACTTCGTTACTTGTTGTACATTTTTGCTCTTAAATACTCACTGTTTCACACCAGTGTGCACCAACGTAAATCCCATCATGATGTTGCTAGTGTTGATTCGGTATTCAAGAGACACGCACTGTGTTGAAATATAACAAAGTGTATGAAATACACACACTCAAAATAATTTACATGTGTTTTCTTGTTGTTTTAGTGATAATTTTATAATTAATAATAATTTGTTGTGGGATAAAGATATTATATTAATTGCTGCAAAAAATGGCAACTAATGTAATTTATTATTTAAAATTTAAGTGAAGAATATAATTATTCAGTGCATTGAAAATGAGCTATTGTACCCAATTTTTGTTTTTTATATTTTTAACTACATATGTACATATGTATGTATTTCCATCCATACATAAGTATGTACATCCATATGTATGCATAAACATCTACTTATACATTTGTATTGAGTATCAAAGAGATTTCAGCCACAATAGAAGAGAGAACGTTTGTTTATTGCTCAACTCAAGCAGCGAGAAGAAAGTATTTATTTAAAACGTTTCAAAATAACTTAAATAGTACCAAAGCCATATCTACTGTGGTGGTCATATAATTAAAACATTCGTTAGAGCAGTAATTTATTCGTTTTTTTTATACCATTCACTACAGGTGGATGGATGTCATTCCTTGTGTAATTTGTACAATATTCATTTCCGACCTCTCTAGATGCTTATACACAGAGAAGTTGATGTTGGATCCAGGCATAGTTTCGAAAATTTTGCGATTGCAACTCAACCCCATTGGGCCATAAATGATAGCGAAATTCTTTTTGAAAACCGTAAATTCAGAAAAAATCCCTAGATTACCATAGAATCACAATTTCACCAAACAATCGAAATTTCACTAAGGTATTATCAACATTTTCATCAAAATTTTGCGTAAAAGTTAAAATTTTCCCCAAAAATGTATACTTAAAATTTGATTAAAAACCGAAAATTCATAAAAAGCGGAAAACTCTAAATAATTAAAAAGTTCTCTTAAAGTTCCAAATTTCAAGTTGGAGCGGAAATCATATTTCCATATTTCCGGAAATCATATTTCCGCTCCAAGCGAAAATCACATTTCCACTCCAACCAACTAAAAATTAAAATTTAAATAAAAACTGAAAATTCGCACAAAAAAATAAAAACCACTAATAATTAAAAAGTTCCCCTAAAAATCCAAGTTTCGCCAAAAAATCATATTTCCACCTAAAAACTAAAATTTAAGCAACAAAATGTTTTTTCGCTCTAAAATTAAAACCCGAAAATTCACAAAAACAAAAAATAAAAGCTAGAAATAACTAAAAAGTTTTCTTAAAGTTACAAGTTTCGCCAAAATATCACATTTAAATTTTACCAAAAATTGTTATTTTGATCTAAAATTTAAATTTGTTTAAAAACGGAAAATTTACAAAGAAAAACTAAAAGCTATCAATAACAGTTCGCTTAAAGATCCAAGTTTGGCCAAAAATAACATCGTTTTAGATTTCTACAATATTCATAAAATAAATTAGTCAAGTGCGAGTTAGACGCACACACTTAGGCTTCCGTACTATGTTTAGTACAACTTTAAACAATCAAGTTGTTAATTTTTTCATGTCTTATGAGTCACACTTTAATTTTAAAATTAAAGTCATAATTGCATCACTGTTGGAACACCCTTTAAATTTTAGCAATTTTTGTTATAGCGGCATGGTAATACACTATCTATAGAAATATACATCAGCCTACCTATTACGGTTCAAAAAATAAAGCTATTTACGTACAAATCATGTTTCTGCCGGAACACCCTTTAATTTTGTTATTTGCTTTGGTGGCCATGGCAATTCTCTTTCTATGAATATATCAAGAGTCTACCTATTACTATATTACTATACCTATATGTGAAAAACATGTCACTGTTAGTACACTCTTTAATTTTTAGTAATTGTCATAATGGACATGGCAACACATCTTCAATACAAACTGGAAGAGTCTACTGTCGAAAAACCCTTTAAATTTTTATTGTTTTATAGGGGTCATAGTAATACACCATTTGAGAAAATTTCATGAGTCTATCTATTATGGTTAAAAAATTAGTAAATTACGTCACTGTCGGCAAACCCTATAATTTTTACTATTTGTTATAGTGGCCATAGTAATACTCATCCTGTAAAAACTTCAAGAGTCTATCTATCATCGTTCAAAACCTATGCCATATACACATACAAATCACGTCACTAACGGAACACCCGTTAATTTTTAGGTTTAATATTATATACCTGCTTATAACGCCAACATAGTTTAAATCACTATTGCTTCCTATAGCTCAAGAAATAAAGATATAAAGGCAAATAACACGTCACTTTCGGAACACCCTATAAGTTTTAGTATTTGTTGCTATAGTGCCTACAGTTAGCCTTCTGTGAAAATTTCAAGATTCTACCTATTATGGTTCAAAACTTAGGCCTTATACATGCAAATTACACCACTATCGGACCACCCTTTAATTTTTAGGTTTATTTTTAGACTTGTTTATAAAGCGAACTAAGTTTTAATTACTGTTTGTAAATTTTTAGTGTATGCCTCCTACAGTTCAAGATATAAACACATATTCGTGAATAACACCTCTATATCGGAACACCCTATAAAATTTATTATTTGCTACCATAGCGGCCACAGCTATACATCTTCTGTGAAAATTTCAAGCATCTACCTATTATGCTTCAAAACTTTGGCCTTATACATGCAAATAATACCACTATCGGAACACCCTTTAATTTTTAGTTTTATTTTTTTATAGTTGTTTATATAGTGAACTAAGTTTTAATTACTGTTTGTAAATTTCAAGTGTATCCCACCTACAGTTCACGAAATATGCACATATTCGTGAATAACACCTCTCTATTGGAACACCCTATAAGTTTTAGTATTTGTTGCTATAGCGCAACAGCTATACATCATCTATGAAAATTTCAAGAGTCTACCTCTTATGGTTCCAGAGGTAAAAGGCGGTGACAGACGGACAGACATTGTAGCGAAAACAATAGGGTAACGTTTTTACACTTTGTGTACGGAACCCTAAAAATATATACAAAAAAAATTTACCACTGTTGTGTTTTGAACCGAACAGCAAAAACGTTGTCGGTTTTAACTGTGGTGATCTTCCATTTTGCTCAAGCAGCCGCAGCCCATAACATATTATCATCATCTATTCCAGATATTTAAAGTTTCATATTGTTCATGATTAAATAATCTATCGATACGATTCTGTCATTTTATTTAAATATATTCCAACCAAGGCATATTAAACAATATGCCTTGGTTAAATATGCTTTGATTCCAACTATCGATTATATGAGATATGTCTAGTAGTAAAGATTGTGATGCCAGATGTTTGTCTTTCTTTTTATTTTTGTTTGCTCGGGAGATTTTATAGATCTTTTATTGCTTTTATTTGTTGATAACCTTAGGTTTATAATCCTGACTAATGTTGTTTTTCATAAATAATGATTAAATATACATATGTATATAATGTATGGGTATTGCTGTTTTCGGTAGGTTTATTAATGGTTTTAGTTCATACTCGTATAGTTTTAAGGTGTGAAAATATTTCGGCGAAACTGACAGATTTTTTTAAATATATTTTTGTCTAACATAAACTTTGTCTTTTTGTTACGGAATAAACTTGGGTCTATTATTATACCCTTCCACACATACCCTATATGTTTTTTTTTATGATTTTTTTATCAATCATTATTAATAATCTGTCGTTGGAGTTTTTCATCACAACTGAAATAAAAACAGCAATTAAAAAAAATAAAAATAAGAAGTAAGTCATCCAACCGTATTAGTTTTCTTCAAAAGTATTATCTAAAACTATTTTGGGTGAAAAATGTGGAGATTTGGTCAAGATTCTGTGACATTTTTTTAATTTTCCCGTTGTGTTTTTTTTATTTGATTTAGATTTGCTTTATTACAATTCGTTTCTACAACATATTCGGCTGGACAGATCGGTAGGAAAAAAAAAATAAATTAGTCAAGTGCGAGTTGTTAATTTTTTCTTGTCTTATGAGTCACCCTTTTATTTTAAAATTAAAGTCATAATTGCATCACTGTTGGAACACCCTTTAAATTTTAACAATTTTTGTTATAGCGGCCATGTTAATACACCATCTATAAAAATATACATGCGCTAGCTATAGCGGTTAAAAAAATAAGGGTATTTACGTACAAATCATGTCGGAACACCCTATAATTTTGTTATTTGCTATGGCGGCCATGGCAAATCTCTTTCTATGAATATATCAAGAGTCTACCTATTACTATTAAAAAATAAGTTACTATACGTGAAAAACATGTCACTTTCAGAACACCCTTTAATTTTTAGTAATTTTCACAACGGCCATTACAACTCATCTTCTATACAAATTGGAAGAGTCTACCTATTACGGTTCAAAAGATACGGCGTTTTACATGCAAAAGACGTCACTGTCGGAAAACCCTTCAAATTTTTATTGTTTTTATAGGGGTCATAGTAATACACCATTTGTGAAAATTTCAAGAGTCTATCTATTATGGTTAAAAATTAGTCACTGTTTATGCAAATCACGTCACTGTCGGCACACCCTTTAATTTTTACTATTTGTTATAGTGGCCATAGTAGTACACCTCCTGTAAAAACTTCAAAAGTCTACCTATTATCGTTAAAAACTTAGGCCATATATTACGTCACTATCGGAAAACCATTTAATTTTTAGGTTTAATATTGTATACTTGCTTATAACACGAACATAGATTAAATTACTGTCTGCAAATTTTAAGTGGTTGCCTCCTATAGCTCAAGAAATAAAGACATAACGGCAAATAACACCTCACTTTCGGAACACCCAATAAGTTTTTATGGTTTAAAACTAAGCTCTTATACATGCAAATCACGCCACTATCGGAACACCCTTTAATTTTTAGGTTTATTTTTTTAGACTTGTTTATATAGCGAACTAAGTTTTAATTACTGCTTGCATATTTTTAGTCTATTCTTCCTACAGTTCAAGAAATAAGCACATATTCGTGAATAACACCTCTCTATCAGAATACCCTATAAGTTTTAGAATTTGCTACAATAGCGGCCACAGTTATACACCTTCTGTGAAAATTTCCAGCGTCTACCTATTATGGTGCACAATTTAGACCTTATACATGCAAATCACACCACTATCGGAATACCCTTTAATTTTTAGGTTTATTTTTTTATACTTGTTTATAAAGCGAACTAAGTTTTAATTATTGTTTTTAAATCTTGAGTCAATGGCTCCTACAGTTCACGATATAGGCACATATTCGTGAATAACACCTCTCTATCGGAACACCCTATAAGTTTTAGTATTTTTTGCTATAGCGGCAACAGCTATACATCATCTGTGAAAATTTCCAGAGTCTACCTATTACGGTTCCAGAGATAAAAGGCGCTGACAGACGGACAGATGTTGTAGCGAAAACAATAGGGTAACGTTTGTACACTTTGTGTACGGAACCCTAATAAAAATGAGTTCCCAAAATTGCTCCAATGGAATCGAAACCCAAAAACTTTGTTACAAATCCCTACCAAATGATTATTCTCAAAACAAATTCTTCAATAAATTCTTTTAGTAAAAACTTTCTAATCGTTGAAAGATAATGTAATGAAATTTGGCTTAATCGGCTATATTTGTCGACATCAATTGAAATTAGTTATAACGAGTGATTTTTTAAGAGCTTGAGAACTTTTTTTAAAAAAAAACGCATAAAATATGCAAAATCTCATCGGTTCTTTATTTGAAACGTTAGATTGGTCCATGACATTTACTTTTTGAAGATAATTTCATTTAAATGTTGACCGCGGCTGCGTCTTAGGTGGTCCATTCGGAAAGTCCAATTTTGGGCAACTTTTTCGAGCATTTCGGCCGGAATAGCCCGAATTTCTTCGGAAATGTTGTCTTCCAAAGCTGGAATAGTTGCTGGCTTATTTCTGTAGACTTTAGACTTGAAGTAGCCCCACAAAAAATAGTCTAAAGGCGTCAAATCGCATGATCTTGGTGGCCAACTTACCGGTCCATTTCTTGAGATGAATTGTTCTCCGAAGTTTTCCCTCAAAATGGCCATAGAATCGCGAGCTGTGTGGCATGTAGCGCCATCTTGTTGAAACCACATGTCAACCAAGTTCAGTTGTTCCATTTTTGGCAACAAAAAGTTTGTTAGCATCGAACGATAGCGATCGCCATTCACCGTAACGTTGCGTCCAACAGCATCTTTGAAAAAATACGGTCCAATGATTCCACCAGCGTACAAACCACACCAAACAGTGCATTTTTCGGGATGCATGGGCAGTTCTTGAACGGCTTCTGGTTGCTCTTCACTCCAAATGCGGCAATTTTGCTTATTTACGTAGCCATTCAACCAGAAATGAGCCTCATCGCTGAACAAAATTTGTCACATTTGAACATTTCGAACCGAACACTGATTTTGGTAATAAAATTCAATGATTTGCAAGCGTTGCTCGTTAGTAAGTCTATTCATGATGAAATGTCAAAGCATACTGAGCATCTTTCTCTTTGGCACCATGTCTGAAATCTCACGTGATCTGTCAAATACTAATGCATGAAAATCCTAACCTCAAAAAAATCACCCATTATTTAAGTCTTAAAAAATTAATTGTTAAGACAGGCTTAAGTTCATTTATTCTCTCTTTCTAAAAAGAATATTGGTTATTATTTTTTTATAATAATTGGGAATAATAGCACATTTAACAAGAATATTACGATTATTACTCGTATGTTAAACAAATTTATTTAATATTTCTCTAGTCAACGAAAAGGATGAATAAAGTTTATTATCCACAAAAAATTTCTGCCAAACTTGCTTATGGTGAACTTGTTTTGCAAGAGAATTTAAACTACAGCCGATGTTGGGATGTCTTTGCCAAAATAGAAGACCTAAAAGGTGAAGAAATCAAAGGATTCGTTCTTTGCCGAATGTGTAATAAAGTTTTTAAATTCAAAAATTTCTCAAGCTCTAATTTGGTACGACATAAATGCTATCTGGACAAATATGGTAAAAATCAGGAGAGTGCGATTTCCATAATTAAAGTTGAAACCCCAAAATTAGAGGTCCAAGCAGAAATTGGAAGCGCTAGGAATGTTCTGTTGAAATTGATAACCAAATGGTTAATAAATGATTGCAAGCCATATGATGTGATAAAGGATACCGGTTTATTGTCAGTTTTCCAAGAGTTTATATCGTTGGGAGCCATGTTTGGAACTGACATTGATCTTGATAAATTCCTACCAAATTCGACAACTATTCAGAAAAATGTGACCGAGATGTACGAACAGTGTTTCCAGAGGGTGAAGACAGAAATAGCAACGATAAAAGAGAAGGGCTTTGGCTTAACCACAGATATTTGGACCGATAGTTATACCAGGCAAAGTTTTGCGGCATTAACAATACATTATTTAAAAAATGGAGCATTAACGTTTTGTTTAATGGGATTAAAAGCAATTGATGGTGAAAAGTGTACAAGTAAGTAAAAATGTGCTGCTACCTTATGAATGTTTGGATTTTTTTTTTCATTATTTTTAGCCCAAAATATCTACGAAACAGTCGAAACTATGTTGACGGATTTCGACTGCGAACTGTCCAACAAATCAATTCTAGTAACAAATCGTGATGTTATGAATGCTTTTCAAAATATACCAAAGTTACCGTGTATCAGTCTCTTGATCCACAATGCTTTGCAGAAATCTCTGGAAGATGTTCCCGAAATAGCTGAACTTGCCGCTGCTTGTGCAAAATTAGTTAAGTTTCTTAAACAATTAAATCTTAATGCCGATTTTAGTAAAGCATTGCAAGTCTATAATCCTAATCATTGGATTACATTAAACAATATGCTTAGTGCTATTGAAAGCAACTGGAGCGAAATATGTCTGACATTGGAAAACCAAAATGAAGGAGATTTAATCGAAGCTATTAACATAAACTTCATAACGGCTGTGACCAAAACCCTGCAACCGTTTGAAGACGCCATAGACAACTTGGAAGAGGACAATGATGCCACATTGCATTTGGTATTGGTGTATTTACATGAGTTAAGAAAACGTTGTGATACAAACGACAGCGAGTTTAAGGATTTCGATTTTATAGAACGTTTAAAGGAAAATCTACATTTTAACTTGGAGGCAATTTTGGCAGAAAATGTAACAATTCTTCATAAAATAGCACTGTTTCTTTACCCGCCCACCAATAAACTATTGGTGTTTAGTGATCAAGAGAAAAAATGTATTGAAGACGAATGTAGACGTCTAATCTTGGAAAATGAAACTAAACCTATTGTTAAACAAGAACCAGGAACCATTAGTATCTCCAATAGCAAACGCAATACTTTATTTTCGGATTTTGTACAGTTGGATCCATATCGGAGCGCCGACGAACTCGTCATTCAAGAGCTGGAATGCTACAAAATAATGCGTGTTGAAAACAGTGAAAACTTTGATTGTTTTAATTGGTGGGAATTGCATAAGGATGTTTTTCCTTTTCTCTATAAATTAAGCTGCATCATATTGGCTACGCCAGCAAGTACTGCTTCAACGCAGCATGTTTTTTCTGTTGCCGGTTCCTTATTAAGTGAAATAACAAGTTTCGGTTCAAACGAATCAGAGATGGAGAGAATTATTTTTATAAACTTTAACGGAGAACAAGATGAACTGGATAGTCAACAATAGTTTAAGATAAATGGAAAAGTATTTTTAGTTTCTTGAAATAAAATTATATACTTCCCACTTTATACATATGTAGGTATGTGAACTTTACATTCATTGTAAAATTAATAGCAGCATAAAAGTAAGTATTATGACTTATAAATTTTTAACCACGATTACCTGATTATAGAAAAGTTTATGAAAATTTGTCTACAGAAATGACAAACTTAGCCAGAAAAACAAATGATCGGATGGGCTAAAAGTCACCGGCTCGGACTTGTGGAAGTTCTGGAGTTAATCTTTACTTGCTTGTCAACATCATTGTCTCTGATCCAACACAAGGATCGAAGCATAATGTTTGTCAGATAGATATGTTGAATATTTCATGGTCCAAAATCAAGTTTAAATTTCCAAAAGTGTAAATAATCAAAATTTACCCATTATTTCGAAAGTTGTCTAAAGGTGGAATCAGTTTTTACTTTTCGTGCTGTTACGAAACAGCTGATCTACTTTTGATAAATAGAAATGTGTATGTACATGGAGTTAGTTTTTCTGTTCCGTTCCGTTCTGTTGCGAACGAACCTGTTAACAACAAAACTTTGACAACGTTCTTAAGTAAATGCAAGAAACAGCTGATAACCTCAGTAATTTGCTTGTACTGTTTATTTACTTTACACATCAATGATATATAATGGGTGGTTAAATTTTAAGGGCCGATGTTGAATGAATGTTGAATTTTGACATTTCTCAATTTCAGACTAACTCAATTAAAACCATGGTCATTCCAAACGTAGTCAATGGTCAGAATTGTGGCAAGAAATGGCAATAGTGGATGTTAAATTTTCCAAGAAAATCATTTTCAGTGTTGAGGCACATTTTCACGTCAGTGGATTCATCAATAAGCAAAATTGCCGCATTTGGGCGAATTATAATCCAAGATTGATTGTCGAAAAACCAATGCACCACAAAGAGTGACTGTTTGGTGCGGTTTATGGTCTGGCGGCATCATCGGGCTGTATTTTTTCCAAAATGAGGCCGGTCAGGCAGTTACTGTGAATGGTGTTCGCTATCGTAAGATGATAATGAACTTTTTATGGCCGGAATTGGAAGATATGGATGTGGACGATATGTTTTTTCAACAGAACCCACATTTGCCACACAGCTAACGATACAATGGCTCTTTTGCGCGACAAATTCAATGGCCGTGTTATCTCACGTGGTGGCGATGTCAATTGGTCGCTAAGATCATGTGATTTGACATCGTTAGACTTCTTTTTATGGGGAGCATCGGATGGAGGTATGCCGCTTGGGTTCCGGCGGCCATTTGGCCGATATTTTGTTCCATACAATATTGAACCATACCAATATTATCAAAATAACAAGGAATGACAATAATTTCCTCAATAATTTGTGTTTTATTCAAAATCAACATCGGCCCTTATAATTTAACCACCCTTAAAAAAAAGTAATAACTAATATGTATGTATGTGCGTATTGACGCAAAAAGTAACTATAATAATGAATTTACAGAAGGAAAGTGAAGACTAATTAAGTCTTAAGTCAAAAACGGAAAAAAATAGGTTAGGAGTATTAATTACTAGTTGTGATCACAACGTCGTCAGCGTGTAGATAACAAAACAAAGGATACAATTAATTTATAATAAAAAAAATTGATAGTTTTCTTAAGTTTTGGTAGATTTTAGGGATGACTTTGATAGGAAAATATTTTTCTTTGTGGCAACGCTGATTTACACTAATTCTTCATAAAATTTTTAAGTGTTGTGTGTAAAAAATTGACGATGCTTTGGCACCCTGCAGATAATATTGGGCTACGTGGTCCACTGAAATGGACTAGCTAATGGCAAAATGGTCCTATGTAATGCAGTCATGGACCATGTTATTTTCCAACAAGAGTTTGTTGTTAACCTTCCTGACTATTTTCATTTTTGTGCGACACATTCACATTTCTCGGTCTCAGACCGATTTCAAGTATTTCTCGGTATCTCAAAACTATTCTAAAGTTTTCAAAACCTGTGCAGTGGTCATATTTAACAAACTAATCTGAAATAACTGAAGTAAGAAAAAAACAAAATTAAGTTTTTTTAGCTCACAGCATCAATTTATATTACATCACAATAATTTGGCATTTTTGATCCTAGACCTAATATAAAAAAAAAAATCATTCACAAAATACAACATTTATAAAATGTTGTTTTTCTATTAACATATGTATGTTTTAGAAGTAAACAAAAAAATAAAATGACTTCAAAAAAAAACAGGAACACTAAAAAAAATATTTTCAAAATGCTTAAAATATATGCCTCATTATGAGGTTCGTCTTTGTAAATTTCAATCAGTCGTTAGAGCTTGTGGCTCGATTCAGCGTCCTGTAAATCTTCAACATCACTTTCCTCTAAGTCTTCTTGTTCAGCATCAGTGTTTGCTTCATAAACATCAATATTATCTTCGTATTCAGTACCACTTTTCACATCAGAATCTAGATCTGAATCGATTTCATTCAGAATAGCTCTTATGCGCTCAATATCTGCCATATCTAACGAAAATCTCACGATAATTAACTTTGAACATAATTCTTTTATTAAATCATATAAACTGATCTCTAATTGTCCATTTTCATCTAAAAATTTCCAATTTAGCAAAACCAGCTTACCTATCGAAAATGTAACACTTAACTATAAGTCTGATGAGCAATCACCGGTATAACACTTTAACTCAAACGCACTTGTTACACTAAACGTTGTATAATGAGAAATAATGAAGATACTGAGAGAATGATGGTGTTGCAATTTTTTGTTTTCGAGAAATTAACACAAAATCGGTCTCATAGACCGACGAAATGGTCAGGAAGGTTAAACGGCAAGTGTTCGCGTTTTAACGATTGCATAAAGTGTTGCCAAGAGCTGTACAGTTCGTGCAGAGTGTTCCATCGTGTAATGACATAATGTAGTTTTGAAACTACTCCCATGTAATGCAAAGCTTGGTTATATGGCCCAGCCCTAGGACATCGTAATGTTAAATGGATTATGTTTTCTCTATAAGCCTGGATTACCTTTGGACTAGTCCTAGTCCCTTATAGAATATAATTTAAATGTTTGTATGGACTAGTCACGTTATCTTCAGGGCAATTACAAACTCATACATATCGAGATCAAATATACATATGTATATATCAGGGTTGGTAACGTTGGTAAAATTGTAATTTTTTTGGTACATTTCCGATCTAAAAAGTACAATGATACACCAATGGCTTATTTGGTGCAATTTAAAAGCTTTCATAACTTTGTTTTAGATGGTTTGTCTCATTTGTTATTACACAAATCCTTTAACTTTCAAATAAACAACTCCAATACTTAAATTAAGGTCGGGATTCCATGTAGCCTAGAAATAAGTCCTATGTCAGTTTATTTTAATTGCCTGTGGAGAAAATATGAAAATTCTCCATAAAACGTATCGAAATACATAGTTAATAAAGTGAAAGGAATGAAAATAATGACGAATCTTTTGAAAATACGTGCATACTGGTAATCGTACAAAACCTTAAAATATATTTTAATCCAAAAAACCTATCTAGAACCAGTTACAATTAATATCATTAAGATCAGACGCAGAAGATATTTTTAATTATCCAACCCTTGTATCGACAATACAGAGGAGCTACCAGGGAGCGATATCCCGAAAAACGTTCTCAAATGAAAGATCATTTCTTTTTTGTTTTAATTTCATTACAATCTCAGAAGACTTTAGAATGCTGGTGCTAACCTAAGTTAAACACTTGCATGCTAAGATTAACACTATCAGTTAAGTAGCTACCGGTACTGTATCCGTATCTATGCCATCCGCTTAACGGATAAATTTAAATTTGCTACCAATTTTTTTTTAGTACAGTTTCATTACAAAAAGTGCAATTTAAAAAACCGGTTGGTACAATTTTAAAATTTCATTTACCATCCCTGGTAGGTACATATGTACAGTCAGAGACTAAAGTTAAAATACACCTCAAAAATGTGGTTGTTTAAAAACAACTAGATATCATTGGTGAGCTTTGCTGCCCGCCCCTTTTTAATAAAATAAACACATAAGAAAAAGTATGGCCATGCTTAAACACGAAAACGCACGTGTTTCACTTAAAACTGTGTTCTCGATTTGCGGCTAAGAGAACACCATGTACAAATATGTACATACATATGTATACATACATATTTGTTTATTGGTGTTAGTAAGAATTTTATAGACGTATTACTCCTAAAGTACTGAACCGATTTAAATAAAATTAAGATTGCGCACATCTGTGAAGAAAACGCTTTAAAACCATATAAGTCTTTCCAAAATCGGTGCAGTATTACGGACGTAAAAGGGATTACAAAAAATGTGTTTGCCTATTAATTATATAGAACAACAGAATGCAGCGGACACAAGTTTGAATACATCTTGCAAAACAGAAAACTCCCTTACATTTCTAAAAAACAAAGTACAGTTATATTTTATATTCCGATCAAATTCTTTTCTCACAAGCCACCTTCTTATAAATTGCGTAGAACAGAGCAAACATCACGTTATTAACGGCATGGTAGAAAAATGAGGCAAACATTTGTGTACATGAGATTTTGCATCTCTCTCGAACTTATTAACTCTTTGGACTAATGAGCATATCTCTGTACTGCTCACTCTACTGTGTTTTACTAATCAACTATGCTGTAAAAATTAATCAACGATGACTACTCAAACTAGATAAATAAATCCCTCACAGCTGACTAAGCAAAATTTGGCAGAAACAGATTCAATATTTTTATATTTATTAAAATATATTTTAAAATTAGTTTATAAATATTTATTTAATATATAATTTTACACATTTAAATATTTTTATTCGCTCAATAATGACTACGTTCTACTGCCATTCGTAGGCTTTTTTCAAATTCAATCGCTCCCTGCTACTGTAAAGCATCTGAAATATGAAGAAATATATAAGTTATAAAATATTTTAAGTGGACCAAAGTATGTATATACCTCGAGGATGATTATAAATTCACATAAGCTTCCCGGAAGCATATTTTTCTCATCTACCTTCCTCATTGTACTTCTCCAGCAGGTCTTCCGAGCAGATTGCGGGGATCTCAGCAGTATTCCCCGACGATGATTTTAGCTTATGAAAATATGTATGTAGTCTGTGAAGAATAAAATAATAAATTAAAAATTTGAATTAGTTACTATTGCTTGAGTGAAATTTGCTGTCCTTAATTTCAGCCCTACCTCTTCCGCAGCAACAAGGGTCTTCAAGGAAAGAAGGCTGGCAACTCCATGTTAACACATTCTATATTTTTAATAACTTTTTTATGCACCAAACTACTTTTATATTTATTTTCTTTTCATATATTTTACAATTTACGACTCAAATTACAGTGGCAGAGTTGTATTTTACAAAAAATTCAACTCTGCTGCTCACATTCATTTTTCTATTTTTGTGTATGTATGAGTTTTCATTGTTCATGTGTTAGTTTCAATCATCCATTTCTTGTAGGGAATATTTTTGGGTTATGAAAGGTTTATTGAACAAATTTCGTATGAAAATTTGTTTTATAAACCTTTTATAAAATTAAAATATTTTTTATGAATTTGGCCCTAAATCTTTTGTTTCGGCAACTGACAACCACAAGGATTAAAAAATTAATAAGTATCTTAATGACATAAATCATCCATTTTAGTTAATTTCGAATAAAAAAAAAATATTTTTGCACCGTTTGGTGTGGTTTACACGCTGGTGTCATCATCGGACCTTATTTCTTCAAATATGAGGCCGCAGCTCACGTTACAGTCAATGAAGATCGTTACCGCACCATGATTAATGGTTAATTAATTTTTTGTTTGAAAATATGGATGACATGGAAACGGACGTGGTTTCAACAAGATGGCGCTACGTACCTTACGGCGACCGCAACCATCGAGTTATTGAAATCAAAATTTGACGATGTTGATTTCGAGAAATGGACCTGTCAATTGGCCTCCAAGGTCGTGCAATTTGACACCTCTCCATTATTTCCTGTGGGGCTACGTGATGTCATTGGTTTATGCTTATAAACCAGTAACAATTGACGCTTTGGAGGCCAATATTGTTCGTGTCATGCGTCCAGCAGTACTTGAAAAAGTGACCCAAAATTGGACGTCCAGAATGCCCTTCGTCATTAGCAGCCGCGGTGGCCATATGCCCGAAATCATTTTTAAATATTAATGCCATGTTCTGATCTTTCGTATAAAAAAAATTTCATTACATAGAATGAAATTTTATAATCAAGCTTAAGTTCGTTTTTATTCTCTCTAAGAAAGAATTAATTAAATTACAAATTAGGTGATAATATTAAAGAAAAATTGGGAAAATTTAATTTTTAGACACCAGTAATTTAATTAATTCTTTCTTAGAGAGAATAAAAACGAACTTAAGCTTGATTATAAAATTTCATTCTATGTAATACATAAACAGTTCGACTAATATTAATTAAAATTTTCATAATTAAAAATTTCATTACAATTTAATTTGTTGTGTTATTTTTTACAATTTAAAGTTCTATCGGGCTTAAAAAAACACCCATTGTATTGTTGCCAATGTACCTACGCAAATAAATTATTGTAAAAAACAGGTTGGATGGGAACATTTTTGAAAGACAAACTAAATTGCTTACTTTTCCAGTTTATATGGCGATACATTTTCAGCAGTTTAAGGTGAACTTTATAACTACGTATTTAGTGATAATTTTCTATTAAAAATATGTATATCGTTTTTAAGACAACCCATTATTTTTTTACACTCTTATTGAAAAATATCTTCATCATATAAAATCGCTGAAAAATGGGTTATCTTTCATTAAAACATAAAAATATAAAAATTAATTATTCTTCAAAAACGACAAAAAAGACCCAAAAATTTTTGGGTTACTTTACAATGAAATATTACCCAATTTTGTATGAAGATTTCTTGGGCTATTTTTCGATTACGCTTTTGGGTGATTATTGATAGGGTAATTTTGCATGCAGCCTTTTAAGAGATATACATACTTACATATATTAATCACAATTAAGAAAAATGTCATTAAAAAGTGGAGGCAACTTAGCGATATATGGGCAAAAGTTAATATATGTATGTATATCAAGATGCCACAGAAACGATCTTGTTATTAGACCTTACCAACTACCAAGCTTTTCTTTTTTCGGCAAAGAAAGTAATTAAATAAATTGAAAACTAGTTGCCCGAATCTTTGTTGAAAAATAATATACATACATACATACATACATACATACATATGTATGTACATGTTTAAAATAATGAAATTTTTTGTCCCTTTTAATCCCCAGAAATGGTAAGGTAAAAATTTAATCACGTTTTATAATTTTATTGCAATAAAAATATGCAGCATAAAGTATTTCAAACAATTAATTTTTTTGGGGATGGAACTCAAAAACCTTCTGGGAACCCTGCCGCAACCTTAAGTACACCGCATACATATTTACTCTATGTTTTTCATACTCGAGTATTTTAAACACCGCAAACAAAATTGTTGTTTATTTTACTCATCGTTCATAAGTAAAAAGCAAGGCATATTTAACAAGGTGATAGCGTGAGGGAGAGAAAATATGTATCAGCAAAAAATTGTTTGAATTTTTTTATATGGATTTTGGCAGTAATATCCAAGGCATATTTAACCAGGTGACTGCACAAGGCGGAGATAATATTAAAGAGATATTTTTTTAATTTTTTTATATGAAGTTTGTTATTAATCATGTATTTTAGGACAGAATAAAATAGGTATTACTGTCAAAATCCATATAAAAAAACCAAATAATTTTTTACTGATATTTCCTCTCCCTTACGCTATGCCTTGGTAATATTTATTTTATTCTCTCTTAAAATACATGATTAATAACAAACGCCATATAAAAAAATTGATAAAATTTTACTTTAATATTAGTTCCGCCTTGTGCTGTCACCTGGTCAAATATGCTTTGGCAAAAAGCATATTGCCATCATACGATTGTAAGTACATTTTCTTGTTGTGGGTATTTTTCTACTGCATAAAAACAAAAAGCGTTAAAACGAGTGTCTGTAAATATCGCAATCAGAATGAAAACATGTTTGGGTATTTTCCATAGAGTATTTTTTTTTATACTTCGTTTTACTTGTAAGCAGTGTTGCCACATTATGCATGATAGTACAAGAAATGTACTATTTAATTTTTTTTTAAATTTGGTATAATAAGAATTTTTTGTTTTTTAAACAAAGAAGGAAAATTTGATCAAGTCTATTGCTAACAAATTATAAATTCTGCTGATTTTCCTAGAATGCTGGAAGATTTCTTTAATTACTGTTATACCTAAGCAAGAAAAAGTGGTAACAACCTTTTTCATATGCATGAACTACTTATGATATATATATTATATGAATAAATTTTAATAAAAAACCATTTACATGCATTACTATTATAAAAAAACCACATGCACCAAATAGGCAAAAAATTAGCAGATGTTTTTTATATTCCATTATTTTTAAAGACTTTTGACTTCATTTAAAGGAAGTAGAATTATTTTTGTCGTGCTTTGCTCAAGTATTTTGAGGAGTTTAAGCGCCTTGTCATAAACGGACTAACTAACGGTAAATTTGTTTCTTAAATTCATAAATGAAAAAATGGCTTAATTTTTTTAGGTTTCTCAGAACATTTGTTTGACAAACTGTAGGTAAGCGATGCTACTATTTTGCGTTGACTAAATCTCAGCAGAACTCATTTTGAATTTTGGGCATTTTGGACCTAATCTGCTTATTTTTTCAGTAATAATAATACCCGCTAATGAAAAAGTTCGCTCAGATGCAGCACTGTTTGCAGGTATTGATTGAATTTGCACAGCAATTTTTTTTACTGTACGAAATATTGTTGTAGCGTCGAGCAATAAATCGTCAACATACTCTCCATAGCTTGCACCGATTTTAATGAAGAACTTAGCCAATTTGAAAAAGCCCGATCAACTAACTGATGACAATGGTCGGCAATCCTCAATAATCCATTCAGCGCAAGAACGGCAATATACTAGTCCTTCCAACAAGGTTCCGTCTTCCTTGAATATTTCGGCAATTACAGTCCAAATCAGGCTTTTTCCCTTTTCGCTTTGAAGACAGAGAGTAAGTTCCATTTGCAATTTGTTCAGCAACCAAGTTATTGTTTGACGCCATGATAAATTTTTCAACTACTTTTAATTAACACTTAAAAAGTAAGTTGTAATACCTGAGTTGAAAAAGTATTTTCAATAATGAATTACACTAAAACTTGTATGCTAAATAGACTGCTGTATGAAGTTCTTGACTCTTTATATGAGTTAGAAATTTATCTTCCTAAGAAGTGTTGAAAAAATTTATTTCCCAAACTAAGACTTCCAAATTAAGAGAACGGTTAAGAATACCGGTGTATAATATAATTAAAACTGTAACTTTAATTCTTAATTTATCATACAACTCAATTTATATTTGTTTGTGTAAAGAAAACTACAGAATATTATTATATTATTATCTTTAACTAGCCACTTTTGTTTTGATTTTAATATTTTTGCTGTTGTATTTTTTTGTACAATATTAAATAATATATGTATTTAAAATATCAAATATTTTAATTTAATAAAATATATCATTATCAAAAATTACAAAAATGATTTTTGGCGACTTTTGACATTGTGTTTGAATAAACAGTTCTGATCTGACAACTCTGTTTGCTACTTACTTCGCTCATTATCACATTGTGTAGATCAATATGTCTCAGTGTTGGGATTTGTGGTACAATTTTACCAAATTTGGTACAATCTATAAATCAGTAGTACACTGGCACACTTCATGCTTTTGTGGTACAATTTAATTTGATTAAAAACTTTTTTTTATTAAATGAAAAAATTTTTTTTTCATTACTAAAGTTCCCCAGCCCTGTCTAGAACTAACTAAATTGCAACAATCTTGATGTATGTTCAGGACTTTTATTATTAACTTTGCTAACCCTATTATGTATAATTTAATTCCAAGGCCTTTTTGCTAAACTACAGTGTTCGAACGTTTTGGCATAGCTGCCGGTAGTATTCGGCTGATATATTTTTCCATTCTTTCGTAAGATCTTTTGGGAAATTAGATGATTATTTATTTGTTTTTCCAAATAGCTCCAGGCATACTTAATCGGATTAAGATCCGGTGACTTTGGAGGAGTTTCAAGTACTAGATGGCAATTGTAGTGTAGCCAGCTCATTACATTGCACAGTGTAAAGGGCCATTTCAAAATGATATCTTTGCTGAGGTAACAACTAAATTTATTTTAAATTTCAATTTAAATACTTCAAAATTATTGTAATGGGTGATTTTTTTGAGGTTAGGATTTTCATGCATTAGTATTTGACAGATCACGTGAGATTTCAGACATGGTGCCAAAGAGAAAGATGCTCAGTATGCTTTGACATTTCATCATAAAAAGACTTACTAACGAGCAACGCTTGCAAATCATTGAATTTTATTACCAAAATCAGTGTTCGGTTCGAAATGTTCAAATGTGACAAATTTTGTTCAGCGATGAGGCTCATTTCTGGTTGAATGGCTACGTAAATAAGCAAAATTGCCGCATTTGGAGTGAAGAGCAACCAGAAGCCGTTCAAGAACTGCCCATGCATCCCGAAAAATGCACTGTTTGGTGTGGTTTGTACGCTGGTGGAATCATTGGACCGTATTTTTTCAAAGATGCTGTTGGACGCAACGTTACGGTGAATGGCGATCGCTATCGTTCGATGCTAACAAACTTTTTGTTGCCAAAAATGGAACAACTGAACTTGGTTGACATGTGGTTTCAACAAGATGGCGCTACATGCCACACAGCTCGCGATTCTATGGCCATTTTGAGGGAAAACTTCGGAGAACAATTCATCTCAAGAAATGGACCGGTAAGTTGGCCACCAAGATCATGCGATTTGACGCCTTTAGACTATTTTTTGTGGGGCTACGTCATGTCTAAAGTCTACAGAAATAAGCCAGCAACTATTCCAGCTTTGGAAGACAACATTTCCGAAGAAATTCGGGCTATTCCGGCCGAAATGCTCGAAAAAGTTGCCCAAAATTGGACTTTCCGAATGGACCACCTAAGACGCAGCCGCGGTCAACATTTAAATGAAATTATCTTCAAAAAGTAAATGTCATGGACCAATCTAACGTTTCAAATAAAGAACCGATGAGATTTTGCAAATTTTATGCGTTTTTTTTAAAAAAAAAGTTCTCAAGCTCTTAAAAAATCACTCGTTATTTTTGTGCATATTAGCCTAGAAAGGGGCCATCTATATTTTATTAATAAAAATATTCTTAAGGAATATATAAAAATTTTAAAATAAAAAAAAAAAAATATTTTAAACCAAATTTTGTGTAAAAGTAATGATCCTTATAGAATATGGAGGTCCTTCAATGTCATCTGCTTTACATTGAAAATTTGAGATTAAAATATCAAAGGGATCGAAAAAAGAAGACTGGTAGAAAAAAACTATATATATATATATTCCCAATTATTGCTGAAAGTATTTCATGAACCCCAGTCCATCATTCTTGGTATTTATTTTGGGAATTGCGGGATTTCCTTTACCTTAATGTTGAAGATTTGTATACGTATCCACAGAATAGAAATTCGAGGAATTAAGGTCAATTATCATCACCTTAAAATACCCTAGTATTAAAGTTTTCTTTTAATGTCGACCTACTATATGTATATTTTGCTTGTTTTGTTACTTAATGTTAAATGTTGGTACAATTGATGCTGATTGCGTACAATTTTATTACTGGGTCGGTACAATTTAAACATTGGCAGATCCCAACACTAATATGTCTTTCCGCATATATTCCTTGAACACTACCAAAGTATATCTATATAAAGTACATGCAAGTCCACAGCTGTGAATACTTATTATTGTTCTGAAATGTCAAAATTTGTTTTAATTTTTAAAGCGCCATTGTGTTTGTTTTTATTTCAATTTATATACATACCAGTTTAGTAAGCTGTTTTTGACATTTAAGAACGAATTTTACACAAACAAAATTCCTGTGGTTTTTGTAATATTGTATTTGTTGTAGAACTGCATGTACTTTATATAGATATGCTTTGAACACTACTATTCAAAATACGAAAAAGAATAAAGCGTAACAAGAAAAATAGAAAATAGTTTAAAGAAGAAAATAAAAAAAAGACTTGAAAAACAGAAATCGAGTCTTTTTGTTTACCCCTCTTGCTTCTCCACATCAACAAACAAAAGTAGACGTTGTAAAAAAGACGTCGTAAAATACATCGTATAAATTGGGTGTATGAGTACGATTGTTAAATGTAAACAAAGTTATTTACGAAGTAAAGTAAAGGTAACACCGCATACAAATGTACTTAAGTATGCTAGATACTCAAACTTCTTAGAATATTTTTCATTTTTATGTTGTTAAATTAAAAAAATATTAGGTTTTTATGATTTACTTTAGTTAATTTTTTAGCAATTAAAAACAACAAAATCTTTCATTTAATTTAAATAAATAATGAGTGGACCGGGTACAAACTGAAATTTAATTTAAATTGCATTTTCAGCAGGGTTGTCAGATTTATTTTCAACTATTTCGCCAAAATCGATGTGAAAAATCGCCAAATAAATTTTTTGTTAAAGTTGCCTCTAATATATACAATATTTTTTAATTTAAAAAATATTTTTAACAAATCATAAAAGATAAATTTAATTTAAATGCTAAAATTCGCCATAATATATAAATATTTTGTTTTTTATTTAAAATAAATTATTAGCGAACACGAGTAAGGAAAATTTTTTTACTTAAAACAATGAAAAATAGTGGTTATTGTAATAAATGGACGCCTGAATATACTCATCTTTAAGGTATTTGTCAACGTGTTCTTATTTAGAATATGTTTTATAGGAATTATATATATTTAACAAGTCCTATTTCAATTCATAAAATTTATAGCATGTGTTTAGCAGTCGAGTTTTGGTAAAGTTCATTATTGAAAACGATATTTTGAGCAGCATATAAATTTAAAATAATCCATTTTTTTTTAATTAAACTCCTAATTTTTAAAAATTATTCTTTCAACTGCAAGTGAGAATCAAGGCATATTAAACAAGGTGATAGCGTAAGGGAGAGGAAATTTGTGCAAAAAATTTTTTGAATTTTTTTTATATGGATTTTGACAGTAAAATAGATATTATTCTGTCTTAAAAAACCTGATTAATGTCAAACTCCATATAAAAAAAATTAAAAAAATTTCTCTTTAATATTAGCTCCGCCTTGTGCAGTCACCTGGTTAAATATGCCTTGGTGAGAATAAAACAACCTTAATCCTTACTTCAACACTTCTTTTGTATGTAAAAATAAGTACATATAAAAAAAAAATATTGGAATTATGAGCACATCAAGTACAAAACTAATGTAGCTGTACATAATTAGATAGAATATCATAATTTTTATAATCTAACTAAAACAAAAGTTAATGTTTTTTATTATGGTTGATAAGTATCCAAAAGTATGTTACGAATTATAAAAATTTTTGAAAACAAGAAATTTTGTTTGTGATAATGAATTGCAACATTTTAAGATCGAAAGATGTTTCTAAAATTTAAATAAAGTTTCCAGTTTCCAGAATAAAATCATCTTTAGATATGAAAACCACTTTTAAATATGAAATGTTCGTGAACTTTAAATAAATTTATATGTATCGAAAGTTTCCGGTTTCCAGAAGTAAAATCATATTTATATATGAAAAAAAAAATTAGTTTTAAAACTTTAATTTCTTTTTTATCCATTTGGATGTTCCTTAATTTAGTTTCTAATGTCGGCCAAAAGTCAATGAAATCGCCAACAATATCGCCAACTATTTTAAAAATCGACAAAAGGTCGCCATGTCCAAAATTTAATCGCCAAATAAGATTGAAAATCGCCACATCTGACAACCCTGATTTTCAGTATAAGTTAATTATATAATATTTTGAGTGTACTTACGTAGCTATACATATAAGTAGGTACATATATACATATTTCATGTTAAAGAGAATTTAATACTCATATAGTATACACAAAGTTTTTACACACACATCATGCATCTGCTGTACAAGTTGAATAAAAGTGGCTTAAAATTGTTCATCCATACATAGGTATGTAAGTATGTATCTATACATATATATATGTACTTGAGTTTCATTTTAAACAGTAATTCTCTGGATGAATACTCTCTTTTCTCTCTCTCTTTTATATTTTAATAAGCACATCATATTCAATCACACTATTTATCAGCGTGAATACTGTGGATGTTTTTAGTATCTATTCGTTGTTCGATAAGTATAAACAGCACTTTTACTTAAACTACGTGCGGCTACATCAGTTTGAATACACTCATACATACATATGTATTCAGTTTAAAATTTTGGTATTGCCTTTTAATACTCACTCTTGCTTGTGAATATACACAACGTACATACATACATATGTACATACTTACATATCTTTGAATTGCTGTCTGGTATCAGTACTTATTTTATAAACAATTTGTTTTTATTGTATTGAACAAAATTAACATTGTTAAAATTAATCAAATGATCCACGAATGATTTATTTAAATACACAAAAGAGTTTTAGTTAAATGTACTTTGGTCTATAATGAGTCAAAATTCGACTGAAATTTCTGAGAAACTGCTCAGTGGCGAATATGTGTTATACGAGAAATCGGGCAAAAGTAAAATATGGAAACTATACGCTAAAATAATGAATAAAGATGGTGAAGAGGTTAAAAATTACGTTTACTGTAGAAATTGCGAAAAGGTTTTGAAATACAATAACATTCAAACATCTAATTTCCATAAACATAGATGCTATAATGAAAAATTCAAACGAAATGCAGACAATACAACGTCGGAAATCGAAGTTGAGACACCGACATTGCAAGTTGTCGAAAATCCCGTCAATACTCTTACAAAACTATTGACGCGATGGATACTAAAAGATTGTAGGCCACACAATTTGATACAGAATGAAGGTTTGAAGGCTGTTTTTAAAGAGATAGCAAGTTTAGGATCAACATTTGGTTCTGATTTAGACCTTGACAGATTGCTACCGACGTCGTCAGCCGTTGAAAAACATGTTTCAAAAATCTATGAACAGTGTTTCGAGCGAGTAAAAGCTGAAGTAGATTTAATAAAAGGAAAGGGTTTCGGCTTGACCGCCCATATCAGGACAGATAGTTTCACAAAACAAATTTATATTGCGTTAACAATACACTATTTGAAAAATGGTGTACTAACAAGTCATCTACTGGGTATAAAGGCATTGGAAAGCAAACGGAGCACAAGTAAGTAAATACATAAGTATAAGGGGTTTTTGCAGGTTTGTTTAATTTACAACATTGTTTTGTAAATCAGACATACTTACCTAAGCACCTTGGCCACACATTAAACTGATACTTCAAATTTGTGTATGTATTGGTAATATTTAATTTTGCTTAGCACAGCCACACATCAAACTCATTCCATCAAACTTCATTTTAAAGTTGATTTGCGAAGGGAAACACGTAAAATTTTTAAGCGCAAAATCCTTTAAAATTTTATTAGTTTTTTTTTTTGTTAAAAATGAGCAAAATAAATGATTTTTCAGTTTCATTACTGTATTCTTCACTTTTCACTTGCCATAAAGCAGGAAAATCGATATAAACTTCAATTAACTCTAAAATAAAATTTTTCTCCTCCATTTTGATTATACCGCGTCGAAAAAAGTATTAGATGTTGTCGCTTTGAAAATTATGTAAAAATGAAATTTGAAGTAATTACGCGCACACACATCAAACTACCCTCAAATTTTTACAGCGCAGGTAGTGAAAATCAAAAGTGTTTAGATATTCATCAAACTGACATCGACCCTATACGTGTGGTTTTTTTCACTAATGGACGACAGCAGGATACCGACTACAACCTGTCAAAATTAAAATACATACTTTTATATGAAGACGATTATTTTTACGACATCATAGCTACATGGCTACACGACCACCGTTGTGGCTGTAGCTAACTTAGGCTAATTTCTATTTTTCTTTGCGACAATTTTTTTTTATTCAACAAAAGAAAATGTCACAAAATTAAAAATACAAATTTATTTAAAATCAAAAGGTTTTCAGCAAATATATTTATTTGTTTTGATATGATAAAAGTATTTTTTGAAAAAATCTTTTTGTAAAGGAAAATATGTATTTCTACAACATTTTCAAAGTTTTGATGTACATATGTATGTAGCTGTCGTCTTCAATATAATTCAGTAGCTGACTACACGGCGACGATTGTAGCCAACGTCATTTGTAGTCGTGTAGCTGTGTAGCTGTGTAGCCGCTGTTGCCTATGTGTTTAATGCTTAACCCTAGAATACTAACCTACGTAAATTTTACGTGTAGTTTTTTTTTTATTATTGTTACTACACAAGTATCCAATGGCCTAACGGTACCAAACTCCACAAGTGCTTTTTTCAATAGTTTTTGAAGAAACGCAAAACCATATACAAAGCATATTTAGTCATTTAACTGCTCTAAGAACGTGATCATTGAAAGGCTATACGTAAAATTTACGTGGTGTTAGTGGTAAGCGTATAATTTGCGTACGTCAATTATACGTGGCGTTAGTAATAAGAGTATAAATTTGTAGAAGTATTTTATGTAATGAATAACAAAGGCAAGAAAAAAAACGAAAAATTCCAAGCGTGGACTCAACTGTGAAGATGTTGCGGCATTACCAACTTCCAGCGACCTTAGAGACATCAGCTACGTTAGTTTTAAAGAGGAGGATTTTGAGAGCCACGACAGTTTTGCTGATAGGAATTGGTGCCCCAAGAAATAAAAATTACATCGAAATGCTTAGAATATAGCACTTTCAGGTTGTAATAAAAATTAAAAGAAAGTATGAACAGAATTATTCAAATTGACCCGGCTTTCGAAGAACTTTCTAGAGAAAAGGGAAAGCAAATTTTGTCACCACTCAAAGAAGCACACCCACATATTGTCATATTTGTAAAAGTGTGGCAGTATGTGAGCATCGAATAAAAGTAGGCAAAGACTGCATTAACCAGGACTGATGCAATATACATACATATGAGCATTTATTTTATTTCAGCTATGGTTTGATCGCAAACATGTAGTTTTATTTTGCCATTAAAATTGTTTTTCTTTACTTTAATATGAATTATTTGTAAATTTTTATTATTTAACAAATAACCACTATTAAAATTAAAAAAATTGCTGAAATAACCACATTAATTGAAACAGTGCCACAGTACGTAAAATTTACGTGGCGTTAGTATTAACGTAATAAAAAATAGTGTTAGTATTCTACGGTTAACGCAGAAAAAGCTATTTAAACAGATATAGCAGTCCCTGCAGAATCTCTATATCATGACACAATAAAAATTCGCCTTGCTCTATATTTTCGTCTTTGCGCAATTTGCAAGCGATATTCTGGTGTTTGTATAATCATCATAAAATGTTAAATCTAATTGAGCACAAACTTAATAGAGTTACCAGACCTCACACCCGTACGACAACTTGAGCCCTTATTCTCATGTTTTGTGAGAATTTTCACAATTAAAATAGACTGATATTTAATAAAAAATTGTAAAACTATCGATTCGATAAAAAATATAAAATTAGTACTTGTTTAATTCGTATTCAGAAAAACAGTAATTTTTATTATTTCAAAATGAACATATTACATATTACAGTATAACAGTTTTCTCTTTTAATTTTCCAAGCCTAGAGGAGATCAAAGAAATAATTTAAAATTTTACATTATTAATTAATTTATATTAATTATTAAATTGATTTTATCAAACACCCCGTCTACATTGAGATGAAGTCAATGAAAAATCACTAAATAAGTTTGGAAATCGCCACTTTTTGGTAGAAATTTCCATATCTTGGAATCCTTTTTTGACAAACTCATCTACATATTTAAGAGCAAACTAATTAAAAAAAGAACTGTTGTACCATTTAAAATTTTTTTGTAAAAATTTTATAGAAATTTTTTTTGCAAAATTTTTTATGGAAAAATTTTATAGAATTTTATTTTCGAAAAATTTTATAGATTTTTTTTTGGTAAAATTTTATAGATTTTTTTTTGAAAAATTTTATAGATTTTTTTTTGGAAAAATTTTATAGATTTTTTTTTGAAAAATTTTATAGAAATTTTTTTGGAAAAATTTTATAGAAATTTTTTTGGAAAAATTATATAGAAATTTTTTTGGAAAAATTTTATAGAAATTTTTTTTTGGTAAAATTTTATAGAAATTTTTTTTTATTTTATATAGTTTATTTGACCTTTTTGTTAATATTAATTTAACTATTTTCTTTTAAGCTTTAGGTCTTTAAATAATTTTATTTTTATTTTTTCGATATTTCGCTACTCCTTTAATTTTAAGGCAGACACAGATAATGTAGCTCAAATTTACAGACATTTAGTAAATAAGAAATAATTTAATTATTGTTTGTACTTGTTTAAAAACTTTTTAATAATTTTATGACAAAAATTTTTTTGAAATACACTATACCACTTAAGTCTACGGACGACGAGAAATATGAGTATATTGCTAACAAATACTGTTGGATTTCCATAAAATTTTACATCCAGACTAGAAATTTTATAAAACAAAGTATGGAAACAAATAAAGTTTACACAACTCTGTTTTAGATCATAATTTAGCAGAATATCTTAAAATGGCTGCTTGGAAACGCCGCAAAAGTCTGCGGACGGCTTTGATTTTGTTACTTTTTCCGTTATAAAACATACAAAAATATTTTTTTTGCAATTATAACAAAGGAACCTTTAAAAAAATAACGACAATTGGTTTTTCCTAAAAATTCATGTGCAATTGGTTAAAATGGCAGAAATAAATGAAGATGTCCGAAAAATTGCTGTTAGACTAAACCGCGAAGGAAAATCTCTGCCAGAAGTTGGAAAAATATTGAATTTGGCAAAGTCCACCGTGGTTCCTATCGTAAGAAATTATAATGCCACTGGAAGTTATGCAAGTGCGCCCAGATGTGGTCGTCCAAAGAAGATAGATGAGCGAACTGAACGGGTGTTAGTTAGAAAAATTAGCGAAAACCCCAAGCTAAGCGCAGTTAAACTATCACAGGAAGTTTCAAAATATAACGGAACTAATGTTCATCCAGAAACCATCCGCCGTTGCTTGAAAAGAAACGATCTGAACTCGTACGTTGCTAGAAAAAAACCTCTTATCAGTGAGGTTAACAGGAAAAAAAAGGTTGGACTATGCACTAAAGTACCACGAAATACATTTAACGGATGCAAACTTTTGGGAACGCGTTATTTTTACGGATGAGTGCAAATTCAATGTTTTTGGAAGTGATGGCATCTGCAAAGTATGGAGAAGACCTAATACTGCTTTGGCCACTAAAAAAGCACGGCGGGGGTTCAGTCATGGTATGGGGGTGCATGTCGGCAAATGGTGTGGGAAACTTAAAGTTCATAGACGGCACAATGAATGCGCGCATGTATTTAAGTATTTTAAAGGACGAATTTCTTCCAAGTATCGAAAAGATGCATTTGAATACTGGCTACACATTTATGCACGACAATGACCCCAAGCATTCTTCTCTAATTGTAAGGGAATGGTTATTGTATAACGTCAAGTCAAAATTGGAACATCCTCCCCAATCCCCTGACCTCAACGTTATTGAGCATTTGTGGGCATATTTGAAGAAACAAGTGCAAAAGGCAAATCCATCATCCATTCAACAGCTAAAGTCAATTTTGATAGAAGAGTGGGAGAAAGTTCCTACAGAATTAACAAGAAAGCTGTCTAACTCAATGCCTAATAGGTTAAAAGAGGTCTTGAAGCTAAAAGGAGGACCAACTAGCTATTAAAATATAAACATAGAATCGTGTGATCTGCTCGTACGCAGACTTTTGTGAATTTGAATAATTGATTTTTTTTAGTTTTCTTTAAAGATTCTTGATTTATTTTATTTTTTCTGTTAAATTGAAGTTGAACTAAGTTTCTTGTTACTTTTACTAATAAAGAGATAACTCAAATTGAAACGTATAGTCAGTTATTGAAAGAAAAAGCAGGTGTTTGTGTCGTCCGTAGACTTAAGTGGCATAGTGTATGTTACTTTGAAGAAAATTTTTTCAATATTTTTTTAATTGTAATTTTTATAACGTTAATTTGTTAATTTTTCCTGATGATGCTACACAAAGGAGTAGCGAAATATCGAAAAAATAAAAATAAAATTATTTAAAGACCTAAAGCTTAAAAGAAAATAGTTAAATTAATATTAACAAAAAGGTCAAATAAACTATATAAAATAAAATAAAAAGTGAGCACGTAACTTAAATCAAAAGAAATAAAGGATGAATTACAAGCTTTTAAAGAAGAATCAACATATAAGAAGAATCATAAACCGGTACAAGACCATAAAGGACAAAATTATAAAAACAAAATCGATGATGATGCTACACAAAGGAGTAGCGAAATATCGAAAAAATAAAAATAAAATTATTTAAAGACCTAAAGCTTAAAAGAAAATAGTTAAATTGAAATTTTTTTTTGGTAAAATTTTATAGAAAATTTTTCTTAATTTTTTTTAAATTTTTTGTTAAAAGTTTTTGTAAGAATCGTTTAAAATTTTTTTTTCAAAATTTATTTATAGATCTTTTGTCAAAATTTTATAAAAATCTTTTTGAGAAATTGTAAACATTTTTTTACAAAGTATTTGTAATTTTTTTTTAATTTTTTTGGAAAAATTTTCTTAAATTTTTTTTTTAATTTTTCATAATTTTTTTAAATATTTTTTTTAATTGTTTGTAAACATTTTTCGTATAATTTTTTTAAATTTTTTTGGATTATGGATCCCCTGAAATCTATATGCACTCTACTGATCGCGGACTATTATTTATTTAACAAAAAGAAAGCAAAAAAGAATCATTATAATCGAAAAAAATAAAAACGACGTAAAAATATTTAGGTGGGCATGGTTTTTAGCCCACAGCGGAATGGTGTGATGTTGATGAATTCCATTAGCGAAATTCTCGAAACTGTATCCCTTTTGGTGCCTTGGTGAAGTTGATTTTGACCCGAACTCAGACGGACGGACATCGGTTAATCAACTTCTCTATGTATAATGATGCAGAATATATATAATTTATGAGGTTGATAATGTATATTGTAGAAATTACACACGGAATGAAAAACTTATATGTATACACCCTTTGCCACCTGTGGTGAAGGGTATAAAAACCAGTATTAAAAATAATGTTTTTTTTTATGAAGTTTGACTTTTGTTAAGACATGTTGATAGCTAATGAAGACTGGAGGTTACCTTAAACTTTAATCAGAAATATCTTGCTTTCTATTTACAGATCAAAATATTGCTGAAAAACTGCAAGAGATTCTAGAAAGATTTGACTGTAAACTTTCAAGCAAATCAATACTAGTCACAAATGGAGACTTTGATATTAGTAAAGCCCTTCCGAATACTCAAAATTTACCATGCATAAGCCAGTTGCTAAGCAATGCGTTACAAAAATCTGTGGAAGAAGTACCTGAGGTTGAAAAAATTATAAACGCTTGCTTGAAGTTAGTAAACTATTTGAAGAAAATGGAGTTGAATACCCCTTTAGAGGGTCTAATGCAAACCTCTTGCTCTAATCGTTGGCAAACTATATGTAAAATGCTTAGTTCCCTAAATAGTAAGTGGGATGAAATCGAAAAAATCCTACGAAGTAAAAATGCGAGTTCACATATTTTAACCATTAATAAACATCATTTGAAAGCAGTGACAAAAGTTTTTCAGCCGTTCGAAGAAGCCATAGAAATCCTGGAGGATGATAGTTATGCCACGTTGCATATAGTAATAGTTTATTTGCATGAATTAAAAAAATCTTGTCGCAGTGAATTTGAATTTCTCGATTTTATAGAGACCCTTAAGGAAAATATACGTTTTTACTTGGAGAAAATATTCACGGAAAACGTTAAAACTCTTCATAAATTAGCACTTTTCCTATATCCTCCCACAAATAAATTGGTGCAGTTTAGCGACCAAGATAAGAAATGTGTTGAGGATGAATGTATAAGTCTAATGAAATGCTTTAAGAACGAATTGAAACCTATAATAAAGCAGGAATCTGAATCGCCTATTACTCCTCTGTCTAAGCGCAGAAAACTCTTTACTGATTTTGTGAACACAGAAACAAATTGCGATCCCAATGAAGCAATTATGCAAGAGATACAGTATTATAAGAGTACGCGTGTTGTAAATAGCGCTGACTTTGATGCGTTTAGTTGGTGGGAACTACAAAAAGATAATTTTCCACTTCTCTATAAATTGAGTTGTTTAATATTGGCAACACCTGCAAGCAATGCTGCGTCGAGAAGAATTTTCTCAAATGCCGGCAGTCTACTGTACGCAAAGTCTAAGCTGGGCTCACAAGAGATGGAAATAGAGAAAAATTTGTTTATAAAGTTTAACGCTAAACATGATGAACTCGATGGATATTTTTCAGCTTAGCACCGCGTGAATAAAACAAATTATTTTCTTTAAGAGAATATAAAAACTTATAATTAAGTTAGTATTTAAGATGTAATTAAGGTTAAATACGTACACTTATACATATCGCACCCTAAATGCCAAAGGGTCACAACTCAAAATTTTCCAAAACATTTTTCCAGAAATTAATTAAAAAATTTCAAAAATTTCTTTCACATCACTATCTTCTTTAACTGGAAAAATACACTTATGTCTATTTTTATCTTAAGTGTGTTGGTTCTGCACATAGTTTTTTGTCTCTTCTGAAAATTTCAGTATTTTGAGTTGTGACCCTTTTGTATTTAGGGTGCGATATGTAGGTATGTGAATTTGTTTGAAGTGAATATTGTTTTTAGCCGTATGCTAAGTATGAATAGTTTTAAAGACCTGATTTAATAAAAATTACAAAAAATATATGTTTAGGCTTACCGTTGCAGTGTCTTGTGCTAAATATTGAATCTGTGATCTTGAAAAAATGGTGTTCTAATACAATTTTTTTAATTGCGGCGATGCACAGAAGTTGGCTAACATTAAAGAAACAGTGAAAAATCAAATATAGTCTGCAAATAATAACGTCATACATTTTAAGGAGTATAGCTTAGAAGTTTATACTCTCGCATTTCTCAAAGCGTTTGGTTTTTTTAAGTAATCAAGACAAAAGTGTTTAAAACTGAATTAAATAAAGATAACACCATGATCAATGTGAGGATTGCTTTCCTTTTTCTTTATTTACTGCTCAAAATTTTTACCGGTTTGAAATCTACAATTTAAAGAAATACATACATATTTTAAATACAAAAGGGTCACAACTCAAAATTTTCCAAAACTGATTTTTTCCAAAAATTAATTCAGAGTACATATCTCTAACTACCCCAAAAATATCTTTCACATAACTCTCTTCTTTAACTGGAAAAATACAGTTATGTATATTTTTCTGTTAAGCGTGTTGCGTTGCACATAAACAGTTTTTTGTCTCTCCTGAATATTTTAGTATTTTGTGTTCCTGTTGGCTAATAATTCTGACTGAGAGTATAACTATAAATTATGAGAGTTTTTAATAAAAATGTTGAGAGTTTATTTGCAGGGTTGCCAATTTTTGCCTATTACTTAGATTTTTTTGTGCGTATTTGTCCGAATTTTTACGATGCCATTTTTTCATGTCTCTTTTAAAGTTGCAGCAAATTTCATCGCAATTATTATGATGAAATTTTTCATGCAATCGACTTGAATTTGTTTGTGACATTTTCTTTTGATTTAATATTCTTAATTTTTATAGTTTGTACCATGATATAATAATAGAAGGTAATTCCATTCTCTCTTTTTGTCGCCATATTAACGTTCTGACATTTCCAGGAATTATTTAAATTTGTGCTACCATATCACATACTTTGTGAAATCCCATTTTGCGTTTTTTTCCCTTTATTCGAAATTTTAAAAATTTGAAACAGAAACAATACTTAAGTTTATGTATGTAAGTAAACAAACAAAAATTGTTTTAGTTTAAATTAATAGTAATACAGTTTTGCAGGATTTCACAAATAAGATTTTTTAATATCCCTATATCTGACAATTTTTGCTCAAAAGCAAAAATGAAAAATAACCTAAGAAATCCGAAATTTGGAAATATTTTGTCGTTTTTGAAAAATTTACAAATGGACAATTATCCAAAATGTTTTAATAACTATCACCATGAACTTCGTCACCACTTTGACGAGCCGACATCATTTTATATTGACGTCAACATCAACACTGTTCTGTAGAAAAATATTCTTTTAAAAAAATTTTATATTGTGGAATGAAAGTGCTTAATAAGAATCTGTTCTAAGTTTTTTCTATCACGTCGAAGTTTTCTATTTCGTCAACTAATTTTCCGAATTGGGTCAAACTTGTATTTAAATCTTTTGCATTTTGAATTTTATAAACCAAGGCGATGAAATCGTCGACGATACAACAAAATTTTAACGTCACATATTCTTACAAATAACAAATAAAATTAAAAACTCATCGTTAAATTTTGTTTATGTCGACAAAGAGAATACCAACCTATGTATATTGTGTGGACGACGCCAAATGGAATAGGGGTGATTCTCAGGAAATGCATCAATAAGAGTGTAAAAACAACGGTTTGAAGTCCTAAAAACTAGTAGTTACGTTGTTTACCTTAAATTACAGAATTGTTAACATTAAAGATTTATTAGAATTAAAAAAAAAATATAAAAAAGTCAATGCCCTTAATGTCACTACTTACTTTTTTACAATTTTTTTTTTTGCCAAATTTCCATTTTTTCTATTTTTTAATTTTTACGTTAATTATTGATTTGGCGATTTTTTATTTTGTGGCGATTGCTCATAGGGTCAATTAGCATGCAGCTTAAATAAGGTTGAAATATAATTTTTTTTCTCAGTACAAAAGTGTACCTATAAAAGTTTAAGGAAATCATAATCTATAACAAGATTTATTCCTCATAAGTTTTACTATTAAACCAAAGCACGTTTTTATTTTATGTTATTTTTATGAAATACACATTTTTTTTTAAATAATTTCCAAAATAAATATTTCTTATTTCTATTAGTGGCAACGCTTTTTTTGTTGTTTACATAAAAACATACTTCAATAATTCCGGCAAACTTCAAACATTTTTGAAATGTATTATTATTATATCATGGTTTGTGCCATATTTCAAAAAAATATATGCGCTTGTAATAAAATACAAAATAAATAAAAATGAGTAAAACAAAGAATGAAATTTTACAAGAAATTATTAAAGTCGTATCGAAATGTATACATAATTAAGCCAAACAATTTCATTTTTTAAAATCAACTCTGAACTAACGAAAATTGCACAAAGCAAGTGTCAAAAATCCCCTCAAAATTAAAGCTATGCCATTTTGCTTACACCTCTTGCTTCTCTATACCTCTTGCCAACAAGCAAAAATTGCATGCAACCAGTTTCATGAAAAATATCATGGTGTAAGTTGGCTCTCTATTTCAAGCAATTTGTTGATTAATGATAAGTGTTTAGATGATAAGTATTTAGAATTTTAATAAAAATTTTGTGGGGAAGTACCTTAGTACCTCGGTTCAAATATAGGATACTTTTTGCGGTAAAAATATTTATCTCACTTCCAAAACTAAATAGATAGAAAATAGTGGGGGAGATAATGGTACTGAAAACTTGGCAGCACCTTTTATAAGCGAGCTTTTTTAGACACTATTTACAGAACTGTACAATAATTTTATTTAAAGTCTATTTTGCAACATCCTGAGCGCAAGTAAAAATCCAGGGATGGCTACTTCTTTAAAAATTAAATACATACACCGCACTATAAAAGTAAGTCATAAAATTTGATTTGGATTTCTTTTATAGCAAAATCGCAAAAAATATTGTCAGGGTGCTGAGAACGTGGCAGGAACTGCAAGTTTGTGACACAAGTATGTATATAAAATTATTGTTAGAAAAACTGAAGATAAATTAATCTGCTTTTTTAATTCAATGTTATTTAAAATTTAATTACAAGAAAAAAAGTTGTTTAATACAATTTAAAATTTGGTTTACCATCTCTGATTCAGGCAGATAAATGAGCTCATATAAATTGGCTCATTTATCTGGTTGCCTAGTGAAAAAAAATGGGAATTGAATTAATTTCGCATTGTGCTTGCATAGTCGCTGTCGAACGCAACATAATGCAAACCTTTTCATCTTTATATGCGTTTTTCATATTTGTTTATTTACGTATGAAATTGATTTATTGCCACCAAATTGAAATGAAAATGATTGTATTTTCCTCACGTTTTTTTTTTAATTTTTTGGTTTTATCATCAATCATAAATGTCAACAAAGGCAAGTGTCGATGAACGCCATTAGCGTTGAAAGGCCATTATGGGGTGGGTGCAACGCTGCATCCAGACTTTCAATATAAACCCTAATGTTCCTGACGTTTAAAAATTAAATGTATCTGAAATAGTTTTTAAAGTATTTTGAAATATACAATGAAATTTAAGAATGCTGAAGACGAATGTAGATGTCTAGAAAATGTACATTCCCATCTGCTTTTGTATAAATATTAAATTTTCCCATTTTTTTAATTTACGGATTGCCCAATAAAGTCTACATACAGCGAAATTTATTAAAGTTTTAACATATTTTTTAGTCAAATTTAAAAATGAGATACAAAACAACGGTAACTGTCCACATTTATTGTGCCAAAATGGAAGTACTTGTAAATTAGTGCCAAAAAAAGTGTACAAACACCAAAAACACATCTCTAAAAGTAAGAAGAAAACACATCTCTAAGTAACGGTATTTCGTTTCTTACTTACTTTTTGACCAGTAATAAAAGAAATCAAAATAATTTAGCAACTAAAATGAGTTTGTAGTTTATTATCCTCAGAATGTCGCAGCATTTACAAAAACGCAAAGAAATTTCTCAGGATATCAGAAAATTAGTGGTTAAATTGAGAAATGAAGAAAAATCATATGGAGAAATTGCTAATATTGTGGGAATTAGCCGTTCTACAGTGCAAACTATTATAAAAATTATAATATCACAAATACAAATAAATACCGATCAGGAAGGCCATCTAAGCTTTCAGAGCGCGAAAAGCGGAATTTTGTCAGACTTGTAACAAATAATTCAAAAATAAATGCTGTGAATATCGCAAAAGATCTTGAAATTTGTAAGCAAATAAGTATTCATCCCGAAACTGTGCGCAATGTTTTGAGAGCTAACGGTTTTCACAGTCGTATTCCAAGAAAAAAACCATTTATTAGCGAAGCCAATTTAAAAAAACGTTTTGAATTTGCAAAACTACATAAAAATGATGGACTTGATTTTTGGAAAAATGTAATTTTTAGTGATGAGTCTAAATTTAATATATTTGGATACGATGGTAAACAAAAAGTATGGAGAAAACATAACACGGCGATGGCAATCCAAAATTTATTACCAACTGTGAAACACGGGGGAGGATCTGTAATGGTTTGGGGGTGTATGTCCGCTGCTGGAGTAGGAAATCTAGTGTTTATCGATACTACAATGGATCGTCATATTTATCTGAATTTATTGAAAGCTAATTTGAAGACTTCCGCAATAAAAATTGGTCTTTCAGGCAAATGGATCTTCCAGCAGGACAACGATCCAAAACACACATCTCACGTTGTAAAGGCGTGGCTTCTCTACAATGTCCCCAAACAGTTGCACTCTCCTCCACAATCACCGGATATGAATCCTATTGAAAATTTATGGGATGAATTGGACAGACGTGTGCGAAAAACAAAATATCCAACAGGGAAGACCTAAAGAATGCCTTAATCGACGAATGGAGTAAAATAGGTCCAGATATTACCGAAAAATTGGTTTCAGACTCACACATGTAGGGTTCCGTACTATGTTTAGTACAACTTTAAAAATTCAAGTTGTTAATTTTTTCATGTCTTATGAGGCAACCTTTAATTTTAAAATTAAAGTCATATTCACGAAAATTGAATAACAATTGGAACACCCTTTAAATCTTACAAAAAAAAAAAAAAAATCGACTTCAAAATAGATAGACGGGCACCAATTCTAAACTAAAAATGTAAGAAGTAATCTGTAAGAATTAGATTTAAACCAAATAAAAGATGCGCCAAAATCAGAGGGAAAAAAGCAAAGACTATATGAATGTCAAGCTTCTCCTTATTACTGTTCAAAAGTTAAGCTATTTTCACCAGCATCCGTCTTTAATGGGGACACCATTCAAGCATCTATATATAACGGTTTCAAAGATATTCTCACATAGATCAATTAACATCACCTATTGGTACACCCTTTAATTTACAATTTTAAATTAAAAACCTGTTGTTATAGCGGACTTGGCCACAAAGATTCTTTGTAAATTTGCACTATCTGTCTATAACGGTTCAAAAGTGTGGCCATATACATATGTCAAATTACATGAACACCTTTTACATTATAATTCCAATTATTTATAATTGTTATTATACCAGAGAAAGTAGTGGACATTCTGCCTAATTTTCAAGTGTTTGTGTTTAACGGTTCAAAAGATAGGGTCATATAGATCAAATTGCATAATTTATGGGGACACCCTTTAACTTCTAAATTCAAATTGTATACTTGCTATAGTGGATTTTGCAATACAGGTTCCTTGTAAAATTCAGCTGATTGTCTATAACTGTTCAAAAGTTTGGTCACATACACATAATTACATAACTATTGGGACACCCTTTTATTTCCAAATTAAAATTTTATATTTTTTGTTATAGCAATACAGGTTCTTTGTAAATTTCAGCGGTCTGTGTACAACTGTTTAAAATTATGGCCATATACATCAAATTAAATGAACTATTGGAGCACCCTTTAATTAAAAATTTTGAATATTTAGACATTTTATTTTCTATGGGGACACCCTTTAAATTTTAAATTAATTTTTTTTATTAATTTCTGCTGTTGGGAGCTATAGCGCAACACGCAATTTATTAAAATTTTAATTTGGTGCCCTTTACGGTTCTTAATACACGTAAAAAATATGTATGTATGTTGTATGGGGATACCCTTTAATTTTTAATATAATGAACTGTTTTTAAAACGGGACTAAACTGAAAGCATAACCTTTCAAATAAAGAAAGAAGGATTAGAAATGGCTGAGTTCTGCAGTTATATATTTACATAAAAAAAGCAACATTCAGACGAATTGATAACCTCCTTCTTTTTTGAAGTCGGTTAAAAAGTAGATTTTACAACTCTGATAGCATGGAGAAAAATATTTTATGCATTTTTTTAAAAGATTATCAAATCGTATAGACCTGTAACACAGTCTGTCACACTCATACACTTCTAAAGGGCAGTTTAGACAGTAAGACTTTACGTACGTAAAATCTAAGAGAAAATAAAATGAAAATCAATCCGTATGAAAAAATAGAGATTAAAAATCGTATGCTTTTTTTCTTACGTTGACACCATTGGTGTTGAATAAAATTAAGTAAAATTGAAACAGCTGTTATTGTTTTTGTTTTAACAATAAAAAGTAGTGAAAACAAATAAATAGTGCGCGTACTTGTGAAAAATATGCCAAATTTAAAAAATAGTAACAAGGAAAAGGTTCTTGGTGTTGTACTAGCCATTGCCATAATAAAAAAACTGGAAACCAACAACTAAAACAAAATTAAAAAATTTGTTTACAAACTTATTTGTGATGCTAACTGGATCTATTTTGCACTATACTCAGCGATTTTCTGCTATTTTGACGAGTTTTGCCTTTGAAAAGTTAGCATTAATAAGAAAAACGCAACCCTGATCTAATAAAGTAGAATAGTTTTTGAAAATTTTCAAAACATAAAGAGAACCGTAAGACCGTAAAATTTCCATCCGTATTTTCTCTCAATGTCGGACAGTTTCATTACATATTTTGTTTAGACGATACTACTTGTACTCTTCTACACAAAAATTTGACATGTCGTATTACTTGTAGTATAATGTAAGCCGCCCTTAATCCGCACCATCATTTTTGATACGTCCTTTCTGTCAGATCGAACGAGTAATACGTAACTTAAACCATGAAATCGTTTAATGAAATTTCTGGAATTCTCTTTTGAATTTTCTTGTTTTTACTTGCCTCTCTACACCTCTTGTCATCACAAAACCGCTGTCATGGAACTGATTTCATGAAAAATGTCATCGTGTAATTTAGCTCTACATAAGTATGATAGTGAATCATGGCTTTTAATTATTTTTTGATTAAAGTTAAACCTGCGAGGAAATCTGCCATTTTCAATATTGAAAAGTTCTAAATATTAAAACTAGAAAATTTTTAAAATTGTTAGTAAGTTAGTAGCCATAGCTGTCAGGTTTTTTAGAGGTAATATCGTCATATTTTCGAGAAAAAATCGTCATTATCGTCAAAATACCTTATTGAAATCGTCATAAAAGAGTCAAACGCTTTTTACCAATAAAATATTTTTTATTAAAGGCAAAACATATCAAAAAACTCTTAAATCAACAAAGCTTTCCAATAAAACAGAGATCCTTTGTATATAGAGATCTTTCTTACTTTATTCTTATTTTTTACCTAAATACTCTTTCCACTTTTGCCGAAGAATGTGGTAAAACAAGGATTTTTGTAATAAATTTAGTCAAAATTTTTAGTCCTAAAATATCTTTTTCAAAACGTAGGTACATTTATTTATGGAATTTATATAACTCAAAATCAACTTAGCGGTGTCAATATTATCAATATTTGATGCAAATGAAATAAAATTGTTACTGTCTTTAATGGTTCGTACATCCCTTTAATCTTAACAACAACAGCTTCTAGGAATTATCAACGCGTCTGACAATATTTTTTTTGGTTTTATTTCTAATAGACTTAAAATATTATCAAATTACTTGCTCCTCCTCTTCAAAGTTTCTATAGACAAGCGTAAAAAGAACACAACGCAAAAGAATGACAGACACATTTTATTATTAACAAGATATTGTTGTCATTTTCCAAGAGCTGTGCTGAATTCAATGTTGCTGTAACGGTATAAATTTTGCAAATTTTTAATTAATAAAATTCGTCAAAATTAGGGTATAAATCGTCCCATCGTTACCATGTAATTTTTTGGACCCAAAATCGTCAAAATGACGATAAATTGTCAAATCTGGCAGCTATGTTAATACCATATTGTTGTAGTTTACCGCACAGATAACTAACCAGTTGTGACTTTTAAAAAAGTACATTATCATTTGTAGTTGCAGCTTTCGATAAAGTGAATAAAAAGATAACAAAAAATGTTTAAAGCAATGAGTAAGAAGTACCAGCTATATGTTGCCATCACTAACATATGTTTTCAATTAAGTAAACAAAAATTGGAAACAAAAATTTTCTAAAATTATATTTTATTAATAATATTTAAAATAAACTGGTACAATAATTTCGTTAAAAGTTATTAAAATATATTACGGTTGTTGCAAAGCGCAGTTAAAAGTTACAAAAATACAACGTGATCATAAAGTTGCAAAAAAATGTGCAATAAAAGTTTTTTAAGTGGCATTTGTTCAAAAAGTCTCAATGTTAAAGAGAATTCAAGGAAAATTTGGACACAAATGCAGTTGGAAGCGGAGGAGTCCCGTCTAAATTATTTGATTCTTTATGGTAAACAATTTTATACATGTATGTGACTTCATAAGGGTTGTGCAATATTGTACATAGATGCTTATGTGCATTACATGAATGGTTCTCCGGCGAAGTGCACGTTAGTAACCAGAACATAAGGAAATGTTCTTGTACATGATAATGGCGGTGAGAAATAAAAAGATTATTCGTCGATGCCCTACATAACGATACTTTATAATATTATTTCAAACCAAATCTAACGTTTTAAGGGATTCGTGTGGAATTGAGGACCTAAGAAACGAAAACCTAAAACAGTATACAACTATATTTCATTAATATAAATAAGAGTGTTTGTCAGCAAACGAACTAAATCATCTACAATCAAACAAAATACTAGAATAGTAAAATAAATGCAAAAATCTGCAACAAAAATTTATAACTACAACCGAAAATGTGTGTAGGGAATTTTGATGCATCTTCGTATTTAGTTGCTTTTTTAGTAAAATGGGTTCATTGAAAAGTTGTAAAATTTTACATGAGCAATGATCCCTATGGTTATTGATCTTATTAATCAACCACGACCGCCTTAACAGCTATGAATAAACGTTTATTTCTCGATAAAGAAAATAAGGTAAGCAAATCAATCTGAATATACTGTTATATATACGGAAAATAAATTGCATTTTAATTTTAGGTAAATTGTGCCACTAGTTCTGATAACTAATGGCATAATTCACATAATGTTTTTGCGGGAGATCTAAGTCCTGAAATAGAAACCGAAGGATTTACTTAACTGGCCCATTACACGCTATTCTCAAAATATGAAATCAAATACGCCTTCGTATCGTTTGTGTGAAAAGCAGGAGCGAAAATGCCAAGGGATTGGTTCACGTTGCATTCGTACCAACATTCGGTCAACACGAAAGGTTGCTCCACTCGTAATCATTAATATTAAATGATGCTGCACTAAATTACATAAAAATACATATTTTTAATTTAATTGAATTTAAATAGAAAATTTATTTTCAGTTTTCATATTTAGTTTTGGATTTTAAGTGAACATTTTAAATAAAGTAATTTATGTATTTGTATTTTCTGGTCTTATTAATGTTTTGTTTCTAATTTCAAGTAACGTTAACAGCAGAAAATAGTGAACGTAATACATAATAGTTTGCAGTTGTTGGAGATATTTGTAGCATCTTTTTCAATTTATTAGTATAAGTAGATAGTTAAGGAAGAAGATTACAATGAAAAGATACATCGTTTCCAGCACCATTAACAGACCTGCCAACACAGGGTAATTATATATCCAATGTAAAAACCTGCTTAAATAATAAATAAGACATATTATAATCCAGCAAGACGATATTTTTGTAACATATCATTTTACATAAATCAAAGTAAATAATTCCAATAGTCTTTAATTCACTTTAAAATTTAACAAATGTAATATGTACACTTGGTTGGATTTTTCGGGAACTGAAGAAGTTTGTCCCCTTTTGGACAGCCCATTATGCATCGGCGACTCCTGAAATAGCAAAATAATTTAATTAAAAACAAATTAGTTTGAATAGAAAACCTTTGTTATACTTACATTTTTTTTCTGTTGGATTCCTGTTGTTTTATTTCCTTTTGTTTGTTTCCTTTTATTTATTTGGCTGACTTCGGATGATATTTGTTAAAATTTTATTTTTGCTACAAATTATTTTAAAGCTATTTATAAAACACTTAATTTTACACACAAATCAAATTTTATTAAAATTTTCCACCAGTTTCACAAATTATTTTGTAAACAATAAAATGTCAAATTGCAGCTATAACCAGAAAGAGATAGTAATATAAGAAAAGCATTAACTCTTGCTATCCCTTTCCAACGAAAGCTGTGATCTGGTAACACTCCAATTTTCGTGTCTTATCTGGTCTGATTTGTGGTTTACCGTCTGTGGCCTCAATTAAATTCGCTTAAATTATGTTTATAGGAAAGCGACTTATGTAAATAAAATACCTGTCTCTTAATAATTATTTAATGATCATTAAAAGTGCTTTTACACGGCGTGTATTTGTCATATGACTTGTCACTTTTCCATTTGTAAATTCTAAACACATCATGTAAACCTTTTGAAACATAATATGTGTGTTTTCATGTGTACAATACATATGACATTTTTCATTTAGAACGTGTTCTATTTTGATGTGACAAAGCATCTGACATCCTGTAATGCCAACTTGATGTTTTGCTATTTTAGGTTTTTTGTGATACCAAAAGCACTAAAAGCGTGGCAAAAGCACTACGTTTCCATCTTTACATCAGCTGTGGTTGGCAATACAAAACTGTTTACATATATGTTTTAGGTTATGTCAGATGTAATTAAACATGTACGTTTGAAAGCAAAAATTATAAGCCGTATGTAAAATGTCTATTTTGGCAAACACATGAAATTACATATGGGTTATCAAACTGACAACTCATATGACAAATACACGCCGTGTAAAACCATTTTAACTGTTACAATAAAAACTTGTTTTCTATTTAAACTTTATTTCTTTAATTTATGTTCGAATTTATGTATTTCAAATATAATTTACATACAGTATGTAAAAACTATTCAGCATTAGTTTGTAGTCTTTTTAAGCGCTTTTGGCTTTTTTATTCTTCTCCATTCTTTCCTGTACCAGCTTGAACAAAATATTTACACCCTCTTGATTATTCTTCTTGTAATAGGGCAATTCCGATAGACGTTCAATCCAAGCTTTAAGATTAGGGAATTTTTTTTCCTCGATTGGAGCAAAAAGCATAGCGGTAGACATCGATGCCACACAACACAAATCAGCAATGGTCAAATCTTCACCGCATAAATAGTTCGAGGAAGTCAGACACTTTTCCAGGCCATCATAGGCTTTTTGCATGTACACGACTTTTTCCTCCTCAATTTTATCCGCGCCAAAATAAAGAACAGGTTCAACCATAAAACGAACACGGGGAAACAGATGGCCGCAATCGAAGAAAAGTCTGGCATCAACTTTCATGCGCGTTTGTTTATCTTTGGGATAAAGGGTTTCATCGACAGCATAATTATCAGCCAAATATGAGCAAATGACATGAGAATCGGAGATCACAGTGCCATTATCATCCAACACGGGAATGGTATGCAGTGGGTTGAGTTTGAGAAATTCAGCTGTCAAGTGTTCGCCTGCCTTAATGTTGACGGATCTTAAAGAGTATTTTTTTTTAACAAGTGGAAAAAAAATTAAAATTTATTTTTGTGTTTTACCTTAAATCCAAATCAACTCCTAAAGCAGCAGCGGTTAACAAAACTGCACGGCATGGTGGACTACGGGGAGTGTAGTATAAAACTGGTTTCGTCATTTCTGCTGTAGATTAAAAAAATATAATTAAATATTTCAAGAAAATAAATTTTAATTATTTAGTGATTTAATTGTGTATTCATTTTTGGCACTTGTAGATAAGTATGTATGTATGTACATATGTATGCTTGAATGTTTTGCAGTAAATTGTTTTTAGCTAAAACAAATTCAAATAAATTTCAAATAACCACCGGCATATTATTTCTTTACCTTCTCGCTGGAGTGCAAATATACAACTGTTCATAAGATTGAAGAATGTGTTTTTGTTACTTTTGGGAGCAGTGGATCATTTTAAATGAGAAGTGGAGTAAACCGGCTTTTAGTGGCGTTACCAGATTAGCGAGAAAGAGCAGGCTTCTTGTTTTTTAAATTACCAAAATAACTTTAAGCGATTGTTTTTATAAGGGGTGATTTTTTAAGAGCTTTCGTTCGGCTTTGATTAAAAAAAAAAAAAAAAAAAATAAAGAAATGTATGAAATCTTTATTTGAGTCGATAGAATGATCTTTATAATTGAAGATTATTGAATTGATTGATAAAAGGTACAATAAACACTTGGAGGAAAAGTATTTCCAAGATTTAACTCGAAAGCGCATTTTTATTTCTCGACGAGAGCTTTTTGCAATAAATCAGGACTCGCTGGGCTTCATCTTTGCGAATGAAGAAACGTTTTGTTCTGATGAATAATAAGACATGGCTATATTCTTCAATAGGGTTCCCTCGTCAATATGGTGTTAACGTGGTAGAAAGGAGCTTGATTTCGAAGACTGTGGTGAACGAAGCAAAAACAAGAAGACCATTGCTTTGAGGAAAACCATACCCTCATCCTTGTTGGCACACGCGACACAAATCAGTCTGAGGGCAGATGGAAAATTAAAAACTGGTCAAAGAAATAGCAACCACTTCACCATCCAATGTAGACAAGTTTTACAAAAGTTTTTCAAAACCTTTTACAGTGACCCAAATGTCTAGAGAGGAAGCATTGGCTGTTTTGGTTGAAGCCAAGTTGTCACGATATCAATATAATATTATCATTGCTTCCGATCATGAAAGATTTTCATCATATTCACAAGTGCAAGTAGCAAAAAAGGATGGCTACCCCAAAAATAAGTGCCTTACGATTTGTGAAACTTCAGCAAAAATAAGTTTACAGGCTCTTTTGGACCATACCGTAGAGCAATTTCTTTTAGCAATATTAAAGGTATTTTTAAAAAATCAACTAATGGAAAATAAATAAAATTTGTACTTAATAATATTAAAAAAACGATTAGTTTTACTTCTCAAATTGAATTTCACTAAAAAAAAGTTAAAATTAGAAACAGTGGAAGTTACCTCGAACTAATTTCCACCTTTCGCATATAATTATTATTTACCTTGTATGGGGAGCAGCAGCCCTACCCCGTCAGTTTTTCATCTAACTTCGTATACCATCTTCAAATTAACTCATACTAAATCTGAAGCCTTTTAATGTTATAGTTGTCTAGATAGCAGATTATTTTTAATTATTTTGTATGGGGAGTATCTCTTCCGTCGGAACTATCCCGTGAGATTTTCGCTGAATTTTATATCCTGTCTCAAAATTTACCAAGTTTAAAGTCTCTAACTATTATGGCTTTCTAGATATTTGATTATTATTAATTAGTTTGTACAGGGAGTTCCCCTTCCCCCAGTCTTATCCCGCCAATTTTGTTCCTAACTTCGAAAATCGTTCTCTTTAAGTGATATTGATCAAAAAATCTAAAATTATAAACAGGCAAAGTCACCACGAATTAATTCCCACTTTTGCCATGTAAAACCACACTATGCGACGCCCACTGTTCCCATCCTATCTGGGAGTTGTACCTCCCCACTATCCTAATCCAGTCTGTATTTTGCTGGATTAAGCACTGAGGGTTACTTGTGCAAATTTTCAAGACTCTACTTATTGCAGATCTCCAGGTAGACGATAATAACTGTTCACTTTGTATAGGAGGTACCGCGACCACTTTTCCACTATCCAGTCTGTGTTTCGCTAAACTATGTATATTTATAACGGGGTTACTGAAAATTTATAATATCTACATTTTATTGGTCTCTAGCTACTTACATAGTAGGCGTGGCCAAATTTTCTTTCCGTAAAAACCTAAGTTGGGTTATGATAAAGATTTAAAAAGAAAATTGGCCAAATCGGCATTTAAATGATGCGATATGTAGCGGATTAGACTGCTTTGGGTATTATTTCTTCTGCGATATTCTTTCTTTGACAAATATTATGCTTCACATCATAGTGGATCTGCTTCTTTAGTTATTCAGTCGATTTGGTTTTTGTGATCAATTATTGCATAATCACCTGTAAATGTCCACCAAGTAAAAGGGGTACCAGGCGAATATTTTTGCCATGAGAGTACGAATACCCATTTTAATAACGTTTGTCTTTATTTTCTGTAATTGGATAAAATACAAAAAATACTGCCAATTTTTTCCTATTGGAAAATCCTATATACCGCACAAAGGTTTCAAGACTACCTATTGCAGACATTTTTTTAAATAAATGAAAATAAAACATTTGTAAAGATTTACATTCCAGCATTTTAATCTGCACAATTTATAGTTATGATTTGATGACATTGCACAGTGGTTTAAAAACGTTTTGTTTTGCAATTAATTTGGCAGCTCTTTTGAATTTTTACATAGAAAATTACAAAAAAAAAATTCATTAATAGGCAAGCTTTGTGGTCATGCTACAGCTTAAGTATATACTTTTTATACAAGTAACTAGCTGTGCCCACACACATTTTTACATAGAAAATTACAAAAAAAAAATCATTAATAGGCAAGCTTTGTGGTCATGCTACAGCTTAAGTATATACTTTTTTACAAGTAACTAGCTGTGCCCACACACGTTGTTCGATTTTGCTTTGAAAGTAATCCACACCAAATTTTAAGACTTTTACGTATTTACTTTATATAAAGGTACCCATCCCTGCATAAAATTCTAAAATTTATATGAAATTCTAAAATTCTGAAAAGTATTGTAAAGCTCAGTAGAAGACAGGCTGGAAAGGCGTTACTCATTATTTTAAAACAGCGCCATCTATTGCGCAAAATTGCTTAAAATATGCTGCTTTCAAAAATAATAGATGTCTTAAAGTATGGAGGCACATTTAAATCTGTTAGAGAATCGGCGTACTTTCAATGCTCTTTCTCCATTTCCGCTTGGAAATAAGATATTTTTGCGGAAAAAAATATCCTATATTGGAATCAGGATACCTCAAGGTACCTCCTTACAAAATTTTGTTAAAATCCATTCAGAAAAAGCAAAACAGACAGACAGGAAATGAGTTACTATTTTATTGATAATGATAAAAGGCGTTGACAGACGGACAGACGGATAAACATTGTAGCGAAAACAATAGGGTAACATTTGTATCCCTTGGGTACGGAACCCTAATAATATTTAAAAATGAAGCGCGAAAAATAATTTTACGAAACATAAACAATAAAATAGTAACTCATTTCCTGTCTGTCTGTTTTTCTTTTCTTGTGTTCGCATCACGTAAAAATTTCTGGATGTATTTTAACAAAATTTTGTAAGGAGGTACCTTAGTTTCGTTTTTACCCTTTGGGTACGGAACCTTAAAACAACCTAAAAATTAAAGGATGTTCCGATAGTGACGTGATTTGCATGTATATGGCCCAAGTTTTGAACGATAACACACTGTCTAATTTTTTAAGTCATGGCAAAATAACCATATACGAACACCACTACGTGATAAAAGACCAAAAAAAAGACCCCTGTCTCCCAGTTTTGCCCAAAGTCCTCCAGGTTTTTTTTTATGGGCCCTTAAAGATGTGGGGCCTCGATGTCATTTTTGCAAAAAATGATCATTTCCTCAAGCTCATATTTTGCAAACCGTTTGGAATTTTGATATACTCTCTGAGGCAAAGTTGTAGCTCTTGTCATAAAGATCAAAAATTGTGAACATATAAAATCAAAAAAACCTCATCTTCAAGGTCAAAATCGCTAAAAACTTAAAAAAATTCAATTTTTTTTACCTTTTTTCCCCTGTTCAGGTCCATAGGTAGCAAACCGTTTAAAATTCAAGGAAACAATCAACTACAAAAATGAACCTAAGAACCTTTGCAAAATATGAGCTTGAGTAAATGATCATTGTTTTGCAAAAATGACATCGAGGCCCCACATCTTTGAGGGCCCATAAAAAAAACCTGGAGGACTTTGGGCAAAACTGGGAGACAGGGGTCTTTTTTTTTGGTCTTTTATCACGTAGTAGAGTCCGTATATGGTTATTTTTTTCCGTGTTGCACTGTGTAATACATTGTGGACTCTTGAAATTTTTACAGGAGGTGTATTACTATGGCCACTATAACAAATAGCCAAAATTAGAGGGTGTTCCGATAGTGACGTCATTTGCATGAATATGGCCTAATTTTTCAACCATAATAGGTAGACTCTTGAAATTTTCACAGATGGGATGTTACTATGACCCCTATAAGAAACAATAAAAATTAAAGGGTTTTCCGGCAGTGACGTGATTTGCTTGTATAAGGCCTTATTTTTTGAATCGTAGTAGGTAGACTCTTGAATTTTTTTTACGGAAGATGTTGGCACGGGAAGATGTGTTGCCATTAAAAAAAAAAATTAAAAATACGGTCAACCTAATCACAGTCGTCTCTGTGCACGTTCTCATATACAACACAAACTATATAATGTAAAACACATGAAAAACTGCTTCAAGATTTAAATAAAACTGTAGTCAAAATTACTAATAAAATAATATTAATAGAATTAATTGTGGTTTAAATATGTAAACATGATACACAGACACAAAACACACTAACGCTTTCAGCCCTCCCTTACACACAAATAACTACAACTTTTTAACCACGATAGGATTTAACACATCAACAGGACAAAACTACACACGACAAATATTTCAATTATTTTCTCACAAAAACTGAAACAAAAACTTTAAGAAAATGTGGTTAAGCTCAAGAAGCGTTACCTAGTACACTACGAGTTACTTAAATAAGGAATATCTTACACCATTTTTAATTATCAAGTTACTATTTAAAAATAAAATAAGTAATTTATTAAAGAAAATAAATCTATAAATATGTACATATAATAAAACTGCAACAGGACCATTTCTGTACAAGAAATATTTTTTGAAAAATTTTTTTATAGTGCAAACTACTATAAACTATAATTTAATTCCATAAATTGTTCTCTACAAATATTTTAGAATTTTATATAAATTTCAGTACCTGTAAAAATTTCAAGAGTCTACCTATTAAAGTTACAAAATTAGGTCATATATCGTCGCGTTTCTTCTTAAACCACATAAGCGACATTTTTTCGAAATTGTCTTTTTTGGTTTTTATGGTAGAAAATAACATTTGCCACCAGACTACAGTCTCATCTTAACAAGTTTGTATGAAAAATAAATAAATCCATTTTCAAAACCTCGTAAGCCCCATACAAATGACATTTGCATACAAAATATAATGGTTTTTATATTTCAAGTTGGAAATGTTAAAGTTTCAACCACTAAGTTTTTTGTATTTAAGATTAAAAAATCATGAAAGTTGCAGGCCAATTGGAGCATTTTTGGTAAAGTTAAAAGTTTTTTTTTTGATAAATACAAAAATAAATGTTTATTTACACACAGAAATTTGCAATTTGCTGTTTGCGCCAAAGCCCCGTAAGCTACAGATTTGGCTACAATTAATTGTAAGTAACAAATTTACAAAACAAAAAAAGTTTAAATACCCTTCAGAGAGTCGCACAGCCATGTTTTGCAAAGAAAAAAAAATATTTTGAAACCCATATTAAAGAAGTTATTAAGTTTTTTTCGTTTTCTGAAAAACGATTTCTTGGCGCTTACGTGGTTTAAGAATAAACGCGACGATATGTACATACAAATCACGTCACTGTCGAAAAATCCTTTAATTTAAACCCAAAGGGTAAAAATGTAATATATTATATTAGGAAAATCACTGTTGCTATGAGAACACCCTTGAATTTTTGTTTCTATACTTGTTGTTGTAGCTATAACAGGATTTTATTTTTTAATTTTAAAATTTACTTTTATACTTTTGTTTTTTATAGCTGACATAGCAAAATAAACTTTATGTAGATAACAAGTATCTGCCTTTTACGATTCTAAGCATAAAATTTACGCCACTATCGTTACACCCTTTAATTTTTACTATTTGCAGTTATAGTAGCCATAGCAATACACCTTCTGCAAAAATGTCAAGAATTTATTTATTACGGTGCCACTGGTATAGGTTTCTGACAAACGGATAGAAGGACACACAGACTGAAAAATTTATTGTGGAAATAATGCCGCCGTATCATCATCATATACATATAGAAATGGGACGAACATATAAAACAAGATTCACACAACACACTTGCTCGTACAAACGAAAAAGAGAGGACTGCAACTTTGTATTACACCTTGATACTCTATTTTTCATTACTGTTCTTTGAGTGATTATAGCAGGGAAAAGAGAATTAGTACGGTTGAGCAAAAGATGGCGCTGTTTGAAAATAAAACTATATAAGAACTTTCATATGAAATGTTCAAACCAGCATGTTAATACGCGGAAAAACATTAATACGGGCGTTAATGATTATCATTTTATGTCTAATGTAGACTAGGGTAATGAGCCATTGTTTATTTTCTTCAACGATGGGGCTTCACGAGACATTTTGTGGACATGACATTGTTCAATGTTTGAACAAAGCAATGTCTCGTCAAGACGTAGTGTTACGCTCTACTTAACATATATCAGACAGATCGTTCCGACATATAATTACTAGGACTATGATTAAAAATTATTTTGAAATATCCTTGTCAATTCGCGGATCCGACTTTAAAAGTAAAATCTTATGATATTTGATAAATTCGATTTCTTCTTTCAATGATCTCAGAGTGTGCAAGTAAATTTGTGTTTAATTCTTTACATTTGACTTCTTGTATTTATTTGTTAATACGAGTACAAGCATGTGTCACTTAATACATTTTTATTTAGTATTAAGACAATGAAACTAAACAAAAGAGAAACATTTATTAGTTTTTCTTACAGAAGAAACAATATTTTTACAGACAAAAGAATAAATATTTGTTGTGCTTAAGAAGGCATAAGAATGATGTGTTAAAAAGGAAGGAGCAGAAAGAAGTGAAGTTAAATAACAGATGAAGAAATCAGATGAAATGGTAAAAATAAGTTTTCTTATACTTAAAGATAATTTAAATGAGTTTTTCAAAGTTTTATATTTTGAGGGGTAAATGGGACAATTTCACTCAAGCGAAACCTCTTACTTTATCTAATTCCTTTTTCTATCTCCAGCAAGACGCACCATACCCCTTCAAAACCTCAACAAATTAAATTAAATTTTTGTATCCCTTTGTGAATAAAGCATTTTCTAGAGCCATTCTTACTGCACACCAGGTTAAGTGCGTCTGCAAACTATAAAAACCCTCGGTCGAAATAGCCTGGCAACCCCAAAATCCGATGTGAAATAGCGCTCGAAAATTCAGCCCACCCCTCATTTACAAGAAAATTTCAAGAATACAAACGAATTTAAATCATCGGCAGCAACCAAAAGCAAACGACAATGGATACTCTTTGGATCATAAGAACATTATTGAGAACTAACAAATTGGCTCAGGTTTCATAAATGAAATGAAGAAAAATAACCTACAGATTCGAATAATAACACAGTGCAACACGGAAAAAAATAACCATATACGGACACCACTACGTGATAAAGGACCAAAAAAAAAAGACTCCTGTCTCCCAGTTTTGCCCAAAGTCCTCCAGGTTTTTTTATGGGCCTTCAAAGATGTGGGGCCTCGATGTCATTTTTGCAAAAAATGATCATTTACTCAAGCTCATATTTTGCAAAGCTCATATTTTGAAATTTTGATATACTCTCTGAGGCAAAGTTGTAGCTTTTGTCATAAAGAACAAAAATTGTTAACATACAAAAAAACTTCATCTTCAAGGTCAAAATCGCAAAAAACTTTAAAAAATTCAATTTTTTTACCTTTTTTCCCTTGTTCAGGTCCATAGGTAGCAAACCGTTCAAAATTCAAGGAAACAATCAACTACAAAAATGAACCTAAGATCTCTCCCATAAAAAAAAACCTGGAGGACTTTGGGCAAAACTGGGAGACAGGGGTCTTTTTTTTGCTCTTTTATCACGTAGTGGTGTCCGTATATGGTTATTTTGCCATGACTTAAAAAATTACACAGTGTGTAATCGAAGTTAGGGGGAAGGATTACGAGGGAATTATAACGAAAGTTCATAAAAGCCCACATAAAAGGTGTTGGTTTGCTAATGTCACCAGCAGCGAAGACTGCTCTAATCGACTGACATCACATCTCGAACAGCATAATCACTGCTAGGCTACGTAAAAGACAAATCTCATACCGAATTATCCAGCAAGTAAGATAAAAACTAATTCTTTGACCAGCTCAAAGCCGTAAAAGGGAAGGTTCCCCATGGTAAAGTAAAAGTCCTCACTAATGCAAAGTAATGCAAAGCATGCCAATACGACAATGTAGAGGACTACATACACACTTATGAAAAAATAATGTAATAATGAAAATATCGAATGGTTACTTGACTTATGTTCTAGGTACGGGGCGTCTTTTCGGTGCACAAATTTTACCCACAGAAACGATACATCAGAGATCTTCAAATTCGATTACATATAGTCAGCAAATGTACTACTATACCTTTAATTATAGAGGAAAAGAAAGATGAAAAGAAAGTCTGGTGTGTGTGTGTAATACAGGTTTACGTCGGTCTTACTAGGTACCACTAAGTCTACCAATGCCCTTGTTGCTCATAGCGATGCAACAAGTAAACATTTCAGAACATGGATGCCAGGACCATATCCCTAGTTTAGCAGTTTGAGACTTGCCATGCAATTGATGCCTCTGTTGAAGCCCAACTACACAGCGGACTAAATCGCCGTTCCTACCATTTTGGTCCAATCCACAGACACCACATTACTCCAAGAAAGGCATCACCTCTATCCGGTTACATAGATTTGGGGGAAAAAGTATTCTATATTGGAATCAGGATGCTACGTACCTCCTCACAAAATTTTGTTAAAATCCATCCAGTAGTTTTTACGTGATGCGAACACAAATGCAGATAGCCAGATTTAGCATCCTGATTCCAATAGAGGATACCTTTTCTCGCAAAAATATCTCCTTTCCAATAGAAAGTGGAGAATAAGCAGTGAAAAAACGCAATTTCCGGTTTAAAGGTACTGAAATTTTCGGTTTAAAACTGGGACGTGACGTTAGGCGCCAATTGAATAAAATTTATATTTAATTTGTATTTTTACTTTATTGAATTACAAAGTTATTAAAATATTTTAAACGCCTTTAACAGAGCTTTACAATAATTTTTCGAATTTTTTATAAATTTGAGTATTTTATCCAGGGATGGGTATTTTTATATAAAGTAAATACATAAATCATAATTGAAGCACTATAATAAATAAAGAGTTTTGTAATTGGTGTGGAATACTTTCAAAGCAAAATCGAGCAAAATATTTTCAGGACGCCTACGACTTGGCGGGCACAGCACAGTTTATAATAAAACTATTTTTTTGTATGGGTATAAATGGTCGAATAGCGCAAAGGTTCTTAGGGCTAACAGCAGTAAAAAAATTTGCAGGTAAGGATACTAACTACAGTTCCATTTTTTTTTTTTAGTTAAATACTATATCTTGCTCTGGTGACACCATTTGTTCATATTGTATGCGAATATCTGCACTTTAACTTTTGGAGATCATTTTCAAATGGGTACGATGAAACATTGGTAAGAGGTTGGTCCCCATTTTTACGCCGTCACTTATATGAAGAAGACCATGTACATTGTAAGACATACTAGTTTCTCCAAAAATGACTGGAAAATTTTTCACAAATAATTCTAGTAAGACTTAAGCATTTTCAACATTTCTTTCACACGTTCTGGGACAGGATAACAAACGACAAGCACAGTGAAGTAAGAGGAATTCATAATAAAAATCGGCATGAACTTGGTCTTTTAAAACAATGATACCTGTATTTAACAGAAACTGAGGGAACTCAGTGGCTTTCCACTTACAGATTTTATCCAATTCTCTCGGATAGCGGGATAATTCCCGAGGGATGTATTTCCTTGTGGTGGGTTGAAATTGCTGCCTTCATTTCCTTTCTGATTTTATAACTTGTTTTGTCCGGGTTTATCCGGACAAGTATTTTCTTCATCACTGCAAGTACCCCTTGGATCAAGGTGATCATACAAGTGATCATACTTAGTCCAAGCTCTTCAAATGGTGGCTGCTTTAAATGAAATTCTTTTTGATGATGATTAAAATACTTTCTGGATGCAAATTCAATCAATTACAATTTTCTGGCAATTTATTATTGCGCTAGACATTCTAGATAATTGCTTTCTTACACCAAAATGGCAATACATACTAGAGAAATTATTTTTAAAACATAATTTGTCTCGTTTTCCAATAAATGAATTACCACTTAAGCTTTCTTCAACTAAAATATGGAGTAATTCTTCAAAACACTCATGAGATGGACTGTTTTTAAAATATCAATCACCGATTTGTTCCTTTAATGTTTTTTTAACTTCATATTGCTCTTCGAAAGTATTGTTTATTGCAAAATTTTTAAGTTGACCAGTAATACGACATTCCAGATCAGTGCCTTCTGATTGACCTACATTTGCTGATTTTAATTTTTTTTACGTATAAATATTTTTCTTTGTTAATTAGCCTTCTCAAATGCCTTTTTCACTAACTCTAAGAGTAGTTTTTGAAAATATATAACGTTTTTCAAAATTTAAATATCCTCACGGCACGCACATACGTTTTTAAAAACGAACAAAAAATATTGGAAAAAAAAAATAATACAATTATGACAAAAATATTTTGTTTTTGGGGAAATTGTAGACTACATTGTAGTTAGCTTAAAGTTAGGTCATTATAGCTACCTACAAGTATGTTATTTTTGTAGTCGACTACCAAATTGCTTGTAGGGTACATACACACACATACTTATGTTTTAAAATAAAATAATGTCCCCATATAACATTTTATAGTTTTTAACCGTACTTTAATCGTTTAATTTAACCATAATATTATAATCTTGAACAATAATATGGTTTGACTATTATATTATGGTTATTATATTATGGTTGCCTCAACTATGTTCTTTCTTTGCGTGTAGAATTGGCGTCAAAGTATTCGCTGTAAAATTAGAAGCACCCTTTACGCTTGCTTGACCAAATCCTTGGCTTATTGATCTCCTGTTTTAGACTTTTTACTTTTAAGAATTTGGTTTCTGAATCTAGCATTTACTTGGGAGTTAGTTATATGACCAATACACAATTTTCACCTTATTGTCATTAATTTATAGTTTACATTGTTCTTTTTTAACAAAATAACAGCCAATTCACTTTCTGATAATTTAAATTAGTTATGACATGTCTCTCTTTTTGGGCCTCCTTCTGGCATCCTTGTCCTTTTTACCTGTGGAAAGGGTATACATGGAATGGAATTAATGAAAGAAATGGCTTATAACGCTGTAACGATTGTACTTTAAATTTAGAAAATAATTAGTTCTATAAAATAAGTGTAGTGCAAAATTACAAATTATATTTTTTTACCAAGACTTAAGCAAGTACTTTTTGAAAGCTTCGCAATATTATTTTCTAAACAAGAGTAACTTTTAACTGTTTTTTGTTTAGAGTTTTATTTTGTAAATGTCAGTTTCAATTTCAAAGCTAAAATTATTAACGTAAATGTTTTTAAAAAGAATAAACACTAGTGAGTATTAAATTACAGAATTTATTAGAGATGATCTTTAACATTTTTATTTTCTGGGGTAAAACACACTTGTACTTGTTTCTGACCCAGTTGTTCTAAGCACTTATGTTTGAACAAGTTGCCCAGCAAACATTTCAATAAACAAATGATATAGATTTATTATGTCCTTCACATGATAAATTGAAAGGAATACACGAGTTTTTTATTTCATTTAATTTTTAATTACTACCAAACAAAAATATGAATTTAAGGTTGTACAGCTTATCTTATAGTAAGTATGTCTGCAAACACAATGATCCCAAATAAATCAGTCAAGTGCAAGTTAGTATCACACACGTAGGGTTCCGTACTATGTTTAGTACGACTTTAAAAATTCAAGTTGTTAATTTTTTATGTCTTATGCGGCACCCTTTAGTTTTAAAATTAAAGTCATATTCCCGAAAATTTCATCATTATTGGAACAGCCTATAGATTTAATAATTGTTGTTATAGCGGCTATGTTAATACACTTTCTATAAAAATTTCAGAAGCCTACCCATTGCGGTTCAAAAAAGAAGGCAATATTCGTAAAAAACATGTCACTAATGGATACCCTTAAATATTTCAAGAGTCTATCTATTACTTTTTATAAAATAAAGCAATTTTCGAAAAAATTATATCACTGTCGGAACTCCCTTTAATTTTATTATTTGTTATAGCGTCCATGGCAATTCCCTTTCTATAAATATATCGAGTCTACATATTACGATTAAAAAAATAAGTCACGTGAAAAACATGTCACTGTAAGAACACACTTTAATTTCTAGTAATTGTCACAACGGCCGTGGAAACACATCTTCTGTACAAAATTTCAAGAGTATAGCTATTACGGTTCAATAAACAAGGCGTTATACATGAAAACCACGTCACTGCCAGAAAATCCTTTAATTTTTATTATTTTTTATAGGGGTCATAATAATACCCCATAGTTTTGATTACTATCTACAAATTTTAACAGGTTGCTTCATACAGTTCAAGAAATAAAAACATAATTGTAAGTAACACGTAACTTTCGGAATACCCTATAAGTCTTAGTATTTGTTGCTACAGCGGCCACAGGTATACACCTTTTCTGAAAATTTCAAGAGTCTACTTATTATGGTTTAAAACTTAGGACATATACATGGAAATCAAGTCACTATCGGAACACCCTTTAATTTTTAGGCTGATTTTTTATACTTGTTTATAAAGCGAACTAAGTTTTAATTACTGTTTGTAAATTTTTAGTGTATGGCTCCTACAGTTCAAGAAATAAACACATATTCGTGAATAACACCTCTATATCGAAACACCCTATAAGTTTTTGTATTTGTTGCTATAGCGGCAACAGCTACACATCCTCTGTGAAAATTTCAAGACTCTACTTATTATGGTTCCAGAGATAGAAAGCGCTGACAGACGGACAGAAATTGTAGCGACATTGTAGGGTTACCTTTTTACTTTTTGGGTACGGAGCCTTAAAAAGATTCGGCTTTGTGATGAGAATGTCTACAGATGGTGTGGCAAAGAGGAGGAACACACCTTTCACACATCCATACATATAATAAAATAGTAACTCATGTAATAGAATAGAAAGTGAAGAAAAAGCAGTGAAAGTACGACGATTTCTTTTTACTGATTTAAAGGACTGCATACTTTAAGGCATCTTTTATTTTTGAAAGCAGTATATTTTAAGCAATGTTGCGCAATAGATGGCGCTGTTTTAAAGTAATGAGTAACTGATTTCCTGTCTGTCTTTTACAGAGCTTTACAATAATTTTTAGAATTTTATGTAAATTTTAGAATTTTATCCAGGGATGGTTACCTTTATGTAAAGAAAATACATAAACCATAACTGAAGCACCATAAAAGTAATTGGCTGGGAATACTTTCAAAGCAAAATCGAACAAAGGACGCACACAGCGTGTGTGGGCACAGCTAGTTCTTAATAAATGCTTTGTTTTTTTTTTCTTTGGAATATAGAGGACTTAAAAGGTGTGTATAGAAGTGTATAGAAGGTGTAATAGAAGAAGCTCACGAGACTACTTAAGAGCATCAATTAGAAACTGAGCTGAGGATAGTGGATAAATTAGAGGAGTCACTATGGGTCAATAATGGTCTTCTGAAATTACACACATATAATTAAGAATGATCCTCTTATAACCTAACTTAGCCTGAACAATGTTTGTCGGTATGTGTGATGGAATAGAGCGTGGAAAACAATTTTGTGACCAGTGTGTTAGATCATTTGGCTATTGTTTTCTAAATGGCTGAAATATCGGAAAATTCTCAGCTGTAAATTATAAAAAAAATATTCTTTCAACCCTATCCATATTTAATTTGGCAAAAAGGTTTCACAATTTCTCAATATGTGACCGTGCAATTAAAAATGGTCCTGAGGTTAAAAAAGTAATTATTACAGGAGAACCATTTACCCTCTTTGTTCAACGTTATTTTTACGAGTGTAAATGCTGTTAATATACCTGTTATGACTCCGAAACTACCGATTATGAACGATTTTTTATTTTTCTCCGATACTCCAATTACACTTCAAAAAACTTATTTTTCAACCTCAGAAACATTTCGGAGAGTCTGGCATCTCTTCCTTTCGAATTCTCACAAAATTTTAACCCAATTGAAAAAATTGTTTATATATATATTTGTTCCTCTTACTACTGCAGGGAGTATAGGGTCGCCATAGTTTGGCCTTCTGCAACGGTTCACTGAAAGACTTTAAAGTTTTTAAAGAAATTTAGAAAAATTTTATTATTTTTTATTGTATTGGACTTAGATGCAAAAAACAGAAAATTCCACTCGAAATCGGCTACCCGAGACCACTACCATTCAATTCTCCAATAAATTTTACCCCAAATTGAAGAAAAAATTCGGTTAACCTACCCTTAGGTCCCTCTCTGTGTTACTCCCCAAGTGCACTAATTCTCATTGTTGCCACATTCTAATGCACCAGACGCCAGGGTTCCTGGAACCTGAACAGGTCTGTTAAATTATGGGTCGTTCTAGGATTGATCAATACCCAAACGACTGGTACCACGGGAACTACTATAGAGAGCCGCACATCTCTTAGACCGGTTGTTGGTGAGATCCCTTCGGAGTACACGTTGATGCTATGGTTTGGACCGCTGCTTGCAAGGATGGTTAATTGTGCTGTTGGACTTTCAGCAGAAGGAATTTGATAGTCTCCAAACCCCTAAATAAGGGGCTAGAGTATGGGTTCAGACTTGCAATGTTCTGTAAATTACTCACTGCTACTCATTGCGCACCTATTGTACATTGTACCGTATTGCACGTATTGTGCAGTATTGGTGCGATGGGGGCGCTGGTCTACGCTAAATTTCAGCTAGTGGTAAGACCGCCGTCAGGTTGGGTGCAACACGGGGTGCATCGGTTGGCTAGTAGGTAGGTAAGACGATACTCGCTGGCTGTGCCTTGTAGAAGGCTAGCATAAAAAGGCTTTAGACCACGGCCAGACACATATTATATGGAGATGCTGTGGAGACTTAGGCCCTTATCAAAAAAAAAAAAAAAATAAAGTTTACTTCAAGTCTACTTTATTTAAAATCTTTTATGAAAAGTTTTTCATAAGTACAATTCAAGTAGACTTTATTTCTTTTGCATAAGAGAATTAGCCTTAAGCAAATAATATCAATTTACCATAGACTCTGTGATGAGAAAGAATGTCGACATTTATCAGTCGTCATTCTGAAATCACTACAATCGAGAGTAAAAAGCTAGAATTTTGATACAATAGAATTACTCTAAGGTGGATAACTGCATTCATTGGTGACAGGTTACTTTAAGTATCATCAGGCCAAGATGAAATTCGAAGATGATACTTGCAGATTGTGTTTCGAAGAGGCTGAGTCGCTAGCGCACTGACTAGCGTAAGACTTAGGACCACTGGCAGAAGGTTGTTAAATGTGGATGCCTTGGGTGAAATGAGCATTGAAAAAATGCCAGCAGTTACTAAAAACTGCGTGATGAGAATGAAGGCCGACAGTTAACAGTCTGAAATCACTAAAGTGAGATTAAAGGCTGGTTGTAGCACGTGACTCTATGAGGGTAAGCTTGCCGAAATTATATTTCGATTGTCTATAATCATAGAGGAAGGAAGTGGTCTGTTTCGATATCCCTCTACATTAGAAAAAGGCTGGTGAATTATCAGTCGTCAATTTGCAGTCGGATACCAGAAATCATGAAGCAATGAAGTTAGTGGTCTGCTTCGGTATCCCTCCCACAAAATAATAAATAGGGCCAACACGGCTAGGCACTGACATAAATCTTGATCGCATCTTGTCCCTTTCTCTGTGCACGGTTACATATTAATATTTGGTTTAGCAAACATATGTAAATATGTTTTGTGAAAATAAAGGGTAAACAATACAATTGCCATCGCAATAGTTTACTGGGTAAAAAGACATAAATGTAGAAATAATTTTATATTTCGTGCTTGTATCTTTATCTCTCACACATCTCAGTTCCCTCTGTTGGTCTCAACTCCTACAAAAAAATATTGAAAAAAGAAAAAATCAATATACTGGAAATACATGTATCCTGGCTTCTGGTTAAACTAAAATACTGACATTCATTGACACACCAAAATGTTTATAAAAAAAAATAGCTTGTACATTTAAGCCTTTAACTCTCACTTCGACTTTAACAGAGCAGTGTGTCTAAGGATAAAATATGTTATTAAAAAAAAAAAATATGATGGCTTTTGGTAGGAGGATTTTAAAGATTTAAGGAAAAAGTTTTATCAAACAAGACAAAAAGTTTTATCAAGACAAAAAAAAAAAAAAAAACATTAAGAGAAAAGCAACCACTTATCTCTACGAAGTAGCACACAGTTTGTTTCCACTTCTTTGGATTGCGTGCGATGATACAAAAGAACGTAAAGGAAACATACAGAAAAAAAAGGTAAAAGATAAAAGGTAAAAATTGAAAAAGTTGCCACACACAACACAAACACATAATGAGTTCGAGTTTGTCCCTCACACCACAAACAAAAAAAAAAAAACATGCAAAAAAGGGGTTTTTAATAAAATTTATGCTGATTAAGGGAACAAATTCAAAAGACACAAAGTAAATATTTCTTTAAGATTGAAAAGAAATGGTTTTTAATTTTTTAATTTTTAAATAATTTTTTGGAAGATTTTTAAATATATTTATGCATAAGAATATTTATCCTTTTAAACAAAAAGGTTGATATTCAAGCATTTTGTTTAAATAAATCAGTCAACTGCGAGTTAGAGTCACACACATAGGGTTCCGTACTATGTTCAATACAACTTAAAAATTTCAAATGTTAATTTTTTAAGTCTTATGGGGCACCCTTTATTTTAAAATAAAAGTTATATTCGCGAAAATTGCATTATTATTGGAATAACATTTTAGTAATTGTTGTTATAGAGGCCATGGTAATACAATTGCTATAAAAATATCAGCAGCCTACTTATTGCGGTTCAAAAAATAAGCTAATATTCGTGAAAAACATGTCACTAATGGACACCCTTTAATTTTCAGTAATTGTTATAGCGGCCGAAGTAACACATATACTGTAAACATTTCAAGAGTCTAACTATTACAGTTTATAAAATAATGCTATTTACGTAAAAATCATGTCACTGTCGGAACACCCTTTAATTGTATTACTTGTTATAGCGGCCATGGCAAATCCGTTTCTATAAATATATCAAGAGTCTACCTATTATGATTATAAAAATAAGTTACAAGAAATAAGTTGTTATACATACAAATCACCTCACTGCCGGAAAACCCATTAATTTTTATTGTTGTGAAAATTTCAAGAGTCTACTTATTATAGTTAAAAAGCTAGGCCATATTCATGCAAATCACGTAACTGTCGAAACACCTTTTAGTTTTTTTTATTTGTTATAGTGCCCATAGGAATACAACTCCTGTAAAAATTTCTAGATTCGTCGTATTATAGGTCAAAACTTAGGTCATATAAATGCAAATCACGTCACTCTCGGTACACCCTTAAATATTTATGTTCAATTTTGTATACTTGTTTATAAAGCGAACATAGTTTTAATTACTGTCTGCAAATTTTAAGAGGTTGTTCATACAGCTCAAGAAATAAACACATAATAGTAAATAACACGTCATTTTCGGAATACCCTAAAAGTTTTAGTTGCTGTAGCGACCTCAGGTATACACCTTCTCTGAAGGTTTCTCTATGGTTTAAAACTTAGGACATATACATGCAAATCACGTCACTATCGGAACACCCTTTAATTTTTGGGTTGATTTTTAATATTGGTTTATAAGCCGAACTGAGTTTTAATTACTGTTTGTAAATTTTGAGTGTATGCCTCATACAGTTCAAGAAATAAACACATATATGTGAATAACACGTCTCTATCGGAACACCCTGTAAGTTTTAGTATTTGTTCCTATAGCGGCAACAGTTATACATCTTCTGTGAGTCTACCTATTATGGTTCCAGAGACAAAAGACGCTGACAGACGGACGGACAGACGTTACAATAGGGTTACTTTTTTACCCTTTGGGTACGGAACCCTAAAAAAGGAAAAAAACCAAAGCTTTCAAAGTGGAAATTTTTTTAATTGAATTGATAAATTAATTCAGGCGTTTACTTCTTGAAGGTAATTTCAGGATCATGTCGCATATAAATTTGTAGTTTCTAAAGGGATAGCTTTAGGTTAAACTTTAACTTAGTGGCAGCAAAGACCCTGGTTTTTAACCTTTTATCATCTACCTTCACATCAGTGATGGAAAGCTTAATATCTGAGGGGTTATCCTTAATGCCTCTCGTCTTATTAAACGAATGAAATAATTAGAAAATAAATCGTTAACCTTTCAAAATCAAAGGCACGAAAGTTTCGTGCCAACAGCTTAAGGCGAAATACTTTGACAAAGCAACAAGTAGTAGTATAGACACCAATCAAATAGTGAAGGCACAAACAACTTGGGTTCGTTTACGGCTCAGCTTGCACCGTGCTTTTAACAAGAACCAAGTAATTAGTCACGGTGATACCCTGTTACTTCTTTGTCCTGTACCTGGTAGCTGCAACGGTGTTTATTATAGGGAAGACCTACCCTACTAGCATGTGTACCAATTGCCCAATGACCAGTTAGCACAGCCAGCAACCTTGGTATGTCCTTCTTGTTTTTATTTATTAGATCAAACGCTTAACGTTATAGCATGGCCACTGTTTTCTTGCGACTTTACAATTGATCAGTTTGCACCATTTTATTTCAGCTTTTTTGAAGATCCTACCAGAATTGAAAATGTATGGTATGTGCTTTTAGTGACTGAAATGCGAGGGAGAGAGCGAGAGAGAGAGAGAGAGAGAGAGAGAAAAATTAAGTTAAATTTAAAATAACCCAACATGATCACTTCAGATTATATTCGTGAATTCAGCTTGAAATTATTGAATTTCAAGGCTGCCTTACGCGTGCTCATGCAACCTTATACGCTTGAGCAACCTTATATAGTTTATCCATCCACTGCAAGCTTTTTTGGAATTTTTGGCAAACCATTTGTAAGTGTGTTTTAAAATTATTTCTTAAAAACAAAATTCTGTAGAGTGAATACGTCACGGAAAATTAAATAGGAGAAGAAAAAATTTGTTTAAAGAATTTGTCGACTGCAGCAAAAAAATTATAAAAAGTAGATATTATAAAGTTTTAGTTGAAAAATTATGTGTATGTGAATGCATATTTTAAATAAATAAATAAATAATAAATAATAAAATTGCTGCAGAATTACATTCGACGTTTGAGCTCATCGCATGTAGAAAAACTCTTAAAATTTTTGCTTGAACCTGTCATTTTTGTGTAGTCTAAGTGAAAATGATAAAAGTATGTTTGTCAAGTTTATTTGGTCTTAAAGTGTACATCCAAATATAGCGAAAAGGCAAAACAAAACCCAACAAAATGGACTATGGCAAACCGCATTTAATGAGTATTTATAAAAAAAAAAAAACAATTGTACCACATTATCTGCTCAATAGCCGAAATTAAAAAATATTATTTTTTACATATTCATGACACCCTAGTAAATCTAAAAACTGCATTACAAACTTTAAAGAATTAAATAAATTAAAGTTTATATCATTAGTATCAGAACACCTGTTCGAGTATTTATTTTAGTGAAAGAACCCAAGGCGTATGATGATTATTTCATTGGCTTGACGCATACGTCTTGGAGCACCAACCGCTGTTAGAGTTAAAACACAATTTTAAAAAATATTGACGACAACTAGAGCTATTTATTTATTTTTTTTGTTTCATATTTTTATTTATTGTATCTTCAATACATTTGAACTAAAGATAACAATTCATAACAGAAATTTTTACAGAAAAAAATATTCTTTATATTTATTTATTTAGGTCTATGGATACAATAAATCCTTACACACTAGCATAATAAATTAAAATTTAAAAATAATTATATTATTTCAATAAATTACTTAAAATATTTTTAAATTCATTGAATGAAATACTTATATCTAAATTATTTGAAAGTTTATTGTATAATATCATGGATCTATTCAAAGGTTCATTGATAGCCAGTGCCGGATTAAACGAATCGGAGGCCCTAGGCCCTTGAGAGTATGGGGCCCCGTTTTTTCCAATAACTGTTGAATTAATCGTAAATTTTATCATTAATAAGCTTCAAACAACCTATTCGTGTCATTTCAAGGATCTAAACACACTTTCTACACTTTCGTTCGCTGAACTCTTTGATGATATCTTCAAAATCAATTTCACGAAGAACATCTGATTCAATCGACATCAAACTTAGCATGTCAAGTCGTTCTTGACCTATAGTACTTCTTTGCTCGTTTTTGATGCGTTTTAGCTTCGAAAAAGATCGCTCTGTTGAACAATTTGTAATCATGAGAGTTAAAAAAATGCGAAGAGCAATTTCGACATTTGGAAAAACAGCTGCAAGATTATCTTGAATCAAACTTTCGTAGAGTTCAGAGTGTGTGAATTTTGGCTTTGATGGAAATTTTGATTTCATAAAAGTTTGAAACTGCCTGAGTTCAAGGTAAAAATCTTCTAAATCGTCAAAGTAAAATTGAACCAAATTTGTAATCTTTTCACTGCGATCATTTTCTGCCAAATCAAAATCAGCCAAAAATAAAAATCTTTCTGAAACCTCTAAGTAAACTTTGCTTCGACGATTGATCTCGATCTTGAGAGTATCGACAATTATAAGGAAACCGTTGACGCGAAAATCGTCTCGAGGATTTAATACAACTTCTGCAGCATCGCCATCGTTGGGTTGTTTTTTTCTTCGTCGAACTCGCGGTACAATGTAATCTGTATCAGGCAAAATTAATCGAGCTTTGTTTTCAAATTCCTCAAATTTGTCCTTCATCTTATCTAACAAATTTTCTAGCGATGAGTACAATAACGAGCATGTAGCCAGAATAATTTCTTCTGACTGTAATGCTTTCCTTGTTGCCCGAAAGTTGTTCAAAATATCGCTCCATAAAACAAGCATGAAAATTCAAAGGTTTGAATTTTATCCGCAAGACATTCAGCTTCGTGTCTACAGTCTTTTTTTTGTGAAGAAGCATCAGCAATTTCATTTAATGCTGCTACAATTTCGTTGAAAGAATTGACAATTGCCTGAGTGGCGTTCGCGTGAGCTTCCCAACGAGTTTTGGATAAAGATTTCAGTACCTTTTCGTTTTTGATATATTGATTCAGAACTTGCCACCGGTGTGTTGAGCTTGAAAAAAAAGTGTACAACGATTGTACGATGGAAAAAAAAGTCAACCGCGAATAAGGAGCATTTAACGGCGGTTTGTCCAACTAAGTTAAGCGAATGCGCCGCGCAAGGTAAATAAATCGCGAATTCGTTCATATTTAACAAGATCGCTTGCATACCTGCGTAAATACCTGACATATTCGGGGCTTTATCATAAGATTGGCCCCTGCAGTATTTGAAATCTAAACTGCAAACATCGCATAAAAATTGCAAAGCTTCATCAGCTATTTTTGTACCTTTATGACCGTTAAAAGTTAAAAGTCTTTCGACAGGTTTCCCATTCTTAGAAACGTATCGGACAACTATACTAAGTTGATCAACATGAGCGATATCTGGAGTTGAATCGACTGAAAGACTAAAGTAACGCGCGGCCAAGTACTTCCTTCCAATATTTTTTTTCTTTTTGGTAGTCAAGTTGAAGTTTGTCGGCAACTTCTCCACAGTTCTGTCGCCTTTGAATGTAAGTCAAAATACATTCTCTGTGAAGAGATTCATTCTCGTTTTGATGTAATTGAAAAACATTTTTCGAATCATTAAATCCTTTGCCGGTAAGTTTGTTTTGTTTGTCTTGCTCTTGTCTCTGCATCGTAATACCTACGTGACTTCTCAAATGGTCCAGAGTGATTTTGGCACATGTTTGGACCATGATTGACCCAAAAATTTACGTCACCGGCAGTGAAATCACCCCGTTTGAAAAAATAAAACAAAATTAAATTGAAAGTAAAAATTTAAAAAAAATTAAAAAAAAAAATTATCTCAAGTTTTTTGGGGGCCCTTGCTCGAAGGGGGCCCCAGGCCATGGCCTAGTCTGGCCTATTGGATAATCCTAGTCTGTTGATAGCATACGATGTTCTGTGAATATCTATCTTGAAAAGGTAATTGTTGTTTCTTAGAGGTCTGGAAGGAACATACAGTTTAATATCATGTAGTAAATCAGGACAATATATTTGACCATTGACGAGATTGTATAAAAAAGTAATTGATGAAATATTGCGTCTTGTTTCAAGAGTTTTTAATGAAATTAATTCACATTTATCCGCATAAGAAGGAATTGGAATTGAAGGTAATGAATTAGAAAAATTTAAAAAACGAAAGAGCATATTTTATAAATTTTTTTTTGTATTTGCTCAACACGATGCGTATTAATTTGGGAACTGGGGCTCCGAATAAACGAGGCAGTATTTTCTTAGTGTAATGATCAAACAGAATTACGACGAATAAAACTTAACATTGCATAACCCTTAGGTATTATATAATTTAAATGGTTATTGAATAATAAATTTCTATCAAACATTACACCTAAATCCACAATTTCATCGACGGAAGATAAAGTATTACCACTTAAAATATATTTGGTGATAATAGTATTGCGACATCTATGAAAAGTCATAGAAAAACATTTATTTAAATTAAAAGATAGGCCATTACACTCAGACCAGAAAGACAATCTATCTAAATTATCTTGAAAACTTTTACAATCATTAAGACTAGAAATCGATTTGAAAATTTTTAAATCATTAGCATAAAGTAAAAAATTTAAATATTTAATACAAATAATATTTAATGCAAGAGTTGCCTTTGTGCTAAGGCGTATAGTCTGCCAAAATACAGAATGAATTGGGACAGTGGGCGTGGTACCTCCCATACAAAGTGAAGAATTATTATCCTGTATCTAGAGAACTGCACCAGGTAGCGCCTTGGAATTTTGCACCAATAACCCTCATATTAACGTACATAGTTTAGCTAAACACAGACTGAATTGGAATAGTGGGCGTGGTACCTACCATACAAAGTGAAAAATTATTATTGTGTATATAGAGAACTATAATAGGTATGGTCTTCAAAGCGGATACAAGACAACCCCATACCCATGCGTATACTCTAGAAAAACAAAGGCTGAATTAGGATAGTGAACGTGGTACCCCCATACAAAGAAAAAAATTATTATCCTGTATCTAGACAACCTCATTAGGTAGCGCCTTATAATTTTGCATCAGTAACCCCCTATTAAGATACATTGTATGGAGAAACACAGACTGAATTTGAATGGAGGGCGTGGTACCTCCTATACAAAGTGAAATATTATTAGAGAACTACATTAGGTATAGTCTTGAAACTTTGCACAAGTAACCCTCATACTAATGTGCATAGTCTAGAAAAATACAGACTGGATAAGAATACTGGGAGTGACACATCCCATTACAAGTAAAAAATTGTTATCGTGTTAATACGTATAGTCTAGCAAAAAACAAGTTGGTTGGGAATATTTTCGACTTGAGAATAGCGCGTGTATTCGCGTTAAAGGTTGGTCATACTTTTCTTTCAAGTGTTTATTGTATTTTTTGAGGATGGGTGTAGCGAAGCGCACCGGGGATAGCTAGTATTTACATAAATGTTTATTGAATCTTATATAAACCATGTCATTACAAATGAGGATTTACAATAACTAGCTGTGCCCGCTATGTAGTAGGCGTCCTGACAATGTCTATTTCGAATTATCTTTGAAAGTTATCTACACCAAATTTCAAGAACCTTATTTTAGCACTTTAGTTATGGGTCAGTGACAGACAAAAGGTACTTATTAAATAAATGTAGTTTAATATTTACACATATTTTTGGGTATTAGTTATACCTATGTATACTTATACACATACGCATTAGCAGTTAAATAAGTATGGGTGTACTCATTACTTATAACAAACTTTATTAATACACAAAATGTATACGTAATGCATGTATGAGTACAACTGGTTGTAGGTAAATAATGTGATGGGTATCTGTCATACCCATACTTATAACCACCTAATACTTACAAGTATGGAAAAGTAGTTATAATACTCTAAGTATACTTATAAGTAAAACAACTACTTTTAGGAATTGTGTGTATAAAAAGGTGTATGATGTTTGGCAATATTTAGTTTATAACCGAACGTTGGTTAAGTATGGAAAACCAAAATAATTAGGATGAAGGAATGAACGTATTTTTAAATTGTGAAATAATTAATACATATAGTTACATATATTTATAAAATACTCTAAGTATACTTAGAGTATTTACATACTTGTACCTATTTCCACTCTATACTTACAAGTATGGATATAGCCAATACTTTATTCAACTTTTACTTATACATACTTGGTGGTATTGCGAAAAATAATGAACAAATTGATATGAGTATGTTGTTTGAGCTGTAGCTATACACATTTATACATGTTTTGCCTCAAATACTTAATAAGTACTAAAAATTATACTTTTGTCATTCTCTGTTTTGGGTTATGTATTTACTTTATATAGAGGTACCTGTCCCTGGTTAATTACTCAGGAACGAAAGGTTTATATAAAATTCCAAAATTATTTTAGAGTTCTATAATCAGTGTTTAACCCTCCGATTACTGACAAGGTCCATATGGACCTTTCGTGTGTTCGAAACCACAATATTTTAAAATGGCTTGGTAGAATTCCATAAGATTCCTATTCTACATTTGTAACGTTTTTAATTTGTAATGTCATTAATGAAAATATTAAATAGCAAGGGCCATAAAATACTACTTTGAGGGATTCCAGAAAATGGAACACAAGGTTGTGAAAGGGCTCCATCAACAGAAACTACAGAAATTCTTTGAGACAAGTAATGTTTAAACCAAGATAGCATACTAGAAAGAATGCCAAGTTTAGATAACTTAGTTAAAAGAAGTTTATGTTGTACACGGTCAAATGCCTTTGCAAAATCTGTGTAAATTGTATCAACATGAACGTTGTTCTCAAAATTACGAATGCAAAATCTCGTAAATACTGCTAAATTAGTCGTGGTCGACCTACCAGACATAAAACCATGTTGAGAAATAGATATATGGCTTTTAAAAGAAAAGAATAATTTATCAAACACAATATGTTCTAAAATTTTTGCTATATTGGTTAGTTTAGAGATGGGCCTATAATTGCAGACATCGTCTCTTTTCCCTGATTTAAAAACAGGAAAAATAGTAGAATATTTCCATTTATTAATAACATAACCACTACTAAAAGATTTATTGAAAGTTATTTTTAAAGGTGAACAAAGTGATGAAAAATATTTCTTTAATAAAAATGCCGAAAATCCATTAAATTTAAATTTAAAAAATTTAAATGAAGCAGACAGTTTAAAAATACCATTAATTACATCTTCATCAGTAATTGAAAGTGAACCAAAATCTAGAAAGGAGTTCAGTTCATTAATATAAAAATTATTAGAAGGTAAAGAGACGTCAGCAAAATTAGATTTAAAGTATGAAGCAAAAATGTTTAATGAATCTTGCAAAGAGTTCGATATTAAATTATTATACACCATTCGAACTGGTATATAAGAGTTTTTTCTTTTAGGATTATGTTTTAACAGATTATTAAAACTCATAATGTATTGATTATACAAAAATTTATTGAGAAAATTAAATTCTCTTTCAAAACGACGAAAGTTATTTTTATCAACAATATTATTTGATGATTTGTATCTCTTGTAAAATTTATTCCTAAGATTTTGCCGAAAATATTAAGTCTAGTTAAGCCAGTTCTAGACACAAAAATTTTATGTTTCATGGTTGCTCTTATCATTTGTGGGTCATCCCTTTGATGAGCGTCCCAGAGAAGAAAAATTTATTCTTCTTAAACGAATGTTCCCACGATTATTTAGGATGTTAGGGGCAAGCTGATTTTAATGGATTCAAGCTTTTTTGAATCCGTGTTACTGAATGTTTTGCTATTTCTTTTTTAAATGATGGTACGTTTAGATTGTTGTGAATGTTTGAGTTTTTTTTTTGATATATATATACCGTGATTATTTGCACAGTCTTATTTTTATTCTCGGAATTTTTTCCAGGTTAGAAATTTTTATAGCTAATTTTTTTTTAAAAATATAAATATATTATAAAAAAAATATATAGCGAAAATTTTTATAGAAATTTTTATTCGAAATTTTTATAAAAATTTGTATAAAAAATATATTATATAAAATAAAATAAATATGTATATCGGAAATTGTTATAGAATTTTTTTTTTTAAATATAAATATATACTTTTTTTTAGAAAATAAATACATGGAAAATTTGGATCGGAAATTTTAAATAGAGTTAAATAGAGTTTCTGCCAAAAAGCCAGTTTAAGTCATTTAGAAAGCCAGAAATATAAAATTTTAATACAAATTTTTATAAAAAATTTATTCCGGAAATTTTATAGAAAATTTATACCGGAAAGTTCTACCTGAAATTTATAATTTTTTTTTACCTGAAATTCTTGTCGAACAATTTTAGCTGTTCACTAAAGAGCCTCAAGTTCTTTGTAACAGCTACTGACTGACTGGATCTAATATTTTTTTTTTGTTTAATGTCATAATATTAGCTTGAATATCAATGAACAAAGCAGTCCCCAGTAATTACTAGCATTTGTGCAAGGCTCAGGTTCCCCATTGCATTCAAATTTAACAAGCTTCTACAAGTGGTCCTGAGTCTTATGCTAGCCTGTGCTGGAAATTTACACACAATGTGCGCTGCTGTCTCAGCCTCTTCCAGGCACAGTCTACAAGTATCATCTTCTTCGATTTTCATCTTGGTTAGATGATACTTAAAGTTTCCGTGACCTGTCGCCAACGCCGTTATTCAGCTTAAGGTACCTTTAATTTAAATGAGCACCTTACTGGCTTGCCTGCACATGGGTTCTTTGAGCACTATTAAATCATTTCAAGTATAATGAGTTCATTCACCCATTGTAGGACCTTAGCTCGCATTATGGCATTATCCAGAATTATTATGGGTTCTGGTTCACCAAAATTAACAACAGAAATCCCTTTTCTAGTTGGTCAGCTCCTTCATTTCCAGCTGTGCCTATGTTTCGCTTAACCCACATAAATGTTACCTCAATAACTGAGCCACATCTGTTTAGTTTTAAAACACATTCCAGCTCAAGTTTAAAGTACACGTTAACCTGCCTCATGCGTTTTATAACCGACTGGTTGTCGAGTGCAATGAGAACCTTTCTTCCTTGCAACCGAAATTCTAGCAGGTGATCCAACAAGCAATTCTGCCTGGTAAGGGGAGACGTACCCCCTAACGGAGACTATAGGACAAGTTTAACTCAGCTGAGTGTACACCTGCCATCAATAAAAATGCTGATGTCGTTCTCCATACACCCTTTCCAGACATACAGAAAAATATTTTAAATTTATTAAATATTGTTTATATTGATGCAATGAAAATGATTTCTACAGTTTTTTTTTGTCTCGTCGACGCTATATGTTGGCGATTTGCCACTGAACCAGTCGTCTTTAATTTTGATTGTTTAACATTGACTGGTGGACTGATATTTATGGCTTAGGTGGAGCAATCGTTATTTATAATTTATCGCCACACAAATTATGAAGCTCTTAATGTAGTGGCATGTTTAAGAAGCCCTTAAAAATTACTAAAATTAAAAAAAAAAAAAATCATCTTTAAAATTTTCTTTCCAGGAAAAAACAATTTTAATATAAATTCAACATACCAGACGAAGTATAAAAATTAAAACATTTTAAAGGTACGAAAAAAATTGTTTATTTTATTTTAATAAACTTCATTACGTCTTTAAAGTCTCCCATTAAGAAATTAACAAAAAAGGTACTTTTATAAACTACACCCTCACCTTCATACAAATCTCTAATAGAAATGGTGAGTCAACGAACTTGTGGAAGAAAAAAAAAAAAAAAAACATTAAGTTTTACTTCCACCAACTCACAATTGAAAATAATAACAATAGACGGATAAATATTAATTTACAGGTGGGTGGGAGTAAAGTTATACATTTATTGATGAACAATAAGTAATGAATAACAAAAGCAATTAATATAATTATATATGGGTCATTCCATAGCAAATTGCTAAGTTTGACGAGAACTTCTTTTTTATTTCCTGTACTTTTATAAATTTGATAAAGAATTTGATAAAAAAAATTAAAAAAAAAACAGAAAAGAAATCTTTTTAATTTTTTAATAAAAAGATTGCACAGTGGGACAGAATTAAAATATTTTGTAAATGATTCAAAGAGGTAGATAATATTATAACTTAATAGTTACATTCTGGGAAGATGTAAACAGTCTTATAGAGACGGAGAGAATTGCAGGGTGCCAAGAGCCGAATTAGTTGTAGCTGTGCTAATATGTCATTGTTCGGTTAGAGAAAGAACGAATTTATAGAAAAATGTCGCTGCGGATTTTTGCAGGTGTAAAAACTTTCTCTAACAACATTATCTGTTATCTGAGAAAGCCCAGGGCTCAGTTAGTTTTGCGAATGATTCCATAATGGGCAAGACGATACATTAATCGCGTACCTTAATAAAAAATAATGAAGCCTATTTGGAAGAATGTCTAGTACTTCCTGTACTTTTGAATTTCGAAACTAATTTGATGCATTAATAAAACAGGCGACAGCAGGATACGAACAACATTCAGTCAAAACTAAAATGTACACGTTTATATGAAGACGATTATTTGGGCTACACGATCACCGTTATAGCCAACTTAGGCTATGAGAGCTGCAAACTATTTTTTATTTTATTCAACAGAATGGAATATTACAAAATTAAAAATTATAAATTAATTTACAATTAAGAGGTTTTGAGCAATAAATTGATTTGTTTTCATGTGATAAAAGTATTTTTTTTTAAATTATGGATGCAGATAGACAACAGCAGGCTACCGACTACAAGCTGCCAAAACTAAAATATACACAGATATATGAAGACGAATATGTTAACACCATCTTAGCTGCACAGCTACACGATCAACGTTATAGCTGCAGCCAACTTAGGCTTAATTCTATTTTTGGATGTGACAATTTTATTTTATTTAACAGAAGAGAATATCAATATCAATGTAGGCAATGCCATTTGTAGTTGTTTAGCCGCTGTAGTCTATATATTTAAAGATTTATTTTATTTTTATAAATGTAAAATAGGTATTTCTACAAAAATGTCAGAGTTTTGATGTGAACATGAGCATAGCAGAGGAGTATCTGAGTTTAAGTTTTTAAGCTGGGTACCTGTTGATATAGATAATTAGGTTAGTCGTCACCTTAATACAGTGATGAAGGTTTATATGCAAACTTACCCCAGGTTTGTCTTCGATTCTCTTCACAACAGGTCTCCCTACTACACTGGTCACGCCTATACTCATCCTAAAAGAGTTAAGTTCTATAAGCTTCAATGTCTCTTCACTTACGGCTAAAATTATTGCCCGTCCGAGTTGAGTTGGCGTTTCTAGGTAAACTATATTTCAATCATCCGATAGATATCAAAAACTATTTTGTGCTCGTCACATTTCTATCAAACGAGTCTTAGGAATTAACGTAGTCGTCAGATCTGCAATTATTTTGGTGTACAATTCGGCTTCCTCCCATACTTCTGAGAGTCTTGAGAGATTTTCCTCTAGCCATTTAAAGGTCGCCTTATTTTTGCAGTAGAAAACCTCTTACACATCTTGCGAATGTATGTTACCGAAGAAGAAGATAACCCCTTTTTCATTTTTTCTGATACATTTCGTTATCCTAAGTTGTAGCCTACTTTCAGATTGCTTCTATCCACAATGGCGACTTTAATGCATCCCTCATTATATTAATCAGCATTCACCTTAGATTTCTTTTTTAGGTTTTCAAACCTCAAAAAATACGACTATGACAAATATGAATAACATAACCTCACATTTTTCCTTACGCGAAAATAATTAAACTCTGATGATGACATTTATTGTACTTTTGTAAAATCCTTATTGCTCAGGCAAACCAGGATAGCGACACACGTACACTTTTACCTTGAGTTTGTTAAGTTCAGTAAAGCTAAAAGACAGCAAAAAAAATCAAGGAATGTTAAACGATAAACTTAAAATTAAACTGTCATTAAAGCAAAACGAATCCAGCATACTGTGTACCTAATCCTTCTTAAAACTGTTGCTTTGTTACTGGCAAAACAAACGTATTTTAGAACAATAAATTCTAAAACTCATAACGGTTAAGGAATTTCGTGAATTTAACTAAGTGATTGCGTTAGCATGGCATGTGAAAGGTGGGTGCGCTTCAGAAACAAAAATGTTAAACACAATCACAGCCGTGACAAAATAAATTTTAATTTTTCACTCCATTGTTCGAAATTTGCGTAAACAAACACTAACCAGCAAACAACAAGTTAAAAGTTTGAATTAAGATGGAAGACAGCTGTTTGAAATCAATATTTGAACTCGAATTATATTAGAGATATTTGAGAAAAAAATATATTTTTGATAGAATTTTTTTTTGTTCTCAATTTGAAATCACATTTTATTTTCAAGTCAAACACAGAAAAAATTATTTTCTCCAATTAAAAAAAGTTTTTAATTGGTTTCGGATTAAAATTTAATTAAATAATTAATTGATTCAATTAATTATTTAATTAGGATTTTTTTGGTCTGATTTAAATAAATATACATATATTTGAATCAATTAATAAATTAATTGAACTTTAATTTAAAAGTGATTAAAAGCCTTAATTGGTGAAAAAAATTTTTCTGTGAAGATTGAGTTTATCAAAAAATATTTGATAATTAGTCCTTTTAATTGAAATTTTTTAATTAATTCAAATATATATTTATTTAAAACAGAACGGAAGAAATTCCTAATTAAAAAATTAATTAAATCAATTAATTATTCAATTAAATTTTCATTTGAAACCAATTAAAACCTTTGATTTGTGAAAATATTATTTTCTGTGACCACCAGCCTTTTGATTTCTGACTGTCGACTGGTAACTGTCGGCCTTCTTTCTCATTACGCAGTCTTTAGTAATTGCTAGCATTTGTCCAAGGCCAAGAGGGGATCCATGGCATCTACTTTTAACATGATTCTATCCATGTTCCTAAGGCTTATGCTTGCCAGAGCTGGACATTCACATATAACCGTCTCAGCCTCTTCCAGGCACAGTTTGCAAGAATCATTTTTCCATTTTCATCTTGGCTAGATGATACTTGAAGAATTCATGACCTGAGAAAGACACTTATCCAGCTTAAGGAGGTACCTTACTGTCATTCCTACCAAGGGGGGAGACGAACGTAACTCCCATCATTGGCCGTTACGTGGGTATCGATTAAGCTTTTTTTATTTAAATAGTAGCTGTGCCCCCACTCGTTGTGTGCGTTCTTAAAATATTTTGTTCGATTTTGCTTTGAAAGTAATCCACACCAAATTTTACTTTACATAAAGGTACCCATCCCTAAATAAAATTCTAAATTTTATATAAAATTCTTAAAATTATTGTGAAGCTCTGTTAAAGGTGTTTAAAATATTTTTAATAACAATCTAATTCTACAAAGTAAAAATACAAATCAAATACAAATTTTATTCAATTGGCTATTTGGCAGTAAGTAATTCATATGTTGTCTTTTTTTTGAAACAGCGCCATCTGTTTCTCAACTGTGTTTTAAATATGCCACTTTGAATTCATATTTTGTAATTATTTTAAACAGCGCCATCTGTTGCGCAACCGTGTTTTAAATATCCCGCTTTGAATTCATAATTCATAATGACAAAATATTATTTTAAAACAAACAGCGCCATCTGTTGCGCGACCGTGTTTTAAATATCCCGCTTTTAAAAATAAAAGATGCCTTAAAGTATGTAGTACCTTTAAAACGATAAAAATTCGCCGTACTTTTACTCCCTTTTTCTCTTTATTATCTCTTGGAAATAAGCTGTTCTTGCGGAAAAAAGTATTATATATTGGAATTAGGATGCTAAGCTACCTCCTCACAAAATTTTGTTAAAATCCATCCAGTAGTTTTTACATGATGCCAAAGAAACACAGACAGACAGACGTACAGACAAACAGACGGAAATGAGTTACTATAAGGTATGTTTTTACAAATATATATCTCGCTATTATTTATTTTATTTCATAATGAAATTTTATATTTTGCAGTCTTATTTTTAAGTTAGACAATAATATGGATCCAACATAACAATATTATTGTTATGTTAATAATAATATGGTTAACTACAACCATATAATTCAATCGTTATATGTTGCTTCTAGATAATGATTACCTCAAGCATGTTTTCTCTTTGCGTGTAGGTGGGTGGGTGTCTATACTATGATATATTTGTGAACACCCTACAGGTCATACCGTTTGAAGTTCAGTATATATCTTTGTACATACATACAATAGATATGAAGAGCGGTATAGTTTTTCGACATAATCGGGAAGAAGGAAGGGGGAGTTTACTTGACACCCCAAACCGAAAATAATTTTTTTTCGATTCGAATATACTTTGAACTTTTATTCTTTATTTAATACTAGCTGACTTGGTCCGCGTTGCTGGCCCTAAGGAAGTTTTTTTTACAGAATAACTAACATTTGGAGTAGAGATGGGCTCAATCAAAAAAGAAACGCTTGTGTTTAAGGCAAATTGGAAATTATTATAAAATAAAAAAGGCAAAATAATTAAATAAATATATGTATATGTCATTGCTAATGCAATCTAAAAATTAGATTTCGCCACGCCCCTCCGCCCACAGACCGAAAATAAAAAATCGGACTTCACAGTGTCACCCGCCTCAATATTTTGAGGATTCCCTGAAAATTTCATAAAAATCAGCCTAGCCGTTTTGGAGTCCATACGTTACATACATACACACATCCTGTTTTATATATATATACATGGATATCGATAAAAATATCTGCTTCCATGGTAGCGCTTAGGTAGCCGCAAAAGTGAAAAATTTCCCGGATACCTAAGCGCTACCTAAGCGGTGTTAAGAATCATTCCTAGGAAGTTCATATGTTCTAGAAAGTTGTTTATTGAGATCTTAGGTTCATTTTTGTAGTTGATTGTTTCCTTGAATTTTGAACGGTTTGCTACCTATGGACCTGAACAGGGGAAAAAAGGTAAAAAATTTAATTTTTTAAAGTTTTTTTGCGATTTTGACCTTGAAGATGAAGTTTTTTTGATTTTATATGATCACAATTTTTGTTCTTTATGACAAGAGCTACAACTTTGCCTCAGAGAGTATATCAAAATTTCTAACGGTTTGCAAAATATGAGCTTGAGTAAATGATCATTTTTTTGCAAAAATGACATCGAGGCCCCACATCTTTGAGGGCCCATAAAAAAAAACCTGGAGGACTTTGGGCAAAACTGGGAGACAGGGGTCTTTTTTTTTGGTCTTTTATGACGTAGTGGTGTCCGTATATGGTTATTTTGTCATGACTTAAAAAATTACACAGTGTGTAACTAAACAAGGTTGCAGATTGCCTAAAAGTTAGGGAATTATTAAACTATTCGCTTAACAGAATCAAAAATCGATGGTAATCCCAGATAATAGATAACAGATAAAATTTTATTATGTCCTAGGTGCATTTAGTAATTATTTATCTCTATTTTACGTTTTTTGATGTTTTAATTTTGTAAAAAAGAAAACGTAATAAATAAGTATTGTCTTAACTGGTTATCTATATATGCAAGACCTTGGAGAAAAGATTTAAAAATAATTTAGTAATAAATACATTTCCCAAATTGAGTAAAATTGAGTAAAAGTTGAAAAAGCTAAAATTCTAAAATAATTTTGAAATCATTTTTTAAGTTGACTTTTCATTGCCTTTTCAACTTGGGATCAGCCCTTCATGTTTGCTGGGTTGTTATTTAAACGCACAAAAGCTCATATAATTTACTCGAACACATACTTATGCAAGAGAAAAAGGCAGCCTTACTTTAATTCACAGCAGCAGCAAAAGGTGTTTAAAAAATCATTATTATTCACACGATTCCAAATAATGCCAACAGAAGAACAACAAGAAAACAATTAGGCAGGTGTGTGTTTGTGTGTTATATTTGGAGGTGACATTATTCGTTAGATGGTGAAATCATAATAAGGGATGGACATAGAGACTTCGACCAAAAAAATATCTATTGTGTTTCTTGCCAGATGCCAAAGCACTTTATCTTCCGGGGAGTTTAAGTTTAGGTGTTTTCTCAACCTTAACAAACACGCTGAGCTTTTCTTATCAATGCAGCATGTTTCAAAGCATCTGTTATGTAAAAAGAAGTAGTTCAGCGGTATTAAATCACCAGCATGAGGAGGCTAATTGACATCGCCATATCGGGAAATTAGTTAAGAAAACACTGTTACTATGAATTTCCTGTGTCACACCAAACTACGATTGCGATAACGATTTTTAATACCCACAGATGTGTTCTAGATTAACGTGGGCTCCTGCCACGGTGGCTTTATCTCACGGTGCTCCAAACACCGAGTGAAATAAAGAGGTAGACTAGCGCCCCTATTGTGTAGTATAACAACACTTTACGATTGCCACCAATCGCAATTTGTGTGTATACAGTCACAATGAGTAGCAATTTATATAATATGGCAAGCCTTTCCAAGGCAAGCCTAGATCCACATTATAACCTCATGCTTAGGGGTTTGGAGACTATCCAAACTCCGTCTGTTGAGAGTGCAACAGCACAATTGATCGACCTTGCACCACATCTACATAAATCGATCTTAAACCATAACCACCACGTGTACCCCCGAAGGGGACCTCACCAATAACCGGTCACAGAGAGGATAGGCTCTCTGTGGGGCCACCGATTCCCGTGGTACCAGTCCTTTGGGCACTGGTCGGGCCTCGAAGAGGACCCGCAATTTTTATCGCAGACCTTTTCTTCCAGATTTAGGCTCTAGGAACCCTAGCGTCTGGTGCCCCTATTTTCCCCGATGAACCGCGTCAAAGCATTTGCTATACCTGCAGTGACAATTGGAACCCCCGGGGGTATTTTTATACCCACAATTAGCTTGAGCCGAATAAACAGTTCAGTTCTTGAATAAGAATTTTTCCGGTCGCTTAATTTCCTTATTTTGCAATGTCAATTGGCCGCCTCATTTATGTTAATTAATGTCGCCGGACAACGATCTCTGCCGCCATTTCAAGGAACATGATTGCGTGAACAACTATTAATGCTTTTATAGCGATGAAATTCGACGCAGCATTGACGAGAAAAGAAACCCGTTTTCGCAACATAATTTTTTCCTGTTATTCCTCTCGAGATCATAGAGCTTCCACAAATCATTTCCATTCTTTCCACTGCACAGTGGGGCAGAATCAAAATATTTGGTAAATAAATCCGCCATTTGTAAAGGGCTAGGGCAATCGATCCAAAAAATTGACATAAGCTAAGCAGAACTGAACTGAAGTTTTGAAGCTGGATACCAAACACATTTCAGGGGAGGCGCTATGTGGTCTCAAAGTTGGTAACCTCGCATCTGGAAATTCTTTTACAACTTTCTTTCCAGTTGTTAAATTTTTTGTCTGATTTTTAAAAATTATGTATAATGACATACGCGCTTATCAAAAAAAAAAAAAAATAAAGTCTACTTCAAGTCTACATTATTTAAAATTTTATATGAAAATTTTGTCTTAAAGTACACTTCAAATAGACTTTATTTCGGTTGCATAGGGGCAATAATCTTTAAGTGTTTCCAAAATATTTTAAATCATGCTCGCTAACTACGATACAAAATTTTAAAAATTGTATTTGGAAAAAACTGGCCCAGGATAATGGAAAATCATATATCTTAATTTGAAAATGCTTATAACTGGAAATAAAAGCGCGATTATGTAGGTATTAACTAGACCTTTAGGACCATGTGTAATTATATTATATAAAATCAGACAAAAATTTAAGAAATGGCAAGCTGTAAAAAAAATTTGCACAAGCGGGGTACCCAAATTTATAATACGATGTTGTAGTGCAGATCCTTGCTATGTGGTTTGTAGTCTTGCTGATCATTTGTTATTCGCAATTCTTTCCCCTAAACGCCTATGTGATGTTGATTTTTTATTAATGCCGGAAGTGAGATGGAAGCCTCTTAACTGAAAACTCGAAAATTTATGGGATTTGAACCAGTGTCCTTCGGTTTGAAGTGCGAGTGCGAGTTAGACTCACAAACGTAGGGTTCCGTACTATGTAGTACAACTTTAAAAATTCAAGTTGTTAATTTTTTCATGTCTTATGAGTCACCCTTTAATTTTAAAATTAAAGTCATAATTGCATCACTCTTGGAACACCCTTTTAGCAATTTTTGTTATAGCGGCCATGGTAATACACTATCTATAAAAATATACATGCGCCTACCTATTGCGGTTCAAAAAATAAGGTAATATATGTGCAAAACATGTCACTGATGGAACACCCTTTAGATATCAGTAATTGTTACAGCGTCTGAAGTACAACACCTACTGTAAACATTTAAAGAGGCTACCTATTACGGTTCAAAAAATAAGGCTATTTACGTACAAATCATGTCTCTGTCGGAACACCCTTTAATATTGTTATTTGCTATGGCGGCCATGGCAATTCTCTTTCTATGAATATATCAAGAGTTTACCTATTACTATGTCACTGTCAGAACAACCTTTAATTTTTAGTAATTGTCATAACGGCCATGGCAACACATCTTCTATTACGGTTAAAAAAATATGTCGTTATACATGCAAAAGACGTCACTGTCGGAAAATTTTTATTGTTTTTATAGGGGTCATAGTAATACACCATATGTGAAAATTTCAAGAGTCTATCTATTATGGTTAAAAAATTAGTCAATGTTTATACAAGTCGCGTCACTGACGGCACACCCATTAATTTTTACTATTTGTTATAGTGGCCATAGTAATACACATCCTGTAAAAACTTCAAGAGTCTACCTAATATCGTTCAAAACCTATGCAATATACATACATGCAAATCACGTCACTATCGCAATACCCTTTAATTTTTAGGTTGAATATTGTATACTTGTTTATAACGCGAACATAGTTTAAATTACTGTCTGCAAATTTTAAGTGGATGCCTCCTATAGCTTAAAAAATAAAGACATAAACGCAAATAACACGACACTTTAGGAACACCCTACAAGTTTTAGTATTTGTTGCTATAATGGCTACAAAAATTTCAAGCATCTACCTAGTATGGTTCAAAACTTAGGCCTTATACATGCAAATCACACCACTTTCGGAACACCCTTTAATTTTTATTTTTATTTTTTTATAGTTGTTTATAAAGTGAACTAAGTTTTAATTACTGTTTGTAAATTTCAAGTGTATCCCACCTACAGTTCAGGAAATATGCACATATTCGTGAATAACACCTCTCTATCGGAACACCCTATACGTTTTAGTATTTGGTGCTATAGCGGCAACAGCTATACATCATCTGTGAAAATTTCAAGAGTCTACCTGTTACGGTTGCAGAGATAAGAGGCGCTGACAGACGGAGAGACATTATAGCGAAAACAATAGGGTTTCGTTTTTACACTTTGTGTACGGAACCCTAAAAACCTGTATAGTATAATATAGAGTGGCGATAAACAACTTAAAATTGTTTTAATCATTACTGTGGTCACGACACACATATTTTTCTTACCATTTGATCATTAAATGGTTACTGTACCCAAAAAATGCAATCCATAATTTTATTAGTATTCCAAAATAATATTGTATTTATAACCATACTATATTATTAGTAAACAAATTATGATAAGTTTTCTTGTATGTAACCACAGTATGATTAAAAACACATAAACAATGTGTGGTTTTCTTAAGTTTTATGTTTAGTTTTTTTTTAATTATTAGAATCTAATTTTATAGGTTTATTCTTCAAAAAATAATAATTAATGAATTAAGTAATTTTTCATATTGAATGCTTAAAATATGAAGTAATAAATAATATAATAAATTATAAGGTATGTTTGTGTAAACAATTAAGGTATATTTTTAGAAATCTCACTATATTTATTTAATTTATTTCATAACAAAATTTTTAAGTTAGACAATATTATGGTTCTAACATAACAATATAATTGTTATGTTAATAATATGGTTGGATTACAGCCATATAAGGGGTGATCCATTTCGAGGTTCCCTACATTTTTTAAAGAAACACAGAAATGGAAAATGTTTATTATCATTTGAAACAACATTTATTCAAAAAATAAATGCCAAAGATGGTCCATCCGTAGAGTCGACGACTCGTTCGAGCATTTCGACTGGTAACTAGTGAATGGCACGCGTGATGTTTTCCTCCAAGGCCTGAATCGAAGCAGCTTTGTTCGCATAAACTTTACACTTTACATATCCCCACAGGAAAAAGTCTAACGGTGTGATATCACACGATCTCGGTGGCCAATCGACCGGCCCGTGAAACGTGAAATTATGTGCTCACCGAATGTTCTCTTAATAAATCCATTGATTGATGCGATGTGTGGGAAGTGCCGCCTTCTTCCTGAAACCAAATGTTGCCGAGATTACGAGCTTCATTTTTAGGCCTCAAATAGTCGGTTATCATGGCACGATAACGGTCGCCATTGACGGTTACGTTCGCACCGGCATCATTTTTAGAAAACTATGGACCGATGATTCCACCGGCCTACAAAGCACACCAAACCGTTGTTTTTTCTGGATGAAGTGGCAGCTCTTGAATCTCTTCAGGTTTCTCTTCGTCCCAAATGCGGAAATTTTGTTTGATTATATACCCATTGAGCCAGAAATGGGCCTCATCGCTAAACAAAATTTCCCTCGAAAACGTCGGATCTTCTTGGAACTTTTCAAGAGCCCATAGAGCGAAGCGATGCAGGCGTGTAAGTCTTTCCATTATGAAATGCCAAACAATACTAAACAAAAATAACACGACAGCATGGCACGAATCACACATGATCTGTCTAAAAAAGGCTATTGAAAAAAGTACCTCGAAATGGATCACCCTTTTGCTTTTAGCTTAAGTTTATATCAACCAGGTTTTTTCTTTGCGTGTAGTTTTTTACTCTTCAATAAAACTGAAAACTCTCACAAAAGTTTATTTTGAGCCAGTTCACTTCCTAACCTCAAATTTATTTACCCCTCAAATTTATTTACCCTTTATCACTGAACATTTTAATTGGCTTTATTCGTTACTTAGAAGTTGTACATTGAATATTAAAGTTCAAAGGGTCAAAGGCATGTACCTCGGCATTTATGGTCTTACAATGTAATCGTCGTATTCACTTAGGAATCAGGCACGGGACCAGTTTTGTGTCAGTTTCTCCAAAGTAACGAATACAATTGGTAATTTGAAAAAAAAAAAAACAGAATCAGATAAATTTCAAGCCAGCCTGGCATAAATCATTTCTTTAACAAAGAAAAAAAAAATAATAATGCAAAGCTTTTAATAACACGGTAGATAATTTTTGTTCGTTGGTTGTCTTTATTAAAATTATTTTCTTATTTTATATAAAAAGGTGACATAAATTAATTATCGTGTTTTCTGCTAAAGGCTACAACGTAGCGGCAAGGAATGGTGGTGGTAGTGTTATTGGGTGGCTTTCATACTCTTGGCGCGACTGTGTATTTCTTGCAGATAATTTTGTAATTGAAAGTGGAAATAATGTGAGCAACTATTGAATGAAACAATATTCGTTAGAATGATTGTTACTCATCATGGTATCATGTTGCTTTTAAGTGTTTTAGCACTATATATTGGGAAAATCTGGAATTTAATATTTTTCAGGGGTGTAAGAAATAAATGGAAACTAAAGGTGGTTAATTAGTTAAGAGGTTTGATAGTTTAACTGCACTCTGAAAGCTGAATGAGAAACTAAAAAAAAAAATGTAAAAAATATATTTCTATAAATAAAGTTAAAGACCATAAATATCATTGCTATATTCGGCCGTGCTTAATGCTATGTACCCTACAACATATTAATTTATTTGGTATTTAGTATTTGAAATTAATTGAAGTTCGGTCTTTTGGTGAAATTGAAATACTAAAACGTATAGGGTGTTTTGAAAGTGACGTGTTATATGGGTTTTTATTTCTTGAGCTGCAGGAGGCAACCACTTAATATTTGCAGACAGTAATTAAAACTATAAACAAGTATACAAAATAAAACCTAAAAATTAAAGGGTGGTCCGATAGTGACGTGATTTGCATATGGCCTAAGTTTTGAACGATAATTATAATTAGTAAGCTCTTGAAGTTTTTACACCAGGTATATTACTATGACCCCTGTATATAAAAAGTAAAAAGGAAAAGGGTTTTCCGGCGGTGACGTGATTTATATATATAACGCCTTCTTTTTTTGAACCGTAATAGGTAGACTCTTCCAATTTGGACAGAAGATATGTTGCCACGGCCACTATGACAATTACTAAAAATTAATGGGTGTTCCGACAGTGACATATTTTTCTCGTATAGTAACTTACTTTTTTAACCGTAATAGGTGGACTCTTGAAATGTGTACAGTAGATGTTGTATTTCGGCCACATATATTACCTGTTTTTTTTTGAACCCCAATAGGTAGGTGCCTGATATTTTTATAGAAATTGTATTACCATGGCCGCTATAACAACAAATACTAAAATTTTAAGGGTGTTGCAATAGGGATGCAATTTTCACGAATATGACTTTAATTTTAAAATTAAAGAGTGCCCCATGAAAAAATGAACAACTTAAATTTTTACGTGTGTGAGTCTAATTCTCAGTTGACTTATTTATTTTAGTGAATTTTTAATAATATTGAATTCAGTAAGAGTTTTAGAATCTCTATTGTTAGGTGAAATTTACTTTTTTATTTTTGATTAAATCTTAGTTGTTCATTACAATTTGCACTAAGCAATTTTTGGTTTAATAAATATTTTTGGTAAAATTTGTTTTTTTTTAGATTTTTGTTTATTTACAATTTTTTTCTCGATTTTCTATTTATAATTTTCAATTCGATTTAAACACATATTATAAAAAGAAGTACGAATGTTATACTCTGCTGTGCACCCTTCATAATGGTGATGTTAGATATTGAATTACACTTCATAGTGGGGCAGAATCAAAATGTTTTAAAAATAACACACTGTGTAATTTTTTAAGTCATGGCAAAATAACCATATACGGACACCACTACGTGATAAAAGACCATAAAAAAAGACCCCTGTCTCCCAGTTTTGCCCAAAGTCCTCCAGGTTTTTTTTATGGGCCCTCAAAGATGAGGGGCCTCGATGTCATTTTTACAAAAAATGATCATTTACTCAAGCTCATATTTTGCAAACCGTTTGGAATTTTGATATACTCTCTGAGGCAAAGTTGTAGCTCTTGTCATAAAGCGGCTACGTAAGCGCTACCTAAACGGTGTTAAGAATCATTCCTAGGAAGTTCATATGTTCTAGAAAGTTGTTTATTGAGATCTTAGGTTCATTTTTGTACTTGATTGTTTCCTTGAATTTTGAACGGTTTGCTACCTATGGACCTGAACAGGGGGAAAATGGTGAAAAAAATTGAATTGAATTTTTTAAAGTTTTTTGCGATTTTGACCTTGAAGATGAAGTTTTTTTGATTTTATATGTTATTTTTGTTCTTTATGACAAGAGCTACAACTTTGCCTCAGAGAGTATATCAAAATTTCAAACGGTTTACAAAATATGAGCTTGAGTAAATGAACATTTTTTTGCAAAAATGACATCGAGGCCCCACATCTTTGAGGGACCATAAAAAAAACCTGGAGGACTTTGGGCAAAACTGGGAGACAGGGGTCTTTTTTTTTTGGTCTTTTATCACGTAGTGGTGTCCGTATATTGTTATTTTTTTCCGTCTTGCACTGTGTAATTCAGCCATTGACATGCTAAAATACACAAAAATGTATTAATTTTGGAATTTTAAAATAGGAAATCGTCTAAATTTTTCCGCAAATTTTAAATTTCGCTCGCTAACTGGAGGAAAAATAGAAAAAAATTTTTTGAAAATTGTAGTTAATATTTGAAAAAAAAACTGGACCATAGTATCGAAAAATTAAAAAAACCAATTTTAAAACGCTTGTAAATCGCTCACTTTAAAACATAATTTACTGATAAAAACATAATTTTGTAGGTTTTAACTAGATATTTAAGACCATGTATGTATATTTTTTTTAAAATCGAACAATAATTAAAGAAATGCTAGCTTCAAAACTTAACCTCAGATACTCCTTTGCTATACTCTTTGATTTTGTATCAATCGGACTAGCCCTTTACAAATGGCTGAATTATTTTCAAAATATTTCGATTCTTCTCCACTAAAGATGCAATAAAAATTTTATAAGTTGATCGATTTGAATGAAATTTTTGTGGATATGTAATTAGTCAACGAAAATCAAATAGTGAAAAATCTACAACATTAACGTAAGGGATATCCCACAATTCCCAAAATAAAGAGCAAAAATCCCAAAATTTGAATTTTTTAGTCTTGTGCTCATTAAGTCCACATTAAGAACTAGGGCTCATAAAATACTTTCAGCAATAATTGGGATTAGCTTTATTGCGACAATATTCCTAGGTCAAATTAAAGAACCTCCATATTCTACAAGGTTGGTCAGATTTGCACGAAATTTAGTTTAAACGTACATACATATTGTTAGCTTACACAAAGATATACAATTTTTATAAATTCCTTAGGAAAAATTTTTTCTATTAAAATAAGATTGACGGCCATTTTTAGTCTAAAATTCACAAAAATTCAATAATTTTGGAATTTTTAAATTTAAAATAGTTTATTTTTTTAATTTAGAAAAGATATAGTCTTGAAATTTTTCACAATATTTTTAATTCTTTTCGCTAACCATGGGATAAAATAAAAAAAAAAATGTATGATAATTTGAAAAAAAATATTTTGATTCTGCCCCACTGTGCTGTGTAATTAATCATCTAAAAAAGTTATTTTTCAACAACAAAAAAAAAAATTATGTCTTCTATGTTGTAGACAGCGATCAAACTCAAACGTTGTATTTCTTAACATAATCTTTTTTTTAAAGACAACACCACCTCTGCAAACCTCCTTTTTTACTTCTCTGCAGAAAACACCCAGAATCTTTGGTGGGAATCGAACCCACAACCTCCAGACTGATAGAGTAACGCTCTACCAATCGGTCTATCGAGGCATTCTAAACATTTAGATCAGCGTATTCCTTATTTTTTACTTTAAATAAAAATATATCCCCCCCTGCGTTGATCTAAATCCCTTAAAACCCAGCCATTTCTTCTAATTTGAAAACAGGAAATAGTCGCAAGTGGCTAAATCTGGTGAGTTGGTTGGTGGGGTTAAAAGTTCGTAACCCAATTCATGGATTTTTTTCATACTGACTACGTATTTGGCCGGTACCTGTGCATTGTCTGCATCTAAGCAGCTTTATATTACGATCATTGAATATCATTCCATGGATTTTATGAATATACCTGGCGTGAAGACCTGGTTTAAAGTAAAAAAAATGTAAAATGATATTAGTCGCACTCTTTATTAACATGCAGATGAAATTTTGAAGTCAGGCTTAAGTTCGTTTTATACTCTCGAAATTGAAAGAATATTTTTTTTTTTAATTACAAACGATCGAATAAAGTCTACCACCATCTCATTGCTCCCGATGGTTGGCTGAAGCAACAACAAATATAAGGTGGTAAATATAAAAGAAAAATACAAAACAAGAGGGAGGCTTTAGGTGGTGTTAAGACTTCGGTCCCACCAACTGACGATAGATGGCTGAATAAAATTTGTCTTGTATTTTACCAAAATTTTGTTGGTTAAATAGACGATGTTTACAACTTAACACCACCCAAAGTATATATATACATAGATGCGAATAATGCTGAAGACGGGTGTAGCGATCCAGAATATGTATTACATTCTGCTAGTGTCTAAAATAAATTCTTCCATTTTTATACCCTTCACCACAGGTGGAAAGGGTGTATATAAGTTTGTCATTCCGTGTGTTATTTCCACAATATAAATTTCCGACCCCATAAAGTATATATATTCTGGATCCTTATACATAGAAAAGTTGATTAAGCGCTGTCCGTGTTCGGGTAGTAATGTCATTTGCCAAGGTAGCAGAAGAGATACAAAAAATTTAAGCACACCAATCTGTCAGGCATAGTTTCGAATAATTTGGTATTGCAATTCAGCAACATCGGATCATTCCTTTGAAGGCTACGTCCCAAAAACCAAGCCCACCTATATTTTTTCACGTTTTTTTTAATTTTTTTTCGGCTTTAATGATTCTCATTTAATTTTTTTTGTCAAATTAATATTAGACCGCGACAGGTAGATCGCAAGGAGTGCATAGAGATATCGGGGGATCATTAACCCCCTGTGGGAGGTGATTTTTGTTTGTTTTTAGGTTGTAGGGTTTTTCTTCTTTGATTTGTATTAAAGACCTTTATAGAAAGCGATACACATATAGGTCGCCAATGAACCCACATATCACTATAGCTGCCAATAACAGAAATTAATAAAATAAATAAACTTAAAAATTAAAGGGTGTCCCCATATGTGAAGTCAATTTAAATATATGAGCCATTTGAACCATTGTAGACAATCACTTTAAAATTGGACAGAATATCCAATATTTATAATCAGAAATTAAATATTGATAATTAGAAGTTAAAGGGTGTCCCAATAGTTGATGTAATTTGATGTATATTGCCAAACTTTTGAACCTTAACAGATAGACGGTTGAAATTCACAATGAGCCTGTATATCTAAGTATATAATTTAAATTTGGAAACTAAAGGGTGTCCCCATAATTGATACAATTTAACCTATCTAGCCCTATCTTTTGAACCGTTTTAGACAAACACTTGAAAATTAGACAGAATCTCCACTACTATGTCCCGTATAATAACATTTAAAAATATTTAAAGTTATAAAGGGTGTCTCAATAATTGATGTAAATTGATGCATATGGCCAAACTTTTGAACCGTTTTAGACAGACACTTGAAATTGACAAAGAATCTGTCCTTTAAAATAAGTGTTTAATTTAAAATTGTACATTAAAGGGTGTCCCCTAGGTGATATTGTTTAACCTATATGGCCATATCTTTGGAACCGTTACTTTTATTATTACTTGTCAGTAATAATAAGTGTAAAAAGATAAAGGGTGTCCTCATACCTGATGTAATTTGCCGTATATGGTTTTATCTGCTGAACCGTTATGGAATAACATTTGAATGTACAGAACGTATAAAACTATGTCCGTTAGAGTAACACGTATACAAGTATTTGATTTGAGTAATATTTCTTACAGACTACTTCCTTTTAAATTTTTAGTTAAGAATTGATGCACATATATTTGTTTTGTAGTCAGTTTTTTTTTTCAAGAATTATATTCAACAAACATTTCCAAACAAATATATATGTATATACTTTTTTGAAGAATTTATTTAATTTTATAAAAGCAAAATAGGTATTTCTACAAAAAGTCAGAGTTTACGATGTACCTGACGTCTTCAATATCATTAAATAGCTGAATACACGGCGACAATTGTAGCCAATGGAATTTGTTTTCATTTAGCTTCGTCGCCGATGTCTTATATTTCTTTAAAGCCTGAATAATGAGTTTTTTCTCATACGACTTATTTTAATTTAAGTATATAAAGAGTCAACAATATGGATAATGCTGTATATGCCTGTAATAATAAAATCACCGTGGTAAGGGGTATAGAAGATTCGGCACGGCTGAATAGAGCACTCTAACTTGTTCCATTTTTTTTTTTTTTAAATTAATCATTTTTTTGGAGTATAGAATAATATTCCTTGATCTTAAAGAGAATAAAACGTACTTAAGCCTGAGTTCAAAATATCATCTGCAAAAAATAATATTTAATCACCACATTAAATTCAATTAAACTGTCTTCGAAAACAGAATTTCTTCTATACTTTAACCTCGATTATAGCTGGTCACGTTAAGGATAAAGTTAAGGTTATTGCAAATTAAAAATGTTTCTAATTTCTTAGTTTTCTAACAATACATTTGATTTAATTGTCTTTCTCATTGCTTCGTCTTCTAGATTTTTTTCCTTCTCAATTTATTACTCATTAAGTCACCTTTTCCAATTGTGCCATTTGCCATTGTTCTTTAAGCATCTCTCCTCTTTCTCTAGTTTCTTTTTGTTTTAATGGCAAGCAGACCAATCTATTGAGTTCTTGTTTTTCCTTTTCTATTTTTTCTTTTCTAATTTGGCATTTAGTTTTGCAGTTAATTATTTAATAAATGAAGTTGTTTCAATGACAGCCAGGTCATGTTGCCAAAAGGTGAATAAGTTCTGGCGATTTTAACTTTTGCTGTTTTTTTTTTTTAATTTTATATGTTCGTTTATTAGTTTTGATTAATTTTTATTTAATAATGTTTTTTTTTAAAAAATGTTTGATAATTGTTTTTCTACAAGACACAAGGTGGGATCGTTCACATATAAATTGCAAAAAGCCAGTACCCTGTACCCAGGCCAATAAGTTTGTTATCAAATATAAAAAATCAAATTATTTTGAGAAAATATAAATTATTAAGCTGAACTCATAAGCGAGATAATTCGAAACACAGGATCAATTGGAAGTCAGTTGACAGCACAGAACTAGTGTACAGAGCGTTCTCAAGCGTTCGACAAAATATTTCATGAAGTCTTAAATTTTTCAGAAGGAGATTTTTAGCTCACCTTAGCCAATTAAATCTTTATAGCGTAATATTTTTTAATCTGCCTTCCGGATGGCAGATCACCCGAAACATTTTATTTTCGAAAAAATTCGTGGCTCATAAACCACTAAAGATATTTTAATGAAATTTCACAGAGGCAGAGCAGAGGTGTTCAATCCATTAAAAAAGGAAACGCGATTCAAATAACACAATTTATGTATATCGTCGCGTTTCTTCTTAAACCACGTAAGCGTCATTTTTTCGAAATTGACTTTTTTGGTTTTAATGGTAGAAAAAAACATTTGCTACCAGACTACAGTCTCATCTTAACAAGTTTGTATGCAAAATAAATAAATCCATTTTCAAAACCTCGTAAGCGCCATACTAATGACATTTGCATGGAAAATATAATGGTCTTTATATTTTAAGTTGGAAATGTTAAAGTCTCAAATACTAAGTGTTTTGCATTTAAGATTAAAAAAATCATGAAAGTTGCAGGCCAATTGGAGCATTTTTAGTAAAATTAAAAGTTTTGTTTTTTTGATAAATACAAAAATAAATGTTTATTTACACACAGAAATTTGCAATTTGCTGTTTGCGCCAAAACCACGTAAGCGACAGATTTGGCTACAATTAATTGTAAGTAACAAATTTAAAAACAAAAACAGTTTGTATACCCTTCAGAGAGTCGCCATGTTTCGCAAAAAAAAAATTCTTTTCAAACCCATATTAAAGAAGTTATTAAGTTTTTTTCGTTTTCTGAAAAACGACTTCTTGGCGCTTACGTGGTTTAAGAATAAACACGACGATATGACCTTGGGACTACGAAAAAGTACCTATGCACAATCGTTCAGAGAACCGGTTTATTGGCCAAAATTATTTAAATTAAAATTACAGTATTTTTTGCGTTATCAGACAACGGTATAGTAAGCTATTGTTTATTTATAAAAAATTTAACATAGATATACCTCATTAATGCAAATAATGGTATCTTTATCGATTTCTACTTGGTTGGTTAAATTGTCATTTTATTTTATGATAACATCTTTTGTTTCCTTAACCATCTCTAATTTCAAAGGTCTACAAAACCGAGTTGAATGTGTGACGTTTACAATCAATAATTTTGTAGTATGAGGAATTTCTTTGTTTACTCTCCAAACGAATGCTACAGTACAGTGACTTTTGGAGAAGTTGTTTTCTAAAAAAAATGATAATCCCTCTTCCTCAGAAAATGGCTTCAGAGTTTTGTCATCAATAGAACACAATTTCATTATTTTGGATGGTCTCGATGGACTTCGTATTGATTCTGAAAAGGCATTGGCCAAAACTTTATTGCCTGATTTGCGGGCTGATATTGCGGCAGCAGGAACAAACAAATCTGTTTCATGCTTGTTTGATACAGAAAAATCATTAGCTTCCCTGCTTTTGCTGAGCTCAGATTTTTGTGAAAAACTTAGACGAAGACGTCCAACTGCTGATGAGCATGGTTCCTCTACAATTTCATTCAGACTTTCACTTACGTTTGTTTCAAATATCGTTTCACATTCAATGCAAGAGTGATAGCGCTTACGGAAAATATCTATTTTAATGTGGCAGTTTTTCCACTTTGCAGCCATTTTGACGCACAAATTACTAATTTTAATACTAATTTTTTTTTACCAAACTCATCAGTAATATTTTCAGGTCCGATTTCTTTGAGGACATAATTTAGAATAGCTTCATTCCCGCATTCCCTACGCTTTTTGTACCATATGTCACAAAATTACAGAGTTTTGAAAGCAGTAACTATCTGTAACAAAAAGTATTATATATCAAAAATCGCAAAAAATCGCACAAAAAATTAAATGGAATTTTATTTATAGAGGTTTAATCTACATTTAATACGCTGTTTTATGCTGGCTTGAGGTGGGGATATTTTTAAAACCTTATCCAAGCACAGCAAAACCAATGATTTTTAATGCATTTAAGAACAGCAGAATTATACCACATAATCACTTTCTTCAAAATTTTTCTTTTCTGTAAATTATTGTACTCACTTTCACCTTTCTTTTCCATAGTTTAGTTTTTTTAATTTGGTTTCCACAAATTTTTACAAATTATTCAAATTTTCTTTCCGAAAAAAAAAATCAACTTTGACGTGCAGATAAAGCCATATACGACAAATAACGTCAGATATGAGGACACCCATTATTTTTTTACACTTATTATTACTGACACAGTAATAAAAAGTAACGGTTCCAAGGATATGGCCATATAGGTTAAACCATATCACCTAGGGGACACCCTTTAATGTACAATTTTAAATTAAACACTTATTTTAAAGGACAGATTCTTTGTAAATTTCAAATGTCTGTCTAAAACGGTTCAAAAGTTTTGCCATATGCATCAATTTACATCAACTATTGAGACACCCTTTATAATTTTAAATATTTAATGTTATTATACGGGACATAGTAGTGGAGATTCTGTCTAATTTTCAAGTGTTTGTCTATAACGGTTCAAAATATAGGGCTAGGTAGGTAAAATTACATCAATTATGAGGACACCCTTTAGTTTCCAAATTTAAATTATATACTTGATGTTATAACGGACTTATAGGTTCTTTGTAAATTTTAACCGTCTCTCTGTTACGGTTCAAAAGTTTTGCAATACATCAAATTACATCAACTATTGGGACACCCTTTAACTTGTAATTAATTAATTATAAATATTTAATTTCTGATTATATATATTGGACATACTGTTCAATTTTCAAGATATTGTCTACAATGATTCAAATGGTTCATATATTTAAATTGACGTCACATATGGGGACACCCTTTAATTTTTAAGTTTATTTTTTTTTATTAATTTCTGTTATTGGCAGCTATGGTGATATGCATTTTTTTCAAATTTTAAAAGGGTGCCCTTTACGGTTCATAATACACGTAAAAAACACGTATGTTGTATGGGGACACCCTTTAATTTTCAAAATTATGAACTTCTTTTAAAATGGGACCAATCTGTAAGCATTTCCTTTCTAATAAAATAAAAAATTAAAAAATCGGTTCAGAAATGACTGAGTTTTGCGGGCACAAACATTAAAAAAAACATTCAGACGAATTGATAACCTCCTTCTTTTTTTGAAGTCGGTTAAAAACGAAATGCATTTTTTGTTGTTTTAAAGTGTTGAAATTAGAATTTAATAATAAAAACGCTGAAACGGTTCGTTTGAACAATAGTGCTATGGCAAGAAAACAACTTTACTGGAAAACAGCTGTTAAAGATACATACGTGACCGCGCATCTAGAAAGATACCTAAGGTTAACCCTTACAATTGGCTTATTAAAAGACTTCAAAGTAAACAAAAAAAATTTAAAAATGTTATGATTACATGTAGAATTTATTTTGTCACGAATTCGGCTTTGACGGGGTCAAGAATTATAACAAAAAAAAAAAAAAAAAAAAAAAAAAAATGCAGTTTAACTCTAAATGTAATTCGCGGTTTGTTTCATGGAAAGGATCGCTAAACTTTCTATAAAATTAGTTACAAAAAATCCAGTTTTCCGACCACAGGTACCTTTCCACAGTCCACGTTACATACGAGTATATTGTACGTGTAACAGTGCCCATAAAAAGTTAGTTTCTAGAAGTTTTCAATATTTTATTCAAAACAACTAAAACCAACTGACTACATATCTTGAATTAAAAAAAAACTTTGCAATTTTAAATTAACATTTATTTTAATTTCGCCTCACGATGAATAAGTTTTGTGCAAAGGAAAGAGCAACAAATAGCTTGGTTTAATTTAAATAATGCAAAAAAAAAAAATAATTTGTTTTAAAGTTTAACCAAGAACGGGGTCGCAAAATTGTTTTCAACCCAGTACTTTCCAACAAACAATTTACAGATTGTTTGAATGTTTTTGTCTTCTTTTGCTTAAGCCTTTTAAACGAAATAACTACAAATAAACATTTTGTTAAATTTGTATATTTTTTGTTTTAAAGAAACAGGAAGAGTGAGCTTTCACGCTGGTGTTGGCCAACATTTTTAGTACTTGAATAGAACGCCTGCGCTTTGCTGTTTACACTCAAATTACTAAATGGTACTGCTCGAAGATGATAATTATGTTCTAAAAAGGTAAATGTCTGGCACTCAGTTGAGTAATTGAAAGCGTTCCAGACTGTTGTAAACGAAAATCTTTAACGGAAGATAAACGAAAAAATAATAAAAAAAAATATTTAGAAATTGGTTAAAAAACGGTTAACACATTTAAAGTTAGACAAGTTTTAAAGTTGAGCAAAACTTTAAAGTAAAAAAAAAGGAAAAAAGTAATAAAAATAATAAAAAAAAATAATATAAAAAAATTTATACATTTTAATTTAATTAATTGCAGTAAAAAATTAAAAGTGATTTAAAATAAATATTTTATAGAAAATTCAGTGAATTTAATAAACATAAAACTAATTGGAAAATTATCCAGTTAAATTAAAAATTAAATTAAAAATATATAAATCTTATAAAAATTTAATTAAAATTAAAAAAAAAAAAATAAAAACAAAAAAACGTTGGAAAAATTTCAGTATTTTTTTTTATTATTTTTATGCAAAAATAAAATATTTTTTTTTTATTAGAAATCAGTTGAATTGGTGTAGCATAGAAAGTAAGAAAAATCTAATCGTGATTTGTTTATTAGTATTTTAAGTTTTTTATTTTAAAAGAGACTAGTTGAAATTCTCATTTAGTTTGAAGAAATTGTAATTATAATAACTGCTGTTATATTATTATTCAATAACTACTTTAAAAAAATGAAAGGATAATATCTAAATTGAACAAGTAAATGTTATATTTGGTCAAGCCGAATCTTACATAATATTCACCATAGTAATGCTAGGTATTGTGTTACCCTCTTATGGGTAATTCCAAATCAAATCAACCAAAAAAAAAACAGTATTTTCAAATTTACCACTCCCGATTTTATTGAAACTTCTTCTGATCCCACCATGGTCCCACTCTGAAATTTTTATGGCGTACTCATTAAGCCACGTTAAAAAAAACATCTGTAAATTTAAAAAAAATTAAAAGACACAATCTCAAAGAGTTTAATAAAGCTTTTTCTTAAATATCAGAAAAAATTTGTTAAAAAATTCATGATTCATGATTGATACCAAATTAAAGCGTATGAAATACCCTTTAAAATGAGCTATTACTCAACTTTCTAGGACTTATAGAACTGGATTTAGAATATATTTAATGCTCGAGCGCATATGCAAAAAAGCGACATTTTTCAATTTTGATAACTGTGTAGCGGAAAAACTGTAAGAGATAGAATTTTTTAAAAATCATATTTGAATTCAGGGAGTCAAAGAATATAAACAAAAAAAGTTTTAATAAAATCCGAAGTAGACATTTTGAGTGCCTTGTTAATTTGACGTGGAATTACCCATATATTTCTTTGAAATTTTTTGCAAACTTTTTTAAAAGTTTTTTGTAAATATTTTTTTTAAATTTTTTGTTAAAATTTTTATAATTTTTTTTTTTTAATTTAGTTTGAAAATATATTATTATAAAAATAAGGAACTTCCTGCAATCTTAAAATTTTTTATAATTTTTTTTTTAATTTTATTTTTTTTAATTTAGGAAATTCAGGAAATTTCTTCCATCTATATTGCATTAGAATGGTCAAAGTAAAACCAAAAAAATCCTTAAAAAAATTTCTTCTTATTGACCCTTTCCCCCCTAGTAGGCCTATTGACTGCTCCTGGTTACCAGTGGACACCTTGTGGGTCTATTGGATACCTCTATATATGTATTGCTTTCTACAAAGGCCTTTAATACAAATCAAAGCAGAAAAACCTTACCAACCTAAAAATAAAAACCCAAAAATCTGGCCTCGCGGAAGGTTACTTATCCTGCGAGATCTGTATGCACTCCTTGCGATCTACCTGTCGCGGTCTTATGTTAAAAATAAGCAAAAGGGAACCATTAAAACTGAAAAAAAAAAAAAAAAAAACACGAAAAATATTGGTGGGTTTTTACCCACAGTCTTTAAAGGAATGATCTTATGTTGCTACATTGCAATCCCAAAATTTTCGATACTATGTCTGGCAAATTGGTGCGCTTAAATCTTCTGTATATCGTCTGATGCTTTGGTAAATGACATTACTACCCGAACATGAACAAACGGACATCGCTTAATCAACTTTTCGATGTATAAGGATCCAGAATATATATACTTTATACATTGTGGTTGGAAATGAATATAGATGGGTTGTTAATATTTCCAATCTCACAGCACTACATCTTCGGCTGTCATTGTTATGATTTTCTATTAAAATATACACTCCAATTTTGAATGACTGGTTATATGGTTAAAAAAAAAGGTTTAAGTGTATAAGCTTGCGCCACTATTGAAACACTCTTTAATTCATCATAGGTGGAAAGGCTATATATGTACATATAAGTTTGTCATACAGTGTGTAATTTCTGCAATACTCATTTCCGACCCCATTTAGTATATATATCATGGATCCTTATACATCGAGAAGTTGATTATGCGATGTCCTTCTGTCCGTGTTCGGATTGTAATCAAATTTGCCAAGGCACCTGAAGAGATACAAACAATTTAAACACACCAATCTGTCAGATTGAGTTTCTAAAATTTTACTATGGCTGTTCAGCCCAAATGGCCCAAGCTCTACGGTAAAAAAAGGAGAACTCCTCTTATTTTCTATGCATGTACGTATGTTTTTCACATATTTTAGTTGTTTCTCTGTTATTTTTTGTTTTTGTTTTTTGAAAACCGGAAATTGGGAAAAAAAATCTAGATTAGTATAAAATCAGAACTTCATCAAACAATCGAAATTCACTAAAGTATCACATTTTCATCAAAATTTCATCTAAAAGTTAAAATTTTCTCCTAAAATTTTTATTCCCATCAAAACTTTAAATTAGATTAAAATCCCGAAAGTGCCTATAAAAAATCTAAAAACTCTTAATAATTAAAAAATGCTCTTCTAGTTTCAAGTTTCAATAAAAAATCACACATAAAAACAACGAATAAATAAAAAGTCCGCTCAAGGATCTTAGTTTCGCTAAAAATTACCAAAAAATTTAAATTTTAGCAAACATTTATATTTCGATCTAATATTAGACTTTTATTAAAAATTGAAAATTCACAAAGAAAACCCTAAAACCAAGGCGAATCCATTATCAGGAGAAAGCGAGACGACAACAATAAAAAAACAACATGTATCATGATATAATAATACAGGTAAAACTTTTAGAACAGCTGTTTAAATGTGCTTATCTGAAAATGTCAAACCTCGTATAAAACTCTGTTCGCGCACTTAAAAATTAGTAATAATTTCTAAAAAAAACAGTTCTTTTTTATATTAATCAGTGCATTGTGAACTAATTGCTGTATTTTATTCAATCCTTTATTTAACTTGCAATGTTTACTTAAGGACAAGAAAATATATGTATGTTTGTTAAGTAAAACTTTTCAACTAAATTTAAATCAGTTCTCGTAGGCGGAAATTTGGTATTCGGCATAACCTGAATATAATAAAATAACATAATAATAATAATAATAGGGCCATAGGCAGCCCACTCAATTCTTGACTTGCTTAAAGGAGTCATGTCGGCTTAAGGCTCTTTAGATTTAGTACACAAGTACTCCATATTTATTTGGGTGTCCTTCCTTTATCTGCAGCGTCCCTCCCTGTATATCTACAGAGCTTCTAAATGAAGGCAAAACGTACTTAGCAGTCGTGTATTGAAACCTACAACGTAAGGGCTCTTTAAAATAATGACATTGTGCCTTGGTTATCTTTATTTGTATTATGACTTGTACAGGTGACTAGCCAAAATAACTTTAAAAACTAAACTTAAGTAATTTTAATCTTGATCAAAATGATTTTTTAGACTGATCTTTATAAATTTTAACTTTTAATGTTTATTATTACCTTTGTTAAACAAATATCTAACAAAAAAAAATATTTATAACCTTTTCTTAAAAACGCTTGCTTTTACATATAATTTATTTTAATTATTTAAAAAACTGTTCGAATTTTTATTATAATGTTTAATTATTTTTATTATAATAAATAATTTGTCATAGAAATGTTTGCGAACACATCTCATATTATTTATATTTTTCTTTATATTTTAGTAAAATATTTTGACAAAGTCGGGCAAAAACAGGTTGCTTAGTTTTTTTGAATTCGCCTTGCATATACCTGTATTATTATACCATGACATGTATTTTATTTGGTCGGCTGGCTGCCTCTGTCAAAATATATTAATTCGCCTTAATTAATATCAAAGCAAAATGTAAAAAAAATAGCTGTCTTCGCTTACTTTCGAAGCAGAAACATCCAACATTTATGAAAAATATTGAATTGAATTATTTTTTACACAATAATAATTTAAGGGCTTATTAATCTTATGTGTAAAGATCCCTGAAAGATGTTAAAACAACCTACAATGTTTCTTAAGCTGCTGGCTGCATGACTAGCAAACAACAAAAAAAAATTTATTAACTATTTTTAATTAAAGAACAAACCTAATGTGTTTTGTTTATTTTTACTAAAAGAAAAAAACGACGAAATAAAACGAAAAAATAAATGGAACTAAAAAAATAAAAAGCAATTAAAATAAAAGCATAAAAAAGAAAAAGAACCTACCGCAGCTCATTTAAATTGTTAAAGTGTTGTGAAAAAAATAAAAATCAACATACATTCATATGTAACGCCTTTTTTAAATAATTTTTTTTTTCATTTAAATTTTGATTTTGTTTTCAATATCATTTCTCAATAAACAAATTTTGAAAGAACCAGCCGGCAAATAACGTAAACAAACAAAATTCAGCTGGGCTATTAACAGCACCTGATATAAATTTGCCTTGCTTAAAACGATATTTACAATTTCATTTAAAGATCCAAGTTTTACCCAAAAATTAAAATCATTTTTCACCCATAAATTATCAAAATTTAGTATTTCGATATGAAATCAAAATTTGATTAAAAACCGAAAATTGACAAAGAAAAAATATAAGCTATCAATAATTTACAAGTTCGCTTAAAGATCCAAGTTTGGCCAACAAGTCTGTAATAAAATCGTCTATGTTGGTCACTTTTATACCATTCCACACATGTGGTTGTCATTCTGTTTGTCATTTGTACAATAATCATAAAAAAATATAAGAAAGAATTTTGACTGCTGTGTTTCGAACTGAACACCTTCAAAAAACGTCAACGTAGCTAACTGTGGCGATCTTTCGTTTAACTCAATCAGCCACAGCCCATAACAAATTATCATTGTTTATTTCAGCTATTTAAAGTTTCAATTTTTTCGTGAGTAAATAAATAATATCTCTAAAGGTTTATTTATTTTTATTTAAATATATTTCAACTCCTGAGTAATCGATTATATGAGATGTGTATAGTAGGAAGGAATGTGATGCCAGATGTTTATTTATGTGTGTGTATCTTTATATTTGTGTTTTGTTCGGGAGATTTTATAGATATTTTTTTGGTTTTTATTTTTGCTCATAGTTTAGGTTTATAATCCTCACTTGTGCTGTTCTATTGCTGTTTTCCGTAGGCTTTTTTAAGTTTTTGTTTTATATAGTTATGAGGTGTAAGACTTTTTCGGCGAAACTGCCTGTTTTTTTTTTAAATATTTTTTTTGCTTTACCACATGTAGTATAAAGTAAAGTATAGTAATCATGAAAAATTCGAGGTAGGGATTTTGACGGATTTATACGTTTTGAGGTCTCCTGAATCCATTTGGGCTATGCCACTATTTTTGTGCAGTTTGTACAGGTCATACTGTTTGACACATGAAAATTAAATTTAGTATGTGTCTTTGGTATATGGAGAGAAAGAGCTGTATAGTTTTTGGACATACTCGGGTGAGGCTAAGCGGTATAATCGGGAAGGGGAAATTTTGTGAACGCTCTGCAGGTCATACCGTATGACATATCAAAATGAAATTCAGTATGTGCCTTTGGCTCATGGAGATGAAGAGCTGTATAAATTTTGTGCTGAATCGGGAAGGAGAAAGGGGTAGTTTACTTAACATCCCAAACCGAAAATAATTAATTTTTCGATTCGAATATACTTTGAACTTTTATTCTATATGTAAAATACGCATACAAATATATGCTTCCATTGGGTATGGTAAAGTTGAGTGTAGGCCACTACAGTTTTTTGTTTAAGACAAACTTTGTTCTTTTGCTAGGGAGTAAACTTTATTTAAATAATTTTTTTAAGGGATTTTACTAGTTAATAAATCGTTATAATAAAAGTTTATTAATATTTATATAATATTTGTAATAATGAAGTTAAAAATCATCAAAGTAAAAACCGAATGTATATTGTTGTGGATTTGAGAAACATAACAGAGTAAGGCAATATTTAACATTACTATGGCGAAGGGTATGTAAGATTCGGCATAGCCCAATATAGCATACTTACTTGTAAAATGTATACTATATTTTAAATGAGATACTTTTCGTAATGCGAACATAGATCCCCACGGGGGTTCCAATTGTCACTGCAGTGATGGCAAATTCTTTGACGCGGTTCACTCTGGGAAAATAGGGGCACCAGGGTTCTAGGGTTCCTAGAGCCTAAATCTGGAAGAAAAGGTCTGTTGTTTTATAACACGGGTCCTCTTCGAGGCCCGACCAGTGCCCAAAGGACTGGTACCACGGGAATCGGTGGCCCCACAGTGAGCCTATCCTCTCTGTGACCGGTTATTGGTGAGGTCCCCTTCGGGGGTACACGTGGTGGTTGTGGTTTAAGATCCATTTATGTAGGTAAGGTGCAAGGTCGATCAAGTGTGCTGTTGCACTCTCAACAGACGGAGTTTGGATAGTCTCCAAACCCCTAAGCAAGTGGTTATAATGTGGATCTAGGCTTGCCTTGGAAAGGCTTGCCATATTATATAAATTGCTACTCATTGTGACTGTATCACACACAAAAAGCGATTGGTGGCAATCGTAAAGTGTTGTTATACTACACAATGGGGGGCTAGTCTACGCCTAAGTTTCACTCGGTGGTAAGACCAACGTGAGGTTAGGCCGACTAGGCAGGTACTCACGTTAATCTTGTTCCACAATGCGAATATAGACAGATAGACGGACGACAGAAATTGATGATTTGTATTCCATTCCGAAAACTATCTGCAGCAGCAAAAAAATTTTCCAAAAATATTTCAAAAACAGAAATGGCCCTGCAACAGTTTTATTATATGTATAGATTCATTTTTAAGCTGAATTTGGTTAAAATTTCAAAATTGGTTAATTGGCTGCAGTCGCAATGGTGTAACGAATCATCATAAATTTAGTTTTCCTATGAAACGTGCTACACTACCCAGCTTTTTTTAATCTAATTGCAAGCCAACTTTTATAAAAATGTTGTTAAAATATTATTCTAGTGAAAATGCAGTGTTCTGTGAAAATACTACAGTGAAAGAAATAATGTGAAAATAAATGATAATTTCTACAAAAAAATCTATATTGAAAAAAAAGTAGTAGTATTGAATCGAAATCCAAATGCAAATATTTAAATATTGTTTATCTTATTAAGAATTTATTAAACGAACACATTGTGTGTAGTTTAATTATGGCTCTAATAGCTATTGTAGTTTATTAATAACAAAACATGTAAAAATATTAATAAATTTCTAAAAAAAAACTACAAAATTAATTTAAAATAAACTAACAAAAAAAAAAAACCAAAAAAAAAAAAAAACGACCACCTATAGTTCGCTGTTTACGTTGGAATTAAATATAAACAGAAGCATGCGGCATATGGTAAGTAACTATTTTATTAATAGTGAAATAAAGAAGAGGTCTGGTAAAATGTAAACGTACTATACTGGGACTGATATTGCATATGGCAAAATTTATTACTACTGAACAAAAACATTAATAATTAAATTAAGTTAAAAATGGTTTTGAGGGAAGAAAATACTGTTTTGCGCTACGGAATAAGGTTAAAAGCTAAACTTTTACAATAAAAAATTCTGTTAGAAATTCATTTGACTGGTAGAAAATTTATACCGTAAAGAAGATTTTTAAAGCCTGCTTAAACTTTTTCACCAAAATTTCACTAAAAAATGTAAATTATTTAATAAAAAAAATATTAAAAAATTGAAATATCGTTAAAAAAATGGTTATTTCATTTAAAACCGCAAAACGCGCAAAATATAATAAAAAAATAGCCTTACGATCCTAGTTTCACCAATATATGTATCACATTCCTGAAGACTCCACAAATGGAGTCTTGGTATAGGAATCACTACTTTGGGCAGTGTTAGTTATAAGCATCATCTATTTAACCAACCAAATTCAGATAAAGGAATCATTCATCGTCAGTTGGTGATAACGAAGTCCACCACTACCTAAAGCTTCCCTCTTGTTTAATTTTTTTTACTTTAATATTTTACCACCTTATATTTGTTGTTGCTTCAGCCAACCTTCGGTTAGCAATGAAAGCTACTTTTTATTTTTATTTGTTTTCTTCCAACATTCGTTTTTAGTTAATACTAATCTAGTATCAAACCTAACTTTGTTGGGTAATAATGACGGACTTAGCTGTCTAGAAAATGTGCATTTCGCTCTGCTGGTGTCTTAAAATTAAATTTTCCCAATTTTTCTTTAATAATAGGTGATAATATCACCTAATTTGAAATTTAATTTATTATTTCTTAGAGAGAAAACTTCCAAATATTCAATATAAATTATAAACAATAGTTTAACACTATATTAGGTTCCCAGTCATGCGAGTGATGTTGGCCATGGGCGTGCACACTTTTTTGCCAATTTAGATTTATAGCTGAGAACTCTTCTTTGGCATATCGAATGCTTATGCTAAGGAAAAAATGATTCCTAGGTCGAAATAGAGCACTCTCGCCATTGGCCAGCTCTAAACTGGACTCAAACAAGCAAAACATTTACCACGTTATTACGGAATGGTTTACTGGAAATAATGGTCTTGGTTACCATCAATTTACAATAGAAAACACTGAGATCGATATCTGCACATACTGTGAGCTACACGATGAACCATCGGAACACGTACATAGTTTGTGTGTGTGTCCTGATTTAGGGACTAGTAGTTCAAAACTCCTATTCAGAAAAAAAATTATTCCCCCAATTAAAGGTATTATTTAGTTTTAAATTAAAGTTCAATTAAAGTTTTAATTTATATATTTCTTTAAACCAAACCAAAAAAAAAAAAAAAAAATACTAACTAAATAAATAATTGGCTGTACAAAAGATCCCTTGGGTAGCGGTTGTTAGGGCTTATTTTTTAATAATAATAACAGCCCCTTTCCTAGAAAAATTCCGATTTTTTTTTCATTAGAATCATTTAACTAATTTTAATTTCAAGTAGACATTTTAATAGTGGATTTTATTGAATCATAAACTGACTTTAAATAACACACTGTGTAATTTTTTAAGCCATGGCAAAATAACAATATACGGATACCACTACGTCATAAAAGAAAAAAAAAACCCATGTCTCTCAGTTTTGCCCAAAGTCCTCCAGGTTTTTTTTTTATGGGCCCTTAAAGATGTGGGGCCTCGATGTCATTTTTGCAAAAAACGATCATTTCCTCAAGCTCATATTTTATAAACCGTTTGAAATTTTGATATACTTTCTGAGGCAAAGTTGTAGTTAAACGGTGTTAAGAGTCATTCCTAGGAAGTTAATATGTTCTAGAAAGTTGTTTATTGAGATCTTAGGTTCATTTTTGTAGTCGATTGTTTCCTTGAAATTTGAACGGTTTGCTACCTATGGACCTGAACAGGGGAAAAAAGGTAAAAAAATTTGAGTTTTTAATAGTTTTTTGCGAATTTGACCTTGAAGATGAAGTTTTTTTGATTTTGTATGTTCACAATTTTTGTTCTTCATGACAAGAGCTACAACTTTGCCTCAGAGAGTATATTCAAACGGTTTGTAAAATATGAGCTTGAGGAAATGATAATTTTTTGCAAAAATGACATCGAGGCCCCACATCTTTGAAGGCCCATAAAAAAAACCTGGAGGACTTTGGGCTAAACTGGGAGACAGGGGTCTTTTTTTTTGGTCTTTTATCACGTAGTGGTGTCCGTATATGGTTATTTTTTTCCGTGTTGCACTGTGTAATCCAAAGAAATCTTATTATAGGAGTACCGCTGGCAAGCGCCAACCGTACCAAATAAACAGCCATTGAAGACGGTCTTAGACGAAAGATATGACAACAATAATATTTTTGTTCTAATGTTTTAATCTATAAATCAAATGCAATTGCTTGCGAAAATTGAAAAGTGCTTCTAATCATATAAGGGATAAACATTTTATTGTTTTAATTGTTTTCCTTTTTTTTTTTGAAAAGCAGACTGACATCGCTCAATGTATAAGGATCCAGAATATATATATATACTTTATGGCTTCGGAAATGAATATTGTAGAAATTGCACACGGAATGACAAACTTATATATGCCCTTTCCACCTCTGGTGAAGGGTATACAAGATTGAATGGACTTTTTCTTTACAAGTATAGTAAACTTTGTATCAAGCCGACCGACGACTTACATTCATTTGTTGTTTTTAAAGCTGCCAAGAACTCAAGTACATCTATAAGTGTCTCTGAAAGAAATATTTTAATAACACTATCACTTCTTACATAAATTTTTATTTGTAAACTTTTATTTACTGTAATATTTACAAGTTTAAATCGTAGCAATTTTGTAATATTTTCTTTAGTTTGATTGCCTTTTAAATGCCCTTGATTTTAAGAAAAACTCACATGCACTTAGTCAATGTTGTCCTTGATGATCTTGTCAATAATGTATTATAATTATATATATTTTGTGTACACAGTCTTATTAACGAAAAATTTCCAATGAAAACCAAAAAATTACGAATTTTACCATTAATTACTACTGGAAAATTATCATTATGTTGATGTGATTAATCTTACTTACTCAGCCATATTGCAGCGACTGAAAAAATCAATTTATGTATATTTGAAGAAAAAAAAAAACATACACATACACCTACACCTACAAATAATATATTGAAATTCTTTATTACTCCTCGTACTACTTCTGCTGGAAAAATAAACAAATTGAAATTCAAATTTAAACAATAAAGACCATAACCATACGAAAATGTATGAGCTAAAAGCAGTGGTCGTCATTTAGATTGCACGAGTTACGAATTTTTTATTTAAACTTACACTAACAAGTTTTTAATACGTTTTATTAAGCTTCACTGATGTATTTCTGTATTAAACAGTTGTATGAACAAGCTCATCTAATGGGTGTGCTCATAAGCTCATGAGCAGGTGGTCATACTCAAACACAGACTAGGTTGCTGACACATTATATCATAGTATTAGTGAGCAAAGTTCTGTTCGCATTATAAATGCAGAGCGCGTTGTTTAGTAGTTACACAGAAAAAAATTTTCACCAGTTAAAGATTTCCATCAGATTAAAATTAATTTATTCAAATATATATTTATTTAAAACAGAACAAAAAAATCCTAATTAAACAATTAATTGAATCAATTAATTGTTTAATAATCAGTAATTGTTTAATACAATTTTAATCTGAAATCAATTAAAACCTTTAATTGTTGAAGACCTTAAAATGAACGTAGGTAATGTTGTTCAAAAATTCTGACGTTTTTGGTTTCTACACTTGAAGTGTGATCGTTTTTCACTCAAAGTATAAAAGTACTTGAACTCGTCTAAGTTCATTGTAGTTATGTTCAACATTTACTCATACTTATTCCTACTTGCTTATGGAAACTCGGCAAGCTCTTTGCATTTAGCTCGGTGATCTTCGCTGTTTATCCACTCATCGTTACTCGTGTGCAATGAACAGGAATGAATTCAATGAAATATAATAAGCGTCTTATGAGCTTCATTGTTGGTGCTTATACAGTGTTTTATTATATACTAGTCGTGCCGCCACACATTGTGTGCGTCCAGACAATATATGGTTCTATTTTTTCTTTGAAAGTAATCCACACCAAATTGATATAAAATTATTGTAAAGCTCTATAAAAGACGGACAGAAAATGATTTACTCATTTTTTTAAAACAGCGCCATCCTATATTGGAATCAGGATACTATGGTACCTTCTCACAATATCCATATGGTAGTTTTTACGTGATGCGAATACAGAAAAGAAAAAACAGACAGAAGAGGAAATGAGTTACTATTTTATTATATGCATCAAAATTGGGCCTCCAAATTACACCTTTTATTCTTATTTAAACATATTTGTATTTTTATACCCTTCACCACAGGTGAAAAAACATTTTCAAGCAAATTTTTACACAAAATTTTCAAAAAAATGTTAACAAAAAATTTTTAGCAAAAATTATTACAAACAATTTTTAAACAATTTTGACAAAAAATTTTTAAAAAATTTTAAATAAATTTTAAAAATATTTTTACTAAAAATTAGATAAAAAAATCTAAATATTTTCCAAAATTTTTTTCAACAAAATTTTGATAATATTTTCTATTAATTTTTAACAAAAAATTTTCAATAACATTTTTACAAAGATTTTCTATAAAATTTTTACAAACAATTTTCAATAAAATTTTTACAAAAAATTTTCAATAAAATTTTTACAAAAATATTTCAATAAAATTTTTACACAAAATTCTCATTAAAAAAATTTTCAATAAAACTTTTACAATGAATTATAATAAAATTTTTTATAAAATTTTTACAAAAAAAAGTCTATAAAATTGTCCAACAAAAAATTTTTTTTAGAATAATATTTTCAAAAATTATTACTTAAGATATGAGTAATTATTGTTAGTTCAAAAATTATTGAAGATACAATAAAAAATAAATTATGAAAAAAAAAAAATTCCCAAAATATAAAAAAATTTTTCAAAAAACATATAAAAACAATCATTAAAAATTACATTACAAAAAAAAATTACATTACAAAAATTTCTATTAAATTTTTACAAAAAATGTTCCCTTTAATTTTTAGAACAAAAAATTTTCGATAAAATTTTTACAAAAAAAATTTCTATAGTTTTCTAAAAAAACTTAAAAAGTTTTTAAAAATGATTAAAAAACTTCAGAATTTTTTTTTTGATAAGTTAAAAAAAATTTACAAGAAATATTAAAAAAAAGAAATAAAAAAAAAATTTTTATAGAATTTTTAGAACAAAAATTTCTATTATATTTTTAGAAAAAAAAAAATTATAACAAAAAAATATATAATTATTACAAAAAATTTTATAGAAAGTTAGTTAGGCATTTCAGGTGACATTATATACTGTATACAAAATATTGCTGATTAGTGGAAATAGTAATGTTCTTTTTTTAATACGTTTGTCTCTTAAATTAAGTAAATATTGTACCTAAAATCATCGTGATGAAGGGTATAGCACTCTTACTTGTTTTAAATAAACATAATTCTAAACAAGATCATTTTGAACCGAATTTAATATAAATAAATAAAATTATTTTTGATTAAAAATTATTTCTTTTAAAAACGTTTTTGTTTTTGTTAGTAGCATCTATTAGTAGCATCTATTAACCTTGGAACTACAAAATTTATGTTAGTCATTACTAATCACAGACTTTAAATGCAGGTGCGAGTGTAAAACGCATTAAGAAGCCTTCCTTTTTTTTAATACAAATATCTTGACACCTTAAGATTTAAAATTTTTTTTCGTTTTCGTTTAATTTAAATTTAATACGATCACATGCTGTTCTTGTTCCCACTGCTGTTGTTATTACCGCCATAAAGAATGCGAGTAATGTTGATGATGATGGTGATGATGCTCTTGCTCTTACTGTTGCTAATGTTTAATAAACATTTATTTACACACCGCAATTAGAAATAAACTGATTTGTTTAATAAATATTTACACAAATACACAAACACATGCACGCACACATGCCCATATTATCAAACACAACTTTTCATTTGTAGCGTGAAATTTTGTTGCTCTTTTATGTTTTTATTTTATTATTTATTTATACTCGTATGTGCGGTTTTTCATTTTATTTCTTTTATATTTTTCTAATTTGTTACTTACGAAGGTGGTCACAAAATTACTCTAACTTGTAAAAGAAAACCTCCTTAATGATTTAACTAATTTTCTTAGGCGTAATCACCAGAAGAAGAAAAAACACTATTAGAAGGCCATTATGTTACTGATTAATGTTATGTTATGCTACTGTTATGTTAACATAAACTGATAAAAGTGTGATAATTATGGGGATACTCATATTTAAAAGCACCTACTTTTGCACTTAAGGAAGATATTGAACTGAATATCGTTTCGTTTGATAGCAGACTACCTCATCTACATTTATATACACAAGAAAAATATAATATTAGAAAAAAATTTTAAAATTCATTGCTGTTATCTGCAAATTTAGAAAATTTTTTCAAATTGCACCATTAAATATGCAACCAAATTTTTATTAGTTAAATGATTCAAATGAACATTTCCAACTTAAATTAAATCACAAACAAATCTGCAACTTTAAGGTAAGGGAAATCCCACAATTCCCAAAATAAAGATTAAAAATTCCAAAATTGGAATTTTTTATTATTTTGCCCATTAAGTCCACATGTGGACTAGGGCTCATAAAATACGTTTAGCAATAATTGGAAGTATATATAGATTTATTACAGCAGTATTCTTATTGCGAGCCCAGACTTGGGTTTTTAGAACATATAGGATAAAATCAAAATTTCGATGTAAAATATACCTGTATCTTCTACAATACCACACTGTGTAATTTTTTAATTCATGGCAAAATAACCATATACGGACACCACTACGTCATGAAAGACCAAAAAAAAGACCCCTGTCTCCCAGTTTTGCCCAAAGTCCTCCAGGTTTTTTTTATGGGCCCTCAAAGATGTGGGGCCTCGATGTCATTTTTGCAAAAAAATTATCATTTCCTCAAGCTCATATTTTGCACTCGGGGAAAATATGGTGCCCATATTTTCCCCGAGTGAACCACGTCAAAACATTTTCCATTCCTGCAGTGACAATTGGAACCCCCGGGGGTAAACAATTTAGGTATATATATAACTGGACGTATTGATAGCGCACTATCATTTATTGGTCCTACCGCGGGATGGGGTTAATGTAGCTGCACATCTTTTCCTCATACCTATTCCCCAATCCTGCTCTTACCTCATCAGGGCTCATCGAAGTTTCAAGAAAACAATCATAAAATGGGTTCAATGTACTCCAACTTGCAAGTGAAGCTACCAACCAAAAACGTGTCTAGAATTTTCCATCGAATCAGTGGAGAGTATTGTGAGATATACACCCTATTTATATGTTTACATATATCTATAAATTGACGTAGTGATAGCGCACTATCAACTATTGGCCCCACACTGTAATCTATTTGTCATTACTTCGGGATGGGACTCATATAGCTGCACAATTTTCCCCCATACACACTCTACTCTCGTCAGGGCCCAACGATGTTTCCAGAAAACAATTTTAAAAAGCATTGATTATACTCCCGCCTTGAAAGTGAAACTACAAATTAAAAACCATAGTGTACTCTCTACTAATGGTACCACACTGAAACCACCACCTCGGAACCAATTTTTGTCAGTTTGTAATCGGTATCCTGATGTTGTATATGTGTTTAATGCATCTATGTGAATTGGTTTTAAAACAGAGATCTCATCTATTTAAGAATCAAACGCATTTAAAAAACATGTTACTCCATATATATATGTATTCTTAATCAGGGCTGTTGCAGAATCCAAGTCGGTTTTGCTTCTTATCGGTTTTGCAAACCAATATTGGTTTAATTTTGTGTCATAAAATCAAGTCGGTATAGTTATTTTCGAATTGAAATAAAACCGATGTTCGAATCAGCTGTTGTTTAGCAGATGTACATTTGTTTACAATTTAAATGTGACTTTTTTGACAAAATAATTATTTTCGTTTAAATATTATTAAAAGTTAATGCATTTTTGTAAAAAATACAATATAAATGACTACTGCAATTGTTGCATAATTGTTATTAGAAGCAGGGCGCACAGAAAAGCTAATTAAAAGAACTTTGTGAGATCGCAGCAATCTACTTGAGCTACCAGAGTCAGCGTACGTACATATTATACTTGACCCGAAATGGATATTTCAGTATTATAATTGTAATTAAATACGATCTCAATTTTATATAATTTATGCATATACTATAGGCAATTATATTCAGATTTGTGACCAAGATATGAAAAGTCGAGCGATAGATACACGGTATCCCGGTTCTGGCCAAGACGCATTTGTATGGACTATAAGAAGTGCAAGACATTTTTTTAGAAAGTATGAGTCAGCACAACATCTACAGAAGTTACAACATAGGGAACACCGATGATGATACAAAGTTAATATCATTTGGTAGTAAAGGAAAATGTTATGTGGCCGTCAAAGACGTTTCTTCATACTGAAGGTCAAAGGATCAGAAATAAATAGAACACAGTTTATAAAAAAAACCTAAAACAATACATTTTATTCCACATAAAAAAAATAGAATTCAACCTTAAAAAAGTTTAAAATTCAGTATTTTAAAAGCTTACATATAACAACAATAAAAAAAACAAATATAAAGCAGATATGGGGGGGATTCAATTACATTTCAATTACAATTACAGGTAATGTGTAGTTGAAAATTTCCAATTACTAATTACAAGTAATTGTAATTGAAATCAGGGACAAAATCAATTACAATTACTTGTAATTTGTAATTGAAAATTTTCAATTACAATTACTTGTAATTAGTAATTGGGAATTTTCGATTACTAATTACATTACTAATTACTAATTGTAATTACTAATAATAAGGCGCCAAATTTATTTATTCAAATAGGATTGTTTATATTTTTTATAATTTATGTGTAATTGAACATTTTTGTATTTAAATATTTTTTGACAATAATTACAAAAAAATAATTCATTACTTAAAATTTTCAATTACATGTAATTGTAATTGAATTTTTTTCAATTAAAAATTACAAGTAATTGTAATTGATTTTAGTCCCTATTTCAAGTACAATTACTTGTAATTGGTAATTGAAAATTTTCAATTACAATTACATGTAATTAGTAATTGCATGTGTAATTAATTACAAAACGTAATTGATATCCCCCAAGTCTGATATAAAGCCATTTTCATAAATATTAATCAATTAATATTTACTTTTATAAATATGTCTTAAAAAAATAAAAACAAAAGTAAGTAAATTAAAACCGACAGCTGTTAGCTGACTGGTTTATTTCAAATAAAAAAAGGATCACATTGGTTTCTGTGACACCTAAAACCGACAATAATTCTAGTTCGAAAATAAAATCAATAACATTGGATTTCATGACACCAACATATTTTTTTGTCGGTTTTAAATCCAATTCCGACAAAATTGGATTCTGTGACAGCTCTGAATATGTTATGTATCACTCATTATTTTCATAGAAATATTTTTTTAATGTTTCGAAAATCGTTTGTAAAATTTTATAAAAATTTTTTGTAAAAATATTTTTTTTTAATTTTTTGTAAAATTGTTTTCGAAATTTTTTTTGGAAATTTTTTTTTCGAAAATCCTGTACAAATACATATGTCTTTAAACATGTTTTTTTTAATTTTTTTAAAAAAAATTTTGAAATTTTTTTTAAAAGCTTTTGTGATTTTTCTTTTTTACTGGTCGCAGTTTAATATCTATTCAACAAAAAAAAATTCAAAAGAGACTTATTACAACCGAAAAAAATAAAAATAACCTAAAAATATGTTAAAAAAATATACGTAGGGGTGTTTTTTGCCCGCTGCCTCCAATTCAGTGGTCTGATGTTGCTGAATATGTTGTACGTAAGGGACTATAAAGCCAGTAAGTGGGTCCCCTGGATGGTGGCTTGTTATCGCCTTTTCTTTGGATCTAAGTCATCGGCCATCAACTCGTATTATTATTTAATACCGTCCAGAAATACGTATCGCCAAGCCTACAATTGCAATATAGTCTTTTTTTATTTTGTTGGGGAATTCTTAAGCCAAGAGCCTCCACGCAAACCCCTAAGGGTCTGTGAGCACATACACAATCTCAACGAGAATCTCACAAAGAGAACAAAACATGTAAAAATTTTAAATCTGTAGCATACCAGCTTTCAACAAGGTAGGTTTGTGTCACTTTGCTAAATATTTAGCAAATCAATGCATTTTCATTTTAACCACTTTTTTTGTTGGGGGCATTTGCTTACTCAGACCACTGATTTTATGAGCCTTTTTTAGACCCTGTTAAATCCTCAATGATTTTTGGTAACATGCACCTCTAGATTAACAATATTGTAATAATTTTTTAAATGTTATTTACCTAAAAAAACTGAAAAAATCACATCAAGGCGGTTTTTTTGACAAATTAAATAACGAATTTGAATTGCAACAAAATCTAAACCGATCGAGATATTCTTACAAAATTTTAAAATTATATAGATAAAAATAGCTTCTCATCAAATGGGAAAATAAAATTCGAAGTTTTTTTATTTTAACATATAAATTCCTAGAACGGGCAAAAGATGTTCCAAAAAATTTGACTTTTTTATAAAAGTGTTTACCTTGCCTTTATTAATCACGGGGCTGTCAAAACCTTGTTGGAGTATATAGCCAACAATTGAGGCTTTCAAAATCCCTTTACTCCGAGGAATTTTACAATAATTTATGATAATTTGGTTTTAAAATTAGCAATGTTTGGGTAGGGTTCAAGGGGGAACCGTTAGACATGAGTTTTAGACATGAGTTTTCTTTTATTCGCATTTGCTATAGGTTGTCTTGGAAATAGTTCCAAAACATTTACTAGTGCCTAAGTAAGTTTAAATTATTTAAGTAAAAAAATCATACCACCTTTTTGGGGATAATCCAGAAAAAAACGGTATTTTTTACATTTTCTTAATTCAGAGACTTGTAACGTTTTAACGAAAAGCGCTATTAGAACAAAACTTGAAACTAATTTATTCTAAATTTCATCAAGAGTATAGCCAATGCCCTAACATTATAATCCGATCATTAGTAACTACACCACGGCAAAAATACTAAGTTAAGGTCGGCAAAAGAAATAAAAAAAAATTTTTTCTCCAAAACTAAAAGAGATAATCTGCAAATGTAAGCACAGATTTTATATATATTTTTAAGGTCTACTTAAAGTTAAAATATCTTAACATTTGAGTTAAAACTAAACTTTTTATGACATTTCCAAAAAATTATATACCCAAGGTACCCAACTTTAGGGGCTTTTCGAGAAGACCCCCTTTACCCTAGGGAGCCCACCTATCGTAACTCCACTCCAGAACATCTCTGCTTTATCTCTGTGAAATTTTATTAAGATATCTGCAGTAATTCATGAGATACCGTATTATGTCCAAAATAAATCGTTTTCTAACCATTGTGCATCGCCCAATGGCCCATTAGGAATATCCTTGCTATTGTTCAGGCTTTTTCCGCTATATTTTTTCTTATTCATTTCTTACTAATGTTTACCTGAAAGAATTATTTTTCTTTAACGAATAGTTTAAAGTATAAATCAAATGCGAAAAATTGGGAAAAGCAAAGTGATTCTATCACATGCACTGACTGAACAATTTTTAGGTTATTTTCTTTGTTAAAAAAAAATATTGTTGCATTAAAATTAAATGTTGTTGATATTATTTCTGTAATATTAAGAAAATGCCTTTCCCTCTGATAATAAAATTTAAGCTGTCGGCAAACGATTGAAAGAGCTATTGCCTACTAAAAGCAGGAATTTAAGTGCTTCTAATCATTTCACCGAGAGTGTATGTATATTGACTGTTTATAGAAATAAATTTGTTAAACTTGTTTTCCTTCAGACTGCCTAAAAATCAATAAATATTAAGGTTTATAAACAATTTTGAATCAAACATAACAAAGAACAAACTCACAATAAATTTCGTTACTTTTAAAATGTTCTGTTCTTGTTTTTTATAACCTGCAACAAAAGCATATCAGAAATCTACAAGTGTTTGTTTGAAAAGCAACATGTGAAAAAGCATGTGCTGGATGAATAACGAAGAAAATGAAAAAAATACCACCATATAAAACAGGAACGAACTCCTTATAGATAAAAGTATGTTACACATACTATTCCACTGATACACACACAGGCACACAAACGTGTGCCAGGGAAAAATTTATACAAAACTCCACAACAAAAATAAAAGAAAAAATTTAATATTTTATAATAACTAAATGTTTGTGGATCCTTTTCTTCCAGCAATAGGAAGCAACTAATTCACATTTATTTAGCAAACGTACCCATACCTATACTCATACTCATACTCATACTCATACTCATACACACACCAATACTGTTTATTATAAGAAAAACCCTAAGCAACAATTTTTAATACAAATTTTTATATTTTCTCAAAAGAAGTTTTGGGAGAAAGAGAGAGAAAAGAGAGAAATTTCCTGCAGGTATGTTAACATATACGTTTTGTTACAGAAGTAGTTGACTAAAGCATACTTGCCAGATTAATGCTTTATTATTATTTTTACGATTTAAGGCCCTTCCCACAACTTTATATGATTATTTTATTTTTAATAAAAATCTTCGATTTGGTTCCACCAGCTCTATTTAACCGAATTGTTAATGATTTAGGTTACACCATCATGGGGTTACTTAACAAAAGAATATAATACAAAGTATGGCAATGCTGTGTTTATAGCAATGAAAGATTCGATTTTAAAACTTGTGTGTTTTTCGGTTTCGGCTATACGCTTTATTTCGGCATTGATGCGGCTAATCATCTACTCAAGACCCTGGCTACCTTTCCTCGCACTTATCACAGATACCTATTGCTTTGACACGGTTTTTTTTAATGATCTGAGAAACAGGGTTCATAGTATATCACTTTGTCTAAACCCCCACGGGGGCACTAATTGTCATTGTGGTACATTCTCCAAGCCTTGACGTAGTGCTTTCGGGGGTACCAGTCGGCAGGGTTCCTGGGACCTGAATCTGAAAGAACAGGTCTGTGTAATGCAGTGTCTTTTCGAGGCGCGATCGGTGTCCAAACGACTGGTACCATGGGAACCAGTAGCCCCACAGACAGCTGCCAATCTCTGTGACCGTTTTTTTTTGGTGAGGTCGTGGCTGTGGTTCGAAACAATGCTTGTAGGGATGGTGTACGGCTCATAAAGTGTGCTGTTGCATTCTCAACAGAAGGAGTTGGATGATCTCCAAACTCCTAAACAAGGGTATAGGGCATGGGTCCAGGCTTGCTATGTTCTATAAATTGCTGCTCATTAGCGCTTGTATTATGTATTATGCGATAGTAGGTGCGATTACTCATCATACTCGTATTGTCTAAGGTGCAGTATTCATATGGTGCAATGGCGGTGCTGCGCTACACTATTAATTCACTCAGTGGTAAGACCACCGCATTGTGGCACATTTTTGGTAAAGGCGGCCAAAAATTAATGTTTGTTATGGTTACCGATTTTAAAGCTATATTACACATTTGAAAGTAAATACCAGAGTACCTTGAGAGCCAAAATATTACTGGTCCATTTCAACATTGTCACAGTGGTACAAAATGCACTTTCATTTTAAAATTTAATCTGATATTAAAATTAATCTGATATCAAAGAGCCAAGTAGCGGGTAAGGCCTTAATCGCATTTGATCTAGGCTCATATATTAACTAAGAACTCACAATACTGATGATCTTTATGATGCGGCACGAAATCGTAAGAATCTGTGAGCAGACTTCTCATCTAGCGGTCAATAGACCTAGAAACCTTTCTGGGCGTAAACTCTGGTTGTGTTAAGGAAAAGACTGGCGATGTTAGTTAATGGTCAACTGGACACTGCATTGTGGGGCAGAATGAAAATTGTTTGGTAATAACTCAGCGATTTGTAAAGGACTATGCCGAAAGTTGGGTATCTCGCCTCTACAAATTTTTTGGGGGCTTGGCATTTCTTAAATTTTTGTTTAAAAAATTATACATGGTCTTAAAGATTAATAGCTATAAAATGGTTTAAAATGAGCGATTTAGAAGCATTTTAAAATTCAAATTTTTGATTTTTCGAATCCCGTTTCTAGTCAAAAATATTTTTCAGAAATTTTTTTTAAATTTATTCCCATAGTTAGTAAGCAAAATTTAGAATATTTCAGGAATTTTCAAGATTATATCTTTTCTGAGCTAAAAACTAGAAATAAAAGAAATGCCAAGCTCTAAAGGATTTTGCAGGGGCGAGAGATCACATTGCGACACTCCTGAAAAGTGGATGGTGCCCACCGTCAACAATTAAGCAGATCAATCGGCCCAGCCCTTTAAAAATTGCTGATTTATTTGGAAAATATTTTGATTCTCTCCCACAGTGTTTTGTGGTCTTAGATACCATTAAAGGCCATGACTCACTATCATACTCAGTCATGTGTGCCAAAAAAGATTGATAGTATGGATTAGAAATGTACGTGTGTTACAGACTTTTTGACAGGTCTGTACGATTTGATAATCTTTTGAAAAAATTCATAAAGTAGTATTTTTTCATACGATCAGAGTTGCAAAGTCTTAATTTGTATGATAGTGTGTGTAGCATCTATAACGCCATTTTGAAACGATTTTTTGAGTAGAACAGAATTCTGTCAGATTTTTTTGTGATTAAATCGTACGATTGTGTAGGATAGTGAATCCTGGCCTTAAGTCATATTAACAAATACTGTAATTAGACAATGTTGGTTTTATTAACTGCATAACCATAACTCGGAGTACCTACCCATGAGTGCCTTGAATTGATTACACCAGGCGATATTTATATAAGATACTTATCGTGCGACCACATCGCTGCCAATGATGATGACACAAAACCATATGTAACGCTGTTACCCAGGTACGATTAAACGTGTATTGTTATTTCTATAGTTAAACGATTTCTGTGTATTGCCGTCGTCTTTATCAAGCGTAATAGCAATATTACCCGATTTTCGTTGAAAGAGACTGGTGAGGAACTAACTACCTGCATTTGTTGGCTGCCTTGGTAGATTTATTATTTTGAAGTAAATGGGATTTAATTATGCAAAAATGTCAACCTTTTTTTTATCGATATCGTGACGAAATCGCTATAAAAAACACTTTTATCTATTTGACATTTATTTTTTGCTTCGTGATGCAGAATTTCATGAGTATGAAGCGATACCTTCAGTTTTTACGGCACTTGGAAAATTCTTTTTCAATCCATAAAAAGACATCCTGTGGCCCTAAGTGCCCCGCCCATAAAAAATCAAAGCGTAAAAAAAATAACACAAAAAGCAGTCTTTTTGAAAGATCTAATGCCTTTGATTTCGCCCAACCATACTTGTCGCAGACAAACTCCTTTGTATTATTGATTCCTTTTGTGATGACATGTTTGAAACATGTTTTTGTTTTAACAATTTGAATCAACTGTACTGTACTTCTGTTTGTGCAGTACAAAGAATGGGTGCAGGTTCCATAAGTTTCCGAAATAGTTATTCTGAATCAGTCAATTGTGAATGACAATCATTGGTTGCAACATCAAACATGCTGCATTTGAACCACTGCATTTTACGCATTTTTAATAATTTCATGTGGCAACTATGGATTAAAGAAGCAATTCTCCTCGATTGTATCTCCTGTTAACTTTGATAGCATTTCAATTCCATTGCGTTCCTTTTCCGTACATCAAATGGAAACACTTTTACGCTCACGAAAACGAATCCAGAGCAAAGTTCTTGAAAAACAAAAATAAAAGCTTTTTTCCGACTGCTTTAACATTTACCCAGAACGGCATAGATTTTGCCACGAACTTTCAAATTTAAAGAAACATTTTTGAAACAGTTAGACGGTAAAAGCCAAACGAATAACAATAAATTAAAATAACAAACGGAAATATTCATCTTATGAATTAAAAAAAAAATATAAACAAAAAAAAGGAAAAGTATCAAATTATTAAAACCATGAAAAAATTAATGTGAGAATTTAAGGTTAAAATAAATCCAAAAAATATATAAATAATTATTATATTTAAGGTATATAATGACTTAGGAAAAAGAGTTCATTATTTTTGGTGAATTGTGTTTTTAATTGCCCGTATAAAGAAAAGCTTTTTGTTGTTTTATCAATGTTTATGTTCTCAAGTACCACAACGGCCAGGTTAACAGCCATTTAACGGCGGGTGGCATATAAAAGTAATTATTATTCTAAGTGTGACAACAGAATGGAAATTTTTTGGTGGTTTAAATATATGTATATGTATCTGCCCCAGAGGCATATTGTCTTTTAACACCTTTAAGGCTTTCGGGTTATATGGGTTCCTTGCCGCCAGGCTTGTTGAGACTTAAAACTAGTAGCTAAGAATCCTTTAAGGTCTTCCCAGTATCCAAATCATTTATGCCACAGTAACAGGTATATCTACAGGGAATTCCTTAGTACCAGTGACCCGTTATTGAAGATACCAATGGTATGGCGGGAATTTAGATGGTATTCAGCTTCCAGCCAGGTTATCAAATAGATACTTGTTGTATCGAAACAAAGGCTTCCCTGGGACCTTATTGTTGACTTTGAAAATCTTGACACCAATGCTCCCGGGGTTTATGTGGGCACCAAAGACACAGGCTAGCAAGGACTCAAAATCGATTGATACGATGGGAACTTGTAGACCTGCGGGGTCTTCCCCAAATCTCTGTGACAGGTTATCGGTAAGGATCTTCGGAGTGGTGGTGATTTAGGGCAAATAAGTCGCCTTGCTCTTTACATATATGGAATTGCAGTAAAGTCCGACGTGCTCTTGCATTATCAATAGAGACACCAAGAGCGTGTTAGGACTTTAGATAGTCCCCAACTTCTAAACAAGGGGTATTAGCATAGTCCTGCCAGCCAAGTTCTTAAATTTCTACTTGTTGTGTCGCTATGCTTGCCCTGTTTTCAAGCAGTGGTAAGAATATTATCAGGTTATTGCAACACACCAGACACTGACGTATATCTATATCACATCTGTCACAACGAGGGCGTTGTAATAAGTCATTGGTAAGACGACTCTCATATTAAGGTTCGAATAATTAGTGTAATGTGAAAAAAGGGGAAAAAGTAAAAAATCTTTCAGTATAGAAATAAAGTAAAAAAATATAAATTTATTGTTGACTAGCTGCGCCCACAGACGTTGTGTGCGTCCCGACTCCAAATTTTCGATGACGCTGAGGCATAATTGAGGTTATATGCCGTTAATGTGCCGAATTATCTCATCCTTTAGCTCTTGAATTGTTGCTGGCTGTTAAAAAATGTTTATTTATTTTAAAAACAAACATCAGTTACAATTAAATTTTACCTTAAAACCTCTAATAAAAACGATCGTTAACAGCTTGAAATAAGAATTAAATATTACTTTTGGCAACGTATTTGTTTGTTAATTTTTCGTATACATGAGAATAAGTCAATAGAAAAAGAACATATTTTTAAAAATGTCTTTTACAATAAAATCTATGTTATTAAAAATTTGAATTGTTACGGTTGAATACAGAAACTAAGACAGTCACAATCACGTCTTCTATAAGTATACAATTTAATTTTTTATGCTTGTTATTACGGCGATCATATAGTACTTCATAGCCTGTGTAAATTGTAAGTCTCTGCCCTGCGGGAATTAGTGTCAATTGTTCCAATCGTACTCGTCCCATGGCATGTCAAGTTAGACATGCCTACACAGAAACACAGACAATTCAAATTTAATGGAGAATGTTTATTATCATTTGAAAGAACATTCTTTGGCATTTATTTTTTGAAGATTCTGTCTATCAAATGTTTGCCTTTGATTTGTCGTTGAGTCCAATTTTCAATGACTCGTTCGAGCATTTCGACTGGTAACTGGCGAATGACACGCGTAATGTTTTCCTCCAAGGCCTGAATCGAAGCGGGTTTGTCCGCATAAACTTTAGACTTTACATATCCCCACAGGAAAAAGTCTAACGGTGTGATATTACACGATATTTGTGGACAATCGACCGGCTCAAGACATGAAATCATGTGCTCACCGAAATGTTCTCTCAACAAATCCATTGATTGAAGCGATGTGTGGGAAGTGACACCGTCTTGCTGAAACCAAATGTCGCCGAGATTACGAGCTTTAATTTCAGGCATCAAATAGTCGGTCATCATGGCACGTACCGGCATCATTTTTAAAGAAATATGGACCGATGATTCCACCGGCCCACAAACCACACCAAACCATTATTTTTTCTGGCTGAAGTGGCAGCTCTTGAATCTCTTTAGGTTGCTCTTCGTCCGAAATCCTCAAATGCGGCAATTTTGTTTGTTTACATACCCATTGAGCCAGAAATGGGCCTCATCGCTAAACAAAATTTGCCTCGAAAACGTCGGATCTTCTTGGGACTTTTCAAGAGCCCATAGAACGAAGCGATTCAGGCGTAAGTATTTCCATTATGAAATGCCAAACGATACTAAACAAAAATAACATGACACGAAACACACGTGATCTGTCAAAAATAGGCTATTGAAAAAAGTACCTCGAAATGGATCACCCTTTACTTAGTAGGTATAACTTTTAGATCTATAATTTTTGATTATGCTAATATTTACAAGACGTTGTTTTCCTTACAAATAATGTGTTATTTAAAAAAAAAATTATTTTTGCACACCTTTTGATGCTTCGTTTATTAAAAATTGTTACAATTCTTAATTTATTACCCTAAATGAATAAAACATAATGTATTATATTGCGTACTAGCTATGCTCGTCACGTCATGGGCGTCCTGACAATATTTTGCTGCTCGATTTTGCTTTAAAAGTTTTCCACAACAATTTCAAGATTCTTACTTTTATAGTGCTTCATTTATGGTTTATGTATTTACTTTATATATTACCCATCCCTGGATAAAATTCTAAAATTTATATGAAATTCTAGAAATTATTTTAAAGCTCTGTAAGAGGTGTTTAAAATATTTTAATAACAATGTAAATCCACAAAGCAAAAATATAAATTAAAAATATATGTTATTCAACTGGCGCCATCTGTTGCGCAATAGTGTTTAAAATATTCCACTTTGAAAAATAAAAGGTGCGCAACCGTGTTTAAAATATTCCAGTTTTAAACCGGAAATTGCGTACTTTCACTGCCTTTTCAACAGTTTCTCTGGGAAATGAGATATTTTTTCGGAATCAGGATGCTAACGTACCTCGTCACAAAATTTTGTTAAAATCCATGTAGTAGTTTTTATGTGATGCAGAGAGACGGAAATGAGTTACTATTTTATTATATGTATAGATGTACCAAATGAACCATTGCATTTTCCAGGTTCAAAATGTACCAACTTTACCAAACCTAGTACGCACTCATTTTTACATCATTAAACAGACGAGTGTTTTTTTTAACAAACTTTTTGCAATTGTTTAAACAAACTTTTAATACATTGTAATACATTTTAATAAAAAGGGAAAAGTTAATTTACACAGGGAATAGTTTTAGAACCACAAAAAATTTTATGTTCTCCTCTTCGTTTGTCATTTTTTAAAATTATGAATTAAAAGCTTAAAATAAGCTGAAATCATAAGTTTTTTCCCCCATTTTTGTTGAAAACTTTTTTGCATTGTAATACTTTTAAACTAATTTTTTTTCTGACCTGCGGCCAAAAACCATACATTAACACACACACCCGCACATTTACAGTAAAAGAAAAAAAAAATAAATAAATTAGTCAAGTGCGAGTTAGACTCACACACGTAGGGTTCCGTACTATGTTCAGTATAATTTAAAAATTCCAGTTGTTTATTTCTTTATGTCTTATGGGACATCCTTAAATTTTAAAATTAAAGTAATATTCGCGAAAATTGCTTCATAATTGGAACACCCTTTAAATTTTAGTATGTAATTGATTTTATAGCGGCCATGGTAATACACTTTCTATTGAAATGTCAGGTTAAAGGTAATATTCGTGAAAAACACGTCACTAATGGACACACTTTAATTTTAAGTATTTGTTATAGCGGCCGAAGTAACACATCACAAAGTAACACATCACAAACATTTCAAGAGGGTAGCTATTACGGTTTATAAAATCATGTCACTGTCGGAACACCCTTTAACTTTATTATTCCTTATAGTGGCCATGGCAACTTCCTTTCTATAAATATATTAAAAGCCTACTCATTACGATTAAAAAATAAGTCACTATAAGTGAAAAACATGTCAGAACACCCTTTAATTCTTAGTAATTGTCATATCGATCGTGGCAACACATCTTCTGTACAAAATTTCAAGAGTCTACCTGTTACGGTTCAAGAAATAAGGTTTTATACATGCAAATCACGTCACTGGTGGAAAACCCTTTAAATTTTACTATTTGTTATAGTGGCCATAGTTATACACCTCCTGTAAAAATTTCAAGATTCCACCTATTCATTCAAAACTTAGGCTATATACATGCAAATCACGTCACTATTGGAACACCCTTTAATATTTAAGTTCAATTTTGTATACTTGTTTATAAAACAAACATAGTTTTAATTACTGTCTGCAAATTGTAATTGGTTGCCTCTTACAGCTCAAAAAAAGACATAAACGTAAATAACACGTCACTTTTGGAACACCCTACGTTTTAGTATTTTTTGCTATAGTGGTTGTACACTTTTGGTAAAATTTTCAAGAGTCTACTTATTATGGTTCAAAACTTAGGCAATACACGTACAAACCACACCACTATCGGAACACCCTTTAATTTTTAGATTTATTTTTTTAGACTTGTTTATAAAGCGAACTAAGTTTTGATTACTGTTTGTAAATTTTTAGTGTATCCCTCCTACAGTTCAAGAAATAAACACATTTTCGTGAATAACACCTCTTTATTGTAACACCCTATAAGTTTTAGTATTTGTTGCTATAGCGGCAACAGCTATACACCATCTGTGAAAATTTCAAGAGTCTACCTATTACGGTTCCAGAGATAAAAGGCGCTGACAGACGGACAGACATTGTAGCGAAAACAATAGGGTTACGTTTTTACACTTTGTGTACGGAACCCTAAAAAAGAAAGAAAAAATGCATAGAAAGTATATGAAACATTATTTAATAACAGTAAATCCGATAAAAAATGTTAAATAATAAAAAATAATAAATAATGAAAAAGCAAGATGAGCAGTCTTTTAAAATTAACAAAAGGACAAGCGCACACACAAACACAAACACCGACACCTACATACACACATACACACATACAAATTTATTTTTTTGATGGCCGGGGTTAAACTGTTTGTATGAAAATTTGCTGAAGTTGTAATAAAACCCCAGTCGACGATTTATTATAAATTTTCCAGAAATATCACTCAAAAGATAATAAAGTGTCATAAATTGATATCACTTGAACGTTTGAATATACAACAGGTACACATATAATAGACCATATAATAGACCATATAGGTACACATCAAATTGGAAATTTTATGATGATAGCAAAAATTTTTGTTCTCATCTTATAATATCGAAGTAAATAGTATTTGAAGTAGCAAAAGATGTGAGGATTTAATCAAATCATCGGGAGTGTATATTCGTGTGTGTTTTACGTTGCCTTATTTGAATTGCTTTAAGCCCACAACAGCTTAAATATAATGTAACAACTGAAACACATATTATTGGTAAGACATTAAGGGAGCTAAGAAAGTACAGGATATTAAATTATAAAAGACAACAGGAAATACAAACAATAAATTAAAAAAAAAATAAAAAAAAAAAATTATAAACACAAAGAAAATAATGTTTAAAAAATCATTAAAATCCAATTTTAACATGCGTGTGTTCAAGTAAATCTCTTTCCATTATATAATTTGTATTAAATTTAAAAAATTAAAAGCAGAGACACGTTTAAATCCCTGCGAGAATTTAGGCTGCACATTACATACAATTTTATATTAAAGCAATCTAGGGAAAATTGTGAATAAAAAAATAAAAATGGTGAGGGATTCAAGTTGATTTTTTCCCATTATCATTTAGATAAAATTTCAAGTAAAAATTTAAGAAGTATTGAATGCCGGCGTTAAATATTAAAGAAAGAAAAAAAAAAACACCAACCAAGAGGGAAGCTTTAGGAAGTGATAAACATCGTTCTCACCAACTGACGATAATTTATTAGAATTACCCCCGGGGGTTCCAATTGTCACTGCAGGAATGACAAATGCTTTGACGCGGTTCATTCGGGGAAAGTAGGGGCACCAGACGCTAGGGTTCCTAGAACTTAAATCTGGAAGAAAAGGTCTGTATGTTAAAACATACGGGTTCTCTTAGAGGTCCGACCCAAAGGACTAGTACCACGGGAATCGGTGGCCCCACAGAGAGCCTATCCTCTCTGTGACCGGTTATTGGTGAGGTCCCCTTCGGGGGTACACGTGATGGTTGTGGTATGGTGCACGGTCGATTAAGTGTGCTGTTGCACTCTCAACAGACGGAGTTTGGATAGTCTCCAAACCCCTAAGCAAGAGGCTATAATATGGATCTAGGCTTGCCTTGGATAAGGCTTGCCATATTATATAAATTGCTACTCATTGTGACTGTATCACACACAAATTGCAATTGGTGGCAGTCGTAAAGTGTTGTTATACTACACAATGGGAGCGCTAGTCTACGCTTACATTTCACTCGGTGGTAAGATCACCGTAAGATTAGGCCAACTAGGCAGGTACTCACGTTAATCTTGTTCCACAATTTATTAGAATAAAATTTCCTGTATTCTATTACACTGGTCGGCAACAAAAAAAAAAAAAAAGTCGGGAGCTTGAATATGATGGACTTTTATGTGCTGAATCCAAATCTGTTTACAGATTGTTTCTATCACGTCTAGTTTTCGAGATATTTAAATAAAATAAAAATATTAAACTGTTAGATATGTAGTTATTGTGATAACAATGGTCGGCAAAAAATAAAAAAAGTTGGGAGCTTGAACCTTGTTATGTGGTTTTAGTGAACTTTTATGTGCTGAATCCAATTTTTTTACAGATTGATTCTATCACGTCTAGTTTTCGAGATATTCTTATTTAAATGATATAAAAATATTAAAATATTAGATTTGTAGTTGTTGTGATAACAATGGTCCGGAGAATAAGTCGGGAGCTTGAACCTTGTTATGTGGTTTTAATGGACTTTTATGTGTTGAATCTAAATCTATTTACAGATTGATTCTACCACGTCTAGTTTTTGAGATATTCTTATTTAAATAAAATACTGATATTGAAATATTTAATAATCTTACTGTTTCTCAAAGTAGGTACCTGCACTTAATTGTGAATAAAATCAACATTTGTGCATCGATTTTCATCATTTATGGCTTATTTTATTCCCAGTATACCTAGCTTTCCGAATAAGGACAAAAATGTAAAATATTTGAATGTATTAAATGTAATATATTCCACTTAAATTTTTTACGAGTTTTTGAAAACAAAAAAAAAAAAAATTTTTTATTAAAAATATTTTTTTTTCGCCAACAATTTTTAAATAACTGCGAAACAGTTGAAAAAGAAAAAATAAAACTGGAGTGGCCTACACTCAACTTTATTTTTTTATATAAAATTCAAAGTATATTCGAATCGAAAAATTAATTATTTTCGGTTTGGGTGTTAAGTAAACTACCCCTTGCCCCTTCCCGATTATGCCCAAAATTTATACAGCTCTTTATCTCCATAAACCAAAGGCACATACTTATTTTTGTTTTATTATGTCATACGGTATGACCTGTAGAGCGTTTACAAAATTTGAGAGTAAGTAAACTACCCCTTGCCCCTTCCCGATTATGCTTAAAATTTATACAGCTCTTCATCTCCATAAACAAAAGACACATACCTTTTTTCGTTTTAATTTGTTTTAATTTGTATGACCTGTAGACCGTTTACAATATTTTAGGGTAAGGAAACTACCCCTTGCCCAAAAACTATCCGGCTCTTTATCTCTATATACCAAAGGCAAATACTAAATTTCATTTTGATATGTCAAACGGTATGACCTGTACAAACTACACAAAAATAGTCGCATATACACCCATCCACAGACATCATCGCTAAAATAGCCAAAATGGATTCAGGAGACCTCAAAACGTATAAATCCGTCGAAATCCCGACCTAGATTTTTTTCATGATTACTATACTTTACTTTATACTACGTATGGTAAAGTAAACATTATGTAAAGTTGACTTAAAGGTAATTTTATCCCGCATCTTTTGCTGTTTCAGTTATTAAAAACGAACAATACGTTAAAGAGTTATTTAGAAATCAGTCACCGTGGTTGCATTGTTTAGGGGAAAATATTAGCCATGCCCCTACAAAAAAATTTGTACGTGATACGCGGAAACTGAAAGCGGATTTGAGTTTAACGAGCTGAGATCACTATATTCCACATATTTACGTTCAGGGAACAACTTTTTTTTTGCAGACCCGTGTTATCTGCACAGAAAAAATGTTTGCACCAATTAAGGGTTTTAATTAGTTAAATTAAAATTTAATTAAATTTAATTAAATACATTCATTAATTGAGAGATATTTTTGTTCTGTTTTAAACAAATATTTAATTAGATCAATGAAAATATTAATATTTAATGGGGACAACAATTTTCTTCTGTGTGAGTTTAGTTGGTTAAATAGATGATGTTTGCAACTAAACACTACCCAAAGTAGATATACATATACGAAGAACGCTGAAGAAGGCTGTAGCTATCCAGAATGAGGATTACATTCTTTTAGTATCTTAAAAAATGTTTCCCAATTTTATTTTAAACTAGCTGCTCCCACACACGTTGTGTGCGTCCTGACAATATTTTGTCCGATTTTGCTCTGAAAGTAATCCAAACACCTAATTTTAAGACTCTTACGTATTTACTTTATATAAACGTACCCATCCCTGGATAAAATTCTAAAATTTATATAAAATTCTAAAATTCTAAAAATTATTGCGAAGCTCTGAAACGACACACAGCAACTGAGTTACTCATTATTTTAAAACAGCGCCATCTGTTGCGCAATATTTTATAAGATATACTGCTTTCAAAAATTAAAGATGCCTTAAATCTTAATACAAATCTAAAGACAACAATTTTCATAGAAAAGTCGATTTTTAGTTTTTTATATTAAATAAATTAGTCAAGTGCGAGTTAGACTCATACACTTAGGGTTCCGTACTATGTTTAGTAGAACTTTAAAAATTCAAGTTGTTAATTTTATCATGTCTTATGAGTCAACCTTTAATTTTAAAATTAAAGTCATAATTGCATCACTGTTGGAACACCCTTTAAATTTGAGCAATTTTTGTTATAGCGGCCATGGTAATACACTATCTATAGAAATATACATGAGCCTACATATTGCAGTTCAAAAAATAAGGTAATATACGTGAAAAACATGTCACTGATGGAACACCCTTTAGATATTAGTAATTGTTACAGCGGCCGAAGTACAACATCTAGTGTAAACATTTAAAGAGTCTACCTATTACGGTTCAAAAAGTAAGGCTATTTAAGTAAAAATCATGTTTCTGTCGGAACACCCTTTAATTTTGTTATTTGCTATGCCGGCCATGGCAATTCTCTTTCTATGAATATATCAAGAGTCTACATATTACTATTAAAAAAATAAGTTACTATACGTGAAAAACATGTCACTGTTAGAACACCCTTTAATTTTTAGTAATTGTCATAACGGCCATGGCAACACATCTTCTATACAAATTGGAAGAATCTACTTATTACGATTCAAAAAATATGTCGTTATACATGCAAAAGACGTCACTGTCGGAAAGCCCTTTAAATTTGTATTCTTTTAATAGGGGTCATAGTAATACACCATTTGTGAAAATTTCAAAAGTCTATCTATTATGGTTAAAAAATTGTGCATGTAAATTACGTCACTGTCGGCACACCCTTTAATTTTTACTATTTGTTAAAGTGGTTATAGTAATACACCTTCTGTAAAAACTTTAAGAGTCTACCTATTATCGTTTAAAACTTATGGCATATACATGCAAAGCACGTCCTATCGGAACTCCCTCTAATTTTTAGGTTTAAAATTGTATACTTGCTTATAACGCGAACATAGTTTGAATTACTGTCTGCAAATTTTAAGTGGATGCCTCCTATAGCTCCAGAAATAAAGACATAAAGCAAATAACACGTCACTTTCGGAACACCCTATAAGTTTTAGTATTTGTTGCTATAGTGGCCACAGTTATAAACCTTTTGTGAAAATTTCAAGAGTCTACCTATTGCGGTTCCAGAGATAAAATGCGCTGACAGACGGACAGACATTGTAGCGAAAACAATAGGGTTACGTTTTTACACTTACACGGAACCCTAAAAATTACAGACAATAGTCTCACTCGCCTACTAAACAAGGAAAATCGCGTATCAAAATTGCAATCCAATCAAAAGTTATGGATTTTTAACCGCCTTCTCCTAAAATAGCCCTTGTAGAAACTTCAAATGCCACAAATAATATTTTTATTGTAATTCATTTCTTGTTTATAACTATAAAAGTGGAATATTAATGATTATGGAAAAAAAGGAGAGGAACGCAAATTTTTTTAAAAATGTGGTGAGAAAAGTGCTATAAATTTTGCTAAGACAAAAAGATGTAAATCAGCCTCTTGGAATTAAGTGCGCCTATTAATCGCAAGATAGAGTTTTTGTTTAAAACCCAAACAAGAAATGGTTAATAAAAAATAATGGTATATAAACCCTTACAGGGTTACTCATTTATAGATTGTACTTTATTTTATTTAATTTCTGTCTGCAACAAGCCGAAATTTGACATTTCATGGGCACTTTGAAATCAAGTTATCTTTATGGTATCTAACCCAACGTCTGTCCGCGTGTTCGAGAGCTCCCTATCTCTGAAGTCGTAAAGGATAGACTACTGAAATTCTTATTAGCTTTATACACAGAAAAAATATATTTTCACCAATTAAAGGTTTTAATTGGTTTCAGATTAAAATTTAATTAAGTATTTAATTGATTCAATTAATTATTTAATTAGGATTTTTTTTAAATTCTCTTTCAAACAAATATTTATTCGAATCAATTAAAAAATTAATTGAACTTTAATTTAAAACTGATTAAAACCCTTAATAGGTGAACAAAATTTTTTCTGTGTAACTATGACGGCTATAATAATAAATACTAAAAATTATAGAGTGTTTTAATAGTGCCGTATTTTTTCTTATATGGTCTTAATGTTTTGAACCATAATAGGCCAACACTTCAAATTTACCCAGAGCTTATAGAGTTTGTTGTGTTTAAACATATAACATAAATTAGCTGTGCCCACACACGTTGTGTGCGTCCTGACAACATTTTGTTCAATTTTGCTTTGAAAGTAAATCCACACCAAATTTTAAGACTCTTACTTATTTTCTTTATACTTATAAACGTTCTCATCCCTGGGTAAAATTCTAAAATTTATATAAAATTCTAAAAATTATTGTAAAGCTCTGTTAAAGGTGTTCAAAATATTTTCATAACAATGTAATTCCACAAAATAAAAAAATATAAATCAAAACAAGATATTTTTGCAGAAAAATAGAGGATATTGGAATATGGATTCTAAGGATACTTAAAAAATTTTTTGTTAAAATCGATCCAGTAGTCTTTACATGATGCGAATATAGACAGAAAGACAGAGAAAAGAAATGATTTACTGTTTTATTATATGTAAAGATATATACCTAAGCTGTAGGAGTTTCACAAACCTTGACTATTAATGAATTGTTTAACATTTTCTATGTAAAAATGCAAAATGTGTGTTAGAAATCATAGATAGTTAATGATAAAATAAATTAGTCAAGTGCTAGTTAGATTCACATATGTAGGGTTCCGTACTATGTTTAGTACAACTTTAAAAATTCAAATTGCTAAGTTTTTTTTAATGTCTTATGGGGCAATAGTTGTCATAGCGGCCATGGTAACACACTTTCTATAAAAATATCAGGTGCCAATCTATTGCGGTTCAAAAAATAAAGTAATATATATGTGAAAAACATGTCTCTGTTGGACCACCCTTTAGTCATTAGTTATTGTTGTAGAGGGCGAAGAACAACATCTACTGTAAACATTTCAAGAATCTACCTATTACGTTTCAAAAAATACGGCTATTTACGTACAAGTCTGTCGGAACACCCTTTAATTTTGTTACTTTTTATAGAGGCCATGTGATTTCTCTTTCTATGAATATAGCAAGAGTCTTTCTTTTATGATTAAAGAAATAAGTCACTGTACGTGAAAAACATTTCACTGTCGGAACACCCTTTAATTTTTATTACTTGTCATAGCGGCCGTGGCAACACATCGCATCTTCTGTGCAAATTATAAGAGTCTACCTATTACGGTTCAAAAAATAAGGCATTATACATGCAAATCACGTCACTGTCGGAAAACCCTTTAATGTTTACTGTTTTATAGGCGTCATAGTAATACACAATTTGTGAAAATTTCAAGAGTCTATCTATTATGGTTAAAAACTTAGGCCTTATACATGCAAATCACACCACTATCGGAACACCCTTTAATTTTTATTTTTATTTTTTAGACTTGTTTACAAAGCAAACTAAGTTTTAATTACTATTTGTAAATTTTTTGTGTATGCCTCCTACAGTTCAACAAACACGGAAAAAATAACTATATACGGACACCACTACGTGATAAAAGAGCAAAAAAAAGACCCCTGTCTCCCAGTTTTGCCCAAAGTCTTCCATGTTTTTTTTAGGGGCCCTCAAAGATGTGGGGCCTCGATGTCATTTTTGCAAAAAATTATCATTTACTCAAGCTCATATTTTGCAAACCGTTTGAAATTTTGATATACTCTCTGAGGTAAAGTTGTAGCTCTTGTCATAAAGAACAAAAATTGTAAACATATAAAATCAAAAAAATGCATCTTCAAGGTCAAAATCGCAAAAAACTTTAAAAAATTCAATTTTTTTTACCTTTTTCCCCCTTTTCAGGTCCATAGGTAGCAAACCGTTCAAAATTCAAGGAAAAAATCAACTACAAAAACGAACCTAAGATCTCAGTAAACAACTTTCTACAACAATGAACTTCCTAGGAATGATTCTTAACACCGTTTAGGTAGCGCTTAGGTTGCCGCAAAAATTTTTCACTTTTCCGCAAAAATTTTTCACTTTTGCGGCTACCTAAGCGCTACGTATATATATATATAGCGGCAACAGCTATACATCATTTGTTAATATTTTAAGAGTATACCTATTACGATTCCAGAGATAAAAAGTGCTGACAGACGGCCAGACGGACAGACAGTGTAGCGAAAACAATAGGCTTACGTTTTTACCCTTTGGGTACGGAACCCTAAAAATCGAATAATTGATAAAATAACCTATTTAAAATTGACGACATCGATAGGAGTTCAAGTCTAGTATTCAAATATAGTATAGTTATTGTTATTCTACTGAAAACATATTTTCACAAAAAAATAAAAAAAAAAAAAAATGTAATAATTTGGAGGTGTTAAATTTTAGAAACCTTTTTTTATAATTTACAAATAGCTTTTATAATTTATGGTTTTTTATACCAGGTATCCTTTTGAAATATCATTAAACGAAAGGTTAGCGGTTTTTTTTCTTAGTTTTACTTTCAGTCTTTAAACATTTGTTTTGCTTTCTTTTGTTTTTGGGGGTTTTGGTAAAAAGCAAAGAATGTCCTGCATTTTTGTGTCGTTCTGGAAGACTTTTTGTTTTTAATTAAAGTTAAAAATTTACAATGTTGGTTTAGTTTAACACACTAGAAAGAAAGTGATTAAAAAGCCTCAAAAAGTTTATTTACAGTAAAAAGGAAAAAGCTGAAAACCAAATTGTGCCTACACATTTTTAAAACCAGCATAAAAAATTAGTCGAAAGAAAAACACTTGGCAAAAAACCAAGGATAACCAACACAAGACTAGAATTTTTTGCTTAATAAAATGTGTGTTATCTGATGAGGAAGAGGAGGAGCAGAGATAGAGTGGAATAATTTAAAGCGATTGTAAACAAACAGCCCAGGGTAGTGAAAACTTAAAAAAAATGAAACGCTAAAAAGCTATTGGCAGGTAACTTTTACTGCAAAGATTTTTTAATTATATGTGACCCGGCCTATGAAAAGGTGGCTTATGACTCAAAACAAATTTTTCCACTTTTTTTTGGTTTCGATAGTTTTTGAGATGCCCTTTCACGTGGTGAAATCTAGAAAGTCCTAACTTGCTTAGAAGTGTACTAAAAATGTAGAGAAAGTAGAGCACAAATGAAAGAAAAACAGAATTTTATTGAAAATCCAGAATCAAGATTATAAATGGAATCGAAAAATTTAAATGCATTGAAAAAACATCGCTCTTTATATACACACACGAACTTATCTCATTTATGCTCGTTTGCATTTTTTGGTTGCCTTTTGGGCATGACTGTTCATAATGCAAAAGAAAAACTACTAAGAAACTGACGAAATGCATTGTGTTGGGGTGAGGAATCCGCCTCGCTAATGATTTCCACTGGAATTTGAATAAAGAGACATCAGATCGAATAAAACATCTAATTTATTGACCAAATGCTTCTTATATTAAAATTCCTAAACAAATACTTATACATACGATAATAAGTAAAGGAACATTTACGAACATATAAAATATAAAACTTACTTTTTGGTATGGAAACCATTAGAGTAAAAAAATTATTAAAATTAAGGAAAATCTTCTGGAGTAAAGACTTATCACCACGCCAGTCAACTAAGTACAAAAATTAATAAAATGGAGTTGGGCCTAGCGAGCAAAGCCGTTACTCCGAATGGATAAAACTGACATTTAAAATGTAATAGATTTAAATAAAATATGTAATAGAGCTTAGATAATTAAGCGGATTGGCGAAAACATCTTTAACAGCTAATTTTTCGAAATTTTGTTTTTGAGTCATAAGCCACCTTTTCATAGGCCGGATCACATATTATATTTTTTTATTTTAATTTTGAAAATTTTAATTATTATTAGTCGAACTGTTTTATGTATTACGTACAATGAAATTTATAATCAAGCTTAAGTTCGTTTTTATTCTCTCTAAGAAAGAATTAATTAAATTACAAATTAGGTGATAAAATATTAAAGAAAAATTGGGAAAATTTAATTTTTAGACACCAGCACGAGTGAAATGCACATTTTCTAGACAGCCACGTCCGTCATCAGCACTACTTGTATCTAATCTACTTAGGGTAGTGTTTTAGTTGTAAGCATCATCTATTTAACCAACCACACCCAGATAAAAGAATACGAGAAAACTTGTATTCAATTATCAATTTTATTTTTTTTTATCAGTTTTATTATATTTTTTTCCTAATTTTTTAAGAAAATGATTATGTAAAGTGTTATTTATTAGCATTAATTTTTTTTTTCGAACAAGTGCTACCCATACCCGATATGCTTCGCTGCACCCATCGTTAAAAAAATAGAGTAAACATTTTTGCACAATCAATTGCATGTTTAGTTATTGATAATTTTTTTTTTTGGGAATTTAAATATTATTTATTTAATATTAAAAATGCAATTTATATGTTGGGGGTAAAGCTAGTTACTATTTTATATTATTCTATTAACATACTTCTCTTTGTGTTTTTTTTTAGAATTTTCTTACTTATAGTTTTGGCTTCTCTAAAATTATGAAAAAGGTTTCCTGATGATCTGGCCTAAGCAACCAGTGAAATAAGAATAGGAAATAGATTTTTTGCCAACAAATAAATTGCATTTTTAATATAACATGAAATAAAATTAGCATAATAAAATTGACATAAAACCAAATAAATAAAAATTCTTAAGTAAAGAGTGACCTGTATCAAATTTGGGTGCAAGTACCAGTCATCCCGTCCTATGACTACAGCTAATCTTTAACTAGACAATTTAATTTCTTCTCCGAGCTGACTATGGGGGATGTCAATTACAGTTTGTAATTTATTACACATGTAAATACACAATTATATATATGTAATTGTAATTTTTCCATTACAATTACATTCAACTATTAATTTTTTTTAATTATGTTTTTTTTAAATTACATTTTACATATAATGTGTTATTGAAATATGACAATTACTTGTAATTTTAAGGAATAAAATAGAATTTTGTTGAATTAAAAGTAATGATTATTAACTAATTATAATTATGATTAGATGTAATTGAAAATTTTCAATTACACATTACAAATAATTGTAATTGGAAATTGTTATATACAAATTACGTGTAATTGCAATTGAAAAAAAAAATAATTACAACAATGAAGAAGTTTAAGGAATATAATAAAATTTTGTTGAATTGAAAGTACTGATTATTGCCTAATTACAATTACAATTACTTGTAATTTGTAATTGAAAATTTTTAATTACAATTACTTGTAATGTATAATTGACAACTTTCAATTACAAATTACAAGTATTTCTAATTGATTACAATTACTTGTAATGTGTAATTGAGAATATCCAATTACAAATTATCTGTAATCTTAATTGCAATTGAATCTCCCCATGTCTGTTTCCCAGTATCCTGTATCAAATGTAGGATAATTAAATTTTAATATCTAATTTAATAATTAAAAATTAATATCTATGGGGAGTACTCGTCCCTCCGTTGTATACCGCGTACCTTTTACATCATAAGGCCTTTGTCACCATTTATGGCAAATCAAATTAGAATATAATTTGGAACTTGACAATATTTGCAAGTAATCCAAACCAAATTTTAAGACTCTTACTTATTTACTTTATATTAAGGTATCCATTACTGTTTAAAATTCTAAAATTTGTATTAAACTCTAAAATTCTAAAAATTTACTGTAAACTTCCGTAACGTAAGAGATGTTTATATTATTTTAATATCAATGTAATTCAAATTTTATTCAATTGGCTATTTGGCAGTAAGTAATTCATATTTTTTGATTATTTTAAAACAGCGCCATCTGTTGTGCAACCTTAAAATATTCTGCTTTCAAAAATTAAAGATGCCTTAAAGTATGCAGTACATTTAAATCGGTGTACTTTTTCTTCACTTTCTCTTAGAAATAAGATACTTTTGCGAAAAAAAGTATATGTGTCTGAAGATAACTACGTATTTAACTAGCAGAGACAAAAACCATAGTTTTTAACATAGCGCATTTCACAGTTAACAGAGCGCTGTTAATCACTTAAAAGTCATCTTTTTTTGGACTTTCCATATTTAGGAGCTTATACCAGAGAAAGAAGACCAGATCCAACCAAAAAACGGGAATACTAAAACACTGGAATATAAAACTACTTGGGAAACATTGAAAATTGGGTTTAAAAAACTACACGTAGTGTGGGATTTTTTGGAAGTTTCATGACCATTTTTCGACAAATATGGAAGTGCACACGTAGTACACCATATACAAAAGGTAGACCAATAGATTTCTGAAATAATTTTGGAAATTGAGAAAATTTTGTTACACTCCATTCAGTAGTTTTTACGTGATGCAAACACAGACAGAAAGACAGACAGTCAGATAGGAAATGAGTTACTGTTGTATTATATGTAAAGATTTAATAAATTAAATAAATAAAAAAAATTTTAAATTATTTTAAATTAGGGATCTAGAACCCACTAATAAAACGTATTATATTTTATCAATAAACTAAATATTAATTTTATTAATGTTCGTAGTAAATCTAATCTCTGGTGCAATTTTGAATTCCCAGATCACGTGTGAGTCGTGTCATGCTGTCATGTTATTTTTGTTTAGTATTGTTTGGCATTTCATAATGGAAAGACTTTCGCCTGATGGGCTCTTGACAAGTTTCAAGAAGATCCGACGTTTTCAAGGCAAATTTTGTTTAGCAATGAGGCCCATTTCTGGCTCAATGGGTATGTAAACAAACAAAATTGCCGCATTTGAGACGAAGAGCAACCTGAAGAGATTCAAGAGCTGCCACTTCATCCAGAAAAAACAACGGTTTGGTGTGGTTTGTGGGCCGGTGGAATCATCGGTACATATTTCTTTAAAAATGATGCCGGTGCGAACGTAACCGTAAATGGCGACCGTTATCGTGCCATGATAACCGACTATTTGATGCCTAAAATTGAAGCTCGTGATCTCGGCGACATTTGGTTTCAGCAAGAAGGCGCCTCTTCCAACAAATCGCATCAGTCAGTGGATTTATTGAGAGAACATTTCGGTAAGCACATAACTTCACATTTTGGGCCGGTGGATTGACCACCCAGATCGTGCGATATCACACCATTAGAATTTTTCCTGTGTGGGGATATGTAAAGACTAAAGTTTATGCGGAAAAACTCGCTTCGATTCAGGTCTTGTAGGAAAAAATCACGCGTGTCATACGCTTTTCGACTGGTAAGAAAAGTTCGAACGAGTCATCGAAAATTGGACTCAACGGATGGACCATCTGCGACGAGGCAACGGCCAACATTTGATAGACATAATCTTCAAAAAATAAATGCCAAAGAATGTTCCTTTAAATTTGAAATTTCTGTGTTTTTTTTCTTAAAAAAAAAACTACGTAACCTCGAAATGGATTACCCCTTATTTTAAAATTAAGAAAAATTATAGGTTTGCTGCAAAAAAGAGTTAACTCTATTTTTAGGTGACAACTAATTGGACGAGGGCAAAGGTTATTTAAATACGATCGGCATTTTTTAATTTTCTCAAAAATTAAAAAAAAAATGCCTTTGTTACTGCAAACTCTTTAAGTCAAATGTTTGCAAAAGTCAACCGAATAACGGATTTTCCCAATTTTTTTGGCAGTCGCCAGAAATATATTTTCTTATTAACTTTAAGTTCATCCTCTATCACTTTCTAAAAACTTGTCGACTTCGTCTCTCACATCACAGAAAAATATCAAATAATTTTACAAATTTTTTAGCCACAAATGAAAATTATTGTGCAAGAAAAGAAAGAAGAAAGAAAACTAATAGAAGTTATTTGAAAGGGGGAAAATTATTCTTTTACTATATAATTTGTATTAAAAAAAAAAAAAATATTATTTACCAAGAAAAAAAAAAAATATAAAATAAATAAAAATTACGTGCAACACACACACACACACACAAACATTAAGAGAAACCTTAACTAAACTAAAGGAAAAGGAAGCATACCTTAAGGGTGAGTCAAAGTCATTTGTATAAGTTAATAAAACACACACAACCATACACACACACACGCAGCCTTATTTGTATAAATTTGTATTAACAACATTTATTTACTCGGCTTTTTTTAGGTTTATTTGCTGTGAGTACTAAACAAGAAAATTTAAAGGTTTTCTTTTGGGTTTTTGTTTTTGTCTACTTAAATTAGGAAAACTTATTAAATGAGAAAATATAGTCAAGTTTGTGCTTTATATAATGACACTTTGTGGGACAGTAAATAAATATTAAAGAAATTAATTGTATTTGAAAAGGATTTGTTCCGTTCATAGATATAAATCGTTTAAATTATAATTAACTTTTATTTATTAATGGGCTTAACATTTTTTTGGTCTCAAGGGGATTTATAAGCCAAACTAATTTTGTACGAAATAAAAAAAGAAAAAATAAATTAATCTAAAACAAATTACAATTACAAAATACAATGATGGAGCACTGCCTTAGATAGCAATTTAGAAAAAATTCAAAAGCGCCAAAAGAAGATTCTACGGAATGATCACACAACAAAATGTCTAAACACGTTATTAGTTAAAGCCAGAAATAGCCTTTTTAAAGGAGCTTGAAATGCATTCAAATCCGTTGGCCGTAACAGCCTAAATGATCGTGATTACATTCAACTACGAAGGAAGAATGTTGCTTCTCTTGGCCGAACACCAAATAATAACAGCATGAGTACTTATGGTTAGTCCAGCTACAATGGGTGAACTCACTTAAACTAAATGGGGTCCTGACAAGAAAGGCTAGTAAGGTGTTCCGATATAATAGAAGTACCTCTAGCTGGATAACTGCATTAGTGACAGGTAACATGGAAACTTGAAAAAAGATGATACTTGCTGACTGTATGTGGAAGAGATGGTGGCTGAGAGGGAAGCGCACATGGTATGTGAATGTCCAGCACTGGCTAGCATGTTAAAAGTGGATGCCAGCCTTGCACAAATGCTAGCACTTATTAGATACTTCGTGATGAGAACTGTCGGCCTTCCAGTTACCAGTCGACAATCTGAAAACACTAAAGTCTAAAGTAAAGGCTGTTGGGAGCTCGTGACTGAATGAAAGTATGGTTGCCGTAAATTACAAATCGGATGCTTAAAGTCATTTAGGATGGAAGTGGATCGAAAAGGGACCTATTAAGTTAGAAGTCGACATTAGTATCCCCAAACATCTATATATATAATAAAATAGTACTCATTTCGTCTGAGTGTCTGCTTTTCATTTGTGTTCACATCACGTAAAAACTACTGGATGTATTTTAATAAAACCTTGTGAGAAGATAGCTTAGGATCCCTATTTCAATATAGACTACTGTTTTTTTTCGCATTTATAATATCGCATTTCCAAGAGAAGGTTTAGATAAAGCAGTGAAAAATGCAATTTGCGATTTAAAGGTACTAAAATTTTAAACCCGGTTGCACTCCTTTTATTTTTGGGATATTTTAAACACTATTCCACAATAGATGGCGCCAATTGAATAAAATCTGTTTGCTTGGTATTTTAACTTTGTGGCATTACAATGTTATTAAAATATTTTAAACACCTTTTACAGCGCTTTTTTAGAATTCTATATAGATTTTAGAATTTTATCGAAGTCTGGGTACCTTTATGTAAAGAAAATATTTATCAGGATGGATTTTAACAATAGTCAGTGAGGACGTACTTTGGCATCCTGATTCCAATAGAGGATCCTTTTTTTCCGAAAAATACCTTATTTCCAAGAGATAATAAAAAGAAAAAGCAGTAAAAAAGGCTTAAAGGCATCTTTTATTTTTTAAATCGGTATATTTTAAACATTAAGGTAGAGCAACAGATGGCGCTGGGCACAGCTAGTTAACAATAATTGTGTTAGATTAAATTTATAAAAGATACAATAAATAAAAAATCAAAAAAAAAAAAAATTACCTTCAACTATAGAGTGTTAAGATTGGGTAGGGTAGTATGCAAGTCACGTCAAAGGTGGTGAGTTGGTCAAAAAACTATGACTACTGCATGTGCTTATTTTCTGATTGATTTCAGGGCAGAAATGATGTGTAATTCTCTTCTCCTCTTTCGTAAAATTGCAGCTAATGTGTAATAGTCATTGCATAAGGGAATCATAATTTTTGAATGGAATCCAAACAGGCAGTAAATAGCTACACAGAAAAAAAAATGGGAAAACTGCTTCAATTAAAACATTTGTTAGAAATTTGTAATGCCAGTTAAGTTGTTTGCTAATTTCCAGCCTGCAAACGTTTTGATCAAATTGATTAATTAATTTGTATGTTTGGGGGTTTTTATGTTTTATAACCAAGAATTTATTTGTGAAAATTAAAAAAATTTATCTGGCTTTCAATAACATTTTAATCAAATGTGTTAATTAACTCAATTAAAAAATTAATTGTTTTTTTTTGAATTTTTAAATACTTAATTTTTAATTAGCAGCATTAATCTCACAGTGTTAATTTGAACATTAAGGTGGTATAGGAGAGTCTACAGTTGCGAACTGAATACTGGTGCCTTTTCTACTAATGAGACGCCAGTTTGAACTTCTGTGTAGAATTGGATCTGACTGTTAATTGAATTATTTTTAACGAATATTTTTTCTGTGTAGCAATTTCAAATAATATTATTTTCGCATTACTTTTACGTCAAATCATTGAAGCAGATGCAGTCTTCTTCCGCTAAACATAATCTTATTTTCTTTTTTTCATTATATCCACTTTATGTCCTTTAAATTTGTCCTTTAAATTTGTTTCAAACTCTGATTGTCAACGTTTTTTTTTTTAATAGAATAAAAACTTTTCAAGCATAATCTCCCTTTGGGTTATAGTAGATTTAATTTATTTTTTTTTATCGGGTTAAAGGGGTATTTAATCGCAAGTTTTTACTTTATATTTTTGACAGCTTTTAAATATTAAATAATTAACAATTAAATACTTTAAAATTGTTGTTCATTATAAAAAAAAACAAGGCTATTATGAGCATTTAAATACTCATATACAGGCATAAATTCCACACAATTAAACCCTTTCAAAGTCTTAAATGAAATATGAATCCTCAAAAAATTAACTCAAAAACACCCTTACAATAGAGCTGCATAATGAATTATGGAATCTGTCACATGCAGGCCTTTGAATCAAACTGTATTGAAAGCTTTTTAAATATTTTGTTTGTATTTGTGGTTGTTGTATTTTTGGCATAATGACACCTGAAGTAAGTCGTAATGACAAATAATTCAATGAAACCCATTAAGCAGGTTTGTTATGTAAATAAAATATCGCACACTGAATAATAACCAGTCACAACTAAAAATTTATCAAAATTGTTTTTTTTTCTTCAAAAACCCGTTTACAAATCGAATCTCTAACGACCACGAACATTTTGTTTGCTCTGCTGTCTCCTTTAGCTTTTTTTTTTGAAAAGAGAAGTACCACTCAGGCAGTTAATGCCTACATAAACTGTGGTACTTCCTTTGGAAAGAGATAGTAAAGCTTCGATTCTGGCAGCACTGCAATTGCACGTTATGATTATTTTTAGAACAGTATTGCAGCGCCTCTGGTGTTATTTAGGCGAATTAGTTGAAGCTAGCATAGCCAATTTATAATTATTTTACTTCGCCGGCTATTTAGTGCTATGTGGGTATACCGGCGAAGGAGGGCGCTGTGATATGCATTATTATGAAGAAAAATTGATACATATCAGAAAAATGTATGTTGCCACGGATAGCATTTGAACTCGTGACCATTGCTTAGTAGTCAACGTGCTAACCACTTAAGCTACAGCACCCGCCTGGAGAAGAAGCTTTCCTGTTGAACTCAATTTGATTATAATAGTAAGATCATGTTTTTAAACACATTTTTTGCCTCTCCTGAATATTTTTGAGTTTTAAGTTGTGACTGTTTAAGATTTAGTGAGCGATATGTTCACACACATTCTCATTTATATTTACTGATTAACCTGTGTTTTAAAGAATTTTGAATAAACAAGTGTTTTGACAGATAAAGAGGATTTACTGCAGGTTACTTGACAGGTAATGTGACAAAGGGTGACACACCCTTTTGTCTGTTTAAATAGAAATTATGACTTAAGTCATGGGATTAGTAAAATTTGATATTTGACCTCTATATTAATTACATAGAAATAGTATAAGTCGCAAACTATAACATATTCATTTTCAAAAGTGCCTTGTTTTCGAAAATTTTTCTTTTATTTTTTTTTCTTTAAGAAATTTCTTTCGAAATTGATGGCACTAATTCTGCGGCCCGATAAATATGTTTTATTCAAAAATACACGGACAATTTGCCATTGTATTTTAATTTATTACAAAAATACACGATGCACAAAAACAAAATTTGTTTACTGCACTGCACAGTAGTGCATAATCAAAATATTCGGAAAATAACTCGGCCATTTGTAAACGGCTAGGCCGATTGATCAAAAATTTGGATTGAGCATAGCAGAGGAGTATATCAAGTTTTAGAGTTTTTAGTGTGGGCACCAGCCACTTGCCAGCGGTGGCGCTATGTGATTGTAAAGTAGGGTACATAGTCCCTGCAAATTCTTTTAGAGCTTGGCTTTCAATTTTTAATTTTTTTATTTTTATTTTTTTTTCTTAATAAAGGGAGGTTAAATTTTAAGGGCCGATGTTGATTTTGAGAAAAAAACACAAACTATTTAGGAAATTGTTGTAATTTATTTTTATTTTGATAATATAATAATTGGTATGGTTCAATTATGTATGGAAAAAATATCAGCCAATGGCCGCCGCGACTTTGGCGGCACACCTCCATCCGATGCTCCACGCTGAGGCATAACTAAGGTTCTATGCCGTTAACGTGCCAAATTATCTCATCCTTTAGCTCTTAAATTATTGCTGGTTTATCCCTGTAAACCTTTTCTTTCAAATAATTCCAAAGAAAGAAGTCCAACGGTGTCAAATTACATGATTGACATCGCCACCACGTGAGATAATTTTTGGTGCGAAAAAGCCATTGTTTCGTTAGCTGTGTGGCAAGTGGCACCGACCTGTCGAAACCACATATCGTCCACATCCATATCTGCCAACTCAGGCTATAAAAAGTTCGTTCCATCATCTCATGATACCGAACACCACTCACAGTGACTGCCTGACCGGCCTCATTTTGGAAAAAATACAGCCCTATGATGCCGCCAGCCCATAAACCGCACAATATAGTTACTCTTTGTGGGAGCATTGGTTTTTCGACAATCACTCTTGGATTATCATTGGCCCAAATGTGGCAATTTTGCTTATTGATGTGCCTCATCACTGAAGATGATTTTCTTCAAAAATTGATCATCCACTGTTGCCATTTCTTGCCATCATTCTGACCATTGACAACGTTTGGAATGTTGAAGAGACTTTACTTCTTGAGTCAATTGCACCTTGTAAGCGTGTAAATGCAAGCCTTTATGCATAATGCTCATCAACGAGGAGCGTAAGAGGTTCAATTGTTAGGCAAGAAGACGAGTTGAGGTGGACGGCTCTTCAGCCACACACTATCGCGAACTGCAGCAATATTTTCTGCTATACGAGCTGTAGGAGCATACACTGGTGTTTTAACATCTCCTACAGACCCGGTTTACTCAAAATATTGCACAATTTTTCCGATTGTACGCACATTTGGACAATTAAATGGCCGAAAAATCACGAGGTGCACGATATGCATTGCTCGATTGTGTATCATTCCATGGTTTAAATTGAGTTAATTGTCAAATTAAATGCTGAAAAATCTCGACGTTTAGGTGTGGTTAACATTCATGTCAAGGTTCGACGAACGTGAGAGGTGCAAATGTTGGGCACGACGATGAGTTGAGGTGTACGGCTCTTCGGCCACACTATCGCGAACAGCGGCAATATTTCCTGCAGAAAAAAACTTGACGTTTAGGTGTGGTTCACATTCAACATCGGCCCTTAAAATTTTGAAAAATTTTCAGCAATTTTTCTTTTACATTTTTTCCCATGCTTGCTAACATAATTTGTGGGGAAAAACTGAACGATTTTCAATTTTAAAATTATAATTATTATTATAGTTTTAATTAAAATAATTATAATTATAATTAAAATTATAGCAATTTTGTGTATTTTAGCCTAAAAATGGCCGTCAATCTTATTTTTTAATAGAAAAAATTTTTATTCAGGAATATATAAAAAAATTTATATCTTTGTGTAAGCTATAAAAAAAACCAAATTCCGTGTAAAATTGTTCGATCTATTTTACATCGAAATTTTAACTTTTAACTATATGTTCTAAAATCCCAAAGCGGCGATCAGAAAAAGTCTATATATGGATTTTATGGGCAAAAGACTAAAAAAGTTCCAATTTTGGGATTATTTGCATTTATTTTGGGAATTGTGAGATTTCCTTTATCTTAATGTTGCAGATTTTTCAAACAAATAAATGAAGAAGAAATGCCAAGCTCTAAAAGAATTTTCAGGGACGAAGTACCCACATAGTGCCACCCCTGGGGGGTTATTACGTATTTCGATTCGAAAAGGAAATCTTTCGAATTTGTATGACTTTAACATTGTGTTTCGAAAAAGATTTCTTTCGAATCGAAATACGTAATAGCCCCCCTGTCAAGTGAATGGTTCTTATTTTAAGAAACAAATGTAAGTTGTACAGGTCGAGAACTATTATTTTCTATAGACGTCATTTAAAACTTTTGTGAATTAATGCAATATCTTGATAGAAGTTTCAAAACTGCATTGTTAATTTGTGTTCCTTGTTTTTCTTCTTCAATAAAATAATTAAAAAACCTGTTTTTAATCACAAAAATCGACTATTCGAACCGGTTTTAATAGAAAACAAAACAAAAGACACAATTTTAATAATACAAAACTGGCTCAAAATTGAAAGTAGCCTTAATGTTCGCATCACGAAAAAAATACTGGATGCATATTGGAACAAAATTTTGTGAGGAGGTACCTTAGAATCCTGAGTCCAATATAGGATACTTTTTTCCTGCAAAAATATCTTATCTCCAAAAGCAAGTGGAGAAAAGGCAGTGAAAGTACGGAAATTTTTTTTACCGATTTAAAGTTACTGCATACTTTAAGGCATCTTTTATTTTTGAAAGCAGTATATTTTAAGCAATGTTGCACAACAGATGGCGCTGTTTTAAAATAATGAGTAACTTACTTAATGTCTGCCTTTTACAGAGCTTTACAATAATTTTTAGAATTTTAGAATGTTATATAAATTTTAGAATTTTATCCAGGATTGGGTAGCTTTATATAAAATAAATACGTTACAGTCATAAAATTTGGTGTGGATTACTTTCAAAGCAAAATCGAAAAAAAATATTGGCTGGACGCACGCAAAGTGTGTTGGCACAGCTAGAACTAAATAAATCACTTCTTTGCTACAGGTTTTGCTATAAATCTTAGAATTATCTTGGAAAAAATGATGCGAGTCGAACCTGGTGCCACATTTGGTAATTCTCGTAGCTAAATCTATCGCCAAAATTCTAAAAATGCACCAAAAAATTACGAGTATTTGTACAACAACACTCATAATTTGTTTGTGTGTTTTTAGAATTTTAGCTATAGATTTCGCTACGAGAATTAGAGAATATGGCATCTGATTTTCGTTGCTGCTTCCATATAAGCACACATTTTCCAAGACACAATAATTTGTTTAAATATAATTTTAAAGTTAGATATTTAAATAGAACTCTATGTAGGGCCCCTTGTTAGTTAAAAAAATATATGTTGATTAAATGGGCGTTATACACCTTTTTTTCAATGGACTTCGATATAAAAAATTTCCTGCAAAATTAAGATGAAATTAATTTTATTTGTAATTAATTCCACATTTATTCCATCAATTCAATTTATTTTTTTTTCGACAGAAGCTATTTTAGCGCTCATTGAATTCAATGAAAGTTCAATTAAAAAAAAATAATAATAAATATAATTTTATATGTATTGCAATAGGTGTGGGAAGCTTGTTACGATGTAGAAGTCAATAGAAGTTGTGTGTTGTGAGGTACGTAAAACATAAATTCGGAATATACATATGGTTTGGAGAGTTAGTCCACAGCTCTATGATACATGTGAAGTATAGTGGGTGCTCCTTAATCTTTTATAGCGTGACCATTACGATCTTTAGTATAAAATGTGTTTCGTACCACAAATGTATTGTATTTTCTAACATACAGCCTACGGGAAGTATTCTAGGACGAATGTATTAATATTTTAATATTTCAAATAGTTTTGCTGACATCGTGTACCATTCAAAATTAAAAAAAAAAAAAAAAACAAAAATAGTTCCTCTAACTTTAAAAAATTTTGTATCTATACTGTGAGATTTTCTTATAAATGATTTAGAGGCAGCATGTGTGTTATAACCTCACTGTGATAATAATCCGTTGGCCAACTTAATTTTATTTCTTTTGCTGCTCTAGCCGATTGTGTTATTTTGATTTTTTTTTTTTGGTGTTACAAAAAGTGTTTCGCGTGTTAACCATAAACCATTCACCGTCTACGGTTCCAATTTCCAGCTTGTTCGAGATATTATTAAATGAAGGACAAATGCTACAGTCATCTACAAAAAAATTTGATGAAAAGTTGGATGTTTCACAAGGAAGGCCATTTAGAAGAACAGAGCCTTACAGTACACCTGAATTTAGGTAGCGCTTAGGTAGCCGGGAAATTTTTCACTTTTTTGGCTACTTAAGCACTACCTAAACGGTGTTAAGAATCATTCCTAGGAAGTTCATATGTTCTAGAAAGTTGTTAATTGAGACCTTAGGTTTATTTTTGTAGTTGATTGTTTCCTTGAATTTTTAACGGTTTGCTACCTATGGACCTGAACAGGGGAAAAAAAGGTAAACAAAATTTAACTTTTTATAGTTTTTTGCGATTTTGACCTTGAAAATGAAGTTTTTTTGATTTTATATGTTCACAATTTTAGTTCTTTATGACAAGAGCTACAACTTTGCCTCAGAGAGTATATCAAAATTCCAAACGGTTTGCAAAATATGAGCTTGAGTATATGATATTTTTTTTTTGCAAAAATGACATCAAGGCCCCACATCTTTGAGGGCCCATAAAAAAAACCTGGAGGACTTTGGGCAAAACTGGGAGACAGGGGTCTTTTTTTTGGTCTTTTATCACGTAGTGTTGCACTGTGTTATGAGTCCGAAATTGCCGATTGAGAAAATTCTCAGAAATATTTTTCAAAAAATTTAAAAAAAATCGTCACAAATCGTCGGTGGGGTTCGGGAATACTCTCATTTCATTCTTCAATAAGTTTTACCCCAATTTTCTTTTCCCCAAGGTCCTTTTCTTTGCACACGGTCACATAATGGAAAATTCATAAATTTACTTTTCTATAATCCTGCCTATATTGCGAATGCAATTTTCTTTCTTTTATGAGCTATTTCATCTAGCGCATAATAAACTGGAACATCGTATTGAAACTCAGTGAGCCAAGGTAACAGAGTCATTGTATTAAGTGTAATTTTGATTTTGATCATTTAATCTAATCTAAAATAAAATTTATTTTACTTTAATAATAAATGCAACCTGACGTAACCTGATGTTTTTCTTAGAATTTAATTTACTGATTGTAATATTTATCCTCTTGTAAATTGTTAAAACATTTATAATGTTTAAATACACAAGAGATTTTACCGGAATTAAATAAAAAAACAACACACAATATATCCTCTAGTGAATTCTCTCCACATATTTTACAACCCTCTTAGAGAAATGTTTTATTAAATTTAATTTCAAAATCGATAATCTATTATAACAAAATAAAAAACTAAAATACACACTCACACCCACACATGTTCAATAAAAGGGACATCACCACATGTAATTTAAAATACAAATCGTCAGACGCATTTCCAATACCCCACGAAATGCTTAAACAAAGATAGAATTTGAATTTGTTTTTGTCTGCGGGTTAACAGATGACGACGGCGATGATGACGATGATGGTGTCATGGACGTTTCTATGTAAATAAATTTATGATGGCCCTATGAGATATGGTCTTGTGTCTGTTGGCGTGAAAGTTCTTGTAATGTGTGAGTGAGTGTGGTTGTACGAGGGGGTCAGTGTTTTGTGAAGAACTTTAAGCATAAAATTAAATCAATCGGTTAACGTAACGCCGACAGCATATACATTTAGGCGATATAAAAAGAAACTATAAAAGGATATGACTAAAATCCATAATGTAATTATACACATACAAATGTATACAACCACTTACATTGTGGTTTTACCTTCATACTTTAGCACTTAAATCATGTATTTTATATTCAACTAAAATAATGACTGATTATTTATTAAAGTCATTGTTACAATAAAAATCCATAATAACAATGAAAAAGTAAAAGTATATTTTAGGTTTTTTTTTCATTCACACCAGGCAAGTGTAAGTACGTTCATTTAGGATTTTATAGGCCAGCAGATTTGGATGCATGTCAAACCTCTTTAAATATTTAGCTGCATGTTCCACTATTTCTGCTTTAACTAATGGCAGATATAGATATTTGTATTATTATTATTATTAATGTAGGGGAGATATTGAAGCAGATTGCTTTCTTAATGGGTCCTTTTTTCGACCCCCTGCCTTCCTCGATGATTAAAGACAAAAGATTTTTAATTTGCGGCAACCTTACTTTAAAAGAGGGTCGTGCTATCACTAGCCTTTTAGTCTAGACTGTAGTGATACATTTCGACATTCTACTTCATCACAGAGTCTATAGTAATTGCTAACATTTGCCTATGGCTAAGGTCTCCACAGCATCTATATTTAATATGTGTCGGCCTATGATCCAAAGCCTTTTTGTTAGCCAGTGTGCTGGGCAACCATACAAAATGTGCTCTGCCGTCTTAGCACAGTCTGCAGTATGTCTGACAATATTTTTTCGTAATACAAACACAGACAGGCAGATAAAAATGTTTAAAGATTCCAAAAATTACCGCAATTTGTATTCCATCAATCAATCAATTAATATCTGCACCAGCAATAAAATTTTTAAAAAAATATTTGATGAACAGAAACGCTCCTGTTACAGTTTCATTATACATATGTACAGTTTATCTTTTTTCTTAAAATATGTACGACGTATGATTAATATGAATTATAAATAATATTGCTCATACGCTAACATTGAGTTTTTGGGTGAACAAAATTACGTGAGCGTAATTTTAATCAAATTAAAAATACATAGAGGCAGTCATATTTTACTTTTCTAAAAGCAATATTCATCAAATAAAAAATATAATTAAATACAAGTTACTTCTTTTTTATAAAATTATAAATTACGTTCTAGTGATTTAAGAGATGTGGAAATTATATTAATATTATTTCATCTTAGAAAAACCAAGTAAGAGTGCAATATTCGGCCGTGCCGAATCTTCTATACCCTTCACAACGGTTATTTTATTTATACAGACATGTATTGCATCATCCATATTGCTGATTCTTTACATAAATTAAAATAAGTCGTGTGAGAAAAAACTCATTATTCATGCTTTAAAGAAATAAACAAAGACAGCGGCTAAGCAGCTAAATGAAAACAAATTACGTTGGCTGCAATTGACGCCGTGTAGTCAGCTATTTAATGCTATTGAAGACGACAGCTACATCGTAAACTCCGACATTGTTGTAGTAATGCCTATATTGCTTTTATAAAATTAAAAAACTTTTTCAAAAAACAATAAATATTTCCTCCAAAACTTTTTGTTTGTACATATATGAATTTGTAACTTATAATAAACTGTCGCATACAATAATAGAAGTTAGCCTAAGTTTACTACAGCCACAACGGTGGTCGGGTAGCTTTTCAGGCTTCAAAATAATCGTTTACCTCTAACCGCATGTATTTTATTTTTAATGCTGTCTGTGTGTTCAATGAAGCTAGATTTTAAAACAGGGATCTCATCTATTTAAGAGTGAAACATATTTAAAAAAATATTTTACTCTAAATACATACATATATACATACACATATGCTTAATATTAAATATATGTTATGTTATACTCATGATTTTAATTTTTATAGAAATATTGATTTTTTTTTTTAAATATTTAAATATATTGTGTAAAATAATTTTTTAGAAATTTTTTTTTAAATTTTTTTCGAAAATTTTTTGGAAAGTTTTTGGAAAATTGAAAAAAAATTCAAAATTTTTCTGTAAAAATATCTTTTTGAAAATGTTTCGTATTTTTTTTGTAAATATTTTTAAAACTTTTTTCAGATAATTTTATTATTTTTTGTTCAGGACCTTTCTCCAATCTACATATACTGAGTTAGAATAGTCAGACAAAAGCAAAAAAAAAATCCTTAAAAAAATATCCTTAAAGTTGCCCCCACATGCTTTTAAGTTCTCCTGTTTACCCGTGGGCACCATGTGGGCACCCTGTGGGTCCATTGGCTATCTCTATGTGAAGCAACCTAAAAACAAACAAAAACAGCCCCTTGTAGGGGGTTATTGATATCCCGAGATCTTTATGCACTCCTTGCCACCTTCATGTCTCTGTCTAATATTTATTTGACCAAAAAAAAAAAACCAAAAGAGAATCGTTAAAGCCGAAAAAAAAAATTAAAAAGAAACGTGAAAAATATAGGTGGGCGTGGTCTTTGGCCCGCAACCTCCAAAGGAATGATCCGATGTTGCTGAATTGCAATCCCAAAATTTTCGAAAGTATGCCTGTCAGATTGGTGTGCTTGAATTCTTTTTTATATCATCTGGTGCCTTGGCAAATGACATTAATACCCGAACACGGACAGACGGACATAGCTTAATCAACTTCTCTATGTATAAGGATCCAGAAAATATATACTATATGGTGTCGGAAATGAATTTTAGAGAAATTCCATTATGTGTAATTATATACAATTATATATATAATTATATATATAATTATATTTTTCTATTATATATATAATTATATATATTTAAAGGGTGTTTTTTATAGAGGTATAGAACTTTAAGTTGGCATTACTTTTCAAGATGGCGACCGATTTAACAGCTGTAAAGTGATTTATTCTCAGTTTGGTTTGGCAATTCATCATGGATAGACTCACGCCTGAACAACGCTTGCAAATTGTGCAATTTTAGATAGATTTATTGAAAGCCACGTTTGATGGCCGCCTAATTTCACGTTTTGAACCTGTGAATTGGCCTCCAAGATCTTGTGATTTAACACCGCTAGACTACTTTCTGTAGGACTATGTAAAGTCATTGGTCTATTCGGATGAGCCACAAACGCTTGACCATTTGGAAGACAACATTCGCGGTGGTATTGCCGATATACGGCCACAAATGTTGGAAAAAGTCATCGAAAATTGAACGTCTAGTTTGGACTAAATCCGCACCAGCCGTGGCGGTCATATGCCAGAAATCATATTTAAAATGTAATGCCCCAAGATTACCTTTCGGATAAATAAAATTCATGTCAATCGAATAATCCATCGTTGTTTTATTGCAACTTAAAGTTCTAAACCTCTACATCAACATTGTGCTGAAATAATCGCTTAAAAGGAAATGCTACTAAGTGTACTAAGTCTCGAACAAATATCATGTTATACATAAGCAATTTTGTAAGCGATAACAATTCGACATTCCCTTGCAAAACTATAAGCGACGAACCCGTATTATTTTTGTTGGGTCCCAGTAGTTAAGTATCATCTGCATCGCTTCAACATTCTTTACCATTCTTCGTAGTGTAAATTATAATCACTTTCTGTATCACTTTGAAATCTGTTTAAATTATTTCTAAATTTAACAAAAATGTATCAAATTTCCACAGATCTTAAAACATAAAAATTTGTTTGTATTTTTTTCTTATAAAAAGAAGTATCTTGTGTTAAAACTTATTTTAATTTTTTTTTTTCAATAAAATTGCTTTTAGAAGAGAAAATGATACCTGCCTTTATTTTTAATATGATTAAAATTATGCGAGCGGAAAATTTCATTAATACTATTCAGCTAAAAACTCAATGTCAGCGTATGAGTAATATTATTTATAATTCATATTAATCATACGTTGATGTTATAACTGCAGACCGACCATGAAAAGGCCTAAAAACCAAACAATGATGAATGATGGTAGCAAACAAGCACTTTTTACCTTGTAACATATGTATGTGGGAGTTGTTTATTTTTTTGCAATACTCCTCCTTGTGTTGTCGTTTATACGTTTTTATGGATTATTCTGTTTAGTAATGAATTTTGTGTTTTTTGTTTTAATTAAAATTTAAAACATTTTTAATTACAATAAAACAATTTTTACGTGTTACTTAAAATTTGAAGGACAATAAGCATCTACTAAGCAAGGAAATGTTGCTTTTAAAAGAAAATGGAATATTCAAAATAAATATGATGATTTTTAAAGTATTCGTTTTTATATTTATTTAAAACAAAAGACAGAATATTTTACATTTGAAATAGAAAATTTAAAGTGAATTTATACCATAAATCTATCGATTGTTTTCAATGCGTGGGGTGAATATATGAAGTATTTTGAGCAAAGTTTCTGTTTTTTTAATATTTAAATTTAATTTGATGTGTTGACCCAGACTTGTGTCTTCATATCTCTTTACTAAATATGTGCTAGATATGAGTTGCTAAATCAAGGTTTCCAATTGACTTCTGCTAAAGTGAGATTAATTGGTTGTCAAACTCATCATGTTTTTTTTTTCATATTTTTTCATATTGGTGACTGTAGTCATTTATAAAGAACGCAAAAGAAAATAGGATGACGTCACCAGCACCATACGCCGCATTTTGGTAGACTCATGGAAAGTTTTTTTTTTACCAATTTATCCATATATACGAGTATAAGTTTAAGATAAGTTTTCACATTTCAATTATTGTAGGCTACTAAATTTTATTTATACAATCCTAAATTAAAAGTATGAAAATCTTAAAGCTGGTATACACACTTGGACAGCGGATGATAATTAAATTTCTCTTTAATGCATTAAAAGGAAAACACATATACCAACCAGATTATTGGGCTTAATATAAAGTTTTATAAAAAGTTTTATTATAAAGTTTTACTCGTAGAACAATTTTCTATGACAGCTGATTTGATTGTTCTTCGGTTGTTTTGAGGTTAGCTTAATTTGGCAATTTATGATGAAGAGGCTGAAGCCAGAGCAACGTTTAGCAAAAATGGTTTAAAGAAAACAACACTATTGATCCAACAATGGATCAATAAGATCACTTTACTGCGATAAGTATTTGACGAACGAATAATGTCATGAAATTTGATAATTATGTCTGGGTATATGTACAGAGCCAGTTTAATTAATAAAAATAAAAAAATATCTAATTTATAATAATAATCAATTTCAAGTTCTTCATCTCTATAAAAAAAAGTAAAAATTGCTCACAAGCTATGCTTCTATTTTCTTATTATTGTTAAAAGAAAAATTCTATACAAATGTTTACGTTTGTATGTTTTGTAGAGGGATATCGAAGAAGACTTCTGACTTTACGGGCCTTTTTTCGACCTCCTTCGTTTCTCAATTATTTCTTGCAACCGATTGGTAGTTTACGACTTCCGTGGGCTAATTCAAGCCATTTACTTTCGACTGTAGTGGTTTCAAATCTTCTTTTTCCTCACAGCATACCTTCGACATTTAATATGATGCAGACTGTGTTGCAAAGCCTAATGTTACCTCAGTATGCTAGACAGTTACACATAATGTGCGCGCGCTACCTTCCCAGGCTTTTTCAAGCACAATCACAGGTGTATCATTTCAGCTCACATGATATTCATTTTCGCCAGTTGATACTTGAAGTGAAATGTCATACAAACGCAGTTAACTAGTTTTATGGTACCCATCTTTTATTCAAGCAACTTCCTGCACTTCCAGCCAGCTTGTAGCGAACTTGCTGTGGTAGAAAGCCAACCCAAAACCCTAGACTAATAGATTAGTACACCACCTATTAAGTTACCGGAGAACCGTTTGTGTTAGGTATTTTAGATCAGTTATTTTCTTAATGTCAGACAGGGGTGCCGGTAATGTAAAGGGTGTTTTTATGTTTTTATGAGGTATAGAACTTTAAGTTGAAATAAAACAACGATGGATTATTGGATTGACATGAATTTTATTTATCCCAAAAGATTATCTTGTGGCATTACATTTTAAATATGATTTCTGGCATATGACCACCACGGCTGGCGCGGATGTAGTCCAATCTGGACGTCCAATTTTCGATGACTTTATCCAACATTTCTGGCCGTATATCGGTAATAACACGGCGAATGTTGTCTTCCAAATGGTCAAGCGTATGTGGCTTATCTGCATAGACCAATGACTTTACATAGCCCAACAGCAAGTAGTCTAGCAATGTTAAATCACCAGATCTTGCAGGCCAATTCACAGGTCCAAACCGTGAAATTAAGCGTTCACCAAAAGGCGGTCAATGAATCTGTTGTGGCACGAGCTCTGTGACATGTTGCGCCGTCTTGTTGAAACCACATTTACTGGACATCATGGTTATTCAATTCAGGAATGAAAAAGTTAGTAATCATGGCTCTATACCGATCACCATTGACTGTAACGTTCTGGTCATCATCGAAAAAGTACAGACCAATGATTCCACCAGCCCAAACAGTCAGTTTTTCTGGATGTAACGGTGTTTCGACATACACATACATGAGGATTACCTTCACTCAAAATGCGGCAGTTTCATCAGTAAACAAAATTCGCTTATAAAAATCGGGAACAACGGTAATCTCGTTTTGGGCCCATTCGACGAATCTACGCCTTACTGTTCAGGCGTTAGTCTATTCATGATGAATTGCCAAACCAAACTGAGAATAAATCACTTGACAGCTGTTAAATCGGTCGCCATCTTGAAAAGTAATGCCTCTATAAAAAAACAAACCTTTATTTGCGGACGAACTTGCTAATTCTGAAAGCAACAAATTTTTCAAAATAATCATTGTTGATCGGAGCGAACAATCATCCGAATTGATTGATATTCAGCATTCGATGAATAAAAACACAGAACTAACCAGAAGTACATGGTTTGATTGATTGAAATCAACACAACAGGGAACATGTGTGTTTTCGTTTTAAGGCAAATGCATATTTCTTAGAATGTTGTTTTTTTGAAAACTTGTTTTAAGCAGCCATTGTATGTATTAATATTGACTAATAAATCTCGCTTCGCAGAAGCAATATCGCCCTTGTAATGTAATGTAATAACTAATTCTCTTGTTATCTCTTTAATATTTGTACATATGTCATATACACATACGTTAAGGCTGGTGTTTCAAAATTATAATTTATTTACATATCACTTTGCTACTACTTCTCGATCGAATGATTATTAAATAAAATATATTTCTGTTGCCTAAAAATACAAATACAAATATGTTGTTACATTACAGCTTTCAATTTAAAGACAAATAATAAATTTATTTCAAACAAATTGTTTCTTTACACACACTTTCATGTACATACAAATGTAACATATTCATTTATGTTTGCTCTAGGCAATAACGATGTTTGTCTATTTGTATTTGTCAAGAGAAAAATGTTACATATTTCTCTAAATGCTTTATTGGAGTTTTTGTTTTGCAATTTTGTCTGGCGTTCAAAATGAATTTGTTCAAATGTAGAATAATATCTTTATTTCAAGTTTATACACAGACATCCTCTATTTAGCTTGGGGTATAGACAAATACACTTGTTTTATTGGCTGTTATTTCATCGAATATATTTAATCCAAATATTTTTATTTTGTCTGTATTTTTTTTGCTGGCCAGTAATAGCTACCAAAATCCTTCATAAAAACCTTATCAGGCAGACAGTGAAATGTTTTGTACTGTAAGACATAAGGGATTTCTTCAATAGCCGTTATTGCAGGCTTATTGCTTTATAATAAAAATGTAAATTTTTTTTTTAAATTTATTAATTTTTGACCCTTATTTTTACATTATTTGTAGGCTGTAAAAAAGTGTTTGAGAAATCACTGCGGCAGTCTTTAGAAAGGTTTGTTTTCAATTTGTGCTTAAAATGACCCAAAACTGCAAAGAAAGAAATATGTTTTTTTTCTTCAAGATTACTATTGCTTACTTTTCTTACCTTTATTTCTTTAAAGTTATACAATTTAGTTTTAGTTTTTATGTGTTTATTTTTTAAAGAAAAATTTCATTTTCTGCCATCCTTTTGTATCCTTAAATTTGCCTTTTAAGCATTAATTTTTTTTTGCGCCGGCAAAACAAAGGCAGGTGGGAATTTTTTATTTCGCTGTCTTTTTTAATCTCATCAAATTCTCAACTTAAAAATAAAATAAAAAAATATACAAATTTTTTTATTTGTTTTATATATAACTATCTATCCCCGGTATGCACCGCCACACATAATCTCAATAGAATAAACTTTTTGAAGTAAGAATATGGCCGAAAACACAAACTATTCTCAGAGTAAAAAAATTTGAAGACTCTTCCTATTACATTTCCGCAGTTTCACGACAATTATTTTCGACATTGAATGCGAGGTACGACGTCGAGCCAGCGTTTTACTCTATTATGCACAATAATATGGAGGTTTGTAGTATATAATTTTAAAACTTTACCTATTATATTTCCTAAGATACCTAGTCATATACAAGGTGGCGCAAAAGTAATCCTCCTATCAGAAAATGCTATAAATTTTGCGATTGTCCCCTAATGTCAATTCTGTTTTGACATTTGTGTATTAAACACTTGCGAAATACACGTTAATAAACAATGTTACGCTACACTGCTCCAGAACGCGGAATATTGGTAACTATTTATTTGACCAATAATCGGTCGGTGACTTTGGCACAACGTGAATTTCGTCGCAGATTTCCTGGCCGTCCAACGCCTACTGGTGAAACACTGCGACGTTTAGCCGCTCGCCTCGAAGAGACTGGCACAACACGAGATGCTGCCAGGCGTGGCAGACCCCAGAGTAGCCATTCTGCAGAGAATATTGCTGCTGTAGCCGAGGATGTCATGGAAGCGCCGTCGACATCGACCATACGACGTGCCACGCAAATGGGTATCAGTCGGCGGTCTTTACAGCGAATTTTGGTAAAAGATTTGAAGATGTTTCCGTACAAAGTCCAGACGGAGCATCAGCTGTTAGCTGCTGACCGCGAATCGCGTCTAACATACGCTCAAGCCATCCTTAATCACCACCAAGAGGAAGATGATGAGGCCCATTTCCATCTCAGCGGGTACCTAAATAAGCAAAATTTACGCTTCTGGGGCACTGTAAATCCGCGTGTAACCCACGAAGAGCCATTACACCCGCTCAAAGTCACTGTAAGTGTGCTGTTTTCGCTGGAGGAGTCATCGGACCTTTTTTCTTCGAAGTCGTCGCTGGCCAAACGGCTACTGTGAAAACATGTGGTTCCAACAGGACGGTGCAACGGCACACACTGCACGTTCCACAACCGATATGCTGAAGGATGCATTTCCCGGGCGCCTAATCTCGCCTGATTTGACCGCTGCAGGCTTCTTTTTGTGGGGCATTTTGAAGTCGCGGGTTTATGTCAACAAGCCTCAGACTCTTGCAGCTCTTAAAGACAATATCCGTCAAGAATGTGAGGACCTATCGCCGGAAGTTTTGGCCAAAGTGCTGGAAAATGCCATAAAAAGGGCTCAAATAACAATCAACTGTGGTGGCGGCCATTTACATGACATCATATTCTCGACTTGATGTAAAAAAATTAAAAGACCAAATAAAAATAATCCACAAGAAGAATCAAAGTTTTTAATTTTTTTTAAATTACAGCCAAAAAACATCGGAAGGTTATTTTTGCGCCACCCTGTATATATTTATTTTGTATGGTTTTCATCGTCACCTTCTTTTCCAATTTAGCCATTTTGCCAGATTAAAGGATTTTCCCCTAGATTTAGGGGATTTTTTTCATTTAGGGGAGAATTTGGGGGTTAACATTTGTTAGGGGAAAAAATTGGGGTTTAAAAAAATATTTAGGGTGTTTTTTTGGGGGATTTTTTTATGGTTTACCAGATGCTTAATTGGTCTATTCCTATTTTTTTGCAACCAATAAATTGCAAATATGTAACAATCGACTTTCTTATAAGTTCTTCTAAACTATTTAAACAACGTATAAGAAAGCTTATCTTTTTGTTATGCATGTAGTATGTCGTGAAAAAACAACCAAATTCGTACATAAGTAACGAACTCTAATTTTAAGAATACTCTTACAACAACAACACAAGAAACATCCCAGTGTGAAAGTTAAAGAGGCCTTCTCACTTCAGGACTTCTATAAGGCATGCTTAGACCTTCTCTCGGATACGATCCACATTTTTGTGTGCCTTGCAAAGAAGGCCTTTTAGAAGGCCTTGGCTCTTTCTTCTAAAAGATCCAGTACACATTCCTACTTCGCCTCGTAGAGAAGTAGGAATGTGTACGCATTTCTAGATTTCTTATTTATAACACACAAAGGTTCATTGAGTTGCCTTTATCTACTTCATTGCTGCTTGATAGACTAATTGGCAGTGCGAAGGTCTATCAGCCAGAATCCTAAAAAAAATTTAATATTTCAATTAAAAATAAATTAAAAGTACTTAGAAATATATGTTATTATAAACTTAGTCAAATCAGTCTGTGGATGCGGGAGAATGGGTTGAATATTAATCCTGGTAAAACTAGGGCAATGTGTTTTGGTTTAGATTCGAATGACTTAAATTTATCGTTGGATAATGTGAGGCTAAGTTTCGTTTCTGAAATGAAATGTTTAGGCGTTTTTATAGATAATAATTTGAGTTTCTCAAAATATGTTGATCACATATGTACGTTCCCGTGTTAATACAACCATTAGACGGTTATATTCATTAGATTTATATTTGCCTCTTCGAGTGAGAAAGCATGTTGCCAGTTCACTGCTCATGTCGCAAATTATTTATGCTATGGAAGTATTTTCAGGTACCAACAGCGTTGTTCTAAGAAGGCTGCATTTTACTCTTAACCGTATTATTATATACATTTACAAACTGAGATTAAGGGATCATGTGTCTCCCTTTGTCAAGGACTTTGTTGGGTTTTCTTTTGAGAATTTTGTTACTTTTTCGAAAAGTCGTTATGCAAAATAATGTCCCGAGTACATTAAAGATGATTTTAGATTTTCAAGATCAAGTAGAAACTCTCAGATAATATGTCACCGTATATCCTCATCTATATATAAAAGATCTTTTCATGTACGTATAACTAGGGTGTGGAACATCCTACCCATAAATTTAAAATTATTTCAATTCACAGATACCACCTTTAAGCGTAAACTTAAACAACATTTTGATGCTCTTTAATCGATTAATCCTCCTCCACACTTCATAATATAATTTTTTATATAAATTTCTGTTATCAGCTAGTTAGGGCCTTTAATTTTTAGTATTTAGGTTAATTATATAACTTTTTATCTTTTAAGAAATTGTTTATTAAAAAATAAATTTTTTCTTCTTCATGATTTGTAATTTTTGAAAATGGAGTAGTATTTGAACCATATTTGGCCTTAAAGGCTTGCTTCTTAAATTTGAAATAAAAATAAAAATAAAATAAATAAATAAATTTGTATTTAATTATTTTTATAATTTATTTCTCATTACGCATAATTCCTTTTTTAAATTTATTATCATATAGTAATCCAAACAGATTACTATTGGAAAGCATATCCATATAGCATATAGCTATTTCACTGGTGCTTACCCAGATCGTCAGTGGACTTTTTTAAATTTTCTGAATAAAAACTCAGATTCTTATGGTCAAAATTTAATAAACCAAATGAGAAGTTTACTAAATTCAGAAATCAAGAAAAAATCCAAAATTTCTAAACAAAAAACATAGTAACCATTTCAAATTAAAAAAATTAAAAAAAAAACTTCACTTTTCTTTTAATTATTTTTATTTTCAAGCTTTAGGTCGTTAATTATTTTTATTTTTATTATCGATATTTCGCTACTCCTTTGTGTAGCATCATCAGGAAAATTTTAAAAAATTAACGTAATGAAAATTACAAATTAATTAAAAGGAGTAGCGAAATATCGAGAATAAAAATAATTAACGACCTAAAGCTTGAAAATAAAAATAATTAAATACAAATTATTAAAAAGGTCAAATAAACTATATTAAAATAAATAAATAAAATTAGAAAATTGTGCCTCCCAAAAGAAGGAGTTAAAGGGGCCTTCTAGAAGGCCCTCATTCATACTCCTTCTTTTTACCACTGGGTATATTTATATACATATACATATGTATATTTATAATACATACTTTAAAATAATGAAAACTTAAACAACTCAAATTTTTGTGTTGGGGGATTTTTGTTAAAATTGGAATTAATTTAGGGGAATTTTTAATTTAATTAATTTTGATTTTATTTTTTTGAAAATTACAGAAAAAAATTTATTTAAAAAAAGCGTGATTTTAGGGGTTTTTTTATATACTTTTAGGTGAGAGAGAAAAAAATCTGGCAACCGTGTAATGTACATACATTAATTTAGTTTTGAATTTTTCGTATAAAATTTCAAAACTACCTATTGTAGGCCTCTAACCACTCCCACTATTTAAATATAGCCTGTTTTCCGCTAGCCTATGCAAAATTTCAAGACTATATCAATTGTAAGTCCCTATTTAGACGATAAAAATTTGTGTGGGATGTATGCCCATGCCCATTCTTTCAATCCTGCCGCATATTAACGAGGCGGTTAGTCGTTCAAAGGTACCCTGCCCACTGCGTCAATATGGTCTGTATTTTGCTAGGTATGAAGCTTAGTTGTGCAAAGTTTCAAGACTCTACTTATTATAGTTCTATAGGAAGACGATATTAATTTTTTATAATTTAATTTGTATTTGTATTTAATTTGTATATACGATTCAGGAGATATAGTCCTGAGAGAGACGGACATAAATTGTGTGTTTTTATTATTGGAGTGCGGAACTATTAAAAACATCAGATCTAGTTTTGTGTGTTGTATTTAAATTAAAGCCATTGTATGGCTTGCTTTCACTTATTTCATATTTGTAAAAGTGTATTGCAGACAATCTTGGGAATAAGAAAAACAAACACAAAAACCCAAGTCAAATAAGACAAAATTATTCTTGACATTTAAAAGCCAACAAAAGTATCACGCATTTGAAATAATTTCATTGAAGTTCGAAAACGTAAATGTTTAAACGTTTCCTGTTCACTATGACTGACGGTGGGTGTTCGTTTCTATGTGTTTGTGTTAGTTAGTACATGGGTGGAAAACCTTTGGAAAGTAATAAATGACAAGTTAAGCTTTTCACGTGATATCTTAGGAGCGGAAGTGTATTCGCTGTTGTTGTGAATAGTTTATCATCTTAATAGTTCATTGTAAATCTAGGTAAAATTCAATAGGATTTAAATAAATCTGTCTTGAAGTTTATTTGAGATTTATAGCTTAACGAATTATCAGAAACAATATTATCTTTAGTTATAACAGGTGGTGCAAAAGACATGTCATGTCATTATGAGATTTGGTTAGCATTTTGTTAGAAATGAAAAATATTGGGATTTGTTTTTACGATAAGTTCACAGAAAAAAAATGTTGCACCAATTAAAGGTTTTAATTAGTTTCGCATACAAGTTAAATTAAATTTTTATTAATTAAATTAAATTAAATTAAATTAAATTAAATTAAATTATATGAATTTTATTTGAACTATTTTTGAATTAATTATTTAGGCTTAAGTTCTTAATTATAAAGAGATAAAGAAAAATTAGATACCAACCAGCAAAGCAGAATGCATTTTCTAGACAGCTACGTCCGTCATCAGTAATCTTCGTATCGATCTACCCGGTAGTTTCAATTGTTATTAATTTTCTATTTAAACAAACTTATCAAAGAAATAGAATATGAGAATTTTTTAATTTTACATTATATTTCATAGGAGATAGAGCTTTTTAAAATTGTTTTACACTTGTAAACTCTAATGCTTTTTTTTATATTATACTACCAAGCAAACATTTATCATTATTTTTATTCTATTTATATATTTTCTTTTTATGTTAAAATGGTATATATCCTATCCTTTGGTTAGCAATTAACAACAAATAGATATTTTTTTATTTTACAAATGTATATTTTTGATTATTAACACAATAGTGTTGAAGTTAATTTTTAATTTTTAATAAAATTTTATTAAACCGGATCCTTACCACCTTGGATGAGCAATTACGAAATGAACATGCAGGATTCGTCCCAATCGTTCCTGCGTTGACCAAAATAACAGCCTCCGGCTAATAATAGAGCAATGCAATGTATACAACTCAACACTTTACCTTGCTTTCGTCGATTTCGAGAAAGCCTTTTATGCCATTGATAGAAGCAAAATATGCCATGCTCTTGCTGACAAAGGAATACCAGAGAAAATAGTCGCTCTTATAAAGAAGCAATATAAAGACTCTAAAATGCGTGTTTCACATTGCGGAAGAATTAGCGATTCTTTTGAAACAATAAGCGGCGTCAAGCAAGGTTGCTTACTATCCCCTATACTTTTTGTCACAGTTCTTGACGACATAATGTCATCCGTGTCTGGTGCGAGTAGAGGGCTACAGTGGGGAATAAACGATCAGCTTTCGGACCTCGACTATGCGGATGATCTAGCTGCGAAGAAAGATGACATGCAAAGGAAAATAGATTTATCTCCAATTTTTACTCTAAACAATGCACAAATACAACTCGTTGACAAATTTTGCTACTTGGGTGGCATAATAACTCCAGACGGTGGTGCGTTAGAGGATGTAGATTCGCGTATACAAAAAGCCAGTTCAACGTTTTACAACCTTCGCAATATATGAAATTCAAACGCACTCTTCCCTAAGACAAAGATTCACGTTTACAACTCTTGCGTGAAAAGCGTCGTTTTGTAAAGCTCCGAAACATGGTCGGTTAACGAAGCCATAAAACAAAAAGTACAGGGTGGGCCAAAAGAAACCAAGGGCTCTCCAAAAATTTGTCTTAAAAGTGCCATTGTGTCTCGGGCAGTATGGGCAGTGGCTCCGTCCTGCTGAAACCACATACCAGGTCTGTTTTCAAGAGCAGGACGTAAAAAATTTTCTATCATAAACCGATACCGCTCTCCATTTACGGTTACAGCACTTCCATCTTCATTCTCGAAGAAGTAGGGCCCAATGACATTTTCAGATGTGATCCCACACCATACTGTACACCTGATGGGGTGCAATTGGCGTTGATGAATGGCTCTTGGATTTTCAGAACCCCAGAACCTACAGTTCTGCTTATTAACAAAGCCATTCAAATGAAAATGAGCTTCATCACTCATAATCAAATTTTCAATAATGTCGGCGATATGCTCTTTGCGTTAAAATAATTGATCTCTGGTTTAAATAATACAACTCCAAGTGTTGTCTATATAATCTGAAAGAAAAAATAAAAAAAAGTTAATAAAAAAAAAGTTATTAAACTTTTACACCCCTTGGTTTCTTTTGGCCCACCCTGTACAAGCATTTACAAACCGATGCCTACGATATATTTTAAAAATATGGTGGCCTAGAGCCAACAAATGAAATCGCTGATGAGGACAATATCAACTCGCAAATAAAAAGAAGAAAATACAAATGGATCGGTCACACGCTTAGAAAGCCATACAACGAAATATGCCACGCAGCACTTGAGTGGAACCCCCAGGGCTCAAGGAAACGAGGAAGACCGAAAACTACATGGAGGCGCACAATATTCAAAGAAACCGATAAATCATTCAACGAACTTCGCTTTATTGCAATGGACAGACAAGCTTGGAGATTCTATGTAGACAGCTTATGTTCCTGATGGAATATGCTGCTTAATAATAATATAATTGATGCAAAATATTTTGTCTGTGTTTATTTGAAAATATAACGACATTTTTGTTTAATTTATTTAAAAAAAAAATATTTAAATTTTACTTAAAATACTCCATCCACTGCTGGGCAAAAATATATTTTCATGGTTGCTATTGTCATATTGTGGATTCATCTCACTGATGTTCGGCCAAGTAGGGTTATATCTCTTTTTCATAGTTGAATGAAACCAAAATCGTTTAGATGGTCGTGGGCCAGCGAGTTTTAAGGTGTTTCAAGCTTATTAAAATACATTGCCGCATGTTATGCGATTTATGCTTCAACCAACACACAGTGGGCTATTCGATGCCAAAATTGGGAATTAATTCCTTTTTGTAAAATTTGTGCTTTTTTGCTCAATATCACTTAGAGAGAACAATCTTCGAATTTAGGAAAAAAAGAAGTTGGTGGACAACGATTTGGGCTTAAGGTTCTGCCCACACTGAGTATGTAGTAATAATATGTTATATAGAACGCTTGAAATTGGGTAAGAGTTAATTTGAAGATGGGATGTGAAATTGAGTGAAAAAGTGATGCCTTAGGTGCGGGGAAGGGGTATAAAGTAATTAATATTTATATGCTGAAATTGGAAATTATTACGAGATAGATTTCCCAATGAGCTTCAAGAAATAAAATTTATACATTTTCAATTATATATTAATGTCATTTTATTTGTTTTCCATTTATTTCTTTAAGTAAAAATACACAGAAGAAAATGTATTCACCAATTTAAGATTTTAATTGGTTTTAAATATAAAATAATTAATTAATTTAATTAATTGTTTAATTATGGACTTTTTATAAATTTATAAATTTATAAATTTTTAATTATATATTAATGAAAGGGATTGCTTCCTTAGGCAATTTATGGATTCTTTTCTCATTAACTTTTCTCATGTTTGATATCTCTAGATCAGATATAATTAACTTATTTACTTACTTAGGTGGCTATTACAGAACATTTGTTCCTGTAGCCGAACGTAAAATAGATTTCCAAGGGCCTCGATCTTCTGCGCTTCTTCTCCAGTTTCTGACACCAAGCTTCGAGATGTCTTCCTCAACTTGATCTTTCCATCGAAGTTTTGGTCTTCCCCTTCTGCGTGAACCGTCACCAGGTTCGTATTCAAATGACTTTCTAGCTGGAGCATCTTCATCCATTCTCACAACATGACCTAGCCAACGCAATCGTTGTAATTTGATACGTTTGACTATGTCTATGTCGGCATACAGCTCATACAGCTCATGGTTCATACGACACCGATATTCTCCGCCAACGCAGATTGGTCCATAGATTTTTCGAAGAATTTTTCTCTCAACCACTCCACGCACAGCATCATCTGCTTTCGCAAGTACCCATGCTTCGGAACCATATAACAGCACGGGTAGTATCAGTGTCTTGTAGAGAGTGATTTTTGTCTGTCGAGAGGTGGCCTTGTTTTTAAACTGCTTACCTAGTCCAAAGTGGGATCTAGATGTAATTAATAGTCTTTTAAATACATATGTCTTCTTTTCATATTTCCCTAGAATATTTCTGGGAAAAATGCAAAAATATATTTGCATATAATTTAAAAGTGCGCAGAAATGTATTATAACCAAGTTTGCCAGGATAAGCTCAGAAGGACCAGGATATATAGTTTGTTTTCAAAAATTAAAGTTTATTAAAGGAAATATTTACACAATAGTTCATTGTACAGAAATAAAGGATATTTCTAATCTAGTGACTCAATCCACGATGAAGGCTCGTACCCGACTCTGCCATTTGGCTGATATCCTCATCTTAAAGACATGTGGGTTTCTTTGTGTCATTAGTGTATTAGTCACTAATACCTGTGGACTATGGCTATCTGAACCAGTATTCCACTCAGCACTACTACTACAATCTACTGTGTCTGGGATCTATGGCTGTCGGAACCAGTTGATTCTCTGTACACTCCTACTACTAAATATAATTCTGTGTGTCTGGGGTCTATGGCTGTCGGAACCAGTAGATCCGCTTTCCACTACTGCTACGCTTTCCTATGGCTATAATAACCAGCAAATGAGTGGAATACTGTATTCTCTTATACAATATAATCTCTTATATTTAATTTTAGCTAAATCTCTTAACAAAAAAACAAACAATTCTATTCATATAATTAACGGTACACTTATTTTACAAATATTATATTTGCGTAGGGCAACTTAAAAAATTACAAATTAATTCAAAATAAAATTATAAATTCAATTCAAAATGAGCAAAATAATTCTAAAATTCAAACTTAATGTAATTCACATGTAACGAAATATTTACTTCGTTACAGTATAAAATGTCCTGCCACAAATTGTTTTAAAAATATTTATAGTTTAAGAAGAAAAAAAGTTGTGTACCTAATTTGGATTAATTGACAATTATTTATTATAATTCTTCGAAAACCACTATATTATGGGGTTACAAATGAAAAAAAATAATAATAATTACACAAATTACACATAAAAACAAAACCTGTCATATAATATTACTTATCCGAGGTTAAAGGTTGGTTATTCTGACCTCTAGAAGCACAAATTTATAAGGAAATTGGCAGACATTTAGTAATTTGATTTTTCTCTTGTACTGTTTTGTATATAATAGAGTCGAAATAAAGCATAACGAAAACTTATTAACTTGATTGCAATTTATATTTTTCTTATCAATCAATATTTTTGTGGTTAATTTGTTAATTCAATAATTTTTTTTTTCCGAAAAACTTTCTAATTTTATCTTTATTGCTAATGATGCAAATTTGGGTACACGTTATTAACATAATTCAGTAACAAAGGCCAAAATAATGATTGTCGTTACGAAAATAAAAAACAAAACGATAAATGTATTTTTCAAAAATCCCATATGGCAAAATTTTAGATTGCTTAAACAATGTGTGAGATCGATTTAAAAATACCTGATAATAATACAGGCTAGTGCTAAAAAGTACAGTGATGGCCCTATGTGATAATGTTAATACTACCGACTGCAGTATGTACTTGTTAAAAATAAAAACACAGTGCAACACGGAAAAAAATAACCATATACGGACACCACTACGTCATAAAAGACCAAAAAAAAAAAAAAAGACCCCTGTCTCCCAGTTTTGCCCAAAGTCCTCCAGGTTTTTTTTTATGGGCCCTCAAAGATGTGGGGCCTCGATGTCATTTTTGCAAAAAAATGATCATTTACTCAAGCTCATATTTTGCAAACCGTTTGAAATTTTGATATACTCTCTGAGGCAAAGTTGTAGCTCTTGTCATAAAGAACAAAAATTGTTAACATATAAAATCAAAAAACTTCATCTTCAAGGTCAAAATCGTAAAAAACTTTAAAAAATTCAATTTTTTTTACCTTTTTTCATTGAATTTAAATTCATTTCGGCTACCTAAGCGCTACCTAAACGGTGTTAAAAATCATTCCTAGGAAGTTCGTATGTTCTAGAAAGTTGTTTATTGAGATATTATGTTCATTTTTGTAGTTGATTGTTTCCTTGAATTTTGAACGGTTTGCTACCTATGGACCTGAACAAGGGAAAAAAAGGTAAAAAAATTGAATTTTTTAAAGTTTTATGCGATTTTGACCTTGAAGATGAAGTTTTTTTGATTTTATATGTTAACAATTTTTGTTCTTTATGACAAGAGCTACATCGAGGCTCCACATCTTTGAGGGCCCATAAAAAAAAACCTGGAGCACTTTGGGCAAAACTGGGAGATAGGGGTCTTTTTTTTGTTGGTCTTTTATGACGTAGTGGTGTCCGTATATGGTTATTTTGCCATGACTTAAAAAATTACACAGTGTGAAATAAATTCGTTATAAAAATTTATTTCATATAAACATGATTTAAAAAACCACCCAATAATGTTCCTGTATTATATTTTTATTTCACACAAATCAGTTGCATATCTTTAGGATGAATATAAAATCAGCAGCTCAGACCTTTAAAAATTTACAAGGAAGCCTAGATTTTTACAAGTTAAATATAGTTAATGATGCAGACACTAAATTTAAAAAATAAAATTTTCGCAAGCCTTTCAATGACTTCAACTGCGCTGTATTTAGCCAGCATATAATAGAGTCTTTGGTGGGAATCGCACCTACAACCCCCAGTTGGAACGACAATTACACTACCTACTTCAGTATAGACCTAGTGTCTCCTGTCAATTTTTATTTAACAATCCACAACGCATTAGACACAGCACTGTATGTGTCAAAAGAAGAAGAAGAAGCACACTACCTGATAGGCTACCGGGGCATCTTAATATAAAATAGAAACTCAACAGGAGAATAAAATAGCGTTGCTTACTATTTTCTGCTATTTTAACTTTGTTTTGCTAAAAAAGTAATAATTTTGGCAAATTGAGGCATTTTAATTATAGTAGCGTAGTAGGGAACCCTTTGTGTGTCTGACTAACAATTAAACGATATATTTTATTAGAAAGTTATCACAAATTTTATTTCATTAAGAAGTTATAATCTTTCAAATTAAGAGATAATTAACAGAAATAAGATTGTATTACACAAACTTACGCTCACGTTCCTCAAAATATTGCTCTGGTTCATACACGTGGTGCCTTGGCTCAAAACAATGAAAACAGATAAGATAAAACTGCCTCTATACACTTAGACAAAAAAACATGATTATGTTATGGTTACAATAACCATTCTATGTTCTCTGTAACAATATATGGTTGCGATGAACAAATTATAATCATTATTATGGTCACGATAAACAAGTTGTTGTTACTATTTCATAACTAAATGGTCACTATACCAAAAATAATATAACGTGGTTGTTTTTCAGAAACTCTTTTTGATACATTATGAATGGTATCCAATGGAAACCCTTAATGTAGAAAATAGAAAGAAAAGTAAAGTTTTTAATTTTTAAATTTAAAATCCAAAATTTTTATGTTTTTTGTTTAGAAATTTTGATTTTTTTTTTGCTTTCTAGACTTAATAAACTTCTCATTTGGTTTATTAAATTTTGGGCATAAGAATCGGGGTTTTTATTCGGAAAATTTAAAAAAGTCCACTGACGATCTGGGTAATCACCAGTGAAATAGCTATATGCTATATGGATATGCTTTACCAATCTGTAATCTGTTTGGATTACTATATAATAATAAATTTAAAAAAAAGGAATTATGCGTTTTTGAGAAATAAATAATGTTATTCTAAAAATTATTATAAATTTTTCACTTTCTCTTACAAGTGAGATATTTTTGAGGAAAAAAGTATCCTATATTGGAATCAGGATACTAAGGTACCTCCTCACAAAATTTTGTTAAAATCCATTCAGTACTTTTTACGTGATGCAAACACAAACGAAAAGCAGATAGACAGACAGACAGACAGACAGACGGAAATGAGTTACTATTTTATTAAAATAAAATAATATAATAAAAAAAAATTTAGATACAATTTTATATTTTACAATATTATTTTTAAGTTAGACAATAATATGGTTCTAACATTATTATAATATTAATATTGATATAGTTTGACTACTATAATTCAATCATAATATATGATTGAATTATATGGTAACGATTAGATTATCGTTACCTCAACCATGTTTTTTCTTAGCAGCCACATAATTTGCATTCACGTAATTTTTGCCTTCGGATTATAATATTCTTTCAACTACAAAAAAGGAGCCGCTCAGGGTTTAGTGTTCCTCAACAACTGGGAGTTAGTATCTGTGGATTGTTGGCTATTTTAAGTATCATTACAGATCTTAATATAAAATAATAAATAGTAGAATATTGTTATGTTAAACAAATTAAAAATATATATTTCTTAAACTTTTTCTTTTTGCTTTTGCTGGTCTAGTAAACCTGTGTAATGCGTGTCACTTAAAATAATATATTTTTTTTAACTATTTATTTATTTATTTATTTATTTATTTATTTATTTTTGTTTAAGACTTTAATAAATCATTAAAACTGCTGCTCTAAGAAAATAATCTGGCTTGAGAGAACAGACATCTAAAGTACAAATTTGTCAGTAATAAAGAAAATACGAGCGATAAAAGAAATTAAGCTAAACACGTCTGCTGTATTATTTTCGCTTGTTTTAGCGACAACTCAATTTGCATAATCCCATCACGTAAATAAAGGACAGTTTTTTATCTTCAAATATCTTTTTTATTGTACTTCTGTAATTGTAGTAGTGATAATGAAGTTGAAGATGTTGATGTGCTAACTTTATTTCCTCTTAATTTTGTTGATGTTTAAAGACTTTTTAGAAATATATTTTCTTTTAACTTGGTATCTTTATTTTTGTATATTTTTTCATTTTATTTATTTCACTTTATTTAAATAATATTAATGATTGCGTTAAATGTTTTATTGAAAAATAAAATTAATTTAAATATATTTGTTTCACCAGAAATAATTTTGTTTTATTTTGGCCATTGTCACTAGAAATTTCAATATATACATATAATAAAACAGTAACTCATTTCCTGTCTGTCTGCCTGTCTGTCTTCGCATTACGTAAAAACTACTGTTTGGCTTTAACAAAACTTTGTGAGGAGGTACCTTAGCATCCTGATTCAAATACAGGATGCTTTTTTTCTTTTTTTTTTTTTAAACTATTTTATTTCCAAGAGAAAGTGGAGAAAAAGCAGTGAGAGTACTCCGATTTTTTTAATCGATTTAAAGGTACTGCATACTTTAAGGCATATTTTATTTTTGAAACTGGGGTATATTAAGCATGGTTGCGCAACAGATGTCGCTGTTTTAAATTAATGACAAAGTATGAATTACCTACTGCCAAATAGCCAATTGAATAAAATTTGTGTTTGATTTGTATTTTTACCTCCTGGAATTAGCTTTACAATAATTTTTAGAATTTAAGAGTTTTATATAAATTTTAGAATTTTATCCAGGCATGGGTACCTTTATATAATGTAAATACGAAACAGTCTTAAAATTTTGGTGTGTATTTGTTTTCAAAGCAAAATCAAACAAAATATTGTAGGGACGCACACAACGTGTGTGGGCACAGTTAGTATTCTATATAAATAAAATCAAATTACTTAAGATTTTTTTTTAAATCTACATCATAACCCAACTTAGGTTTTTACGGAAAGAAAAATTGACCACGCCCACTTTTTAAGTAGCTAAAAAACTATAATAGGTAGATCTTGGTAATTTTGCACCAGGAACCCTTATTAATATATGTACATAGTTTGGCAAAACACAGGCTGTGTTGGAGTAGGGGGCGTGTTTTTCCCACTACCTCAAGGTAGTATCTATAGGTAAAGTCTTGAAATCTTGCACAATTAACTATCATATTAATGTGTATAGTCTAACAAAACACAGACTCCATTGGGACGGTGGGCGTGGTACTTCCTATGCAAAATGAAAAATAGTTATCCTGTACCTAGAAAACTACAAAAGGTAGACTCTTGAAACTTTTCACAGGTAACCCGCATAATAATGTGTGTACTATCTAGAAAAATTTACGCTGCATTGGAGATTGGATTATTGTGTGCCTAGAGGACTACATTATATAGAGTTTTGAAAATCAAGTAGTCCTCACACTAATGTGTAAAAATACGCAAAATAAAGAATACAGGGAGCAGTACCTTCTATACAAAATAAACAGTGGGCAACGTACTTTGCATATAAACTGAAAAAGTTTAGGCGTGAGAATAGCGTGCGTTTTCGAGTTAAAGGTTGGCCATACTTTTCTTCCAAGTGTTTATTGTATTTTTTGTTGTTGTTGTTGTAACAGCTCTGCCGTCGGAAGTTGTCGGAAGTTCTTTCCTGAAAAGATTTAAGGTGTATATATTAATTCTTGTAAAAGTGTCACGTGGGTGGAACTTGGAGATGGAGAAATTGCGCAACTTCAATCGGTCTTAACCATAGGTCTATCGGGCGCAGATCCGTAGGCCTATTGGGACATTGAAATAGATTCACCGTGTCATGGGGGCTTTGAAGACAGGCTGGGCAACGATTTAAAGTTCCGGGAACTATACGCTCTCGGTAGCAGTTAAGAATACTGCACCATTCGGCCCTTAATTGTGCTAAGGTGGTTCTTGTTTGCCTGGGAAGAAGCCTTTAATTTTCTGCAATCGCTGGGGGTGTTCATTAAGGACCCTATCACATCTATAGCCATTCATAGCTCCTAAAACCGCCTGTTGATGTAATAGTTTTTGGGCGTCTGCAATGGCCACTCGATCTAAAAGAGATGGAATAAAATCTCGAATGTCATTGCGATATAGACTAAAGTCCTGCCGGATGTGACGGGGAGACGGATCTTGAATGACCACTTCATGGTTAGGGTGGGTAGGCAGGTGACAAGCCACGAGGTATTGCTTTGTCAGTAGCTCGTTGTGCTGCCTGACCGGCAGTATCCTGGTCTCCTCATGAAGATGATCTATGTTTGTCATTCTGACACATCCGGTAGCGATTCTAAGTGCATTATTTTGTGCAGTTTGTAAACCTCGCCATTTAGTATCGCTGAGGAACGAGGTCCAAATAGGGGCAGCATAACTAAAGAGAGAGCGACCAATTGCCTTGAAAGTTGTTATTATGGTCTCTTTAGTCATTCCCCAAGAGGTGCCTGCAAAAGCTTTTAGGACTTTGTTCCGAGATTTCACTTTCTGGTTGATGTAAGTGGCGTGTGAAGCAAAGTGTCGTTCCCACGACAATTGGATCTTCGCTCCGGAACGACCCGAGTATCACTCGGCCAAAGATTGTCAACTCAGCAACAGCTGTATTTTTTGTAGATGGGTGTAGCGAAGCGCACCGGAGATAGCTAGTTAACAATAATAACAAATATCTTATTCGAAATTGGGTCTAAAGAGACATTAATTTTCTTTGCGTATTCTTATTTCTGGGTCTTTGCTTTTTTACTATTTTCACTTTTTCATATTTTCTTTTATCACAGCTAGCAGCTGCACATAAAGCAATAGCACGAGTTTTTGGTTCCAGCTTAATTTTTTGCTTTTAGCCAAAAAAGAACTAACTCTAAAATTAGAAAAAATGAAGAAACTAGTTTTCAAAAAGCAACCAAAAAATTCTATCACAAATATATCGGTAAGAAAATTGTGCAGGGGCTAGTAATTGCACAAACCACATGGATTTTATAAGAATTTTAGGTTTTTTCAAATTTAAACTTCTATAGAGGAAGTTTAGAATTTGGATCTTACACTGATAGGAGAGTTCATCATCAGATTAATGATACCATGCCATTATTATATTATGATTGGAAAAGCCAAATATGTTACTTGCGCTTTAAATATAACAAACATAAACTTTATAAGAATAATAAAATTATGAGAATAATAAAAATAATAGTTTTTAATACTTTTACTAACTATGAATAAAATCTTTATGTATCCGTACATAATTATGTATGAATGCAGTTGGCTGTAAACATTTTCGAAAAGAAAATTTTTCAAGATTAAAATACCAAATATATTGTTTACAAATTTTTATTCTTTGTTTTCAGTCGGCTACCTGTATATCTTTATGCTACTATTAGCCCTTGTTTATGTGACTATTAGCAAGTATGCGTAAAGCTATTATCTTAAATTTGTTTTCCTTATGGCACATTTCACAGTTTTATTATGAGCTTTTTAGTTCATTATTAATTTGTTATAGGACATGCAAAGGATTGCTATTGTAGCTAGTGCTATCTAGATAGTCATCTTGAAAAAACAATATATTTATTTTGCTTCTACTTTTCAAGGATGTTCGCTATTTAAACTTCAGCATTGAAAAGCTAATAAACATTTCGGTGCTTTTGCTTAAAAACTAGTGGCATTTTAAACACTGGTTTAGGTTGAAAAAAATTTAAGTTTTAACTTTAGCTAACCTGTGTATATAAACTTTATTACACATCGTTGATTTAGCCTACACTGGCTAAAAATGATCGGAGCTTGACTATCATTCTATTAAATACTAGAATTGAATTGCTTGGTGTATGGGAATTCATAAGAAATTCAATTTAATTACACACTGTGTAATTTTTTAAGTCATGGCAAAATAACCATATACGGACACCACTACGGCATAAAAGACCACTACGTCATAAAAGACAAAAAAAAAAGACACCTGTCTCCCAGTTTTGCCCAAAGTCCTCCAGGTTTTTTTTATGGGCCCTTAAAGATGTGGGGCCTCGATGACATTTTTGCATAAAAATGATCATTTCCTCAAGCTCATATTTTGCAAGCCGTTTGGAATTTTGATATACTTTCTGAGGCAAAGTTGTAGCTCTTGTCATAAAGAACAAAAACTGTTAACATATAAAACCAAAAAAACTTCATCTTCAAGGTCAAAATTGCAAAAAACTTTAAAAAATTGAATTTGTTTACCTTTTTTCCCTGTTCAGGTCCATAGGTAGCAAACCGTTCAAAAATCAAGGAAACAATCAACTACAAAAATGAACCTAAGATCTCAATAAACAACTTTCTAGAACATATGAACTTCCTAGGAATGATTCTTAAATTTTTTGCGGTTTTGACCTTGAAGATGAAGTTTTGTTCTTTATGACAAGAGCTTCAACTTTGCCTCAGAGAGTATATCAAAATTCCAAACGGTTTGCAAAATATGAGCTTGAGTAAATGATAATTTTTTTGCAAAAATAACATCGAGGCCCCACATCTTTGAGGGCCCATAAAAAAAAACCTTGAGGACTTTGGGGAAAACTGGGAGACAGGGGTATTTTTTTTGTTGGTCTTTTATCACGTAGTGGTGTCCGTATATGGTTATTTTTTCCGTGTTGCACTGTGTTATTATTGATATAAAACCTTTAGGATATTGAATCATACAGCAATTTAAGAATATTCATATAGATTTTTAGGAAACCCAAATGTTATGTAACACTTTTACTATTTCCTTATTTCAGTTGTTTATATTAATTGTAATTTAAAGACAATAAGATGCGTTAATAACAGACACCTCTTTAATACACAAATTACGACAAATTTTATCTTGATCTGTCTATTGCCATTATTTATCTTTTATTGTATTCACACTGCAGCTGTAACAAAAATAAGTTCTAAGTGACGTCATTTATTTTACATTTCTTCTAGAATTATTATTGTTTTATTAGTCAAATGGTTTAGCCCTGACAATACTTATTATTTGCATATTTAAGGGAGTTTAAGTACTTTTCCGCAATAAATTTATGCAAAAATGAGATGTACTTGAGAGGCTAAGTGGTTGTTATCCCCAGTGTTCGTTTCATCGTGGGCTGCCATTTGCCTCACAGTGTTTCTTACTGCTTCTTAAAATAATTAAATTTTCAATATTTGAATAATAATGAGCAGGCTAAAATCCATAGAGAGAAGAAAATCTCTAAAAATAATTAAAAAGTTTTATGAATGAAAACTTAAGAATATAAAATAAAATAAAATACAAAACAAATAATAAAATAGAATAAAATAAAAGAAAAGAAAAGAGAAGTGAAAGGTACAGACATGTAAAAAGAGTATATTTTAAGAACGCGGTCATAATAAGTCAAGTATCCATTGCTGGATTTATTATTTACCTGGCAAATAAATGAATTTATTCACATCAATTAAATTTAAAAGTTCGATTTGACTAACTAGTATTTGTGTAAATCTCTTTTTGTTTTTTGTTTATAGTTTTTTATCAGTAGATTAAAGTAAATTAAATTTTTAGGTTTTCTACTGTTAAAAAAAAGCAAAATAAAATAAAGACTAAAGTTATTTCTATGTCAAGTGAAATAAATTACAAGAAATCTACTTTCCGATTACACTGGTCATCACAAAAAAAAAAAAAAAGGAAAAGTCGGGAGCTTGAACCTTGTTATGTGATTTTAATGGACTTTTATGCGTTGAATCGAAATCTGTTTACAGATTTTTTCTATCACGTCTAGTTTTTGATTTATTCTTGTTTAAATAAAATACTGATATTGAAATATTTAATAGGCAACCGTGAAACATATAATTTTTTTGTCTCGCACTGGCTGCACCTAAAAAGTATATTTATTTTTAATTTTAGATTTAACATATGAGTAATTATTGTTAATTCAAATATATTGGCGATACAATAAATAAAATATGACACAAAAAAAAAATTGTAGGTTTTTATTATAATAAAACTAAATAATCTTAGGCCCATTATTATAACTTGCCTTTAGCTAAAGTTAGGATTTTGTTCGAGCGATAAATAGTTTTTCGTTATTAAAAGTAAGCTAAAAACCACTTTTTACTATCACGTACTATAAGGACAAGTTATAGCAATGAGCATTATTCTCATTATTATAACGAAAAACTACTTATCGCTCTAACAAAATCCTAACTTTAGCTAAAGGCATGTTATAATAATGGGCCTTAATGTGTTACATAACGTTTGTCAAAGTAGGTACTTGCACTTAATTGTGAATAAAATCAACATTTGTGCATCGATTTTCATTATTTATGGCTTATTTTATTCCAAGTATACCAAGCTCTTCGAATAAGGACAAAAATGTAAATCATTTGCCGATTTAAGTTTTTAACAAGTTTTTGAAACAAACAAAAAAATTTTTCGCCACCAATTTCTGAATAACTTCAAAACAGTTCAAAACGAAAAAAAATTATAAAATTATAAAATTAAAGGTAATTCTATCCCGCATCTTTTAGTGTTACAATTATTAAAATCGAGCAATCCGTTGAAGGGTTATTTAGAAATAAGTTAGCGTGGTCGCCTTGTTTAGGGAAAAATATTAGCCACGCCCATAAAAAAAACATTTGTACGTGATACGCGAAAACTGAAAGGGGATTTGAATTTAACGAGTTGAGATCACTATATTCCACATATTTATGATCCGGAAGCAATTTTTTGTAAACCAGTGTTATTAGAAAATATGTGAGATAAAATTGTAATAGACAGTTTTTTCTGAAAATTATTTTGATGCTACCCCCATCGTAAATCTACACATCTATATCTACGAGTATATACATATAACAATAATGTACATGATCATTTCTGTACATGAATTTATGTAAAATTTTGTTGCTAGTGCCGATAGTAATCGAAATGGAAAACAAAACAGCAATTTATCTGTCCGTCTGTTTGGCTGTGTCCGCATAACGTAAAAACAACTGGATAAATCTTAATAAAATTTTGAGAGGAGTACCTCCTTTGTATCTTGATTCAAATATCGCACAGTTTTTCCCTTAAAAATATCTCATTTCCAAAAGAAAAAAGAGAAAAAGTAGAGAAAGTACGCAATTTCATCGATTCAATGGTACTGAAAACTTGGCAGCACCTTTTATTTTTTTAAATGGGAAATTTCCAGCACTTTTAACAGATCTCAACAATAAGTTTAATATTTTATATAAAAATTTAAATTTTATAGCATTTTATATAGAGACTTTGTTGCAACATCCTGAGTAATTAACCAGAGATGGGTACCTCTATATAAAGTTAATAAATAAAACATATCTGTAGTGCTATAAAAGTAAGAATCATAAATTTTGGTGTGAATTACTTTCAAAGAAAAATCTAGAATGTGTTTTAAAACCTAACAAATGTACCTCGGTTAATGAGGTAATATTGAAATGGGTTAAGGGAAATATAGGCACAGCTAGGAATAAGCAGGAGACCAACAAGCTAAAGGGAAATCTGCTGTGAATTTCTGTGGACCAGAGAGTAACACTGGGTAACGGCATAATGCGATCTAAGGTCCTACAAAGGATGAATTCATTAAACCTGAAAAGGTGGAGGGAGGCCACTACGTGTGGGCAGGCTCGAGTGGTGCTCAATGAGCCCATGGGAAGGCCATTAAGGTACTCAGATACAATAGAAGTACCTTAAGCTAGATAACTACGATGGTGACAGGTTATGGAAACTTCAAATATCATCTAGCCAAGATAAAAATCGACGAATATTATACTCTATGAATATTTTTATGTTGCTTAAAACCATTGCAACCACGTTTTTCAAAACTGTTTTTGACTCTTCTGAAAATTTATGAATTTTAAGTTGTGACTGTTTGTGATTTTGTCTGCGATATGTATGTATGTGCCTGTACAAATGCAACATGTTCATACAATCTTTTAAGCTTTTTTAATTTTCTTTTATATAAATTTTTATTTATGTATGTATGTTTTTTATGTACATACATACATATTTTGGGGAAATAAATTTATATTTTTTGACAATTTAATCAAATATTTTCTCTAGTCTGACCACACGGCAAACAGGTTTTCCCAAATATCTATTTGCTTTTGTTTGAACAAACAAAAATGAGCAAGTAAATGTGCCTAGTGTGACCACAAAACAAATTTAAAAATGTTTTAAGAAAATTTAAATCAAACACCAACAAACAATTTTGAAGCAAACATTTGCTTAATGTGACCTTACCTTAAGGCTTTTAATAGAAAATTCGGAGTTTCAATGAAAAATTTGTAAACTAAAATTAGCAAAATGAATCTAATTTCCACTAAATTCTAGAAATAAATGTCTCGTTAAAATAAATAAATTATCAATCCATACGGTTGTCTCTACTACTTTTAATCCCACCACTGCAGTATGTTTTAGAAACATTTTTTTTACTCTGTTGGATTGATTTAATTATAAAGTTTTCATTGTTTGCTATAAATAGAAAAGTTTATTGAAATATTCTAATTCATGATAACAGCTTCTTGTGGGTTTTGTTAATTGGAAATTGTAACAGTTGGTGATTATTATTTTTAATTTAATTTATTTGATTTTTTCTTGTGCTAGAAAGGCGTTTTATGCAATAGTTGAATAACGATATGATCAAGAGTTAATTGAAATGAATTAAAAACATGATTGCTTATGATATCATATTGAATTTGGCAAATATAATATTTATATCAAGTATAAATTGTGTAATTTTATGAAATTTTACAAGGGTAGAATTCATACAATATTATGTTTTACCCTTCGGAAAATTGTTGGCAATTGTTACTTGTCCCATGACTTATTTTTTTTATTATAGGGGTCCTTTTTGACTCCATTGGGTTCTCAATGATTTTAGGTAATTTTCGACTTTTTATACCCTTCTTATATACCCTAAATATAAGTTTGTCATTCCGTGTAATTTCTACAATATTCCTTTCCATAAAGTATATATATATTCTGGATCCTTACACATAGAAAAGTTGATTCAGCGATATCCGTCTGTCTGTCCGTGTTGATGTTGAAATGTCTTTTGCCAAGGCGCTAGATAAGGTACAGAAAATTTAAGCCCAACAATCTGCCAGGTATAGTTTCAAAATTTTTAGGATTGCAATTCCGCAACATCAGACGATTCTATTTGAGGCTGCGGGCAAAAAACCACACCCACCTATATTTTTTCACGTTGTTTTTATTTTTATTTCGGTTGTAATGATTCTCTTTTGCTTTTTTTGCTAAATAAACATTAGACCGCGAAAAGTAGATCGCAGGGGATCAGTAACTCCCTGCGAGGGGCGTTTTTTTTTTGTATGATTTTAGGCTGATAAGGTTTTTCTGCTTTGATTTTTATTAAAGAACTTTATAGAAACCAATACAAATAGAGGAAGCCAATAGACCCGCAGGGTACCCACTGGTAACCAGGAGCATTCAAAAGACATATTGAGGGGTTCAATATTATGAAATTTTTTAAGGATTTTTTTATTTTCTATGACCATTCTAATGCAATATAGATTGCAGGAAGTTCATATCTTTTACAAAGATGTTCAAAAAAATTTTTCAATAAAAAAAAAAAATTCCAAAAGATTTTTACCAAAAATTTTTCAAAAGATTTTTGTCAAAAAGTTTTACAAAAAATTTTCACCAAAAATTTAAAAAAAACATTAAAAAAATTCTGAAAAATTTTTACAAAAATTAAAAAAAAAATTATAAAAAATTATTAAAATAAATTGCAAAAAAAAAAACTTTTCCAATAAATTTGACTAAAAATTTTTAAAACAAATTTTCTAAACATTTTCAAATAATAATAAATTCCATAAACTTACATATAATTTTCAATAAAACATTATTTATTTCTAAACACGCATAATTCCTTTAAAAATTATTAATTAAATATTTTATGAAAGAATCATAAAATATTTATTTTCAGGAAATATAATTATCCAAACAGATTACTATTACATTTTCTTATGCACTTCTAACCCACACTATCATACTTTTTGATCACACATACCATTATTGCCAGATCGAACGCCTGAGTATGAAAGTGGATCATGGCTTTTAATAGGATTTATAACGACTAGTAGTCGTTTAAAAAATTCCTTTTATAATGAAACCTCTTAGTTCATTTAAATTTTTTTTTTTAAAGATTTCTTTATGTTAAAGACAATTTCTAATCACATTATTCTTTCCTCTTACAGAAAATATTTCGAAAAACATTTGCTTTAACAAATTGAAATGACAATCTAAACAAGTGACTTACTGTTGAGTTATCAAAGGTAAGATATATATATTTTTCATTTTGAATATTTTGAGGTTAAACAATTTAAACACAATTAAAAAAAAAAAAATAATAAACTTTTAAGAATTTCAACAAAATCTATATATGAGCCCTTGATTTTGAAAGTGGTATAAGTCAAAAATTTTAAAACTCCAGTTTATCAGCTAATTCATAACAAATCCTAAAAAAATAACATAATCTGAAGTAATTTGCAGTATGCCATGAAAATAAATTTGATAAATTGCGTTTATTTTTTGGTTGGTAAACAAAATATAGTTACTGTATATTTCTATAGTGGTATAAGTCAGTCTGTTTGCAAAGTTTGGCAAAATAATTTATAGTAATTGTGTACTCCTTAGGTACTCCTATTAATGTAAAAATGTACTATTTTTTAGTTAATTGTAGACATTATACGGCGAAGAAGTATAATAGAATTATGTAAAAAGCGAAACCCATTTTTGGTAGAACTAATGGCTCAGAAAGATTTCATTTCCATGAAACAAGTGGGAGAATCAACGACTAATAGATAGAGAAACACCAATGAAGAAGCTGTGTCTTGACTAAAAATAAATGGATCAGATTTCTAAAAAATGCTCCATATAAGATGTTTTATAAAACTTCATTGGATGACAATTCCGAATTCAAAGTCAAGAATTTACGAAAATATTGATTTGCTTCCATTAAATATACAACCATTAGACCAATAACAGAAGAAAATGTAAAGATATGATGGAGTTACTACCCTCTAACCCACCAATTTGCAACACACATTTTATAATTCTAAATACTACAAAAAAAAAAAAAAAAAAATTACTTAGTTAGAATGTAATGAGTTTGAATAAAATGTTAATTTTTAATAAAAATTTTTCCTTCATGGTTTAAGTCATTTCTAAAAACATGTAGTTAATTTCGAAAATGGTATAAGTCATATCAATCTTTCAAAACCACATTTCCTTTTAAAAATGGTTATAAATTTCACCATCATAATAAATACTTATTTGTTGGCACTATTTAATTATCAAAATATTTAATTCCATAATACAAAAATATTTATTAATCCTTTAAAATGCAAACCTCTTAATATCTCGCAACAAGAAATATATGACTTATACCACTTTCATTATCGAGGGCCCATATATTAATGCTAGCTGTGCCCACCACTTCGTCAGGGTCCTTATAATAGTTTGTTCGATTTTTCCTTGAAAGTAATTCACACCAAAATTTAAGATTCTTACTTTTATAGCACTACAGATATGTTTTATTTATTTACTTTATATAGAGTTACCCATCTCTGGTTAATTACTCAAGATGTTGCAACAAAGTCTGTATTAAAAATGCTATAAAATTTTAATTTTTATATAAAATACTAAACTTATTGTTGAGTTCTGTTAAAAGTGCTGGAAATTTCCCACTTACAAAAATAAAAGGTGCTGCCAAGTTTTCAGTACCATTGAATCGATGAAATTGCGTACTTTCTCTACTTTTTCTCTATTTTCTTTTGGAAGTGAGATATTTTTAAGGGAAAAACTGTGCTATATTTGAATCCAGACACAAAGGAAGTACTCCTCTCAAAATTTTATTAAAATTTATCCAGTAGTTTTTACGTTATGCGGACACAGACAAACAGACGTGACTATCTGTCCGTCCGTAGACAAAAATTCTTAAAATTTCGGTTTTGTTGTCCATTTCGATTACTATCGGCACTAGCAACAAAATTTTACATAAATTCATGTACAGAAATGATCATGTACATTGTTATTATATGTATATAGTCGTAGATATAGATGTGTAGATTTACGATGGGGGTAGCATCAAAATAATTTTCAGAAAAAACTGTTTATTACAATTATATCTCCTAGATTTTCTAATAACACTGGTCTGCAAAAAATTGCTTCTTGAATATAAATATGTGGAATATAGTGATCTCAACTCGTTAAACTCAAATCCTCTTTCAGTTTTCGCGTGTCACGTACAAATGTTTTTTTATAGGCGTGGCTAATATTTTCCCCTAAACAAGGCGACCACGCTAACTTATTTCTAAATAACTCCTTAACGGATTGTTGTTGATTTTAGTAATTGAAACCCCAAAAGATGCGGATTTCAGTCAATAATTTTTATAATTTTTTTTTCGTTTTGAACTGTTTTGAAGTTATTCAGAAATTGGTGGCGAAAAATTTTTTTGTTTGTTTCAAAAACTTGTTAAAAACTTAAATCGGCAAATGATTTACATTTTGGTCCTTATTCGAAGAGCTTGGTATACTTGGAATAAAATAAGCCATAAATTATGAAAATCGATACACAAATGTTGATTTTATTCACAATTAAGTGCAGGTACCTACGTTGACAAACATTATGTAACACATTAAGATTATCTACTTTTGTTATAATAAAAACCTACAAAAATTTTTTTTTGTGTCATATTTTATTTATTGTCTCTCCAATATTTTTGAACTAACAATAATTACTCATATGTTAAATCTAAAATTAAAAATAAATATATTTTTTAAGTCCAGCCAGTGGTAGACAAAAAAATTGTGTGTTTACGGTTGCCTATTAAATATTTCAATATCAGTATTTTATTTAAATAATATCTCAAAAACTAGATGTGATAGAATCAATCTTGAAACAAATTTGTATTCAGCACTTAAAAGTCCATCAAAATCATTAAACAAAGTTCTTGTTCCCGACTTTTTTTTTGCCGGCCATTGTCATAAAAAGTGAAAAATTGCGCGGCTACCTAAGGGCTACCTAAACGGTGTTAAGAATCATTCCTAGGAAGTTCATATGTTCTAGAAAGTTGTTTATTGAGATCTTAAGTTCATTTTTGTAGTTGATTGTTTCCTTGAATTTTGAACGGTTTGCTACCTATGGACCTGAACAGGGGGAAAAAGGTAAAAAAAAATTTTTGAATTTTTTAAATTTTTTTGCGATTTTGACCTTGAAGATGAAGTTTTTGTGTTCTTTATGACAAGAGCTACAACTTTGCGTCAGAGAGTATATCAAAATTCCAAACGGTTTTCAAAATATGAACTAGTCGAACTGTGAAGACATTTGGATTCAGCACATAAAAGTCCATTAAAATCACATAACAAGGTTCAAGCTCCCGACTTTTTTTATTTTTTGCCGACCAGTGTAATTCAAGATCACACTAACTTCTTTTTATACTCTTAGGTCTAATAAACACTCTAAGGCTCCTTTTTATAACTTGCCTTCAAAGTACATATTAGTTAAAGGCAAATTTAGCTAAAGTGTGACCAATAAAGTAGTGACCTCTATATTCCCTATGACTTAGTTACTAACAAGCTTTGTTAGTTAAGTATATTTGAATAGCTACAATGTTGCTATATATTTTATATATTTTTTTAGATAAATTACAAAGACAAACAAAGTATTTAATTCACAATGATTTATGGTTTATTATCATTATATTTGTAAAAAGTCCTTGTCATATATCATTCTTTGCATTTTTTTTTCATAGAAAAAAAAAACCCTCATTTCCAGTAAATACTTGAAAAACTCTTAAACACCTTAAATGTATTTATTTGATTTTTTCACCACAAGCAAAATAACCAGTCAATAGAATCATTTCTATTTACATGTGGTATTAGTTTAAATACATAAACAAATGCTCTTAACTACAAACAGACATCGAAAGAGTTAAAGAATTTCAACCGGTCATAGCGAATTTGATATGCTGTAAGTGAATGCTACATTTGGTATTAAATATTTTGCAATAAAAAACTATGAATAATTTATTTTTGATTTAAGAAAAACATGAATAATAATTTTCATAAGAAATTTTAAAAATAGTCATTGTTAAGATTTAAAATAAAAATTTTTTTCCATATTTTTTTAAATTAATCATCTAATTTGCAAAATATGCTTTCAACCTAAATGTTTTGTTAGTGTCAGTTGTTGTTGGGTAATGTCAGTTACAGTTTGTAATTAATTACACATGCAATTACGCAATTTAATGTAATTGTAATTACAATTGCATTTAATTGCCTAATTAAATTTTTCAATTATAATTACTTTCAACTATTTGTAACTGCAATTGAGATTTTTTCAATTACATATTACATGTAATTTGAAATTGAAAAATTACAATTACAACTTCTTCTAATTGTAATTGTAATTTTACTTGTAATTTGTAATTGAAAAAAATCAGTTATAATTACATGTAATGGATAAATTTAAGGATAACAATAGAATTTTGTTCAATTAAAAGTAATGATTATTCCCTAATTACAATTACAATTTCTGTTAATTTTAAATTGAAAATTTCCAATTACAACTACATGTAATGTGTAATTAAATATTTTCAGTTAGTTATAATTAGTTGTAATTGACTTGAATTCCTGATTTAAATTACAATTACTTGTAATGTGTAATGGAGAATATGCAATTACACATTACTTGTAATTGAAATGTAATTAAATCTCCAGATGTCTGGGTAGTAAGAATAAGCAAACTTGATCCTATAAATTAAATATTCTGTATTTGTATTTAAATGTTGCTGGACTGTACTGCCGAAATTTCAGTCGTAAAAAGAGCGGCCAGCTGGCTGACTATATAAGAAAGATTGCCGATTGTGTACCGACAGCAAAGGGGCAATAAGCTCTATTTGAAGTCCAGATTGGTTTGCGAATGCCGAACATCTCTAGATTAAATGGCGAGTTATTTCAGCCTAGATCTGGTATCGAGAGGTTTATTTGGCCTCAGTATCATTGCCAGAAGACTGCAATCTTACTAAGACGCAATAGTAAAGTGTAGTTAAATTATTGGGGGCCGATGTTGATTTTGAATAAAACACAAATTATTTAGGAAATTATAGTTATTTCTTTTTATTTTGATAATGTTGGTATGGTTCAATTATGTATGGAACAAAACACCAGCCAAATGGTCGCCGCGACCTCGACGGCACACCTCCATCCGATGCTCCAAATTTTCGATAACGCTGAGCCATAATTGAGTTTCTATGCCGTTAATGTGCCGAATTATCTCATCCTTTACCTCTTGAATTAATGCTGGCTTATCGATGTACACCTTTTCTTTCAAATAACCCCAAAGAAGAAGAAACGGTGTCAAACCACATGATCTTGGCGGCCAATTTACATCGCCACTACGTGAGATAACACGGCCATTGAATTTGTCGCGCAAAAGAGCCATTGTTTCGTTAGCTGTGCGGCAAGTGGCACGGTCCTGTTGAAACCACATATCGTCCACATCCATATCTTCCAGTTCGGGCCATAAAAAGTTCATTATCATCTCACGATAGCGAACACCATTCACAGTAACTGCGTGATCGGCCTCATTTTGGTAAAAATACGGCCCGATGATGCCGCCAGTTATAAACAGTCACTCTTAGTGGGTGCATTGGTTTTTCGACAATCACTCTTGGATTATCATTCGCCCAAATGCGGTGTTTTAATTATCCCGCTTTCAATTCATAGTTTGTCTTTTCTCAAACCTTTCGGTGAAGACTGTCGGTACTGGCTGTTGGTTTAGTATGATTGGCGTTTCGATGCAAAGACATCAATCAAGCCGCGTTTAATATATTACTATTTTAAAGGCGAAAGGTATGACAACAGTATTTCACTTACTGTCGGAGCAAATACAATCAATTTGATATTATATTTTATCATTACTTTAAAACAACGGCATCTGTTGCCCAACTTTGTTAAAAATATCCCACTTTCAAAAATAAAAGGCTGCTTTTTCTCCACTTTCTCTCGTAAATATAATAATTTTGCGGAAAAAGTATCCTATATTGGAATAAGGATACTACGGTACCTCCTCACAAAATTTTGTTAAAAAACAAATCCATGATACGAACACAGACAGGCAGGAAATGAGTTACTGTTTTATTATATGTAAAGATTACATTTTTTTTTACCAAGATTGATGCCATAAAATCTTTCCATTGTAAAGTTTCTTTTCAATGGTATTGGCATGTTTGATTAATATTGTTTTTAAAATTTTATATGAACAAAAACTGCATAACAGCTTAATAGTTGAGGTACATATATGATGACTCGCAGGTAAAGGCGCTCGTTAATTCAATAAAAGTTACAAAAACAATTTTTATATTGACCAAGTTACTTCAACACTGCTCTAATATATGTATAGTGAAAACAAACGCAAGGACAAACTTTAATGATTAAAACTTACTACACAGTCACTATAAAAAATATAATAAAAAGGGATTTAAACATTTTTTTTATATTTTTAACACAAAGCTTTGACATGGGAAGCAAAAAAAAAGGTTTAAAAATAAATACATCAACTTTTATTTAAACCCATTCAAGCGTTTACGATTATTGAATATACATACATATATTGTCGTTTGTATGTTACACAGTGACGGTCAAAATATTAGCAGGACTGTTAAGTTTTATAATTTATATAAATTTTATAAAAACTTAAGTATTGTTTTTTATAAATTATATGTTTTTCTTTTATTCGGAATATCTCTCCGTAATAAAATTAAAAATATTTTTATATCCTTCACCACAGATGGAAAGGGTGCATATAAGATTGTCATTCCATGTGTAATTGCTTCAATATTCATTTTCGACCTCATAAAGTATATATATTCTGGATCTTTATACATAGAGAAGTTGATTAAGCGATGTCCGTCTGCCCGTGTTCGGGTAGTAATGTCATTTGTCAAGGCACCAGAAGATATACAAAAAATTTAAGCACACCAATCTGTCAGGCAAAGTTTCGAAAATTTTCGGGTTGCAATTCAGCAACATCGCATCATTTCTTTGGAGGCTGTGGGCCAAAAACCATGCCCACCTATATTTTTTAACATTTTTTTTTTTAAATTTTTTTTCGGCTGTAATGATTCTGTTTTGCTTTTTTTTTGTCAAAAAAATATTAGACCGCGAGAGGTAGATCGCAAGGGGTGCAAACAGATCTAGGGGGATCAATAACCCCCTGCGAGGGGCAATTTTTGTTTGCTTTTAGGTTGGTAGGGATTTTCTGCTTTGATTGGTATTAAAGACCTTTTTAGAAATATTACACATATAGGTAGCCAATGGACCCACAGGGTACCCACTGGTAAATAGAAGCAGTTAAAATAAACATAGGAATTCAATATGAGGAAATTTTAAGGATTTTTGTTTGCTTTAGTCTGACCATTCTAACTCAATATAGACTGGAGAAAGGTCGTAAATTAAAAAAAAAACATTTCAATAAAATTAAAAAAAAAAAAATATAACTAAAAAAAATTAAAAAAATTTTTTCTTTTAAATATTTACCAAAAACTGTACAAAATATTTTCAAAAAGAAATTTTTACAGAAATTTATCCAAAAAAAAATTTTTTAAAAATTTTTTTATATATTAAAAGGTTTTTGATAAATTAAAAAAATTTTTGAAACAAATTTTGAATAAATTTTACAAAAAAAATTTCAAAAAAAAAATATTCTTACAAACAATTTCCGAAATATTAAAAAAAAAATTTCAATATTTTTTTGAAAATGAAAATCATGACTAGCATATTTTTAATATTAAGAATATACATACATATGTACATATTTACATTTTTAATATTAAGAATATATATACATATGTACATATTTACATATATAGAGTAACATATTTTTTTAAATACGTTTGATTTTTAAATAGACATAGACAACATCAGGATACCGACTACAAACTGTCAAAAATAAAATACAAACGTTTATGGGTAAACGATTATTTTGAAGCCTGCAAAGCTACATGGCTACACGACCACCGTTGTGGCTGTCGTCAACTAAGTATAATTTCTATTTTATTCAACAAAAATGTCACAAAATTGTAAATTACAAATTCATATAAAAACAACAAATTTTGGAGGAAATATTTATAATTTTTTGAAAAAGTTATTTAATTTTATAAAAGCAAAATAAGTTTTTTCTCATACGACTTTTTTTAATTTATGTAAAGAGTCAAACATATGGATAATCCTGTACATGTCTGTACAAATAAAATCTCCGTGGTGAAGGGTATAGAAGATTCGGTACGGCCGAATATAGAACTTTTAATTGTTAAAAGCATTGGTTTGATTTGCAGTCCACCGCTTTGCGTTGTAAATGTGTAAATGAATATATTTTTAAAGTTTGATTTTAATATTTTTAAAATCAGCGTGCTGTAGCTTAAGTGGTTAGCACGTTGAGTGGTCACGAGTTCAATACTCAGCCATGGCAACATTTTTCTTTATAATAATGCATATCACAGCGCCCTCCTTCGCCGGTATTACTACATAGCACTAAATCGCGGCGAAGTAAAATAATTGTAAATTGGCTATGCTAACTTCAAACTAATTCGCCTAAATAACACCAGAGGCGCTGCAACACTGTTCTAAAAATAATCATAACGTGCAATTGCAGTTTTGCCATACGTGAAGCTTTACAATCACACTAACCATCTGTCTTATCTACTATTATTCCTTTCCAAAGGAAGTAACAGAGTCAATGTGTAGGCATTAACTGCCTGAGTGTTACTTCTAAATATTTTGAAATATTAAGCCAATTATGCAAAAAAATTAAAGTCTACTTTATTTCAAATTCGAGTAGATTTTATTTATTTTGCATAAATTTAGGAATAAATGTTAGCTTTAAATTCTTTTTTCCACAACTGTGTATTACTTACATATAATTGTGTATACTTACATACATATACATATCTGCAGTATTTACTTTTATTATATTAGTTGCCATGAATGCTCTTTTAGATTTGGATTAAGGAAATATATGTAGTTATACATATATATTACATACAATTAACAATATTGGATTATGTGTGTATTAGTTTAGATAAATACTGCAAAAAAAAATTCAACATGTTTCATGCTGCAGATGAGGCAATTATTTTAATGCCATCAAATTAATTATTTATTTATCCAATAATATTTTAGTTATAATTATAATTATTTTTTTTTTATTTAAATAGGCTAGTGTGAGGGGTTGTGGGATCGATTCCCGCAGAGCCTGGATGTTTCACTAGAATGAGTAAAGATCTTGGCTATTATGCTCCATAATTTAAGTTAGAATATAATTTGTAATTGCATTGCAACATTTAAGATTTTGCTCAATTTAAAAATATTAACAATACATGAAGCAAAAAAATAAAAATAATAATGGTAGTGGACTAGTGGCCCTACACATAAACCACTACGCCGCACAGAGCGGTATTTTGCCCATCTAGCCGGACATTAGGGCAAAAATAAAATTTTAGAAATTTAAAAAAATTAAGTACGCAGCTTGGCAGAGCGCAAAATTTTGCATCGAGGGGTTTGCTTGAGATTTATCGTTTTGGGACACTGATAAAATCAGAAAAGTTGAGTAAATTGCATACGTTTTTATTGCCTTTTTACGATTCTAAAAGTTAGGCAATATATTTTTTGTGGCTAAGCGAAATAAGAATTTGTTTAGATTTTCTTTTCTGTGAAAGGCTATATTAACAGCTACTTATATTACTTTTTAGAAAAATTTTATTTAGAATTTTTATAGATGAAAATTTGGTTCGAAATTAAAAAAGAAACATTTTTTTGGACAAAAAAGTGAAAAGGTTTTTGAGAGTGAGGGCAATCGCGATCCTACTATAACATTTACGAGCTCTACTTTTAGATTGGAGAAAAAACGGTGCCCGTTTTTGAGTTATTTTTTTTTTTTTTTAATTTTTAGCAAATTTCAACTTTTTTCTGTTTTTGCTGTTTGGTAGATACGACTAAGAGCCGTTTTATTGGTCATACAATTTTTTTGGTTTCTAAGTTTTTTTAATTGTTATTATTTTAAATAAATTTTTTGTTCCTAATACTAATATAAATAAAATAAGTTATAAATAAGTTATTATCTATACATATCTATAAAACTGCTATTTTCTGCCTGTCTGTCTGTTTGTGTTCGCATCACATAAAAACTACTAGATGAATTTTAATAAGATTCTATGGAGAGGTACCTTAGTATTGTGTTTTAAATATAGAATATTTTTTTCCCTTAAAAATATCTCATTACCAAGAAAGAGAGAGAGAACAAGTAGTGAACGTAAGCAATTTTACGATTCAATGGTTCCGCACATTAGGCACCACCTTTGTTTTTATCTGTGGGTACTTTAAAAGACTATTTACAGTATTCTATATAGAGCCTATGTTTCTGGGTAATTACCCAGGGATGGGTACCTTTATATAAAGTTATTACATAAACCATATCTGAAGCACTATAAAAGTGAGAATCTTAAAGTGGATTATTTTTAAAGCAAAATAAGGACGCTGACTAAGTGGCGGGCACAGCTAGTTACGAACAAAATAATTATTATTAATATTAAATAGCATAAAGTAATAAATTACAATAATGACTTTTATTAATATTCTTCTCTCCGATACCCCCGGGGGTTCCAAATGTCACTGCAGGAATATGGCAAATGCTTCGACGCGGTCCACTCGGGGAAAATAGGGGCACCAGACGCTAGGGTTCCTAGAGCCTAAATCTGGAAGAAAAGGTCTGTGAGTAAAATCACGGGTTCTCTTCGAGGCCCGACCAGCGCCCAAAGGACTGGTACCACGGGAATTGGTGGCCCCACAGAGAGCATATCCTCTCTGTGACCGGTTATTGGTGAGGTCCCCTTCGGGGGTACACGTGATGGCTGTGGTTTAAGATCGATTAAGTAGGTAAGGTGCAATGTCGATCAAGTGTGCTGTTGCACTCTCAACAGACGGAGTTTGGATAGTCTCCAAACCCCTAAGCATGAGGTTATAATAAGGATCTAGGCTTGCCTTGGAAAGGCTTGCCATATTATATAAATTGCTACTCATTGTGACTGTATCACACACAAAAAGCGATTGGTGGCAATCGTAAAGTGTTGTTATACTACACAATGGGGGCGCTAGTCTACGCCTGAGTTTCACTCGGTGGTAAGACCACCGTGAGGTTAGGCCGAGTATGGCAGGTAATCACGTTAATCTTGTTCCACAATTCTTCTCTCCGAAATAAAAGCTTAAAAATTAATATTATTTGGAAATTAGCAAAAAAAAAAAAAAAAATTAAAAAAATTCACATGGACGATTCGGAGAGTATGATTGGAGGGATACCTCCCCCTGTTCATAAAAGCTTAAAAATTTGTATGGTAATATTAAATTAAAATTTCTTTTTGGAGTTTTTAAATTGAAAATCGTTTAGTTTTTCACTCAGAAAAGATATAAATTTTATATTTTTCCACAATATTTGGAATTTTGCCCGCTAACTACAGACAAAATTCAAAAAAATCTGCTGCAAATTGTCCTTAAGATGTTAAAAAACTGGACCATGGTACCAAAAAATCTAAAATGTATAATATTTGAAAATCGAACAATTTGAATTTGAATCGAATCGAACAAATTGAAGAAATGCCCAGCTCTATGCAGAAGAAATTGCTGGTGCAAGGTATCTAATTTTGAGGCAACATAGCGCCACCCCTGGTAATTGGATGGTATCCAACTTTAAAACTTAAGCTTATATACTCCTCTGTTATGCTCATGTCAAATTTTGGATAAATCTGCCGAGCGTTTTACAAATGATTTCGTTATTTCCAAAATATTTTGATTCTGCCCCACTGTGCACTTGTGGTATGACATCACAAATTCATTTGAACGAATTAAAAAAATTAGTAAAAATTAGAAAAAAATTAGGACCTTAAAGTGCATTGCTTGTAATTGAGAATGAGTGTTTGTATATTAATGCCAATGCCAACGGAACTGTTCCGATCTCAGACATGGACAGGGGAGTTCGATGTGAGCAGTCAATATCAGGAAATCTGTGTGATATGCAGAAAGTAGCAGCTACTTTTTATTTAATCTAGATTAAGTGCATTATTCCACATTGTTTCTTTTCATAAATATAATTTGATTACAAACCCTTTAGTTAAGCGCTAATTTTTTTTTCCCAAGACTAGTGTTTTTCAAAATATTTTACAAAATAAACATTCGTTTGTCTGACAGTGAAAGCAAACTACAAAGAAAAAGAAAACAGTCTTTCATTCTGTATTATTTACAAGCAAAACACTTCTCTATCTTTCACTGAGTTTTATTTACAATAAGGTTTTTGTTCTATTTTTCAAAGTTTAAGACAGTCAAAGCGTAAAATATGTTTTCGTTTTTCTTTAAATAAATCACCATGAAATAGAATCTTTAACGAAAGGAAAAGAAAAATTTAAAAAAATTGAATAGATGAAATAGATGGAAAAACAAGAAAACGGATTTGAATTCTAACTAACAACAAAGCAGCAGCAATAGTAGCAGCAACAGTAGCAGTAGCAGCAGCTCGTATTGTTGGAAATAACACTCAACTATTTTCCACTTCGAAAGAATTTTTTCTTCTCACGCCCAAAATATCTATTTATCGCTTGTGTTGTTTTCATTTTTGTTGTAGTTGTAGTAGTGGTTCTTAATGCATATTTTCCAATGTTGGTAAAATAGTTGGTTGGATGGTTGGATGGCTGGCTGCCTGACTGACTGGCTGGCTGGCTGGCTGGCTGGATGGTAAAATAATTGAATGTTTGCATTTTTTGTTTTGTTTTTGCTAAAACAGAAAGTAAAAACAGTTTCAACAACTTAAAGCACTTTCGGTTAAATGGCTCAAATGCTTTGCTTTTCTTGATCTGCCCTTTTTTTTGTTCTTTATTCTATCTTTTGCTTGTTTTCTCTCTATGGCGGAAATGGAAAGACATTTGCAAACAAATATAATTTATCTTTTATCATTTGTTCTCGTACAGTTTTACTTAAGAAGTAACGAAAACCATAAGAACGAAAAGTATAAAAAGACAAACAAAACAAAGTAGCTACAAAAATGAAGAATTGTTATTTTATAAAAAGGGTTTCTCCATAGGGAGGGGAGGGTAGGGTAGAAGAAAACTTTAAATAAAAGATATATGTGAGATACTATTATTATTATTATTATTATTATTAATGCAGAGGGGATATCGAAGCAGACTGCTTCCTTAGTGGGTCTATATTCGACCCTTTTCTGTTCTCAATAATTGTAGGCAGCCGATATGTAATTTATGGAAACCTTAGGTTCACGTAATACCACCAGCTTTTAGTCTTAACTGTAGTGATTTTACGCTGTCGACAAGTAACTGTTAGGCTCTCTCTCATCACTTAGTATATAGTAATTGGTAGAATTTGTTCAAGGCTTAGATCCCCCATGGCGGCCACATTTAACAAGTTTCTGCCCGTGGTCCTAAGTGTTACGCTAGTCAGTGCTGTGTCTGGAAGAGGCAAATATTGTCTTCTTCGATTTTCCTCTAGACGATAAGTTTCGATAACCTGAAACTAACGCGGTTATCCAGCTTAAGGTACCTCAATTATATCTGAATATAATACTGTTCTTCCTGCCAAGGAGCTCTTTGAGCAGCATTCAGTTCTGCCTACATGTAGTGGCAACTTTTTCTGTTTTAGTGAGTTCATTCATTGTAGGACCTTCGCTTGAATTAGGCCATTTTACAGTGCTACTCTGGGTTTTTTTTCTGCTGCTTAATTCCCAGTTGTGCCTATGTGTTCTTTAACGCACGTCGACGTTACCTCATCCTCACCGAGGTACATCTGTTAAGTTTTAAAAAACATTCCAGCAGTAGATTAGAGTACCCGTTCACTTACCTCATGCGTTTTATAACCGACTGGTTGCCAAGTGAAATGATAATCTTCCTTCCATTTTTTTTCATAATTTTATTTGTATCTTCAATATTTTTGCACTAACAATAATTACTCATATCTTAAGTCTAAAATAAAAATATACTTTTGAAGTCCAGCCAGTGTTAAGCCTGGTACTCTGTTCAGTTTTTCATGCGGAATGCTGTCAAACTACATACATAAAAAATTTGTATGAAAAAGTCATGAAAAAATGTTGCTGAAGTAGTACTCTGTTTTTACTGTGAAAAATCATTGAAATGTTTCTGGCAACATTTTATCAAAGCTGTGAAATAAAGCAAATGGGCATTATTTCATGCGAAATTTTTCAAACAACAGCTGATCACCTGGCTTTTGTTAACATTTGTAAAACAATGTGGATAATCGCGAGATAGACACCACATTTTAAATGTCAAATTTTCCCTGTGAAATAATAAATGTTGCTAAACATTTTTCACAAATTCGAACGGAGTACTAGGCTCTAGACAATAATAATGTTTGTTTCACGGATTTTGCAATCATTTGCGGGTCATCCCTCTAATGTACGGCCAAGAAAAGCAGTATCTCTTCTTTTTAGTCGAATGTAACCAGGTTCATACAGCATGTTACGTGCCAAAGGGTTTGGATGAGATTCAAGCCTGTTTAGATATGTGACTTCATGTTTCGCTATTTCTGCTTTGGCTGATGGCATGATTGGCTTTGGCTGATAGTATCTTATTTTAGCGCCTTCGAATTTTTTCTACATTGCTAGCTGAGGCATAAGTGAATCCCATAACACCAAATTGGTTTGAGGATCGACTTGTACAGTAGAAGTTTACAATCTAAGCTCAGGGTGGAGTTTCTGCCAGTAAGTCAATTTAGTTGTACTGCTTTTAATTTCATTTGTGTTAACTTGAAATCTATGTGGTATCATTTGGTTATTTATGCAAAGCATAAGTCCCTCGCTGTGTAAAAGTTATGTGAGCACATTTTTGTTCATTCTCTTTTATTCTCCATTTTTCTAACCATTTGTCCAAATTGTGGTCTTGTAAAAGTTGTGACGCTACTTGGGCGCTTTCATGAATACTTAAAAAAGCTGTCGGCAATTGTTGATGTATGGACTCGGGTGCTAATTGGCATATTTGATGTGTACAGTAAATATAAAATTGGTCCCAAAATACTACCTTGGGGAACTCCGGCTTCAATGAGCTGTGGCGAGCTTAAAAAATCACATTCTTTTAGTAAAAACTTGCGATTCGTTAAATAATCTTTTAAGAGCTTATACAAGTTTTCGGGCAAGTTCAGCTTTAGCTTAAATATTAGGCCTTCGTGCCAAACCTGGAACCTGGAATGCTTGAGAAACGTCGATAAAAAGCACAGAACAGTATTTTTTTTCTTCAAGGTTCTTTTTAATTACATTTACTAATCTGTAAGATGTTGTTGGATCGTACTATGTTGTTTTCTAAAGCCGAATTGTACATTACTTTCAGCAGGTGCACACTACTTTCGAGCAGGTTATCACACGCATGCAGCAGCCCAAGCAATTCTGCCAGGTAAACGGAAACTTTAACTCTGCCAAATTACCTCAATTGGTTGTGTTGCTACTGTGCACGTTGCACAACACAGACACGCAATCATTTGAAGGAGAATTTTGGCCACATAAACACAGATGCATAAGTTATTATGGGTCACATCATCAATGTTTAAATCAAAAATTCTAAAAACTGGCGGTTTGTATTCCACATCGATAAGTATCTCCAGCAGCAAAAAAATTTTCAAAAATTATTCCTGTTACGAGTTGTGTAAATTAAATAATGAGACTGACTTTTTAGAGTTCTAGTCCCAAGGCAAAACTGGCGACATGGCACGTAGGGGGCCAAATGAATAAACATCTGATACGCGTCAAGATACAAGAGTAAATGCACGCGAGCTAAAAACAGGAATGAAATAATCGTCCTCTGCGCTGCGTGGCTTCCCAGGGTAGTTATTTTGAAGGAAACAATGTGAATATGTACATAATTTAATTTCAATAAAAAAATTATAAAAATTCAGTCTCATTAGTTAATTCACACATCTCGTATAATGTAACTGTGAAGCAACTATAAGCATCTTAACTGCCCACGAACTGTTGTAATCTACCCGTGCTCATTTTAAAACCCGTTAAACAAATGTGTGTGTGATTAATCATTATGGCAATCATGTTACAGCATTTTTTCCTTCCTAAAATAATGTTGTTTGTATAAAATAAATTTTTCCTTCAAAGGTTATTCAAGATAATGTTTGTAGAATTGAATATCATGTGTTATAATCTGTGGTATTCTTTTGATTAAAAAATTAATGAAATTTATACAGGATGGATTGGATTAATATTCATGAACACGTAGAGCAGCTAATGTATCACTGCCGTGATAAGCATCCTGGTTTCTTAATATAGAATAACCATTTTCATCTAAAGGCATTAGCACACAGCGGAAAATGCTATATTTTTCATAATTACATGTCTTACAGTGCCATAGTGCCAACCTACTGGTGCTGGTTAGATTATTTTTTTTTTAATTTTTTAATTATTTATATTGTTATATTTTTAATGACTTTCTCATGTCGATAGTCCAAAAAAAAAATTTAACTAATTCTAGCTTGTGCTACACGCAAAAACATGTTTATAATATGGTCGCCAAAACCATCTTGAGTTATATTCATTTTTCACAGCTTTTACTCCACTTTCTCTTGGAAATAAGAAATAAAATATTCTATATTGGAATCAGGGTACCAAGGTACCTCCTCACAAAATTTTGTCAAAATCCATCCAGTAGTTTTTACGTAAGGCGAACGCAGACAAACAGACATAAAAAAGAACAGACGGGAAATATGTTGCTGTTTTATTATATGTATAGATAAATAAAACATTCAATAAATTGTTTATATTTATATATATTTTTTAAATAAATACCATACATGGGACTAATTAATTATATTGAGTAATTAATTGGCAATTTCATTAGCATTGAATTGTAAGTAATGCTAATAAATTTTTTTTCATTACCATTGTTTTCATTGATGGTAATGCTTTTTAATGAAAAGGTTTCATTAGTAATTATTTAAAATGCAAAATCATTACAATTATCCAATGATTTAATTATATTAAAGCATTATCATTATTGGCCACATTTGTAATCAACTTTTTGCAGTGAAAAAAAAAAATGCGGAAAATTGTATATTTATTTTATGTTTTCAAAGAAGTCCCACCTTCATTCCCAAATTATGTCAATTTTTTTCCTATAAAAACAAATAACAATCAGAAAAAAATAAAAATAATTTCTGAAAATTTTAATGACAAATTTTTAATCCATTGGAGAATGCTTTTTTATTTATTTGTTTCCCTTGAATAAGACCAATTTGTAAGCGTAGTATGAATTTTAAAAACTAGCGTGAGTTCAATAGTAGTAAAGGCCTACATGGACTTACTTGTGTATTTAGTAAAAAATTCATATAAAAGTAGTAAAGTCACTATCTGCGGCGAACAACGAAATCCTTGATAACTTATTGGCATCCTAGAATTTTCCAGTTTTGCCCAAAGTCCTCCAGGTTTTTTTTTTATGGGCCCTCAAAAATGTATGGCCTCGATGTCATTTTTGCAAAAAAATGATCATTTACTCATATTTTGCAAACCGTTTGAAATTTTGATATACTCTCTGAGGCAAAGTTGTAGCTCTTGTCATAAAACACAAAAATCTAAAATCAAAAAAACTTCATCTTCAAGGTCAAAATCGCAAAAAACCATTTTTCCCTTGTTCAGGTCCATAGGTAGCAAACCGTTGAAAATTCAAGGAAACAATCAACTACAAAAATGAACTTAAGATCTCAATAAACAACTTTCTAGAACATATGAACTTCCTAGGAATGATTCTTAATACCGTTAAAAAATTTTCGGGAAATTTTTCACTTTTGCGGCTACCGAAGCGCTACCTAAACGGTGTTAGAATCATTAGGTCCTAGGAATGATTCTTAATACCGTTAAAAAATTTTCGGGATATTTTTCACTTTTGCGGCTACTTAAGCGCTACGTAAACGGAATGATTCTTCCTAGGAATGATTCTTCCTAGGAAGTTCATATGTTCTAGAAAGTTGTTTATTGAGATCTTAGGTTCATTTTTGTAGTTGATTGTTTCCTTGAATTTTGAACGGTTTGCTACCTATGGACCTGAACAGGGGAAAAAAGGTAAAAAAAATTTAATTTTTTAAAGTTTTTTGCGATTTTGACCTTGAAGATGAAGTTTTTTTTGATCTTATATGTTAACAAGTTTTGTTCTTTATGACAAGAGCTACAACTTTGCCTTAGAGAGTATATAAAATTCCAAACGGTTTGCAAAATATGAGCTTGAGGAAATAATCATTTTTTTGCAAAAATGACATCGAGGCCACACATCTTTGAGGGCCCATAAAAAAAACCTGGAGGACTTTGGGCAAAACTGGGAGACAGGGGTCTTTTTTTTGGTCTTTTATCACGTAGTGGTGTCCGTATATGGTTATTTTTTTCCGTGTTGCACTGTGTAATCATATTCAAAAATGTATTAATAAGCAGTGTTGCATTAAACATGTGTTTTGTCAGTGTATCTGCAAATTTTGGCAACGGATGAAACATAATGTTTTCTGATGGACTAACTGCCACTTGCATTCAGTTTATTTCATTGCAAATTGTTAACTTTTTTAAGTTTCTGGATTTTTCTATAAAAATATTAGTTGATTATTGCATTATCTGCACCATTTTAAAGAATTTTTATGAGTTTTTTAAATTCATCCGACTAGAAATGGGTTAATGTTTGTTTACTTTATTTGTACTTACTAAAACCTACTGCGATCATAAATTTTTGTTTTATATGAACAATGATTTTTTCATCAATTATAATTAGTAATTATACGATTTCATTACATTTTCATTACCATTGGTAAAAACAATTGTTATTAAAATAAATCAGTAGTATTAAATGGTAGTTAAATTTTTTTTCATTGTTATTATTTCAAATAATGCCAATAAAAATTCAATGCCAATGAAAAAATCCCAAGTATGATAAATACCAATAAACTCCGACGACTAAAACAAAAAATAATTAATTTTTTATTACGTACGAATGAATTTTACTTATTTATAGAACTTTAGTTGTGGTTTGAAGTTTAGAAAAAATTGTATGGAACAAAGTAATGTTACAAACAACTAAATTTTGTTCATCGCAACCATATATTGTTACAGAGAACATAATTTGGTTCCTGTGTGAAACAAATTAACATCTTGTTACTGGCATTATCAAAGCAAGGTGCTTTTTTCGGGGAGGGTTTAAGTCGGTTATTGCACTTTAAATATCACTTAATTTAGTTCTTAGGGGTAGTATCCTCTCCTAACATCACTTAATATATTTGGAGTAAAAACTATTTTCAAATGTCCAACAAATAGATTGCATTTTTCGTTTTGATTTTTGCCCAGTGGTAATGTTAATGTTTTCACATGCATGCCGTATTAATTAATCTAATTGTGGATTTTGGTCGGACTCTGCTATGGATTTGTTTAGGAATGCTACTCTTCGAGATTCCATAACTCTTAGCAGTTTCGTGCAGTTGACGAGATCTGTGTAATTGCCACTCCCTTCAAATATTTATATTTCAATATTTTAAACAAATTTTACATTATAATTTTAAATCAATTTCATGTTTAAACAAGCAAGAGTGCTATATTCGGCCATGCCCCATATACCCTACGCCATAGTAATGTTAAATATTCCCTTACTCTTTTATGTTTCGCAATTTCACAATAATATATATTCGGTTTTTACTTTTATGATTTTCAACTTCATTATTAAAAATATAATATAAGGATATAGACAATTTTTTAATTTTATCGAATTTTTTTTGTAAAAATTTTATCGAAAATTTTTAAATTTTTTTTTGTAAAAATTTTATCGAAAACTTTTTGTAAAATTTTATTAAATTTTACTGAAAAACTTTTTAAATTTTATAAATTTTTTTTTTAATTTACAGAAAACTGCTTGTAAAAGTTAGGACCTCCTGCATTATTTTTTGTAAACATTTTATCGATAATTTTTGTAAAATTTTTTGCAAAATTTTATTATTTTTTTTGTAAAAACTTTTATCGAAAATTTTATGTAAAATTCTTATCGAAAATGTTTTGTAAAAATTTTATCAATTTTTTTTTTAAGTTTTATCAAAAATTTTTCTTTTAATTTACAGAAAATTGTTTGTAAAACCTAGGTCCTTCCTGTAAAATTTTTTGTAAACATTTTATCGATAATTTGTGAAAAAAATTATTATTTTTTTTGTAAAACTTTTATCGAAAATTTTATATAAAATTTTTATCGAAATTTGTTTGTAAAAATTTTATCATTTTTTTTTTAATTTACAGAAAATTGTTTGTAAAAGTTAGGACCTTCCTGCATTATTGTTTGTAAATTTTTTTCGATGATTTTTGTAAAAATTTTTTGTAAAATTGTATTATTTTTTTTTATGTAAAACTTTTATCGAAAATTTTATGTAAAAATTTTATCAATTTTTTTTAATTTTATCAAATTTTTTTTAATTTACATAAAATTGGTTGTAAAAGTTGGACCTTTCTGTAAAATTTTTTGCAAATATTTTATCGATAATTTGCGTAAAAAATTTTTTGTAAAATTTTATTATATTTTTTTTTTGTAAAACTTTTATCGAATATTTTATGTATAAATTTTATTAAAAATTTTTTGTAAAAATTTTATCAATTTTTTTTTTAAATTTTATCAAATTTTTTTTTAAATTTACCGAAAATTGTTTGTAAGAGTTAGGACCTTCCTGTAAATTTTTTTGTAATAATTTTATTGATAATTTTTGTACAATTTTTTTTGTAAATTTTCATTATTTTTTTTTGTTGTAAAACTTTTATCGATTATCATTAAATTTTATAAATTTTTTTTTTTAATTTACAGAAAATTTTAAAAGTTAGGACCTTCCTGTAATCTATATTGCGTTAGAATGGTCAGGGTGCTCACTGGGAACCAGGAGCAGGGTTTATCGGCTACCACTATGTGTATAGCTTTCTGTAAAGGCCTTTAAAACAAATTAAAGAAGATAATCCCTACCAGCCTAAGAACAAGCAAAAGTCAGTTATTGATCACCCGAGATACATATGCACTCCATGCGATCTATTGGTCGCGATCTTATATAGAAAAAAAAAATAATAAAAAAAACAACTTGAAAATATATAGGTGGGCGTGGTTTTTGGCCCACAGCCTCGAATGGAAAGGTCGAAACTAAGCCTGGCATCTGCCAGATGGTGGGATTAAATTTTCTGTATCTCTTCTGGTGCCTTGGCAAAGTTGAATAGAGACGGTCGGATGGACATCGCTTAACGAAGTTTTTTTTTGATATAAGCATTCAGAATATATATACCTTATGGGAGCGGGAATGAATATTGTGGAAATTACAAACGGAAGGACAAACTTATATATACCCTTTTCCACCTGCGGTTAAGGATATAAAAATACGAAATAAGTGTAATAACTTGTATGCACATTTTTCAAATAAATCGAATTAAAACCTTTAATATCTCCATATAAAGTAAAATTAATTTAAACCAATTTAATAGAAAAGGGCTAAGAGATTCCGGAGCAATCCTACTTGTTTGAGTTAAACTTGAACTTACCTGATTTATTTAATTCCTCTCACATTAATTTTAAAAATGAAAATTAAATTAATGCAATAGATGTTGAAGAAAAATATCACTCTTTAAATAAATCATTATTTAAGCGAATAGTAGTCACGATACATCCATCGCACTTTAAAGAAAACAAATTTGATGCGCTTTAAAATATTTTCATTCCGCGTTAAAATTGCATGTTTATGTTCTTTTTATATTTTAGTTTTTCTGTTCTTTTCTTTGCGAAATGCAAACACGATTTTGTTTTGTTTTCCAACTAAATTTATAACGAGTGATTTTTTAAGAGCTTGAGAACTTTTTTTTTTAAAAAACGCATAAAATTTGCAAAATCTCATCGGTTCTTTATTTGAAACGTTAGATTGGTCCATGACATTTACTTTTTGAAGATAATTTCATTTAAATGTTGACCGCGGCTGCGTCTTAGGTGGTCCATTCGGAAAGTCCAATTTTGGGCAACTTTTTCGAGCATTTCGGCCGGAATAGCCCGAATTTCTTCGGAAATGTTGTCTTCCAAAGCTGGAATAGTTGCTGGCTTATTTCTGTAGACTTTAGACTTGACGTAGCCCCACAAAAAATAGTCTAAAGGCGTCAAATCGCATGATCTTGGTGGCCAACTTACCGGTCCATTTCTTGAGATGAATTGTTCTCCGAAGTTTTCCCTCAAAATGGCCACAGAATCGCGAGCTGTGTGGCATGTAGCGCCATCTTGTTGAAACCACATGTCAACCAAGTTCAGTTGTTCCATTTTTGGCAACAAAAAGTTTGTTAGCATCGAACGATAGCGATCGCCATTCACCGTAACGTTGCGTCCAACAGCATCTTTGAAAAAATACGGTCCAATGATTCCACCAGCGTACAAACCACACCAAACAGTGCATTTTTCGGGATGCATGGGCAGTTCTTGAACGGCTTCTGGTTGCTCTTCACTCCAAATGCGGCAATTTTGCTTATTTACGTAGCCATTCAACCAGAAATGAGCCTCATCGCTGAACAAAATTTGTCACATTTGAACATTTCGAACCGAACACTGATTTTGGTAATAAAATTCAATGATTTGCAAGCGTTGCTCGTTAGTAAGTCTATTCATGATGAAATGTCAAAGCATACTGAGCATCTTTCTCTTTGGCACCATGTTTGAAATCTCACGTGATCTGTCAAATACTAATGCATGAAAATCCTAACCTCAAAAAAATCACCCTTTATGACCATGAAAAAAAGAAAACAAGGGTTTATTATATTTTAACGATCTATTTATGGCAGTTTTTAGTGCAAGAAAAAACTACTGTTGCTCAAAACACTTTTAATGAACTTTTTCTATGGGTTGTATTCAGAAACAAGCACATGATTATGGTGTAGCGAAAATTTATGGTCTAAGACTTCAGGAATAAATTAACGGTGGAAAATTATACAACAGAAATGTACGCGAAATTATAGTGCGATGTGAATAATTATGAAAATAATATGGCCGCAAATTTAACAATTTGCATAAAATTAGTTTTTATTTTGTTGCTGAATAGCGAAAATTTCACTAACAACGTGAAATAAATTGCTTTAGTCATACATACATAAATCTTTATTTTTATATCATAAAAAAATTTAAAAAAGTTTGTTTAAAAACTTAAAAATTTGAGCGATAAAATAATATTTTCAGCAAATGATGGGAATAAAAAAAAAAAAATAAATAAATTTTCCTTTCAAATAATGAGAATTTATTCTCTTAGCATTAGATATGGCGGGTGCGAAAAATAACTAACCTAAATATATTTAAGACAGTATGTACTGCAAAGATGGAACTTTTTCATAAAAATTGGTGTTACTTTACAGCACTTTTTTATGAACGGAAGTCAACAGAGCTTTCAGACCACCTAATACAAAAATAAATCAGTCAAGTGCGAGTTAGTCTCACACACGTAGGGTTCCGTACTATATTTAGTACGCCTTTAAAAAGTTGTTAATTTTTCATGTCTTATAGGGCTCCCTTTTCTTTTTAAAATCAAAGTCATATTCGCGAAAATTGCATCGCAATTGGAACACCCTTTAAATTTTAGGAATTGTTGTTATAACGGCCATGGTAATACACTTTCTACAAAAATATCAGGCCTACCTATTGCGGTTCAAAAAATTAAGGTAATATACGTGAAAAACATGTCACTGATGGATTACCCTTTAGTAATTAGTAATTGTTACAGTGTCCGAAGTACAACATCTATTGTAAACAATTCAAGAGTCTACCTATTACGGTTCAAAAAATAAGGCTATTTAAGTAAAAATCATGTCTCTGTCGGAACACCCTTTAATTTTTTTATTTGTTATAGTTTCCATAGTAATAAATCTCTTATAAAAACTTCAAGATTCTACTTATTATCGTTAAAAACTTAGGCCATATACACGCAAAGCACGTCACTCTCGGAACACCCCTTAATTTTAAGGTTTAATTTAATAGAACGCGAACATAGAGTTAATTACTGTCTGCAAATTTGAAGTGGTTGCCTCCTATAGCTCAAGAAATAAAGACATAACGGCAAATAACACCTAACTTTCGGAACACCCGATAAGTTTTAGTATTTATTGCTATAGTGGCCAAAGTTATACACCTTCTGTAAAAATTTCAAGAGTCTACCTATTATGGTTCAAAACTTAGGCCTTATACATGCAAATCACTCCACTATCGGAACACCCTTTAATTTTTAGGTTTATTTTTTTATACTTGTTTATATAGCGAATTTATAAACAAACACATATTTTTAGTGTATTCCTCCTACAGTTCAAGAAATAAACACATATCCGTTAGCCACCATCGAAGTATTCGGCTAATGTCGGCTAAAAATTTTAGCTGGTTTCATCAGCTAAGCTGGTATTTTTATTTAATTTGATATTACTTATTTTGAAATTGATAATTTTGAAATAAATTGCATCACCAAAGCACTATTATCAAGTGATTTTATAAACTTAAAACCACTATCACTCTATAAAGTGATTTACACAACAGGGTAAAATCACATTAAAATACTTAAAATGTAATTTTGAGAAATTTTTATTTGTTATATCTCACTATCTCGCATTAAAGGTGCGTGCGGTGTCTGATTCAGTACCTGCCATGATGGCCTAACCTAGTAGTCTTACCACTAATTAAAATTTTGACACAGCCTAGCGCCCTCATTGTACAATACAAGTATTGTAACAGAAGTAGCAATTTATGGATCATGGACCCATTTTCTAAGCCCTTGTTTAGAGGTATTTTGGAGACCATCTAACTCCTGACACTATTGGTGCCTTCTGTTGACAGTGCAACAACATAATTGACCAACCTTCCACCATCCCTGCATACATTGGTCCAAACCACATTCACCACGTGTATCCCGAAGGTTCACGTGTACAGAGATGGGCGGTTCTCTGTCGTTAGGACTCTGGTCGGGCTCGAAAGACCTATAGGCGCAGTTCTGTTCTTCCAGATACAGGTTTCAGGAACCCCGGAATGTGTTTCCCCCATATTCCCTGAAAGCACTGCGTCAAAGGAGTTAAACGGTAGATTGCAATGACAATTAGTGCCTCCGGTGGGGGGGTGTTATTAAAGGAGCGATATGTTTGGAATAAAAAATTGCCAAATTTGTATGTTAGTTTCTGCCTTAGACGGTTATATTTGCTTAGCCGCCTCTTTTTGATATGTATTCGGCTTTTAGTCGACTTGTAGCCGCTGCTGAGTATATTCTTGTTAGCCGCCGCCGGTGTTCATTTCATGTCGGTATGGGAAAGTAAAAAATTTCAACACTCTACCTATTAAAGATTTTTAGTTTTGGAATATTTGAAAGTTTGTTAGTCGAAATATTTTATTTACATACAGATAAAATATAAAGTCAAGCTTTAATTCGCTATAGGAAATAATATTTAAACGTAAAGGGTGTTCCGATAGAGACGTGTTATTCACGTATATGTGTTTATTTCTTGAACTGTAGGAGGCATATACATACTTAAAATTTACAAACAGTAATTAAAACTTAGTTCGCTACATAAACAAGCATAGAAATAATCCTAAGTATGGCCTAGTTTTTCAACCATAATGACAGATGGCATATTACTACAGCATAGTGACGTGATTTGCATTAATATGGCCTAATTTTTTTTAACAATAATAGGTAGACTCTTGATATACTTATAGAAAGGAATTGCCATGGCCGCTATAACAATCAATAAAATTATAGGGTGTTCCGACAGTGACATGATTTCGACTTACATATATAGCCTTATTTTTTATGAACCGTAAAAGGTATATTCTTGAAATTTTTACAGTAGATCGCCGCTGTAACAATTAAAGGGTGTCCAGCAATAACATGGTTTTGGACCGCAATTGGTAGGCTCCTGATATTTTCATAGAATGTCCTTATATGTATTTGAACTGTAATAAGCTGATACTTAAAAATTACACCGATTATATTTGACAATATCCACGGTAACAACAAGTTAGTCTGTGTTCACACCATAACATTCTTATTTTTAAGTTTGTTAGTTTATAGGTAAGAGGGGCAAGGAGTAAAGAAACGCGTACAATCTATGCTGTACTGTCGATACGCTTTGCTTTCTCATTCGTAATGCACACAAGTATACACACAAATATACAAAAAATATAGGGCGGCAAAAATAAGACTTGTATCATGTGAACGCCGAAGATAGTTCAAAGAGGAATAAGTCAAAATCTTAAAAATAAGAATGTTCTGGTGTGAATACAGACTGAAGAAAATAAATTAAATAAAAGGGTATTCCCTAGATGTTGCGAATTTGAGGAATTTAATCTTCTCTTCTAAACGTTATTGGTAGACACATCCCAGCAAAAAAAAAAAATGGGTTTTTGGAAGCAGTAAAATATTTTCCTGCCTTACATAATCTCTTAATAGTAAGCAAATATATTTTGCCTAAATAAATGCAATTTTGTATGACATGAAATGTTAAGTTTTCAAAAAAAACGAATTTTTTACATTTCGCCTTACAGTAGTGCATACTGAAAAGCACAACTGTAAGGCAGAGATAAACAAACTTCGAATTTACGAGGAGTTACGAACTTAATAACGTATGATTTTAGAACATCTATACTGTGCTGCATTGAGCGTTTAAAACGAAATGCTACTAAGTGGGACATCGCGAACAAATATCATGTCATACGTAAGCAGGTTAGTAAGCAATAACAATTCGTCTTTCCTTTACAAACCTGCATACGACGAAGCAAAATTTTTTGCTGGGATGATATTTACACAGGGTATTTAGAACTATTCTCTAGTATAAAAAATAATTAAAAATTAAATGGTGCCCCATATTGCTTGTATTTTTAAGGTTGTACTGAATATAGTACGAAACCCTACGTGTGTGACTGTTTGACTTGCACTTGACTGATTTATTTATTATATTTTTATATATTGGCGTAGACTATATTAATAATCATGATAATCATTATTATAAGGTTAATTAAATATAAAGAAATTATATTTATTCTGAGAAACTTCTTCTAGTTAATGAAATCAAAATCATGCAAAAACTTATTTAAATGCCTCAGCATTTTTGTTAAATTTCTATGGTTTCAGTTTCAGTTTCAGTTTAAATTTAATATTTTAATTAGTTAATTGCCAGCTGCTGAGAAAATAAGCAGGGGTTAAATTTAACTTCAATAAATTATATTAAATTCATTTTGCTTTAAATACTTCTAACGGATTCCAAGTAATCCTTTTGTAAAATTTAATATTCTGAATTTCTATTCTACTTCTATTCTACAGATAATGAATATTGCAGAGTAGTAAGGAGTGCAGGTGTGGGTAAAGTATAGTAGAGTTAAAAATATGAATTTATTTTAAGGGTAATTATTTTTGAAACGGTTTAATCTCTTGATCTGATGTTTAATCGGTTCGATAATTAAGAAATTTTATCTTCAAATTCGTAAGATTTTGTAAGAATTGTTCTTAACTTTTAAGGACTAGAACTATCAAATATTCGATATATTTCAAAATTCGCTTTTTGTAAATTTCTAAAAACTGCGTTTCGACTTTTTTCTATTAAATACAGTTTAACAAAATATTTAACAACTTTTATTTTCGGTTTTTATTTTATTAATTTTTTTTTTTTTTTTGCTGGAAACTACAATTTTTCAGTACAATTCCAATAGTTTAGTGAACAGTTTTGAAAATGATATATTTTGCTGAAATTTCAATTGCTTAGTGAAATGCCTTTTTTGATCTAAAATTTCTTTTTATTTTTAGGGTTCCGTACCCAAAGGGTAAAAACGTAAGTCTATTGTTTTCGCTACAATGTCTGTCCGTCTGTCCGTCGGTTAGCGCCCTTTATCTCTGGAACCGTATTAGGTAGACTCTTGAAATTTTCGTAGAAGATGTTGCCGCTATAGCAAAAAATACTAAAAGTTATAGGGTTTTCCGATAGAGACGTGGTATTCACGTATATGTGTTTATTTCTTGAACTGTAGGAGGCATACACTTAAAATTTGCAAACAGTAATTAAAACTTAGTTCGCTTTATAAACAAGTATAAAAAAATAATCCTAAAAATTAAAGGGTGTTCCGATAGCGGTGTGATTTGCATGTATAAGGCCTATTTTTTTAACCATAATAGATAGACTCTTAAAATTTTCACAAATTGTGTATTACTATGATCCCTATACAAAAAAAATTAAAGGGTTTCCCGATTGTGATTTGCATGTATAACGCCTTATTTTTTGAACCGTAATAAGTAGACTCTTATAATTTGCAAAGAAGATGCGATGTGTTGCCACGGCCGCTTTGACGATTACTAAAAATTAAAGAGTGATCCGACAGTGACATGGTTTTCACGTATAGTGACTTATATTTTAATCGTAAAAGGTAGAATCTTGATATATTCATAGAAAGAGCCGCTATAAAAAATAACAAAATTAAAGGGTGTTCCGACAGAGACATGACTTGTACGTTAATAGCCTTATTTTTTTAAACGTAATAGTTAAATTGTTGAAATGTTTACAGTAGATGTTGGTCTTCGGCCGGTACAACAATTACTAATGACTAAAGGGTGGTCCATCGGTTACATGTTTTTCACGCATATTACTTTACTTTTTGAACCGCGATATTTTTATAGAAAGTATATTACCATGGCCGCTATGACAACAATTACTTAAATTTAAAGGGTGTTTCAATAGTAATGCAATTTTTGTGAATATGACTTTAATTATAAAATTAGGGGTTGCCCCATAAGACATGAAAAAATTAACAACTTGAATTTTTAAAGTTGTACTTGACTTGACTGATTTATTTGATTTTTAATACAACAAAGTATAAACAATAACAACATAAAAATACATTACAAAGGCATAGAAAAAATTAAAATAAATAAAAACACTCTCGTTTCCTTAACCATTTCCCAATAGCAAATTTTTGGAATCTATGTCTTAATGGGTCCCCTTGCGTCTTACTTTCATTGAGTCATCACCCGCCTTTTCAGATTGCACCTGGTAATTGTCGGCCCTTGAGCATTTGTAAAGCTTAAATCCCCTATGGCATCAACATTTAACAAGTTTCTGCCCGTGGTCCTAATGCTAGTCAGTGTTGGACATTCACACACAATGTGCGCTACCGTCTCGGCGTCTTCCTGGCATAGTCTGCAAGTATCATCTTCTTCGATTTTAATCTTGGTTAGATGATACTTGAAGCTTCCATGACCTGTTACTAGTGAAGTTTTGCAGGTTAGGGTACTTCTATTAAATCTGAGCATCTTACTGGCCTTCCTGCCTAGGGGCTCTTTGAGTACCAATCTTATATGTCGACAATCTTATCTTCCTCCAGTTTTTCAATTTTAGTGAGTTTACCCATTGTGGGAACTTCGCTAGCGTTAGGCCATTTGTGGTCCACAGAAATTCACAACAGATCCCTTTTATGCTAGTCAGTCTGCCTATTTGCCTAAGTGTCCTTTACCCCACATCAACATTTATGTAGTAACCGAAGAAGATCTGTTAATTTTTAAAACACATTCCAGCACTAAATTAGATTGCACGTTCATCTGTTTGCCTCATGCGTTTTATAAACGACTGGTTGTCCATCGCAATGAGGACCTTTACTCCATGCACCCACCCAGATGACAACAGATGATCCAACGCAAGCACCAACCCAAGAATTTCTGCCAGGTAAACGGAGACGCACTCCCCCAAACGCAGACTACAGGATAACTTGAGCTCAGCTGAGTGTACAGCTGTTCCTGCTCTATCGTTTATAAGAGAAACATCAGTAAATATGCTGATGTCGTTCTCCATACACTCATTGTGTATCACACCTTCCGAAATGAGTATCCGATGTTGGCTATAGACTATTTTTCTTCTACTCATGTAATCCATCACCAATTGAGTTTCCCTAACCTCCTTACCAACTAGGCCCAGAATATTCTTATGTCCGATGTTATGCTATGCCAAATAGCATCACTGTTCATAAGCAAAGCTGACATTGAAGCTGTCGACCTAATGAATAAGCCTAACGACAGCAAATCCCAACTTTGCCACGCTCATCACATGTAACTGGACACTTTTCTGTATGTCGACGCAGAATAAGTTGTTCCTTTCATCACCAATGCACTACCGCCATCTTTGTTTTAAAGAAGTATCTAATTTTTATCACACGGAATAGTTTAGGTAATTTAATGAAAATAATGAAAAATTGCTTCAAGTTGCTTGGGAGTTTCGATGCCCACTGTTCTAATCCAATATATAATACATTTCACTTATATATAACTAGCTGTGCCCGCCACGTCGTGGAAGTCCTGACAATATTTTGTTCGATTGTGCTTTGAAAGTAATCCACACCAAATTTTAAGATTCTTACTTTTATAGAGCTTCACTTATTATTTACTTTATATAATGGTAACCATCCCTGGATAAAATTCTAAAATTTATAAAAATATTCTAAAAATTATTTTGAAGCTCTGTAAAAGGTTTTTGAAATATTTTAATACCAATGTAATTCCACAAAGAAAAAAATACAAATCGAATACAAATTTTATTCAATTGGCACCTAATGTTGCGCAATAGCGTTTAAAATATCGCAGTTTTAAGCCTATAATTTTAGTACTTTTAAACCGGAAATTGCAATTTTTCACTGCTTTTCTACACTTTCTCTTCGAAGCGAGATATTATTGCGGCAAAAAGTATCCTATATTGGAATCAGTATGCTAAAGTACCATCTCACAAAATGTTGTTGAAATCCATCCAGTAGATTTTATGTGATGCGAACGCAAAGAAAAGCAGACAGACCGACCGACAGCCGAAAATGAGTTACTATTTGATTATTTGTATAGATATAGATGTAAATAACGTTTCGGATTAAAAAGTTTTATTTTTTAAATAACTTATCCATCTCTGCTTTTGTTGGTTTTATTAAGCATGCCTTATTATCATGTTATGTCTGTACTTTCCATGTGTGTATGTATGTAGTTGGTTTGAGATTAGAATATGTACTGCTGTTTTTATTGTTGTTTTATTTATACAAATCTATTGTCCTCTGCTGGTTCTTTGTTGGGTTGGTTTGTTTTCTTTTGCTAGCAAATTGCCAGCATCATTCATACAGACTTACTTGTGCAGCTGATTATAATAATCAAGTTGCTTTTTGAATTAAATAAGAGAGTCATGATGTTAAGTAGTTGTTGAATAAATTTTCTCATTGTGTAATAATTTTAATGAAAATTTTAAAAGGATATTTAGTTTTATTATTATTAGCCCCAAATAATAGAAGAGAAATCTCAAATAACATTTAAGGTGATTTTCTTGATTCAACATTAGGAATTTAAATTTTTGCTTAAGTAAACATCAATAAAAGTTATGTTCTACAATTAATTCTTGGTTAATTGTTTAACAAGGAAAAATTAAAATTGATCATTTCGTCACCTTTTGTTTTAGCCATCTGCTAAATTTTTCATTTCTAAGTATTATACTAGCGTGAAAATTATTTTTATAATTTTTTACTTTTTTAAGTTGCAATTGTATAAACTTTTCTTAATTGTTCTTTTTACTTCAGTTGAGAAGTATTATTCCCTTCTGTTCTTTAGGTTCAACTTCAAATTTTCACAGTAAGCTGTTCCTTTAATTTTTCTTTGCACTTGTGTTCTTTAATAAACTGCTAAAAAAATATTAAACTGCTTTAAGAATTTTTGTTAAAAAAGTTTACAAAAATATAATATGAGAAATATAATTTTTTTTTAATTTTTTTTGTAACTCCTCTTGCGAGAATAGGGCGCGCAGTGCTTTGTTTCCATACAACGCACTGTGGTCAATATTTTGAGATAGCGGCCAAAACTCCTTTTGGTTTTTGTTCTTCGATTTTAAAGTTATTAGACTCATATGAAAGTAGACAGTAGTAAACCTCGGGAGCCAAAAAATTAGAATTCTATTTCAACTTTTTCACTGAGAACAGGGTGGTCCAAAATGGGCTTTTTCAGAATTTAGTAAATTTATGATATTTTTAGTTAATTTTTAAAGTTTAAGTGATCATAACTTTTTTGTTTTTCAAGATTTTTGGACGAAATAAATTTTGTGTTGTAACTTAACTTATTTTCTATTACTGGTAATAAAAATTGAAGCTCTACTGTTTTCAGAACAATTTAAATATTTTTTTTAAAAAGGTCAAATTCCTCGGAAATTTCCTACTTCATAGAGCACAACTCCTGTGAGTCAAGCTGAGTCAAAACACAAATTTACTATTTTGTAGTACTAACTCTATCCTACATTCCTATATATAAATGTCCATGCATCGGGACTGCACTTTTTGAGCTACAGCAATTTTTCTGACCCAAGGTAAGATATTCGGTACAAATGCACGTCATATTTTTTGAGAAGTTATTTGTATGTGAAAGTGGCTATTATGCATATATTTTGATGAAATTTTGTACAATTTTGAGAAGTTGGCCCATATTTGGACCTAGTCCACATAGAAGGGTGTATCAAAATTTTGACAAAAATGACAATAGAACTCTCAAATTATGTGGTATCTGGCAATTCATTTGGAAAAGGTAAAAAATGATTTTATTGCCATCTAATATTACACAACTTAAATACCTGAAAATTGCAAATAAACTTAAAACCAATGGAAATAACTAGTAAAACCAAGTACCTGTATATTATGTTTCAAAGAGGTAAAAAAGATCATGTTCAAACTTCGAGCAATAGTATATTAATCCATGCATTCATTTTTTTTTCTTCATTATTGTTTAAACAATGGCTAAATTCAGTTATAGTGTTCTATCTGATATATATTTTGAACGGAAAGATGAAAACGACATTATTTCCACATTAGTTACGTTCCTATCAGTCGATTTTTACGTTTCAACACAAATTGAAGCTTAAAGTCTCTCCTATTGAACAAAACAAATTGCGTAAAAAAATACCAATCCGGTCAAAAGTTATAGAGTTTTGACCGCTATCTCGCGAAATTGACCACTGTGCAACGATGGGACAAAAATAGAATGAGTTGACACAGACTTTTGAAACTTTGCAGAGCAGTTATATTTAGCCTAATTAAGATAAATTTTAGTTTTTGAAAAAAAAAAAACGGAATAAGGACACGCCTACCGCCCATATCCCAAAAAGCAAATGTTTTTATATTTGCTATGTTTTGTTATTCAGCAAAAAAAAAAAAAACTGTGAAAACATAGGTTTGTTGAATCCCTCATAATCGCTATTGCAAAAAGGCCTCTTGATCCTGTCAAATATCCTTTATATAAAAAATGCAACAGATCTTATAAAAATTATGCGAATTTCATGAAACCTATGAATACCTATTAGTACAGAAGTGCAAATGACTGTTGTTGATTCACAGTCAAGCATAGTCACGGAGAAAAAAAATTTACTCACGCACGATTACGAGCAAATAAATTTAGAAAAACAAAAATCCTTTCAAAACACACACACAGAGCCAAAAATGCCTAATAGAATCAAAAAAATTTTCTTTATAAAATATTTTTAGCCAGCAGAAAGAAAACTAGATATTTTTAAAGGGATTCCTTATTATTTATATTTGGTAAATCTTTTTAATTTTATCATAAAGGGAATCCCCAAGGCATATTTAACCAGGTGACTGCACAAGGCGGAGCTAATATTAAAGAGATTTTTTTTCAATTTTTTTATATGGAGTTTGACATTAATCAGGTTTTTTAAGAGAGAATAATATCTATTTTACTGTCAAAATCCATATAAAAAAAATTCAAAAAATTTTTTACTCAAATTTCCTCTCCCTTACGCTATCACCTTGTTTAATATGCCTTGAGAATCCCAATAAATTCATAAGAAAACTTATTATTCACAATTTTTTACTCATTTTTGATACAAAAAAAAAATAAAATAACAAAACAATCTATAGAGAAAAATTGTTTGGTTCTATTAGGTTTTCTTATGATTTGTATAAAAAATGGATTTCTTAGTGATTTCATTAGCCTACCTAATAGATTAATTTCAAAAAGGTATTCCTTATTAATTTCATTAGGTTCCTATATAATCATGTGTAAATCATCTTTTTAATTTTTTTAATAAGTTTATCTTCTTGATTATATTAGCTTTCTGTTTATATCTTTTATATAAATCAACATAGAAACTTTTTTGTTAAAACGTAAAATATAAAATATAAATTTGGTGTATTGGTTAAGTGCGTGCCTACCAAACGAAGCACACCAGGTTCGATCCCTGGCAGAGGACGAAACTAAGTGGCTTCAACCCCCTCTAGACAATCCATCAGACGATGCGGCTCCCTGGAAAAATAGTGGATAATATGAAGGGAAAATAAAATGTCAGGCATCCGCCACCACAAAAAGAAAAGGCAGAATGAAATCAAAAATTGATTAGCAAAAAATTTCAAAGGAGATGCCAAAAAAGCAATATACTAATTGTTTTTAGTTTTCAGGTTTTTATTTTGAAAATTTTTTGTTAATTTTTTTTGTTGTTTTATAACGTGATTTGCACGGTGTAAGCCAGCCAGGCCAGGATATTTAATAAATTTAAATCACGACAGGATTTTTTTATTATTATTTATTACATGTTCCTTGAATCTATCCTTTTTACATTTTCTTTTATTAAATTCAAGCTTTTTAACACTAGAGGATCTTAAGGATATTTACAAAATTAAAATTAAGAAACAATATACCGGAATAAAAAAAAAATCGTAGAATACCCGTACGTGTTTACTCTTTTCCGACTCGTAACCAGAATACCCCATCAGGGTAGACTTTACGATATATATATGAATGTCTTGGAGGATATTAGTGTGTTTAGCAACCACTACAACTGGGACAAATGGCTGTTAATACCAGTTTATTTCCCAGGTATTACTACTACCAAGCCTGGGCATCATGGCTGTAAGAACCAGTGTCTACCCTCTGCACTAATACTAAAATGCCTGAGCACTATGGCTGTAAGAACGAGTAGTTGCCCTGAGCACTACTACTAATATGTCTGGGAAGTATGACTGTAAAAACCAGTAGTAACCCTGTACATTACTACGATGAGTTGAACTTTTCTTTCAAGATGAACGACTACTAGTGAAGCTGTTACATACTTGCACTAGAGATCTGAACACCTTGACAGATCAAGCCCAACTGAATCTGTAATAGTGCGTTCGCGGTGGTATTACTTTTTTTAAAGACCCAACTATAATATGCATAAGCTAGCTTAAGCTAACTTAAGCCACTGTGCAATTACATATAAATAATATGTGGCAAACTATAATGTACTTAACAACACTTTTCGTTAAGTTTCGTCAAATGTCATTTACTTAAGCAAAGTCCGAAACCGATCGCACATTCCGTACGGAAACAGCTGTTTGTACTTTGTGTTTTACATATGAATGTACATTCGTAGAAAATTGCAATGGAGAACGAAAGTGAACAAATTGTATTTAAATTGAATATAAAATGTTTAAAAAAAGAAATTTCTATAAGAAAAAAGGGAGGCGTTGTATAATAATCGTAATTAAAAAGAAAGAGCATTTTATTGTTTATGGGTTGAGTGATGCACACCGCTGTATTTTTTAGTACTTTTGGCCAAAATTACACAAACAGCAAAAAATGTTAAATTTTTTATTCGAAATTTAAAAATAATTATTAATTTGTATATGACACCTTGATTTATACCTTGGTATAAGTCAAAAATTTTTAAAATCTAGTTTATCAGGTATTTCATATCAAATCCTAATAAAGTAACATAATCTGAAGTAACTCGCAGTATGCCATGAAAATTAAGTTGATAAATTGAGTTTATTTTTTGGTTGGTAAACAAATTACAATAACTGTATAGTTTAAAAGTGGTATAAATCAGTCTGCTTTCGAAGTTTGGCAAAATAATTATTAGTAATGTTGTCATGTCTTCAGATAGCGGTTCAGTTATGATCAAGTAAGTCTATTAATGTAAAATGCACTATTTATAATTAATTGTAGACATTATACGGCAAATAAGAATAAGTTATTTAATAGAATTATGTTAAAAGAGAAACCCATTTTTGGTACAACAAATGGCTCGGAAAGAAAGAGAAACACCAATGGAGAAGCTGTATCTTAGCTAAAAATACAATTAATTAGATTTCTAAAAAAAAATCTCCATAGAAAATGTTTTATAAAACTTCTTTGGATGACAATTCCGAATTCAAAGTGTTAGACCTTTCAACCAAAAGAGGAAGGCCAAGAATATACGAAAATATTGATTTACTTTCACTATATACAACCATTAGACCAATAACAGAAGAAAAAAAGATATGATGGCTTTACTACCCTATATCCCACCAATTTTCCACAAACTCTTTATTTTCCCTAAATACTAAAAATAAATTACTTAATTGCAATGTAATGATTTCGAATAAAATGATAATTTCTAACAAAAAATTTATTCTTGATGGTTTAAGTCATTTATAAAGTCATGCAGTTAATTTTGAAAATGGTATAAGTCATTTCAACCTTTTAAAAACACACTAACTTTTAAAAATGGTTATAAATTTCACAATCATAATAAATACTTTTTTGTTGGCACTATTTAGTTGTCAAAATATTTTATTCCATAATAATCCTTTTTTAATCCTTTAAAATACACACCTCTTAATATCTCGAAACATAAAATATATGACTTATACCACTATCATAATCAAGGGCTCATATGAATGGTATTAAGTATATTTAATATGTTTATTTAACACCTTTTTGTTAACAAATTTCATTTATTGAGAAAAAAAGTATTATTTTGCAAAAGTACGAATAAAACAAATGTGCAACTGTGGCATAATAGTTTCTAGATTCATGTAAGTACATTGTAGCCACCTAAAAGTCTTCAATAAGTTGCTTAAGCATTTGACAGACTTTTCGTTCATTTTTTGACATTAGCTTAAGCCAGCTTATGCATATTATAGTTGGGCCTTAAGAGTTTTGGATCAGTGTTGGGATTTGCGGTACAATTGTACCAAATTTGGTACACTTCATGCTTTTTTGGTACAATTTCATTTAAAATTTATTCAATAGCTTTTTTTATTTAATCAAAAAAAAATTTTTTATATTTCTATCTTCATAGTTCTCCAACCCAGTCTCGAACTGACTAAATTGCAACATTCTTGATTTATGTTCAGGATTTTTATTATTTACTCTGCTAACCCTATTATGTATAATTTAATTAAGGTAAATTAGTTACGGTTTTACCTCTCATTAATCAGTTTCCGCCGTTATTATGCTGATATTATTTCCTATAATATCAGCATAATAATTCATAATTTTTCAATCGTATTAAGATCCGGTGACTTTAGCTAAGTTTCAAGCATTTGATGGCAATTATAGTGTAGCCAGTTCCTAACATTGCACATTATAAAGGGCCCTCTGTAAAGGGCTAGTCCAATTGATTCAAAATTTGACATGGGTATAAAAGAGGAGTATATAAACTTAAGTTTTAAAGTTGGGGATCATTCAATTATCAGTGGTGGTACTAGGTGGCCTCAAATTTGACAACCTCAAACCTTAAAATTTTTGAGGGCTTAACATTTCATAATTTTTTGCTCGATTTTTCAAAATTTTACACTGTCTTAAAGATCTATTTAGTATTAATACATTTTTTCAAAAAATTTTTTTTCGTAGTTAGCGAGCAAAATTTAAGATATTGTGGTCAAATTTCAAAATGATATATTTTCTGAGTTCACAACTAGATGATTTTCAATTTAAAAACTTAAGAATTATTGCCGTTTTGTGTATTTTAGCCTAAAAAAGGGCCATTAATATTTTTTTAATAACAGAAATGTTTAGGGAATATATACAAATTTATTATTTTAATTTTTTTTTAATTATTTAGAATATGGAGATCCTTCAATTTGTTCTATTTAACATTGAAATTTTGAAATTAGGCTATATGTTCTAAAATACCATAGGGATCGGAAAAAGAAGATATTCCCAAATATTGCTGAAAGTTAAACTCAAAGTTTAGATCATCTAATTTCTGGAGATAGTAAGGATCATACAAATAGTAGATTAATATTCAATACGATTAACATAAAATTACTGTTACACAGAATAAAAATATTTTCAGCAATTAAAGGTTTTAATTGGTTTCAGATTAAATTTTAATCAAATAATTAATCGACTCAATTATTTGTTTAGTTAGGAATTCATTTTATTCTGTTTTAAACAAATATCGGGTTATTAAATTTTAAGGGTCGATGTTGAATGTGAACCACACCTAAACCACAAGTTTTTTCTGCATTTAATTTGAAAAGATACCCAATCGAACAATGGTCAGAATGATGGCAATGACAATGGTAACCTTGAGTGATCAGTTTTCGAAAAAATCATCTTCAGTGATGAGTCACATTTTCACCTCAGAGGACTCGTCAATAAGTGGAATTGCCGCTTTAGGGCGAATGATAATCCAAGAGTGATTGTCGAATAACCAATGCACCCACAAAGAGTGACTGTTTAGTGCGATTTATGGGCTGGCGGCAATATCGGGCCGTATTTTTTCCAATATGCGGCCGGACAGGCAGTTACTGTGAATGGTGTTCGCTATTGTGAGATGATAATGAACTTTTTATGGCCCAAATTGAAAGATATGGATGTGGACGATATTTGGTTTCAACAGGACGCGGCCACTTGCCACACAGCTAACGGAACAATGATTCTTTTGCGCGAAAAAATTCAATGGCCGTATTATCTAACGTGTGGCGATATCAATTAGCCGCTAAGATCATGTATTTTGACACCGTTAGACTTCTTTCTTTGGCATTATTTGAAAGAAAAGGTAAACGTCGATAAGCCAGTAACAATTCAAGAGCTAAAGGATGAGATAATTCGGCACATTAACGGCATAGAACCTCAATTATGCCTCAGCGTGATCGAAAATTTGGAGCATCGGATGAAGGTGTACTGCCGAGGTTGCGGCGTACAGTGGCACCTTTTGACTTTTTTCGTTGCAAAAACCATAACTTTTGAAATAATTAAGATATTTTAAAGATTTAAAAATATATTGATAGAGGACACTTTAGGCTTCAAAATAATGTTTACAAAATACAGCTAGAGGTACAGGGTGCTCCAAAAATTGCGGTTAGTCTTTCTTTTTTGCATTCCTGGGCTTCTTGTGACAACTCTCCAATCGGTAAGCATTGATATTCAATTAAACTTTTACCATGAGCCAAAATCTTATGAACCGTAGGAGTAAGTTTCTTCTCAGCTAAAGTTGGGAAGCTTTGGATGCATAATCGTCAAACTTTGGACCATTTACCATTTCTCTAGAGTTTATAACATTTAGGATAACTGCCAACCTTTTTATAATATTATTGTTGACCCCAGTAATTCGGGCTGTTACCTCATCGTTTTCAAAAAAAGCTCTGGACATGTTACCATCGCTAGTATTTCCATACCCCTGCTTTGGGCAGTTTACTTTCAACCCAAGCTTCTTAAGAAATTCATTTTGTATAATTTTTCTTCGAGCAGATAGTTTTTTTTTGTGTTGCGTTCATATCAAAACATTCACCTTCACGCGGAATTTTATACGCTAGAAATTTCATATTCATAATTTTGCTCATCACTTGAGTCATAAAAATTTAAAAGTCTTTCCGTGGCTTTTTGAAAATTGCGCACTTTAAAGTTGACGAGGTATCTGTTATTACATTTAAGACTTTGCCATCAATCATTGTAAGAAAAAATTCATAATCAATCGAAACACTTTTCCCATTCTTTATTTCAATAACAGAAAACTTTAGTTCCGAAATTTGCTTTTATATAGCGTTCACTGTAGATTTGATTATTTGTGAAGATTCCTTTGTATATTGAAAAAATATCCAATGCTCAGCGATTTCACTTGTCAGTCGTATTTGATTTATCTTTATCTTTTACAAACTTAAGACATAATGCTTCTGAAAGATGAAAAAAAAAATTTGTCGTTTTCGCTACGAGGTTGTAACAGTATTCTTCTTATTTCACCTACAGGGGCAACTTGCGGCGGCAAAGCTTAGTTAAATTATTTAAAGTATTATGTAGCAAATATGCTCGGAAAATATGGGCGAGATAGATTTTGACCATTTTGAGATATGCTCTATTTTATTTGTAAAAATGACCTACATATAGGGTGTGTAAAAATCGGCTACTGTTGAAAAAGTAGGGCATCTGCTAAACATTTTACTACTTCTTTTAATAAAAAACACACATACCTTGAAAAAAAAAAAACCCAAAAAAGTAGTAATCAAACGGCAATTTTTCTGACACTTAAATTCTAAAGTGCATTTATTTTTTCAAGATCACCTTTTTTTTTTGCATTCTAAAAAATTGTCGACTTTGAGCAGCTCCACAGACTATATTTTTTTTTGCAATTAAGGAAAACGTTTTTGAATTGTGATCAGTAAGTAGTTCTTTATACGATGTTTTCATTCATTTCACAAAATTTTGTGATGAAATTTTGTATTTTTGCCACGGGTTTTAAGAAAAGGCGCCACTGTGCGGCGGCGGCCATTTGGCCATTATTTTGTTCCATTATTAATTGAACCGTACCAATATTATCAAAATGAAATGACAATAGTTTCCTAAATAATTTGTGTTTTATTCAAAATAAAAAATAAATAATAATAAAATAAATACGTAAAAGTCTTAAAATTTGGTGTGGATTACTTTCAAAACAAAAGCGAAAAAGGTATTGCCAGGACGCGCAAAACGTGTGCGGGCACAGCTAGTTTCATATATAATAAAATTCCAAAATTAGTATCTTCTTATTAGAGAAACATTTATAATAATAAACGTCTTTCAGTTTGGTATGAAGCTCATTTAAACAATTGTTTACAATCACACCTACAGACTTTGTTCTATTCTCGGAAAGTTGACAGTTTAATTGTTTGTGTGTAAGATGATATTTTTATATCAGTGTCTCTATTTTTAGAAAAGTTATTCTCCTGCTCTAATTACGAGTTCTATTGTAGGAAAAATAGAACCCAAATGAGCTTGTGATTTGAAACAAAAAGAGAAACCCAAGAAATAATGATTTTCTTTATAGTAACTTTTGCGTTTATTTTCTCTTTTTTCTTTTTTAAAAATTAAAATAATAAGGTACAAGTAGGTTTAAAATTAGAAAGCAAAAAGAAAATAAATACAAAAAATTTCTGCTTTCACTCCCCAGGCAATGACATTAAGGCTAAATAATTAAGAAGAAGCTGCTGTTTAAAACTTAAAATTTTCTTCTTGTTATTTCTTGTTTTTTTTTTTTATTGTATAATATTTTCGGTTACTTAAATATTCAGTTTTAAAGTGAAGCCGTATCTTAAATTACAAAATATAATTTTAGCAAGAATAAAAACTTAAAGTTTTGCCCTTCACTCCTCCAATGATTTCAGTAGCACGTAGCAGTATTGTATAGAAATTATAAGTATGTTTTTATATGCAATGTATGGGTATGTGTGCGCACTTTTAAATACAAGCATACACATTGGCGGAACAGTACGCATAGTGGATCCGAAACAAGAACATTAATAGTTATAATGATTATGCAACTTTATTAGTTTTCGCCGTTTCGTTTGATATTGGGGGAGTAGTTACCCCCGGGGGTTCCAATTGTCACTGCAGGAATATAGCAAATGCTTTGACGCGGTTCACTCGGGGAAAATGGGGGCACCAGACGCTATGGTTCCTAGAGCCTAAATCTGGAAGAAAAGGTCTGCGATAAACATTGCGGGTCCTCTTCGAGGCCCGACCAGTGCCCAAAGGACTGGTACCACGGAAATCGGTGGCCCCACAGAGGGCCTATCCTCTCTGTGACCGGTTATTGGTGAGGTCCCCTTCGGGGGTACACGTGGTGGTTGTGGTTTAAGATCGATTTATGTAGGTAAGGTGCAAAGTCGATCAAGTGTGCTGTTGCACACTTGGATAGTCTCCAAACCCCTAAGCAAGTGGTTATAATGTGGATCTAGGCTTGCCTTGGAAAGGCTTGCCATATTATATAAATTGTATAAGTTTCACTCGGTGGTACGACCACCGTGAGGTTAGGCCGAGTAGACAGGTACTCACGTTAATCTTGTTCCACAATTGGAGGAGTAGTTTTATAGTGGAGGGAGTAGGGTTTTCAGCCAAATACTTGCGTAAACATGCATTAAAAGTGGAGACGTCGGTACAGTGGGCCAATTTTAATAATCTGTGTTATGAAAAATATTTTGTTATTTCTTACTCTTGTACAGATGCAACGATTTTAATGATTAAATAACAAGTAATTCTAATAATACTGAAATTTTGAGAAATATTCGTAAACCTGGACTTCAACTTTCCAAAAGTGTGGAAAATTATTAAAATTATACCAGTGGCAAAACCAAATACCCCGAATGACCCAAGTGATTTCTGGCCCATAAGTATACTTTCTATTCTTGGAAAAGTATCTATTTAAAACAATTATGTCTCGTTAAATGATTGATTTCATCAATGTGAATGGTCTGCTGTCTCCCCTACAATCAGGGTTTCGTTCTAGCCATAGTTGTACAACCGCAGTACTAATAGTACTTGATGATATGAGACCAGCATATGATATGGGTGATTTATCGTTGATGTGCTTGTTGGATTTTTCAAAGGCCTTTGCCAGAGTTGATCATTCACTTCTAGAATGCTTTTTTGGCTTTGATCGCAGCGCAGTGTTCCTAATAAGCAACTACTTATCTCAGGGATATTAAAAGGTAGTTCCACAAGGCACAGTTTTAGGACCTTTGCTTTTCAGCATTTATATAAATGACATATGTAGTCTAGCCAATTTTGTTAACGTTCATGCATATGCTGATGATGTACAATTGTACGTATCTAGCCGTATTGGTCTTGCTGACGATATGTGTTACAAGTTTGATGAGGATCTAAAGGCTGTCTGCACATGGGGGCTAAGGCAATCGGGCTTGTGTTCAATCCAGCCAAATCGGTTTATTACCCATTAGCAGGAACAAGATCCATTTTAACCAGCTGCCAACTGTTAAGTTGGATGACAGCAGGCTTGTTTATGTTGAAAAGGTTAAATATTTAGGTTTTCATATCAACTCGTCCTTATCATGCAGTGACCACATTAATAATAGTACGCCGTATGTACCTAATATTGCGTAGTAATTTTCAATTAACCTCAATTTATACACCTTCTGAAGTCAAGAAACGGCTTGTTATACTACAACTTCTACCCCTTGTAACTAGTTTTGTCGAGGTGTGGACTCGTCCTCACTGCATAAGTTGCAATTCACATAACAATGCTACACGATATGTGTATGGCATACAGAGATTCAGTAGTATTTCATCTTGGGGAACTATGATTCATGGTTGCGACATAGTGGACTAATGTCCCGGCATAGTTGTACAACAAAATTTTTTTTATGTTACGTTACCTATGTACAACTACTTAGAAACTAGCAGATTTTTCTTCGTCAATGCCATAAAACTATGGAATTCATTACCTGCAAATATTAAAATATTTGTTGAAAGACAGAACTTTAAAAAAGCTCTTACGAAATATGTTACGCAAAATAGTTAGCCTTTTACTTTCTCTTTCTTTATTTTTTCTACTATTAATTTCATGGATTGAATGACCTGTATTTAATTATATTTTTAATTTAATCATCATAAAATTATGTTTTTATTAATTGTAAATTTAAATATTTATTATTGCTGTTGTCGTTATAATTATTATTGCTATTATTTGTTTTTCCCATTACTCTTTTTGTTATCTTTTTTGGACTATAAAAGAATTTTATTCTTTAAGTCTCAGTTTTTAGAATTTTAGTTTAAATAAAATAAATAAAATATATTAAAAAAAAATATCATCTGGGTTATTTTAATTTTAAAAACTTCGTAGAAAATTCTATATATCTTGGTCTATATTCTATTAAAATCAATGCGTCCGATTATGGTAATTTATATATATAAAAAAAATTGCATTGTGTTAGCAATTGATGTTCTCTGGAATGCGTGAACCGATTTCGTTTCTGTAAAGTTTATATGAAAGGTGACGTCCATACCAAGGTTTTTATGTATGTATAAGCGGTCTCTGTATGTGTATTGGTTCATGAGTTATAGCCGAAATAGTTGGCGTGGTACCGCCCATACCAAGTGAAAAATTATTATCCTGTATCTAGAGAACTGCACCAGGTAGTGCCTGGAATTTTGCACCAATAACCATCATATAAACGTACATAGTTTAGCTAAACACAGACCGAATTGGAATGGTGGGCGTGGAACCGCCCATACAAAGTGAAAAATTATTATTATTATCGTGTTCCTGGCGAACTGCAATAGATAGCGCCTTGAAACTTTGCAAGCGTAGCCTTAGTGCTAAGGCGCATAGTCTGCCAAAATACAGAATGAATTGGGACAGTGGGCGTGGTACCTCCCATACAAAGTGAAAAATTATTATTGTGTATATAGAAAACTATAATAGGTATGTTCTTCAAAGTTGGTACAAGTAAACCCCATACCCATGCGTATACTCTAGAAAAACATAGACTGAATTAGGACAGTGAGCGTGGTACCCCCCATACAAAGTACAAAATTATTATCCTGTATCTAGAGAACCTCAATAGGAATTTTGCATTAGTAACCCCCATATTAAGATAGATGATGTAGAGAAATCCAGACTGAATTTGAATGGAGGGCGTGGTACCTCCTATACAAAATGAAAAATTATTATCGCGTACCTATAGAAATTCATTAGGTATAGTCTTGAAACTTTGCACAAATAACCCTCATACTAATGTGCATAGTCTAGCAAAATACAGACTAGATAAGAATACTGGGAGTGGCACATCCCATTAAAAGTAAAAAATTGTTATCGTGTTAATACGTATAGTCTAGCAAAAAACAAATTGGATGGGAACATTTTTGACTTGAGAATAGCGTGCGTTTGCGCGTTAAAGGTTGGTCATTCTTTTCTTCCAAGTGTTTATTGCATTTTTTTGTGGATGGGTGTAGCGAAGCGCACTGGAGATAGCTAGTATTTCTATAAAATTTATTATTTTTCCTTTTATTTCACATTTACTTCTTTATCTAATCAACTCTATATTAACTATCTTCATATCCAACAGCATGGAAGTTAGGTCGTGTTATCCCAATTTCAACAGGTGGACATTTTGATAGGGCTAATTTTAGACCTCTAAGCAATACAAGAAAATGCAAATATTTTCCTATTGCGAACGATACTCTCTTTCTTATTCATCCCCTTCAATTTGGTTCGCGAAAAAATCACAACACAACATCACTGCTTCTCTCACTTACTGATACAATTAGAAAACAGGTTAACAAACATGAAAATTGCACTTTAGTATCGTTGTGCAGCTGTTAATAGTATTAACTTCGTTAGCAAGTAACACAAATGTGTTATATTATCTTGGTGCAGCCTGTTTAGCGACGGTGATAAATAAATTTTAAAGCAATTATAGCAAAAATTCAGATTTTATTTAAAAAAAATGATGTGTTTGGTTTGTTATTGTGCCCCTTGGCCATTTGGAGGATAATGATAATTTTTACAGATTCCTTTTCTTTGCTAAACAAACTCGTTTTCACCACTTTGATTACGCTAATAAGTAAAATTTATAATTTATTTTATATACAGCTCACTCACTGGGTACAGACGGTGTTGCTGCCTGCCAACATGTACGAGTATGTATAAATGTATAAGCGTTTGAATATCGCCGCAAGTTCAGAAATGTGGGCGTATAGAGAGTGGGTGTTACTGTTATTATACAGTATAAGTCTTAGAATGTTTGCATATAAATTATTTGTAGCGCTTTAAATATTTGCAATTTCACTTTTTTCAAAAAATTCCAACAATGTTGCGTATCGCACACTCACTTCAAGAGATACACAAGCCAAAATTTTCAAATTGCAAAATGCTGTTCTTAAGCTGAAAGGTGCCTCGGTGGTGGGCTAGAAGGCAGTGTGCTTGTTCATTATTTCGGGGTTGTGGGTTCGATTCCCACCAGACTGTGGAATTTCCACTACAAGTTGGCAGGAAGATCAAGAAGGAGCTTGGATATAATCCAGGTGCCTCCAAAAGGTTAACTGCGTTAGTGACAGGTCACGGACTCTCAAGTATTATCTGGCGAAGTTAAAAATGGCGGTAAGACCATACTTGCATGCTGCGCTTGGAAAAAGGCTAACATAAAATAGGCTTTGTACTACTGTCAGACATATTAAATGGAGATGCAAATTTTAGCAATTACCATAGACTTTGTGATGAGAAAAAATGTCGACATGTAACAGTCGCTAGTCTGAAATCACTACAGTCGAGAGTAATAGGCTAGTGATAGCACAAGACTCAATGAAAGTAGGGTGGTCGTAAAATTCCAGTCGTATACCAGAAATCGTTGAGGAATGAAGGAGGTAAAAAAGAGACCCGTTGAATTAGTGGTCTTCCTAGCTAAACCCCTACAAAATAATAGTAAGATGAAACTATATTTCTAACAAGCTGTGCCCAATTGATTTATTGCCTAAGTAAATAAAATAAATATTTTAAATCAAAAATTGACTTAAATACTGTAAATTGGGTGTAAAATTGAAGCAAAGTAGGTTATTATACAACTAACAAACATTTTAGTCAAATCTACAAACAATTTTAGTAAAAAGATAATTTTATTAAATTCTTTATATTGATGAAATTTCGTCAATATCATTATGTTTTCGCAATTTTATAAGGTGTAAATATGATAGAGAATTAAATAAATTAACTGCATAACATAAATGCCTCATTACACAGAATGAAAAAACCCATTCTAAATTTAAGTAAATTCTTCTTATTTTTAGACCTAATCGTTCTTAAAAATTTAAGAACGATTACCAGTTAACAATTCATAAATCAAAGAGAAATTGATTAAAAGAAGAATTATATTCAACATTTCTTGATAAACTTCAGTACCTTTAAACCTTTTTTTAAACCGGAAATTGCGTTTCGCACTGTTTTTTCTCCACTTTCTCTTGGAAATAAGATATTTTTGCGAAAAAAAAGTATTCTTTATTGGGATCATAATACTTAGGTACGTCCTCACAAAATTTTATTAAAATCGATCCAGTAGTTTTAAGGTGATGCGAACACAAATGGAAAGGCAGACAAACAGACAGGAAATGAGTTTTATATAGATAATATGAAAGGAGAATTGTGTACAAAACGTACAAAACTGCAAATTATACATATCGAGTTATGTCACTTTGGAAGAGAGTGTGCGATATGTTAATTCATGTTTGCCCTCAAGTTTTAGCGCTTGTTCACCTTAAGTGTTTTAAAAATATTTTTATAATGGAAAAATGTGATAACGTTATCGCCCTATATACCTGCTGCTACTGCACACTTTTTCTTATAAAAAAAAAGTTTTTTTTTGTTTGGTTACTTAAAGCATCAAAATGTATTTTGGAAAACTTTAATGTTAAACTTTGTTAATTACCCTGACACATGTGTTACCAAATGAGAAATTTATAAAAAAAAAATTTGTTTTTCGAAATTTAAAAAGGAATTGTTCAGGGGTTTTTTGCGAATTAATAAAAATAAAAAGGTTCCATTAGGCTTAGGAAATATAGAGAGGAAAAACGTGTTGTTATTCTTATAATATTTTAGCTGTTAAAAATATAAAAACGGTTTCTTTAAATAATATTAATAGTTTAAGCCCCATTATTATAACTTAACAATTGCTAAAGTTATGATTTTATCGAGGAGAACTGGAACTGTTAAGCGCTGTACAGATGGTTGTCAGATCTTACAATACTGTCAGAAAAATATACAGAAAACGTCTAAGAATCGTGTTAACTTACAATTGTTGTCTGGCAATATTGTCGGAAAAAGCATTGTCAGACTTCAAACTAACAATAATAATGACAAATATGTGACAATCGTGTGTCAGCACAATGTTAGGTCTGACAATATTGTAAGATCTGACAACCGTCTGTACAGGGCTTTACTCTCTGCGGTCGCATTGGTTTTTCGAAAATGACATACTACTTTTCTGATCGATCCCCAATGCTGCAACTTAGTTTGTTGACGAGTTAATTTGTTGACCAAATTCGATGTCCTCCCTTGGGAAATAAGTTTTCAATATTTTCCAAAGTTGGTCAAACGCAAAACGATTTATTATGGTCCGCGCAAAATATCAGTGTAAAAATAAAATGATTTAAAATGATACTTTACCACTAAGTAAAATTGTTAAGTCTTCAATTACACAACACTCTTTTCGTTTTTTCTTAAGAATTTGAATAACATGAATATCTATAATTTTTAGAGCTCCGATCAAATGATTTAACTGTAGTAGATGGCATTTTTCGCTTCCTACAAAGTGTAAAGCAAAGGCCGGGATAAGAGGACTCGTAAAAATTGTACGCATTCACTTGTTTATTGTTAATAACGATAAAGCTGTTGAAGAAATAATTCACACCAAAAAAAGCCATTTAAATATATCCACTTCAGTTTTTACGACAGTAAATAATCCTGCTTTTAAATAAAATAATGTTATAAAATGCCCCGCAAATAGTCTTTAGTTGTCACAAGACACAGCATATGTACTGAAGTACAAGGTCATCGATAGTACTGCCTAGAAGCGCCACCACCTAAATATATATCTCTGTATTTAGTCTTTGTAATACCGTCTTTAAATTTATTTAGGATTAACAGATGTGTCTCGATTCATGGGGTAACTTTGATGTGGCTACTTCAGTTCTAGCACAGCTAGATGAAAATTGAAGAATATGATACTGTGTCTGGAGAAGGCTGACGTTACGTGTAAATATCCACAACAAGCTAGCATAAGCATTAGCCATGCCTTAGACAAATGTTAGCAATTACTACAGACTCCTTGATGAGAAAAAAGACTGACAGTTTCCAGTCGACGGTCTGTAATCATTAAAGTCAAGACTAGAGGCTGGTGGCTGCACGTGACTCAATTAAAGTAAGGTTGCCGTAAATTACAAGTCCGTTGACTACAACAATTTTAGACGGAAGGGGTTCGAGAAGGAATACATTAAGAAAGTGACCTGTAGTGTTGGCAATATCTACTACTTTCAATTACTCGATACAACTGAATACTTTTAAATTGGGTACTCAATAGTACTCAATATATCCGTTTACATACTAGCAGAGAAAATTAATCGTTGTAGTTGTCAAATATTTTTATAAATTTATTTCTAAAAATACTACCGTAAAAGTATCGAAGTACTTTTGTGTATTGAGTACCCAAACACTCAATACTTTGCCAGCACTAGTGACCTGCTTCGATATCGCCCCTATATTAATGAAAATATTTAAGGTCCTATTATCTTTACAGAGGACGAATGCTTCTACCCACGTGATCTAAGCAAATAAGCTGGCTGTCTATGAACCGAAGCCCACCTAAACATTTAAATTTTCTTGTATTCTTGTTTTATATTTAAATTAATTTTAATGATTACATTTGATTTATTTAATTTTCAACACATTTTCACTTTTTATATATTTTAAAATTAGAACCGTTTAATTGTACAGCGATGAGGTGGCAGAAGAAAAATTAGATATATTTATTATTGTTCCTCTTGTATGAAGTTTTTGCGTGTTCGTGTGGCTGTTTTGTGTTTAAACAAATGATTTTTCATGTTCAAAGCAACTTCGTGTGTGTTAGCAGACTGTGTGTTAACGTATGATTAATAAATTATTTATCATTCAACACTCATTCGCACTGTGTGCGAAATTTCTTTACAATTCTTTCTCTTTCGCTTTTCTTTCCTTATTACGAGTTTTATTTTTAAATCGTGAATTTGCTTAAAGTTTTCGTTTTAACTTTTCTCATTAAACATTTCATTTAACTTCCGCTTAATCAAAAAACTTTTACCAATTTCCAATTTTTCTTTTGTCTATTGTTGCATTTCAAGTAGAGAATTAAACGAAAAAAATATATAAATAAAATAAGAATATAATTATATAAAAGTTTTATGCAAAGTAAATTAAGTACAATTCATCAGTTTCGTTTTGTGTGATTTGTTAATTTCATGCTCGAAATTAGTTTATTGATTATGTTAAACAAAAGAAAGAAATGCTGCTGCTGCTGCGAATATTAAACAAATATATATTTTATTAAAATAATAATTGAATCATCGCTTAAACTACAACAATAAATTCCAGTAATTGAAATTTTGGCATTAGTTTAGTTTGGGACTCTTATACAAATTTTAAGTAATTCATCAAAAGCATATAGATCTTAAATATTTTAAATAGTCAAAGAACGTGATAGCCATAGTGTATTATTGCTTTGTAAGCCTTTTTTCAAATAACGAAGACGGCAATGGCTGATAAATTTATAATCGGTCTTCAAGTAGCGACTTTCGAAGCTTGACACCTGAAAGCGACCATATTGTTGCAGCTAGATGTGTCGAATTTACAGTCAGTTTGACCAAATCACCATTGAAATATATAACTTTCAATAAATCGTACAAATGATAAAATATTTTATTGACAAAGAAAATTATTAAATTTGGGACAATACAACATGGGATCCAAAAACATCCAATGCCTTGCGAAATATTCACTATTTAGTGGGATTTTTGAGTTGGTCTATGCTAATAAACCAGAACAACACATCGGTCAAGTTTAGCCTGATTTATGCGCCAGAGTTCGGGAAAGAAAATTGTAGATTTCGAATGCGTTGCACCTAGTGAAACCACGTCGGATATTTTCACGATGTTACATTCTATACACACAATGGACCCTCTGGGTCTTCGAGTAGATGTGTCATTTCTAGCACAACAACCCTTCTTAACCTTCCATACATAATGATATCGAAAGGCCTTTAAACACATAAAAAAAATTCCATGACATCTCATTATTTAAATTTAAAGGTATGAAAGACGATTTGTTAAAATTATGTAAGTCAAAGGGTACGGAAATATGTATATGGAATATAGAGAATATATAATATGATAAGCTCTATTTAATAAAAATTTTCATTAAACTAAAGAAGACTGTAGATGGCACGGATCTTATAGAAGTTGTGTCACGAGTAATAAATGTCAAACTGACAGGCTATTATAGCCTGTGAGCAAATTGACATTTCTTTTTAGTTTCAATAAATAATATGTCAATTGGGGTTACCTTATACGGCGCTTTAAAATCATGTTTGACGTTTCGATTTGGCGTTCGTTGTTCGTTTTAAACTTTGTAGCTTTTAAGAGCCTCTTAGCGTATGATTGATATATGATTTGTCACCTATTAAACTTATTTGCGATTCCTCGTTTTTTTCCATTTTTGATATACAAATATCTTTTATCTTGAATTTGCTTTTTCCTATTAAATTAACAATTCTCCTGCAGCATTCCGTTTAATAAAAGTTTTACCAATTTTCAACTTCCAATTTTTCTTTAGTAATGGGTGATTTTTTTGAGGTTAGGATTTTCATGAATTAGTATTTGACAGATCACGTGAGATTTCAGACATGGTGCCAAAGAGAAAGATGCTCAGTATGCTTTGACATTTCATCATGAATAGACTTACGATCTGCCACAACGTCGAATTTTCAGTGAATGGGCCCTAGGAAAGTTGGCAGAAAATCCGCTTTTTTATCGACAAATTTTGTTCAGCGATGAGGCTCATTTCTGGTTGAATGGCTACGTAAATAAGCAAAATTGCCGCATTTGGAGTGAAGAGCAACCAGAAGCCGTTCAAGAACTGCCCATGCATCCCGAAAAATGCACTGTTTGGTGTGGTTTGTACGCTGGTGGAATCATTGGACCGTATTTTTTCAAAGATGCTGTTGGACGCAACGTTACGGTGAATGGCGATCGCTATCGTTCGATGCTAACAAACTTTTTGTTGCCAAAAATGGAACAACTGAACTTGGTTGACATGTGGTTTCAACAAGATGGCGCTACATGCCACACAGCTCGCGATTCTATGGCCATTTTGAGGGAAAACTTCGGAGAACAATTCATCTCAAGAAATGGACCGGTAAGTTGGCCACCAAGATCATGCGATTTGACGCCTTTAGACTATTTTTTGTGGGGCTACGTCAAGTCTAAAGTCTACAGAAATAAGCCAGCAACTATTCCAGCTTTGGAAGACAACATTTCCGAAGAAATTCGGGCTATTCCGGCCGAAATGCTCGAAAAAGTTGCCCAAAATTGGACTTTCCGAATGGACCACCTAAGACGCAGCCGCGGTCAACATTTAAATGAAATTATCTTCAAAAAGTAAATGTCATGGACCAATCTAACGTTTCAAATAAAGAACCGATGAGATTTTGCAAATTTTATGCGTTTTTTTAAAAAAAAAAGTTCTCAAGCTCTTAAAAAATCACTCGTTATATTTTTGTATTTTATACATAAAAGTTTTATACAAAGAAAATGAAGTACCATTAATCAATTTGGTAAAATTCGTGCTTTTATTTTATCATTTAACTTTATGCCCGAAATTAGTGTATTAAACAAAACAAAAATATATCTATTTTCTTTCTGATTCAAATATTTAAAATAATCTTTTGTTAAAATCACTTTATGTTTATGTTTAAAAATATGAAGGTGTGGCAGCAAATTGAAAGCCTCAATCATTTTATTTTTCTTAAGACATTAATGGTTTGCAGTTTTGATTTCAGATTATATTGAAGATTTTTATCTAAAAATGATAAAGATAAAGAAAAAAAAATAATACAAATAATTATAATTAATTTAACTGAAAATTTGACGTCCTATTAAATAAACAAGAGAAAATAGCCACATTAGGGGAATTCCTTTAATATATATCTTAGTAATTAAATAAAATCTATTTTTTAGGAAAATCGTCTATAAATTTGACTTAAACATTTTATAGTTGTATAATAACCAATTTAATTTTCTTAAATTCTATACTTCATGTCATAGTATTTAGGTAAATTTTTTGGTTTAGTGTAGGAATAAATATAAAAACAGAGCGTACAAAAGACTTGCATCTGCTTGCTATAATTTACTTTTGCTCTCCGTACAGTTCATACTTTTTAAATAAAATACAGACCAATTAAATATTTATTAAACAGTCCTTACTAGGACTTATGCCAGGGAAAGTTTTTTTTTTGCAGCAAAGGAAGACTTATTTTACTTCTCTTTTTTCTCCAACATAAAAATAAAATTGCCGCAAGTAAACTTGCCTCAGGTATTACTTTATTAATTATTATTTTAACATACTTTTCGTCTTAATAGGTAAATACTTTGCATCTTTTCTATTATTTGTGTGATTTAAACTTTGTAAAACCACAAAAAAGTCGCTGGTGTTTATTGCTTTTTTGACTAAATATTCACTTAATACCACAGTGCAACACGGAAAAAAATAACCATATACGGACACCACTACGTGATAAAAGACCAAAAAAAAAGACCCCTGTCTCCCAGTTTTGCCCAAAGTCCTCCAGGTTTTTTTTATGGGCCCTCAAAGATGTGGGGCCTCGATGTCATTTTTGCAAAAAATGATCATTTCCTCAAGCTCATATTTTGCAAACCGTTTGGAATTTTGATATACTTTCTGAGGCAAAGTTGTAGCTCTTGTCATAAAGAACAAAAATGGTGAACATATGAAATAAAAAAAAACTTTATCTTCAAGGTCAAAATCGCATAAAACCTTGTTCAGGTCAATACGTAGCAAACCGTTCAAAATTGAAGGAAACAATCAACTACAAAAATGAACCTAAGACCTCAATAAACAACTTTCTGGAACATATAAACTTCCTAGGAATGATTCTTAACACCGTTTAGGTAGCCGCAAAAGTGAAAAATTTCCCGAAAATTTTTTAGCTACCTAAGCGCTACCTAAACGGTCCATAGAGGGCCCATAAAAAAAACCTGGAGGACTTTGGGCAAAACTTGGAGACAGGGGTCTTTTTTTTTGGTCTTTTATGACGTAGTGGTGTCCGTATATGGTTATTTTGTCATGACTTAAAAAATTACACAGTGTAATTTAACTTTAACTTAGAGCAATCTTAAGAACCTGGGACCGGGAGTTGGTTTAAAAGAGAAGAGTGTCTATTTTCTTTTCATTATTTAATTGAGTGTAAATGTGATAAATATATTAAACAAATAACTAAGATTATGAGTTTTTTCTTTATCTTGATAAAAACTTTATCATTAGTAATATGGAGGAAACTAATTTAATTTAAGGATTTAAATAAAATAATTTTTTTCTACAATGAGTCTTGCAACTCCCGTTGCGGCCATTTTTTGTTTTTTTTTATTATTTTATTTTTTATTTGGAACAGAACTCAGGGATGACCCCTACTCATGCAATGCATTGTGCAAGAATTAGGAAATTTGGTTATGGGAAGGAGTTTAGAGGAAGTAGTGTTTAGGGGCATTTGACTTAAACTTTCTCATATTCAAGTTGACAGGAAAGATATCTGCAGGAAGTTTGTTCCACATACGAACTGTTCGGATGAAAAAAGAATTTTCCCTATAATGCGATTCACTGGAAAATCGACAACAAATAGATGGGCTCTTAATGTGAAGCAAAAATGTGTGGACGTCGGTTATAATTTCCCTGATTACCCTAGAGCAGATGCCATTGTAGTAACGGTAAAACAGCGAAACACATTCCATATTGCGGTGATGCTGCAGTGAGTCAATAGAGTTGTATACCCTACTGTCACCGTTAAGCTTCGTAGCCTTCTCCTGGACGCTGGCGAGTAGCGCCCGCCTATAGATGAGAGGTGTTAAAAATTGTTAGAAGATCAAATGGCGTGAAATATCTTTTACACCGTTTCAAAAAACCGAGACACTTGAAAGCTTCTTTTGCGACTTGAAAAATATGTTTAATCCATTTTATTTCTGTTTAATGCTTTTCAGACAGTAATTTACAGACAGTAATTTAATCTATGTTTGCGTTATAAGCAAGTATACAATATTAAACATAAAAATTAAAGGGTGTTCTGATAGTGACGTGATTTGCATATATATGGCCTTAGTTTTGAACGATAATAGGTAGACTCTTAAAGTTTTTACAGGAGGTATATTACTATGGCCACTATAACAAATAGTAAAAATTAAAGGGTGTGTCGAAAGTGACGTGATTTACATGCATATTGACTAATTTTTTAACCATAATAGATAGACTCTTGAAATTTTCACAAATGGTGTATCACTATGACCCCTATAAAAACAATAAAAATTTAAAGGGTTTTTCGACAGTGACGTGTTTTGCATGTATAACGACATATTTTTTGAACCGTAATAAGTACACTCTTCCAGTTTGTATGAAAGATGCGTTGCCATGGCCGTTATGAGAATTACTAAAAATTAATGGGTGTTCTGACAGTGACATGTTTTTTCGTGTATAGAAACTTAATTTTTTAATAGTAATAGGTAGTCTCTTGATATATTCATAGAAAGAGAATTGCCATCGCCGCCATAGCATATAACAAAATTAAAGGGTGTTCCGACAGAGACATGATTTGTACGTAAATAGCCTTATTTTTTGAACCGTAATAGGTAGACTCTTTAAATGTTTACACTAGATGTTGTACTTCGGCCGCTGTAACAATTACTAATATCTAAAGGGTGTTCCATCAGTGACATGTTTTTCACATATATTACCTTATTTTTTGAACCGCAATAGGTAGGCGCATGTATATTTCTATAGATAGTGTATTACCATGGCCGCTATAACAAAAATTGCTAAAAGTTAAAGGGTGTTCCAACAGTGATGCAATTATGAATTTAATTTTAAAATTAAAGGGTGACTCATAAGACAAGAAAAAATTAACAACTTGAATTTTTAAAGTTGTACTAAACATAGTACGGAACCCTACGTGTGTGAGTCTAACTCGCACTTGACTAATTTATTAATATTACCAAATTTGCTTTAGTGTTGTTTGCAATTTTTTCGTTTGCTTAAATTTTTTACTCACTTTTCCCATTAAATTAACAATTTTCATTTAATGTTCCGTTTAATCAGAAAAGTTTTATTCATTTCCAATTATTCTTTTGTCTATTGTTGCATTTCTAGTATAAAACAAAAAAAAAAGATGAAATGAAATGAAATAAAATAAAATTATATAAAAAATATTATACAAAGTAACTTAAGTACCATTCATCAATTTTGCTAAAATCTTACTCCTGAATATGTTAATTTCATGTTGAAAATTAATTTATTGATTGATGGAAAAAATATAAATTTCCGTTTCAATAAGTACTTGGCTGAATAACTGCTTCATTTAATTTCGTTTAGCAAAGTCCGGTAGAGCGAGAAACTTGAAATGTATTTTTTTTTTAATCTGTTAAATTTCCATCAATAAATTTTTCAAAGTTGTGAGGGTTTAGGGTTTAAAACGTTGTGGAAGCAAACGTTTATAAAGCAAACAAGCTATGCCCACACATGTTGTGTGCGTACTGATAATAGTTCGTTCGATTTTGCTTTGAAAGTAATCCACACCAAACTCCGAAACTCAACTTCTCCGAAAACCAACAGAAACTGACTTTTCTGGAAAAACTATAATCTTAATCTAAACAGGAGGTATACCATTTTAAAGAGGAGATTAATACCAACAATTCACAGGTATACACACTAGAATTTTAGACAATTTAATTATTATAATGGAATAACATCTTTGGAAATAGAGTTTACTGCTCTTCTCATCATATTTCATTGTCTAACGAAAAGATCCATGTCAATATATAGAGTTAAAGCTTGCACTACAGATAACTTCTTAACAACTATTGCGAACGTATTTTTTATTTGCATTGTGAGTTTTTAACATTAGCCGAAGTTTATGCAATAAGTTCATAAACTCGCCTTCTTTTTGTTCGATGTGCCAACGCAGCTTGTAGTTAGGTTAGATTAATAGAGGATCACATATAATTAAATATGTGTGGATTCACAAGACCATTATTGGATCCATAGTGACTCCTCTGATGATTTAATAACTCCCACTAAGTAGTCCCGTGAACTTCGTAATATTGGCAATTTGCTTAGCTCCCATACCCTTCAAGTCCTCAAAAGAGCCAAAACATTTATTACGGCTGTGTGTTACCCCCGGGGATTCCAATTGTCACTGCAGGAATATGGCAAATGCTTTGACGCGGTTCACTCGGAGAAAATAGGGGCACCAGACGCTACGGTTCCTAGAGCTTAAATATGGAAGAAATGTGTTTTCCCCTTCTTCGTCACACCATCTCCAGATATCATCATCACAAAAACGAATCTTTTTTAAGAAGTATCTAAGATCATTATGTCCTTTTATTATACCTACACACATTCTTAGTTCTGACTTACTCATACATAACAGCTTATCCCGTTTCTTCAATACCTTTTTCCTCCAGCAATGATTTTGTCTGTTTGTATCCCAACGAATTATTCCACGTTGTGTCGGCATCACGTCTAAATTTTTTTTTATCCTCTCATATGTAGAATCGAGACCAGGTTATATGTCCTCCTCACATCTGACGCTTAGGTCTAAGTCAGCTCCAGCTCGCGCCAACTCGTCTGCAGCTTCGTTTCCCATAATGTTGTAATGACCGGGTACCCAGCAAAGTTTCAGTGCGTGTTGTTCATTGAGAACTTGTAGCTCTCTGCGACAACGGCTGACTACTTTCGATCTAATACATCTATTTCCGAGTGCTTTTATAGCCGCCTGACTGTCTATGTAAATAGTGATATCACTTTTACAGAATATCGCCCTCATAGAAAGTAACCTGGCAGCCTCAGACACAGCTAAAATTTCTGATTGGAAAATGTTACACAAGTTATCCAGTCTAGAACTGTGTCTGCTACCTAGCTTTTCGCAGTATACATCACTTCCTCTCCCATTATCCTTTTTTGAACCATCTGTATAAATCTCAATTCCTTCAGTTAATTTATTCAAAGGTTTCCAGTCATCTTTCCTTAGCATTATTGTAGTAATTTCCTTGTCCGAATGTATTTTAGGCTTGTAGTTGGAAGCTAATGAGAGCAGAATTCAATTCAATTCAATTGAATCAAGAATTTTAACAAAATCAAGAAACTTAAAATAAATATTTCACTATCTAGCCACTGGCTGATCTCAGCTACACATCTACTTCACACACGTAATTGTTTGGTCCAGTTAAGGTTGAATATTAAAAGTGTAAAATTCAATTTCTGCATCTCTGTCTCCAATTAAGTTCTTTGCAAACGATTTTCGGCAAATTGTTTTATCACAGTATCACAGTATTTATTTTATGTTGTTTCGACACCACCCACAGTGGTGCCTTGGTGGGCTTGTCTACTGTGGTCTATCACTACAGTAGACAAGTCAGAAATCGAAGTAAGACTATACTTGCAGACTGTGCCTAACATAAAAAGGCTTTGGATTATGGACATACACATAATAAAATGATGAACTGTGAAAAGTTACTTTTGACGTTTTTTTTTTATTCATTATTAAAGTTTTTTTCTATTATAAAATCCTGGGTTTATGTTACAGCTGCCATTTTGTTAACAGTGCTTTCATATGATCAATAGTTCTAGGCAATATCAGGGCGTGCAATATTAGGTAAATATCAGGGTTTCGTTTCTAATAAATATTTTTTACTGACCGTTGGCAAAAAATTTTGAATTTTATTATTATTATGACACGCAAAATGTCCATGATATACTTTGAATTTATTATGTTGCATACAAGCTCTAATTTTGAGTTGCAATACTCAAAAATATTTCAACAATTTTCTTTCATATTTGACATATAATCTAATTTAAGTGTTTTCTTTTTAAATATTACTCAAAAGTGTTGAATTTTTTTTTATCACTTTTACCCATTTTTGTCCCAGCTCGTTACAGTGTGCGACGCACAGAGGAGCATTTCACCCAAAAAGCTGGCCAAAAAGGTAAAACTGAATTTTAAGAAATCTAAAGAACTAAGTACGCAACTCGACAGACAACAATATTTTACATTATATTGTAAATTTTGAAGACTTTTAGTTGCGATTTGTAGCTCTGAGACTCTGCTAAAGTCAGGAAAGTGAAGAAAATTATATGAGATTTAAATGTTATTTTCGGTTTCTGGATGTTTATATGATATTTTTTTTGCGGCTAAACGAATAAAGGTGTAACAAAGATTATTTTTTTTCGCTGAAAGGTTTGATCGAAAGTTATTTAAGAAAGAAATAAAAAATTTTAAATATGTTGAATATTCATGTTGAAACAAATCGTTCAAAAGCTATAAAAAAACAAATTACACATTTATTTTTTTTCAAAAAAAAAGGAAAAGAAGAGATTTTTAAAAGTGAGGTTAGCATGTCTACGAATTATGTTTGTTACCACAATAAAATTTGGAATCTCTAATTTTAGAAACAAAAAAAAAAAAAAAAAAAAATGTGCGCGAGTTTGCGCCATTACTTTTGACGATTTTTTTTTAATTTTCACATATCTTCTATTTTTGCTTATCGGGCACTTTTTCTTATACATTTTTTATCGTCATAAACTTTTATGTATTTTGAATTATTGATTTCAACTCTTATTCACATCACTTTTAACACTTCACAATATTAATACCTGCCTAAATGTAATTATAAATTGCAAAATTGAGGCTAAATTAATAATGGATGTAACGAGATCCCCAAGAAAAGCAAGAATTTGCAAGCGATCATTAACAACCTGACACCGATGATGCAGCTAATGAGGATAATAATTAGTAAGGAATTTTTATTAGTTTAACTTTTCCGTTTATAAAGTATTAATTAATATAAAATGAATATAATAAAGCCTTTTTTCATAAAAAAAAAAATACTGCATTACAATTTTCAAAATTTTTATTTTTTAATTAGACTGTAAATCATATGTATGTATGTACATACAGTCTGTCAAGAATGAGTTTAAACCTTTAAAATCAACATTTGTTAATTGAGTTTTGCGATTTATACCGTCTTTTATTCTTTAGGAATGTGGCCTTTAGAAAAATCTTTAAAAATTTCACTTTAACTTAATACATGGTCCGCAGATTATTACTCATGCACTATTACCTATTGGCCAGTTATCGGAGAAAGCACAGGAAGCTCGTAATAAAGATTTTAAATCATACAGAGAACATTTTTCACGGAAATGCAGTCGTGAAAAGTTCAATGAACAAATTTTCAATAGATTTTTAATAAGCTCTGATCCTACTATTAGTAATATGAGCAAACATTACAAAAAGAAAATTAACGTGTTACCACAGCAGGTATTGGACCTTCTTTTATTACCTGAAATTTCTGAAGAAAATAATTCCGATAATATTTATTTTTGTGACAGCGAATATGAAGACTAATAGTATTAAACATAAAATGTAAATTAATATTCATAAAAACTTTTTAATAAATAAAGATTAGTATGGCCTATTTCCGGGGGCTATACGAAATCATTTACCGATTTCTTTGAATTTTTGTATGCTGAGTTACTAAGCTAAAAAAATTTCCCAAATTTTATTCATTTATCTTTAAAAATGGAGCTTCCAAAGCAATTTAAATATTCATACGAGCTGACAAACGAACACCCCTGGCGTTTAAAAAAAGTAGTAATAACCCACTTAATACTACGAAACGACAAAATAAGTGCTATCTCTAACGCCTGAATTAAGAGCCGTTTTTAGCAATTTCAACACAATGTGCGGCGCACTGTAGCACATATTTTGTGAAGAGCCAAAATATTACGGGTCTATTTTAACATTATCACAGCGAACAGGGTACTCCAAAATGGACTTTCTCTGCATTTTGTTAAAATTAACAAATTTTTAAATATTTCTCATTTAACTTTTTTTTTTAAATAGATTTAGTTATAAAATAAATTTTTTATAATTATATGACTTATAAGCTATTAGTTGCCTAAAAAAGTTTTTGTGTCTTTCAGAAATGTTTAAACTTTTTCTTTTAAAAGGTACATACACTATGTATTACTTTAATATCTCCGACTTAATAGAGTATAACTCCTTGACGTCAAACCAGGTCAAAAGAATCTCTCACCCGTTTGTAGTCCGAACCCTACCCTACACTCCTATACGCCATTTTCCGATCCGAGGTCCGATATTTTCTGCACAAATTAATGAATACACAAGTTTTACAAAACGTTTTACAACATTGCACAGCTTTGCAACGATGCTTTTTGAAGTAAAAATTTTTTTGCGCAGTGTACTTTTGTTGAGCAGTGTAATTTTTTCAAAATCTGCCACTAGACTTTTTATATCATACTGCACCTAAAACTATCAAAAAACTAAAACTCTTAATTCAAAAAACACGTTTAATAATTTTGGCCAGCTTTTCAGGCCAAATACTCCTCTGTGCGACGTATGAGTGATAATTATTATTTATTATTTTTTTGTTATACTTGTTTTAAACAAATTTTTATATGTTTATGACAAAATTAGTTTTTTGAAATATGTTAGATTGAAAAAAATTTTTTATTACTTTTTAATTGTAATTTTTATTACTGTTAATTTTATAATTTTTCCTGATGCTACACAAAGCGAAATATTGAAAAAATATAAATAAAATTATTTAAAGACCTAAAGCTTAAAATAAAATAGTTAAATTAATATTATTTTTTTTTAATTTTATAAATTTAAAATATATATCTGAAGCATTACAGTTTATTGAATGTTATTTTATATAACTTTCATTAAATTCAGTCCTTGAATAATATAAAAACTAAACTTAATAAATTTGAATAAATATAATTTGAATAACATTTTAAACTGTTTTTTTTTTAATTTCCTTTTTTTCAGTTTCACGTTTTAATGCATCGTTTGTTTCCTGGCTTAACCACACACATTCCAAATCAATCGGATGGATGTGTTCTTTTTATTTGGTAAGTTTTTTTTTCTATCAATTTTAATATTCAATTTGCCAACTCATCTAAAATGGCAATTTTGTAAACTACATACGAGTATAACAACAACACAATATAAAAGTAATTTAAATAATTTCGAGTATAAGTTTTATTAACAATAAATTTGTTTTAATCGCAGCGACGTGCTTTTTAATCTCGTTCAATATTCATCAAACCAATTTTCAATTATTGCCTGTTTAATTGTTTATATTTGTCGATAACAGTGCGACTGAGGTTGCATATAAAATTTAATTATCGAATAAAATTACTTAAACTGCTCAAACTGCAGTTGTTTGTATTCATGGACATGAGCAACATTGTTGAAACGTAGATGATGCCTTTTGGCAGTATATGGTTGACCAAAATGAATTTTCATTGAAAATATCACGTGCGTATATCACCAACATTGCTGCCAGCTGAAATGTATTTATCACAGCAAAACAGTAAGTGAAGATTAGAGGAGATGACATTTCAAATATCAAATGGCACATTAGCAAAATTTAATACTTTTAGGAGTATCAATTGATATTGTTGTCATTAGTATGACTTTGTTGTTTGTAGATGTTGTCTCATAAAACACAAGACAACATTAGATTTGACACGTACTCTTCGAGAACCCCTGGGCAGTTCAGAGTTTAAGGTTTACAATTTTTCAGTACGTGATCTAGTGTTTTTTAAAAAGAAACTTTAGATTTCAACACTCAGAGAAAAATTACGTGTTTGTGATGTTTTTTATGTAGCAATATATATTTGAAACGAATATTTTTTTTTTTATATTTCGGACCAGCACTCAGGGAATGACCCCTACTCAAGCAAAGCATTGTGCCAGAACTAGGAAATTAGGTTATGGGAAGGAGGATAGAGGGAGTAATGTTTGTGGACATTCGATTTGAATTTTCCAACATTGTAGCTGACAGGAAAGACCTCTGTAGGAAGATGATTCCACAAGCGAACTGTACGGCTAAAAAACGAATTTTCTCTGTAATGCGTTGTGCGATTCACTGGCCAATCGACCACAAATGGATGAGCTCTTAATGAAAAGCGTGTTGTGCGCGAAAACGTGCGGATATCGGGAACTAGTTCCCTAATCTCATCAGAGCACATTCCATTATAGTAGCGATAAAACAGCGAAACACAATCCACATTGCGTCGATGTTCAAGAGAGTCAATTGAGTTGGATACCCTACTGTCACCTATGAGCTTCTTCGCCCTCTACTTCACGCGGTCGAGTAGTTCCAAAACAGATTTTGGAGCACCGGCCCATACATGAGAGTTGTATTCCATTTTTAGCCGGATGTAAGTGGTATAAATAGTAAGGAGATCAGATGAGGTGAAATATATTTTACACCGTTTGAGAAAACCGAGACACCTGAAAGCTTCTTTTGAGACTTGAAAAATGTGCTTAGTCCATCGAACGTCACACTGGATTTTCATGCCAAGAACATCAATGCTTCTGATTCCTTAATACTTATACCACCCATAATTACAGATGTAGCACCATTTTCGGCCGAACGCCGGTGCGTTAGCATACAACATTGAGTCTTACGAGCGTTAGAGTCGACTCTATTTGCCCGGCCCCAATTAGATATTGTTACGAGATCGTGATTGAGCGTATCATTCATGTTTTGCCGCTTGTCCCCAATCTCTAAAAGGCTCGGCCGTCTGCAGAATGAATACGAATGGCAAATGCTGCTATCATCTGCAAAAGGGTTGGAAGTAGGTTGTGTGCGAGTCTACCACTCCAGGGAGTTGTGACTCCATGGAACTTTTCACTACAAGTTGGCAGCAAGACCAAGAAGAAGCTTGGATAAAAATCTGGGTGCCTACAAATGGTTAACTGCATTAGTGACAGGTCACGGACTGTCAAGTATTATGTGGCCAAGTTAAAAATCTAGGTAAGATGATACTTGCCGACTGTGGACTGTAAATAGGATAACATAAAAAGGTTTTAAATACATATTAAATTTAGATGCTGTGGAGACCTTAGCCTTAAGCAAATGTTAGCAATAACTATAGACTCGTCTGTCAGTCTGAAATCACTACAGTCGAGAGCAAAAGGCTAGTGGCAACACGTGGCTCAATGAAAGTAAGGTATTCGTAAATTTCCAGTCGGATACCAGAAGGATCATTGAAGATCGAAAGGGATGAAAAAGGGACCCATAGTTAGTTAGCGGGCTAGGTAGGTATCATATAAAAAAAATTCAGGATAAACCAGTATCGACTTGGCAATTAATACATGCAGATAAAATTAATAATTTCACAGCCTGGTCTTCTAAAACACATGAATAATTTCAAAACTAAGAACTGCAAAGTTTCACAGATTAATTGAAGGAATTTTAAAGGTATATCCAAGCGACTAACAGCTTAAAAGAATTAACCTAATGAGATTCGGATTAAAAAAAAAATAGAGTTTAGCAACTCTATTGCCTCGAAGACGGGGGAAAAAAATTGAAAACTGAAGCTTTTAAAATGATAATTTGCTTACCAATGCACAGTCTGGTTTTCGCCATAATCATAGCTTCGTTACATCTCTGTTTGAAATTACTGAAGTTATAAGGCAAGGACTGGAAAATGGATATATAAATTTTCTAGTGTTACTCGATCATTCGAAGGCTTTTGACACGTTAGACTATGGCATACTAATTCAAAAACTGAAATACTTTTTTAGATTTGCCGACACATCAACCAGACTCATAGTTTCATACCTCTCAAATCGCAGAATATCAGTATTTCTAAATGGTGTATGGGTAAATAGCTTATCGATTATTAAGGGAGTTCCCCAAGGTTCTATTTTAGGACCACTCCTGTTTTCTCAATATATAAATGACTTACCAAACCAACTCTCCAAGTGCAAAATCAACTTGTACGCGGACGATGTGCAAGTTACTTTAGGTTGCTCAACTCGAAACATATCATCTGGCATATATAAGATCTTTAAATCGCTCTATAGCAGAAAATATAGTTATAAATGGTGAGAAAATTGAAATTGTCAATACAGTAAAAAATCTTGGTATAATTTTCAATAGCAATTTGACTTGGAATAATCACATAAACTATTTAGTTGGTCAAACTTATATAAAGTTACGAACTCTGTGGTCAACACAATATTTCACTCCCCATAAACATAAGAACTTTACTGACATACCTAATCCCTAGCCTAATGTATGGGTGCGAATTGTTTGCAAGATGTGATTCAATTAGTAACAGGAAACTTAATATTCTTTTTAATAATATTGTTAGATATGTATATGGATTGAAAAGGTTTGATCAAGTCTCCTCACTTTCTAAAACTCTTTACGGAATTTCATTTGGGAACTTGTTAAAAATTCGTACACTAATATTTTTACATAAAATAATAAACACGAAAACACCAAAATATTTATTTGATAAATTACGGTTTTTCCAATCTCCACGGAATAGAAATATTGTAATTCCTCTGAAGTATCTGAATGGCAATTTTACGTACATGCTGCTCGTCTTTGGAACAATCTTCCACATATTCAACAACTAAACAGCAAAGCTAATAGTTTCAAAACATTTTTATTTGACTTTTTTAGATAATTTATTTCAAATGTAATTTACTTTTAAGAATTTTGTTATTTTAAAAATGAATTTTTTATAACGTAATGCGTTTCTGTACTGTAAATATAAGACTCTGTCTTGTTGTACAGGAAATGAAAATAAATAAACTAATAATAATAATAATAATATATTGAAGGCTGTACGAAACCCTATGTGTGTGAGTCTGACTCGCTTTTGTCTGATTTATTTAAGTCCTACGGTCTCGAACTGCATCCCTTTAATTACTTTTAAAATAAATTTACGATATTTCAACAATATTTTGGCTTCCTTTTTCTTTATTACTTAAAAATTTTTCTATACATATAATAAAACAGTAACTTTTTTCCTGTCTGTCAGTGTTCGCATCACGTAAACATTACTGGATCGATTATAATAATATGTTGTGAGGAGGTGCCTTAGTAACTTGATTCAAATATAGGATACCGTTTCTATTACCAAGAGAAAGTGGAGAAAAAGCAATGGAAGTACCAAATTTTACCGACATGCATACTTTAAGGCATCTTTTATATTTAAAATCGGGATATTTTTAGCATCTTTTACAGAGATTTACAATAATTGTTAGAACTTTATCTAGTAATGGGTACCTTTATAAAGGGTGTTTTTTTTATAGAGGTATAGAACTTTAAGTTGCAATAAAACAACGATGGATTATTCGATTGACATGAGTTTTATTTATCGAAAAGATAATCTTGTTTCCATTCTATTTTAAATATGATTTCTGGCATATGACCGACACGGCTGGCGTGGATGTAGTCCAATCTCGACGTCCAATTTTCGATGATTTTTTCCAACATTTGTGGCCGTATATCGGCAATAACACGGCGAATGTTGTCTTCCAAATGGTCAAGCGTTTGTGGCTTATCCGCATAGACCAATGACTTTACATAGCCCCACAGAAACGTGAAATTAGGCGGTCACCAAACGTGTCTTTCAATAAATCTATTGTGGCACGAGCTGTGTGGCATGTTGCGCCGTCTTGTTGAAACCATATCTCCTGGACATCATGGTTATTCAATTCAGGAATGAAAAAGTTAGTAATCATGGCTCTATACCGATCACCATTGACTGTAACGTTCTGGCCACCATTGTTTTTGAAAAAGTACGAACCAATGATTCAACCAGGCCATAAAGCGCACCAAACAGTCAGGTTTTCTGGATGTAACGGTGTTTCTACATACACTTGAGGATTACCTTCAATCCAAATGCGGCAGTTTTGTTTGTTTGTTGACGCAGCCATTCAACCAGAAGTGCGCTTCATCGCTAAACAAAATTCGTTTATGAAAATCGGGAACAACGGTAATCTCGTTTTTGGCCCATTCGACGAATCTACGCCTTACTGTTCAGGCGTGAGTCTATTCATGATGAATTGCCAAACCAAACTGAGAATAAATCACTTGACGGCTGTTAAATCGTTCGCCATCTTGAAAAGTATTGCCAACTTAAAGTTCTATATCTCTATAAAAAAACACCCTTTATAAAGAAAATACGAAAAATAAATAAAATACATGAAGCACTCTAAAAGTAAGAGTTTTTAAATTTGGTGTGGAGCAATAAATATTTTGGGTCTTTTTTACTTCAGAATATAGAGGACTTGAGAGTTGTGGAAGCTATGGTTATTTTCAAATTTACGATCCTCACCGGACTACTTAGAGGGATTGTTTAGAACAGAGCTATAGACATTAGAAAATATCAGAGGAGTCACTATAGTCTTGTGAACCTACACACAAACAATTATGTGTGATCCCCTCTAACCTAACCTAACCTCAGAGACAGAGCTACGGATAAAATTATAAATTATATATTGTTTATGGGCAAGAAAATTATGCAATTATATTTAAGAGAAATTGTAGAAAATGAATCTAAAACTAACTCAAATATGTCTGAAATGTTATTTGTTTGTGGAGAGATACATATCGTCGCGTTTATTCTTAAACCATGTAAGCGCCAAAAAGTCGTTTTTCAGAAAACGAAAAAAAACTTAATAACTTCTTTAATATGGGTTTCAAAACAATTTTTTTTACAACACATGGCTGCATGACTCTCTGAAGGGTATAGAAACTTTTTTTTTATTTGTTACTTACAATTAATTGTAGCCAAATCTGTCGCTTACGTGGTTTTGGCGCAACCAGCAAATCGCAAATTTCTGTGTGTAAATTAACATTTATTTTTGTATTTATCAAAAAAAAAAAAAACTTTTAACCTGATTTTTTTATTCTTAAATACAAAAAACTTAGTGGTTGAGTCTTTAACATTTCCAACTTGAAATATAAAGACCATTATATTTTGCATGAAAATGTCATTTGTATGGCGCTTACGAGGTTTTGAAAATGGATTTTTTTTATTTTTCATACAAACCTGTTAAAAGATGAGAATGTAGTCTAGAGGCAAATGTTATTTTTACCATATAAACCAAAAAAGTCAATTTCGAAAAAATGACGCTTACGTGGTTTAAGAAGAAACGCGACGATATGTCCATTTGTATGTATGTGCGTAACTCAATGAGACATAAAGTATGAAACAATAAACTTTATGATCTATGGATAACAACTTTTGACATTTGAAAAATTTGTATATTTTTTCATGTTATCAGTTGTGGTTTGCATCTCAATGAAAGCTAATTTCTGGTGACTACAAATTTTTCACTTGTTTGTAATTTTGTTTTCAGAGTTTTTGCAATCAAAAATAAAATTTGCATTTATATTGATTTAATAATGACAAAAAAAAAAAAGAACTGCAAACAACAAGTAAAATTAAGTCTATAGAAATGTATTTTTCTGAACAAAAATTTCCTAAAAGCAAAAAAATTTTTTTTTTGTGAAATTTAAGCAAATATTGAAAAGATGGAAAATAATGTAGGATGGATGTGAAATAGCAATTTATTGATTTTTACTTTTTTTTTACTTTGTTAAAGAAAAATTTTGATATGGTATGCTTTTCTTATCGCAAGCGGATTTTAATAATTTGTTACGCAGAAAACTTAGTTTACCGGTACAAAATTTGTATTTCAATGATATAAGAAATAATAGTGCTATATTCGGCCGTGCCGAATCTTATACACATAACCTGGGGAAACAAACAAAAATTATTTCAACCAAAAAAAAAAAAAAAAAAATAAAAACGATCTGAAAAAATGTGAAAATATATAGGTAGGCGTTGATTTTTGCCCACTGGATCCTATGGAATCGTCTGATGTTCCTGAATTGTAATAGCAAAATTTTCGAAACAATGCTTAGCAGATTAGTGGGCTTAAATTTTCCGTATTCTTTCAGGTGCTTTGGCAAAGTTGATTTCAACCCGAACACAGACGAACAGACCGACATTGCTAAATCCACTAATCGGCAGAGCCGAATCTAATATACTCTTCACCATAGTAATCATAGATATTGCCTTAATCTGTTATATTTAAAAATTTCACAATACCCCCTGGTTTTACTCTTATGATTTTCAAGAAAGATTAATAAACTGTTTTAAAAATTATATAAAGATCGATAAAGTGAAAGAAATTATTTAAAAAAATTTAAAAAAAAATATAGTTTATTTCGTAACAAAAATACAAAGATTTTTTTTAGACAAAGAACAAATATTAAAAAAAAAATTAAGGAGTATAGTCCACATGATTTCACACCTTAAACTCACAGAAAATAGCAAACAAAACACAAATATTTTACACAGACATAAATTAAAATCTGGCACAATATTCTTTACTAATATATATAATTGATTGCTCAGGAGATGTTGCAAACGGATCGACAAACTTTGTTTTTTTTTTCGAAACTTAGATCTTAAGCAAACTTTTATATTGATAGTGTTTTTCTTTTCATTTCTTGATGAATTTTTAATTTTTAACAGGAATAAAAAATTGTAAAATTTTTAGGTAATATTTTGATGAAAGGAAAAAAGAAAAGAAAAGCAAAAAATAATAAAAATAACCAAGAATAACCAAAAGATGACATGAGGCAGTCTCCTCTTTTTAACCTTAAAAGACATTTTTTTCCTACCATTTAATTTTTCTAGTCAAGCGGATCTCCTTGCACTGAGATCATATACTACTTTCACTTCATATACCACTTTTACTTCAAGTATCATCTAGCCAACATGAAAATCGAAGAAGATGATACTTGAAGACTGTGCATGGAAAAGGCTAAAACGGCAGCGCATATTGTATGTGAATGTCTAACACTAGCTAGCATAAGACTCAGGACCACTGGTAGAAGCTTCTTAAATGTGGAGCCTTTAACAAATGATAGAACGGGGTAAGGAGAAAATGGTCTTTAATCGTTATAACAAATGTCTGGCATTTTATTCTTTGGGGATGTAAATTACAGCTTGTAATTAATTAATAACAAATGTCCGGCATTTGGGGATGTAAATTACAGCTTGTAATTAATTACACGTGCAATTATATATAATTGTAGTTGGAATTTTTCAATTAAAATTACATTTAACTATTTGTATTTGTAATTAAGATTTTTTCAATTACGCATAACGCCTTGTAATCTGGCTTTTCTATTTATGGGTATTTTTGCCCCTTCTCATAAATGAGTTAAAAAGTACTAAAACCAGGGAAAAGAGGGGGTAAATTTTGCTATAAAAATATTCATTATAAAATTCCATTTCATATGATTCCAATTCATATAATTGTCTTATAAGGCTTAAAATTGAATTTGAAAATTATAAATACAGTAAAGCGTTAATTGTGAATTTATTCAGAATTTTTTATAAAATGTTTGACAAGTCTGGATTTAAAGGTTTACTTTGTATAAGAAAATGTGTAATCAAGGTTCCCAGATACTTTTCGATGTGCATCACCAATTTGAAAATTTTCATCCCCAAAAATCCCCCAAAAAATTTTTTATTGTTTACAAATTTAAATTATCGCATAAATACATTAAGGTGTATATATTTTAAGTAATAAAAATAAAAGAGTTGATTAAGTTTTTACCTCACCATTTCTGGGGATGGATTAACAGGGTTACAACAAATTTCAATAGACTGATTGGTAGGACGCCTTAACGTTCAGTCTGGGGGTTCGACAACCACCAAAGACTATGCATTTAAGTGAAAATTTAGTTATTTTATTACAAAATTAGATAACATTAACATTAAAAAAAATCAATATGCTTAAAGGCAGTTTTTTAATACCTGTTTTAGAAAATATTCTGTCCTAATCGATTTGGCATCCTAAAATGGTAATACAGCATACCCAGAGAAAAAACATGATATGATGGTCACAAGAACTATCCTCTGTTCCTTGTAGAAATATATGGTTTTAATGAAAAATTTAGATGATGTGTTATTTATTAATATGGTCGCGACAAACAAGTTTTTGTTCGTATTTGATAATTAAATGGTTACTGCTCCCAAAAAATGCAATGTGGTTGGTTTGAACTATACAACTTTCGAACCAGAACTAAAGTTGTTTTACTATTAAAAAATTGTATGGTATTTATAACCATAATATATTATTAGTAAACAAATTATGATAAGCTTTCTGATATGTAACCCCACAGTATGACTAAGAATACACAAACAATGTTTGGTTTTTTAAAAATTATTAGAATATAATTTTACGGGTTTTTTTTCAAAAATAATAATTAAGCGTTGAGTCTTTCGCTCCCCATATCGAATGCTTAAAAAGTAAATCTCACCACATTAATTTAATTTATTTCATAATAAAACATAATAAAAATTTTTTTACAATGTTATTTTTAAGTTAGACAATAATATGGTTCTAATATAAAAACATTATTTTGATTTTAATAACAATATGGTTTGAATACAACCATATAATTCAATCATAATATGTTGCTCTTAGATTTCGGTTAGTTAAACCAATTTTTTTCTTTGTGTGCACATTTGAATATTTTTTTCCTAAACAATAATCTGTAGAATTGTTTATTTAAAAATAAAGTTATTGGACGACAGAGTATGCAAAAAGATACAACACTCTTGAACAACAAAATGCATTTTGTGGTTTATTTTGTTTTGCTCTATTAAAAATTTATTTCATGGTAATACTTACAGTTTAATATTCTATTTCTCAGGTAGACCAATTCTACTACTTTATTCAAACTAAACTAGAAAAGAAATACATTTTTTATTTATCTTTATCTTTTTCTCAATTTTTTTTTGCTACAATGTTTGTACAAAAAACCCAAAAAATTATACTGTGAGCAAGAAATACATAAATTCAAGCAAATATTTAACTTATCTATATATATGGTAAAACAGTAACTCATTGCCTGTCTGTCTTTCTTTTTTGTGTTCGCATCACGTAAAAACTTCTGGATGTATTTTAACGAAATTTTGTGAGGAGGTACCTTAGCCTCCTGATTCTCTTCCGCAACAATATCTAATTTTCAAGGGAAAGTGGAGAAAAAGCAGTGAAAGTACACCGAATTTGTTTACCGATTTCAAGGTACAGTCACGCAACAGATGGCGCCGTTTAAAAATAATGAGTACCTCATTTCTTGACTGTCTTTTACAGAGCTTTACAATAAGTTTTTTTTTAGAATTTTATATAAATTTTAGATAAATTTATAAAGGTACCCAGGGTTGGGTACCTTTATAAAAAGGAAACACGTAAGAGTCTAAAAAATTTGATGTGGATTACTTTCAAAGCAAAATTTAAAATTCAAAATATTGTCAGGACGCAGACAACGTGTGTGGGCACAGCTAGTTTTTATTAAAATATAAAACGAAATAAGGGTTTTTTGTCGTGTTTTCAAAAAATATAATTTTTAAAGGATACTGGATATAAGTATGCTTCAACCTATGTTGAGTGGTAATGCATCATGAGCATCATGATGTAAGTAGAGCGTAAAGGTATAACCACACCTATACATAATTAAGTTGTATGTAAATGACAGTAAAGGTACATGTAGAGCAACATGTGAGTGTGTGTTGGAAATGTTTCTAGTGTGAATTTATAGGTGTACGAGTGTAGATTTGTGAAAATTTTAATTAAAATTAATTAATTAATTTTAGTAATTTAAGTCTATATATACATATAATAAAACAGTAACTCATTTTCTGTCTGTCTGTCTGTCTGTCTGTCTATGTTCGCATCACATAAAAACTACTGGATGGATTTTAGCAAAATTTTGTAAGGATCCCGATTCCAATAAAGGATATTTTTTTCCGCATAAATATCTTATTTCCAAGAGAGAGTGGAGGAAAAACAGTGAATGTACGCCTTCTTTCTACCAATTTAAAGGTGCTGCATACTTAAAGGCACCTTTTATTTTTAAAAGCGTGATATTCTTAACACATTTGCACAATAGATGGCGCTGTTTTAAAATAACAACAAAATGAATCACTTACTCTAAAATAGTCAATTCAATAAAATTTGTATTTGATTTATGTTTGTACTTTGTGGAAGGAATTACATTGTTATTAAAATATTTTAAACACCTTTTACAGAGCTTTACAATAATTTTTAGAATTTTCTCTATGGATAGGTACCTTTATATAAAGTAAATACGTAAGAGTCTCAAAATTTGGTGTGGAGCACTTTCAAAGCAAAATCCAACAAAATAATATCAAGACGCACACAACGTGTCCGCACAGTTAGTCTTACATACAAACATTCTTTAAGGAAAAAATAAACGGCTTTGATATATTCAGTGAGTCGATATCCAGACTACAGTATGTATATATTAATGTAGGGGGAATATCGAAGCAGACCACTTCCTAAATGGATCCCTTTTCTACCCCTCAGGTAACTGTCTGCCTTCTTGCTCATCACGAAGTCCCTAGTGATTACTAGCATTTGTCCAAGGCTATCCACATTTAACGGGCTTCTACCCGTGGTCCTAAGTCTTATGCTAGCCAGGGCTGGACATTCACAAAAAATGTGTGTTAACTTCGAGGGTCTTCTGGGCATAGTCTGCCCATTTAAATTTTCATCTTGCCTAGATGATAGTTGAAGTTTTCATAACCTGCCACTAACGTCTTGAAGGCGTTCCTGGGGCGCTTTGAGCACCATTCGAGCCTCCCTCCACCTTTTCCGGTTTAGTGAGTCCAGTCATTGTAGGACCTTCGCTCGTATTAGGCTATTGCCAAGTGATTATCTGGGTTATGGTCCACTGAAATTCACAGCAGACAAGAGTAAATGACGGTCAACATGACTACCGGCTGTTTGGCTTTGCTAGATCACTGAGTGATATTTTTATGGAACAACACTTTCTATTCATCCATAACGTATCGATATATCAATTTATACTACCAAAAAATTACCAACGATTATTTCCTTAAAAAACCTATAAAATTTATTCAAATTTTCTTTGGTGTTTGAGGGCCAACAGGAATGGGTACTGGATCAATATTTTGGTCATACTTCAAGCAATATATTGACCAAACCAAGTTTTTATCCTCCGTCACTTGGCAACCCAAGGTTTATGCATCTAACCTGACTGTTAACATAACAACATGCTGCCTGTGTGATATTGTAGCCCTTTTTGGGCGAACGATTTAAGCGGGTGTAAGAAGTTAGGGAATATGGTGACTTAGACTTAGAGAGGCTTATTGAAGTTCGCGTACAATTTTCATACAAAAAAAAATTCTTTTTTTACATTCTGTTGATCGAATATATTTTATTCATATGTTTGCGCAAACCACCGCTTACAATGAGAAAAGTTAGAAGCCCAAGAATTATTTGAATAAAGTCGTCTTAAAACATATCGTCAAAAAAAACACTTCACCAATTTTATAAATATTGCCAGACAACCAACCTGCAGCAAATGTCTACTCTTTGTCCCTATTTTAAAAACCAGCATATGTAGCAATGCATATGCTGTGTTAATTTTGTTTTCTTGCATTGTTTTTCTTCAATATAATAGGAGCGAACAAATATTTGAATGGATTAGTATTAAGCGTTCGATGAGTTGAGCCAATGAGTCAACAGGAATCACATGATTTGATTGATTTAAAATCAATAGCGAATTTATGAGTATAAAAAAATTGTATCGTTCGATTGCAAAGCCATATTTTTAGGGTTTTTATTACGTATCGACGTTCTTTCAAGGACTCGTTACTCACCTTATGATTTAAATATAAACAGTGAATTTGTGAGTGTGAAACAATTTAATCGTTTGAATGAAAAGGCATGTTTTTAGGGTTTTAATTACATGTGAACGATCTTTTAATTACCCGTGGCCATTACATGGTGTTTATGCTCTTTATGGTATTTCGCCAATTTGACATATTCTTCCTTGTTAGGTTAAACCGCACTATTCGTGAGAATTTGTAGCAGATTCCGTGGCATTTAGTTGTACATTAAAAAGAAAGAATCTGGTCTTAAAGGCAACATAAATGAATAAAATAAATGGAAATACTAGAGATTTAATAGCACCGTTATTTGGAGCAAAGGTAACGTGCTCTAGTTCCGAGTTAATGCAGCATGGACAAATAAGAATTTTTCTATACAGATTTATGACTATAAATCTTAGCTCAGATCATTTGAATACCTCCAGATCTATGCACCAAGGCACAGAGGGGTATTTTGCCAATCTAGCCGGACATTAGGCCAAAAATTAATTTTGAGAAATGTAAAATTTCAAGTAAGCAGCTCGACATACAACAAAATTCTGCATCGTATAGTGAATTTTCAAGGCGTTTGCTGGAGATTTTTTGTTTTGGGACACTGTTAAAGTCATGAAAGTTGAGTAAATCACATACATTTTTATTGACTTTAAACGATTTTGAGAGGTTTGCAATATATTTTTTGGTGGCTAAACGAATAAAGATTTTGCATTGATTTTTTTTTTCTGTGAAAGGGTTTATTAGTAGCTATTTAGCTACTTTTTTATAATTTTTAATGATAAAAATTTCGTTCAAAATTAAAAAAAGGTTTTTTTGTAAAATTGTTGGTCAAAAAAAAAAAAAAAGTGAAAAGCAAAAAAGTGAAAAGCTTTTTAAGAGTGATCTCTATAGCGATTCTAAAAATGTTATATATCACTACAAAATTTACGATCTCTTCTTTTATGCTGTAAAAAAACGTTGCGCATATTTGCGATTTTATGCGATTTTTTGAAAATTTTACCTTTTTATGTTTTTTCTTATCTTGGATAGGTAAATACGAGTAAGAAACCCTTGTATATTCATAAAATTTTTTGGTTTTTAATAACTGAAGGTAGATGTTTTTTATTTTAATCATTACATCTAACACAATTTAAATATCAAAGGAAATATAGACGTATATGCTCCTTCTTTCGGACTATCTACTTTATACGCCAGAATTCGCCTATTTGAGAGCATATTACACCTGTCATATAAACTGTCAGTGAAAAAATGGCAAATAAAATCTGATGTGGACAAAGCCATTGTTAACGCGAGGAAAAATATATCCAAGAAAAATTTAGAAGTGAATTAGGGCTAATAGTGGGTGTACCGAAAGCTGGATTTGGAAACACCAACGATGGTAACATTAGCAGAAGATTTGTTTTCTAATCCTGAATTAGCGTCAGAAATAACTGTACTTAACGCTGAAGAGAATTCAGATTCGGCACTCATCATCATCTTAGTGCAAAGGAGAAGTTGTTTTAAATAAATTAATTGTTATAATTTTAAATAAAATTTATCGTTACAATCATAAATAAGTAATTACTATGAATAAATTAATTATTTTCCGATAAATAAAATACTATAAAGTAACAAATTATAAAAATATTTTTTTAATAATATTCTTGGGAGGCGGGGTTTGCTTAGGCATTGGAAAGCTAAAAAATGAATATTTCTAGGAAATTGGCAAAAAAATAATTTTTTTTTTACAGAGACGGATTGGAGGAATACCTCCCACAAAAGGGGCGGGTCTATAAATGGCATTTAAGAATCTTTTGAGTCCAACTTCAAGTTTTTGAACATTCTTTGACCTTAACTTCTCAGATACGCTTGACCCAACGAAACCGCTTTTGTTCAAGTAATCTTGGACATTTCGCAAACAATTTTATTTAGTTTATAAATAAATCCTTTTATTTTTTTTTATGGCAAAATGATAAATGTTTCATAAATTCATATTAGATTTGTTCAGGAATGACATGATTTTTTTATTTTTTTATTGCAAATGATTGATTGATTTATTTTCTTATTTTACTTTGAGTTTTGTTAAAATTTAGTATTTTTTTTTTTTTTTTTTTTTTTTTTTTTTTGTTAGACAAAAGTACATAGAATATGCTTTGCACTCATAAATGAAAATAAAATGAAATAAAATCCAAAAAAATAATATTCGTTCAATAGCTACTCATGGTATACCATTGCGTATGATTTATTTCATTAAAGCACACTTAACAATCAATATCAATCATACGTCTAATGGATAATTTTTATTAAAAAAAATTTAATTTTTCTTGTTTTTTATTTTTGTAATTTATTTCATTTCATTTCATTTCAATTTTCTTTTCTTTTATTTTCTCCTCTGTTCTTTTTTTTTATTAAATTCTTAATTTAATATTTATACAAAAACTTTTATTGGCCTTAAACGAAAGGGGAGAACTGTTACCCAGTTCATTAAATTTAAAAATTATTTTCGATAATGTGTATATACTCACCACAAGTGACAAACAACAGAAGCAATTTTTAATGGTAAAGTGTAAAGAGAGAAAGTAAAACATAAAGACAGAAATAAATTTTAAGTTTGAAAATCAATTGTTTATTTTTTTTATTTTCATTCGCTGTGGCTGTGTAATAATGAAGTTGTTGTTTAAACAAAAAATAGTCCACAGCCTTAGGGAGTAATATTCTGTATTATCACAACATAAAAGTTTGCTTTTACATCAAACTTAAAGAAAAACTTTTACTCTTAAGAAATGGTGCCAAACTAATTGATTGATGGACAAAGTTACAGATTTTTTTTTTTTTGGTATTTTTTTTTAAAGGGTGGCTCAAAATTTAGCAAAGATTATAATTAAATATAAAATTCAGTTTTTTTTTTCTTTAGATTGTTTTTAGGGTTCCGTACCCAAAGGGAAAAACGTAACTCTACTATGTCCTTAGGTCAGCGGCTTCTATCTTTGGAACCGTTATCGGTAGTTATACTTTTAAAATTTTCACAAATGTTGTATTATTATGGCTGCCATAACAACAAACAACAACTTATAGGGTGTTCAGACAGTGATGCTGCATACACTTATATGTCTTAACAATAAAAAGGCAGACACTTGAAATTAACAAAATAAATTAATTAATAAAAATTATAATTAAAAGGCCTCTCTCTCGATAGTGACGCCTTTTGATGTATAAAGCTTTATTTTTGAACCGTAATAGGTGGACTTCTGAAATTTTCACAAAAGATGTTTTACCACGGCCGCTAAAACAATTACACAGTATTAAAGGGTGTGCGAATGTGATTTTATTGTTAGGAATGTGCCCGTATTTTTTTAACCGTAATAGGAAGACACTTCAAATTTACACAGGGTATACAAAATTACGTTCGTTATATCAATGTATATATATAAATAGAAAACATTAAGGCGATCCCGATAGTAAGATGATTTTTACAAATAATCGAATAAAATAAAGTTAAAATGTTTTTCCTAGAAGTCGCGATTTGGAGAAATTTGAAGGTATAGTCTGACTCTTTTAATTCCCACAGTGTTTTTATTACTATGCCTACCGCACGGTAGACATAATTGTGATGTATATTTGCTTATTTTTCGAACCGTTTTACCACACAGTTAAAATTTTTAGAATTTAGAAATCTCATTTCCTGCATCACGTAAAAGCTACTGGACGGGTTTTAGCAAAATTTAGTATCCTGATTTCAATAGAATAGAATAGAATAGAATAGAATAGAATAGAATAGAATAGAATAGAATAGAATAGAATAGAATAGAATAGAATAGAATAGAATAGAATAGAATAGAATAGAATAGAATAGAATAGAATAGAATAGAATAGAATAGAATAGAATAGAATAGAATAGAATAGAATAGAATAGAATAGAATAGAATAGAATAGAATAGAATAGAATAGAATAGAATAGAATAGAATAGAATAGAATAGAATAGAATAGAATAGAATAGAATAGAATAGAATAGAATAGAATAGAATAGAATAGAATAGAATAGAATAGAATAGAATAGAATAGAATAGAATAGAATAGAATAGAATAGAATAGAATAGAATAGAATAGAATAGAATAGAATAGAATAGAATAGAATAGAATAGAATAGAATAGAATAGAATAGAATAGAATAGAATAGAATAGAATAGAATAGAATAGAATAGAATAGAATAGAATAGAATAGAATAGAATAGAATAGAATAGAATAGAATAGAATAGAATAGAATAGAATAGAATAGAATAGAATAGAATAGAATAGAATAGAATAGAATAGAATAGAATAGAATAGAATAGAATAGAATAGAATAGAATAGAATAGAATAGAATAGAATAGAATAGAATAGAATAGAATAGAATAGAATACCTTTTTTCGATATAGAATACCTTTTTTTACCGAGTTAAAGATACTGCTTACTTTGAGGCATCTTTTATTTTTGAAAGTGGGATGTTTTTAAAACGGTTGCGCAATCGATGACGCTGTTTCAAAATAATCATAAAATATGTATTGAAAGGGGTATATCTTAACCCTTAAGCGAACACCAAAATGACTTTCCATAAACGAACCCCAGGGCCTGGCTGGGACTTTTTGTATTCTGTATGGACTTTAATAGGTACTGCATGCAAATTAATAAAATATACTCGTAGGTTTAAGAAATAAACTATATTTTTTATTCATACTCACAGTTTAAGAAAAAACAAAGATAAACAATAAAAAATATAACAAAATTCATTCTAATGTATAAAATGGAGATCATATTGTTAAAATTATATACAGTCTTGCTTACATTTAACGCATGTATAATCGCATTTGGAATGCTGAAGGAAAATTAGATTATTGCATAATTTGCAGAAAAATCTAGTATTACGTTTGATGTCTATTTCTTTACAAATGGAGCACTTTAATTTGTTTTTCAACACCTTAGGGCCTGTAATAGATAGAAGATTTATATGTATTCTAAATAATTTCTTTATTTAAAAAACCTTATATTCCCAATCTACTAATGAAATTTGCCTGCCATAACCTTTTTGTTTTTACTTCGTTCTTCTACGCAAGGGTAAATAAGCTGTTCTGAAAGTCGAGATAAAAATTTTCTTCTAGCACCTTCTGTCTTCTTCACAGAAATATTTCCATCATATATTATGTATGAAGCTAAAGCCATTACTTTAATCATATTGTAAAAACGCGTCAAGGTCCATTGATTTGTCCTTCGTTTGACTGTATATTTACCAAGCATTTGGTCCATAACATCTACACCTGTTTTAAATTTATTGTAATGCATGGTTGCCTCCGGGTTTTTCTTAATACCAGCAACAGATGTGTATCATAGTGGACTGTTGATAATAATATAACAGCCTTATTTTTCTCTGGAACGTAAGAGCATATCGCAATATTTTCATGGAACCCAAATTTACATTACAATACTTCTCTTTTTGGATGTTTTTTCATTTCAAGTGGAATACATCGCTTCCTGCTTCTGAGGGTACCAACAAAACCAAGACTAATAGCTATTAGTTGCTTACATAAATCAATAGTCGTAAAAAAATTATCAGCAACGATTGTTCCCTCCGACCCTTTGTAGCGCATTGCAAATTGATTCTACGTTTATATAAACAAGTAAAGATTTCTTTTGTGCTTAGTGTGTTTTTTTACGTTTTGCTTTGATTGTATACAATGTTTTTCTCTACGTAACGGTATAGGGCCTGGCTGGGCCCTGGTGGTTCAAACGTGAATAAAAATTTTTAAAGAATGATTACCACGCCCTTATATATTAAATTGGAACTTTTTCAATTTTTTTTTTTTTTTTATAAAAAAGACTTTTATTGAGGAATTCATAAAAAATTTCGAGGCTATAACTACGCTATCTATGTAAAAAATTAAAAAAAAATCTTAAAAATGCCTGGCCAGGACCTGGTGTTCGCTTAAGGGTTAAACGAGGTTACGCCACAGATGGCGCTGTTTTAAAATAATCATAAAATATGAATTGAAAGTGGTATATCTAAAACACGGTTGCGCCATAGATGGTGCTGTTTTCAAATCATCGCAAAATATGAATTACTTACTGCCAACACTGAAACAAATATGAACGAAAAAAATTAGTAGAATCTTAGCGACAAAAATAGTTATATCAATTTAATTTTTATTCAAATCTATATACGATTTATTCATATAAACTAATTTTATTCAAATCAACAGAATTTCTTTTGTCAAAAAAATTGCAATAAAACTTGAAAAAACTTATACAACTTCAAATAAAATTTTTTTTAATTTAACAAAAAATATTGTTAAAACAGTAGTAAAACATTCGCAGAAAAATAACCCATACAATTAGTTAAATCTACATCTTTAAAAGAAGTTAATGTGACTATTTTGTCCGTTGATTCGACAAATTTTTCGCTTATATTACGTATTGTTTTTATTTAATTTTTGAAGAAAATTGTATATATGAGCCGTTTTCTTTGGAAGTGGTGTAAGTCTATTTTGACAAAAAATTAGTTAATGATAAAAATGAATACAATTTACAATGAACTTAAAAAAAAAACTGTCAAAATTTGGACGATAATAGGTAGACTCTTGAAGTTTTTACAGGATGTGTATTCCTATGGCCACTATAACAAATAGTAAAAATTAAAGGGCGTGCCGACAGTGACGTGATTTGCATGCACATTGACTAATTTTTTAACCATAATAGATAGACTCTTGAATTTTTCTCAAATGGTGTATTACTATGACCCCTATAAAACAATAAAAATTTAAAGGGTTTTGTCGACATTGACGTGTTTTGCATGTATAACGACATATTTTTTGAACCGTAATAAGTAGACTCTTCCAGTTTGTATAGAAGATGTGTTGCCATGGCCGTTATGAGAATTACTAAAAAATTAAAGGGTGTTCTGACAGTGACATGTTTTTCACTTATAGTAACTTATTTTTTTAATAGTAATAGGTAGACTCTTGATATATTTATACAAAGAGAATTGCCATGGCCGCCATAGCAAATAACAAAATTAAAGGGTGTTCCGACAGAGACATGATTTGTACGTAAATAGCCTTATTTTTTGAACCGTAATAGGTAGACTCTTTAAATGTTTACAGTAGATGTTGTACTTCGGCCGCTGTAACAATTACTAATATCTAAAGGGTGTTCCATCAGTGACATGTTTTTCACGTATATTACCTTATTTTTTGAACCGCAATAGGTAGGCGCATGTATATTTTAATAGATAGTGTATTACCATGGCCGCTATAACAAAAATTGCTAAAATTTAAAGGGTGTTCCAACAGTAATGCAATTATGACTTTAATTTTAAAATTAAAGGGTGACTTATGAGACATGAAAAAATTAACAACTTGAATTTTTAAAGTTGTACTAAATATAGTACGGAACCCTAAGTGTGTGAGTTTAACTCGCACTTGACTAATTTATTTAAATTTGTATGGTGTACTCACTAAGCCACATTAAAAAAGATACATGAATTTAAAAAAAGTTAGAAGACACCATCTCAAAGATTTTTATAAAAGTTTTTTTTAAATATCCGAAAAAATTTGTTACAAAAATTTCATGATTCATGATTGATACCGAATTAAAGCGTATGAAATACCCTTTAAAATGAGCTGTTACTCAACTTTCTAGGACCTATAGAACTGGATTTAGAATATATTTAATCCTCGAGCGCATATGCAAAAAAGCGACATTTTTCAATTTTGATAACTATTTAGCGGAAAAACTGTAAGAGATAGAATTTTTAAAAAATCATAATTGGATTCAGGGATTCAAAGAATATAAATAAAAAAAGTTTCAATAAAATCTGAAGTAGTCATTTTGAGTGCCTTGTTGATTTGACGTGGAATAACCCCAATATGGCTTTTATCAATATGTCAAAAAATATTTGAGAAAATCTTAATTACTAAGCTGAACACAATTTTCGCGAGAAAAGATACATACGAAATCCGAAGAAAACGCAGCACTATAGCACAAACTAACATACTAGATAATTTTGTAAAAAAGACTCTTGAAAGTAAGAAATAATGTTATGCACTTTTCAACGATGTTTCTCAAGCGTTTGACAACGTATATCATGAAGGCTTTATGTATTAGTAAATTCTTAACGTACCCCAAAAACTTTTATAAGCTTTTAAAAAGTAATTTAGCTGGGCGGAAGTTCGTCCATAAAGCCGGAGTTCCCCAAGATAGTATTTTGGGACCCGTTTTATACTTATTATTCACTTCTGATATTCGTAACCGCAACAGGGTCCACCCGACGACAAGGTTTTTTTAAGCATTCACGAAAGTCTCCTAATAGCTTTTTAGAGTCCTACAGGATCATATAAATAATTTGGAGATGTGGTTGAAAAAATGAAGAATAAAAATAAATAAGCAAAAATTTAATCACATAATTTTCACGCTTCGAAGGGACTCATGCCCTCCTATTCGCATAAATAACCAAATGATACCTCTGCACTCAGAGTTTAAATACATAGGCATATCGACATAGACATAATCGACGCTTAACTTGGAAAAGTCACATTGCAGCAAAATTGACATAGATGAAACTTACAGCAGTGTAAATTAATTAGCTGATTGGTAGAAATTCAACCCTAAGCTTAGATTGTAAATCGATCCTTAAACATAAGTATATGGTTTTATGGGATCCAGTTATGGGGTACTGCCCAGTCTCAAACATTGAAAAAGTCCAGAGACGTCAAAACAAAATTTTACGAATGATTACACTTGCACCCAGGTATATAAAAAACAACAAATTTCAAGCGAAAAACCTTACAAATGTACTACTCGATGCAGAATTTTGTTGTCTGTCATTTTTACAAGTCTTAAATTCATTTTTGGCCTAATCTAGATTGGCAAAATACCCCTCTGCGCGGCGATAGCTGTATAATAATAATTTCAACACGTTTTTTTTTTTTGTATATGGGAATCGATGTGTTTTCTTTTCTTGATCATTATTTAGCTTAATCCTTAAAATTCGTATTTCACAAGGCTTATCATTATAATCATGAGCTTCTCAAGCATCATGAGCTATTATAGCAGCTAACTCTCTTTTATACTTTAAAGATCAAAGTTGTCAGGCGGGACTGGTTGTTGAATTCAGTATTGTTTTCGAATCATCTTAAAATCTGCCTAGAAATTGTACGTTATATTGTGTAGTAAGAGCGCTACAAAGCGCCCAATTCACTATCTTGTAACGATGTAGGCCAAGATCTTTTCGCAAAATTCGCCACAACGACGTCACAGTGATGCCCAACGTGTGAGAGTCACATTTGAGCTTTCTTCAACTGAAGCCTCAGCGGCAGCAATATTCTCGACACTACGGGCACTTCTTTGTCTCTGTGGCACGGGAGCATTTTGTACTGTGCCTGTGGATTCAAATTTGTCCACTAGACGCTCAATTGTTAATCTGCTAGGACGATTATGATGACCATAAATTAACGTTGAGGCCACTGACTCCGAATTTCGGTATTAAATCTTCGACTCGTTGTTGGCTCGTATATCTTTCCATCATGAAATGGCAGACCTTACTAAAGTTAAATGTCAAAAGAGCGGCAAGAAATATGGCGTCGTCTGCTGTCCGTGTCGCTCTAGCGTCCCTAGTTGAAAAACCACTTACATATATGGTACTTGAAGTATAAAAATATAATTTTTTTTGAATACCCTAAACTTTGTATATTTATCATTAGATGACTTGATAACTAGAATATAGTTATATTAAATGAGATTGTTTTTTATGGTATTGATCTCAACACCTGGAAAAGAAGTGGTGCAATAGGCTGGGCAGAAAGTTCGCAAAGCTAGATATTGAAGAGATTCAACTCCCCCTTGTGGCACGTCTATTCTTATCTTGCAATATTTAAACTACTCATCTCTTAACTCAACAAACGTTTGTCTTTCATTAATGTTATAATTTTCCATTTTTGTTTAACTGGGTAAGTGGCTGTTAGCGCGCAAAACTTTAACTCGTAAAGTTGCTTTCACATACAACGTTCGAAGAATAATTGTAATTATTGCCATAACAATTTCTCTAGGGAAACCTCAAGTAGGAATTAAAGAATTTTCCCCTTAAATAGTTTTGTTAATGTGATCGATCTACTTGTCGTGCCTGCCATTGCTACCAGTTTATAATTTTTTATTACGCAAATTTAATTGCATACACATTGACTTTATAGCAATATGTGTGCATCAGCAGCAATAATAATGATTTGTCATGACAATGACTACGAATGTTGCCGATGGATGATGTTGTTGTCGACAGTGATGTGGGTAATAATTAGGAATATTCTGTGTGATGAATATAATCAATGGCAAATGTAAAATGTAAAATGTAAAATGTTTATTGAAGCGAAATATCAGTATTGTTATCTTGTATTTGGTACTTTTGCATTACTCATTCAACAACACATTCGTATGAAAACGTAAATCATTAAAATATCGTTAGTTTTTAATTTTTATGCTCTACATAACGATTATGAGATAATTGGGGTGTAAAGCCTTGAGGGCGGTTAAAAAAAAATATGTGAATAAAGTAATATTCTACAGTTAATTGAGCACAAAAATTGCATGATTATCAGGAATTTAAATATGAAATAATTAAAATAATATCGAGTAGCGTAAAATAATGTAAAGAATATGCCTTAAATTTTACAATATGCATCAAATGTCATTGTAGTTTAACATCTATACTCTTGAGTCTAGAATTATTTTACAACGGAGGGATTCACATAAGGAATATGGAAATTTTGTTTTTACTTATTGAAGAAATTTCCAGGTCCTCTGATCTTTTGTATTTACTGCAAAAAAACCACAAACTTTAAACATCTTAAAAGCTGTTATTGGAAAAATCGCCAATTTTAAGCCCGATATTTTGCGAGCAACAATTCAAATTGCAGCGACTGAAAAACTGGTCATTTAACCGATTTTGTATATTCTACTTAATATCGTGAATTCTATTGCGCCTATCCAAAAAAAAAAAGAACAAAATAAAGTCTACGTTAAGTCTACTTTATTACAAATTTTACATAGAAATTTTGTCTTAAAGTACACTTCACGTAGACTTTATTTATTTTTTTATTAGGGCATAAATCTTTAAAGAAACATTTCTTTAACATTTTTTTTTTATTTTCTAACAAACTTTTAAACCGAGGCTACCCAATAAGCGGTGAGTGGACAAAAAATACAAAAATTCAAAACAAAATAGTGAAAAACAGGGAAGCGACATTTTTGAGCAGCAGAATGTGAATAGTACACAGGCAGGCGGTCAAAAATATATAACTTTTGATGAGATTGAAATTTTTATAAGCGTTTTTATTTTTTTGTTTAGCTTTAGTTTGTTTTGCTATAATATATAAAAATATAAACCATTATTGTAATTTTTGACCTCTTTCATAATTTTATAATTAAGTTTTTACGCTCTAAGTCTTTTTAGGGTTCCGTACACAAAGTGTAAAAACGTAACCCTATTGTTTTCGCTACATTGTCTGTCCGTCTGTCAGCGCCTTTTATCTCTGGAACCATAATAGGTAGAATCTTGAAATTTTCACAGATGATGTATAGCTGTTGCCGCTATAGCAACAAATACTAAAACTTATAGGGTGTTCCGATATAGAGGTGTTATTCACGAATATGTGTTTATATCTTGAACTGTAGGAGGCATACACTAAAAATTTACAAACAGTAATTAAAACCTAGTTCGCTTTATAAACAAGTATAAAAAAATAAAAATAAAAATTAAAGGGTGTTCCGATAGTGGTGTGTTTTGTACGTGTAATGCCTAAGTTCTGAACCATAATAAGTAGACTCTTGAAAATTTTACCAAAAGTGTATAACCACTATAGCAAAAAATACTAAAACGTAGGGTGTTCCAAAAGTGACGTGTTATTTACGTTTATGTCTTTTTTTGAGTTGTAAGAGGCAACCAATTACAATTTGCAGACAGTAATTAAAACTATGTTTGTTTTATAAACAAGTATACAAAATTGAACTTAAATGTTAAAGGGTGTTCCAATAGTGACGATTTGCATGTATATAGCCTAAGTTTTTAATAATAGGTGGAATCATAAAATTTTTACAGGAGGTGTATTACTATGGCCACTATAATAAATAGTAAAAATTAAAGGGTTTTCCGCCAGTGACGTGATTTGCATGACAAAGCCTTATTTCTTGAACCGTAACAAGTAGACTGTTGAAATTTTGTACAGAAGATGTGTTGCCGCGGCCGATATGACAATTACTAAAAATTAAAGGGTGTTCCGACAGTGACATGTTTTTCACTTATATAGACTTATTTTTTAATCGTAATGAGTAGACTCTTAATATATTTATAGAAAGGAAATTGCCATGGCCACTATAATGAATAATAAAATTAAAGGGTGTTCCGACAGTGACATGATTTTATAAACCGTAATACATACCCTCTTGAAATGTTTACAGTAGATGTGTTACTTCGCTATAACAAATACTTAAAATTGAAGTGTGTTCATTAGTGACGTGTTTTTCACGAATATTAACTTATTTTTTAACTTTTAATAGAAAGTGTACTACCATGGCCGCTATAAAATCAATTACATACTAAAATTTAAAGGGTGTTCCAATTATGATGCAATTTTCCCGAATATTTCTTTAATTTAAAAATTTAAAGGTGTCCCATAAGACATAAAGAAATAAACAACTGGAATTTTTAAATTATACTGAACATAGTACGGAACCCTACGTGTATGAGTCTAACTCGCACTTGACTAATTTATTTAAAAAAATATTTCAATTTATTTTTATTTTTATATTCGATATTTCGCTACACCATTGAGTAGCATCGTCAAGAAATATCGAATATAAAAACTAAAATAATTTGATATATTTTTTTTAAAAAGACCTAGAGCGTAAAAACTTAATTATAAAAATATAAACCGATAAGAAAAAAAGCAATAGAACTCAAGAACTCAAGTAGGACGAAGTACTTAAATTGGCCACTCTATATTTTTATTTAATTTTTATACTACATACAGCATAATACTAAATAGCCTGTGTAAATATCAAGTGCCTATAGCGTTTGGAAGAGTAGGAAAAATTCCTTAAATTCGCGACATCTGGGAACACCCTTTTGGTTTTACTAAATTTATTTGCTATAATTGTTGTTACAGTAGATATTGTAAAATATAATCTGCGCCAATTTTAAGTTTCAGCCTATTACTGTTCAAATATAAGGACTTTCTATGAAAATATAGCAGCCTACCTTTTGGAGTTAAAAAAATATATGACAATATAAGAAAAAAACATGTCAATGCGAAACACCCTTTAATTACTATAGCGGCGGTGGCAATATATCTTGTGTAAAAATTTCAGGTTCCACCTACTGCGTTTTAACAAATATACGTCCAAACTATGTCACTTTAGGAACACCCTTTTATTTTATTATTTGTTATAGCGGCCATGGCAATTCCCTTTCAATAAATATATCAAGAGTTTACCTATTACGATTCAAAACATTATCCAATATACATGAAAAACATGTCACTGTCGAAACACCCTTTAATTTTATGTAATTATCGGCCGTATGATGTCCATATTACTCCATCTTTTGTGAAAATTTTAAGAGTCTATCTATTATGATTCAAAAATTAGGTCATATTCATGCAAATCATGTCGCTGTAGGAAAACCCTTTAATTTTTACTATTTGTTATAGTGGCCATAGTAATGTACCACCTGCAAAATTTAATATATTTAACAAATTGCTAAAGGCATTAAATTTCAAGATTAAAAAGAGCAGCTCAATGATTTTAAAACGTAATATATGTTGGTCTACAGCTTATATAAACCCTTCATAATACGCTTTGAAATAGATGACGATCACTTTTTATGGTCTGTTGCTTAGCTGCTTAGCCCAGCCAGCCACCTTTTAGAGAGAGTTCAGTTCGAAACACAGCAGTGGCAAAATTGTTTTTTTTATATTTTTTTATTACTATTGTAAAAATTAACAAAAGAATAACAACGACATGTGGTGAAGCATATAAAAGTGACTCAAGATTTTATTACTGAATTTTTGGCCAAACTTTGCTCTTTAAGCGAACTTGTAAATTATTGATAATTTTTAGTTTTTCTTTGCAAATTTCGGTTTTTAATAAAATTTTCATTTTAGAACGAAATAACAATTTTAGGTAAAATTTAAATTTTTTGGTAATTTTTGGGTAATATGATTGTTTGTGGCAAAACCTGGATATTTAAGCGAACTTCAAAAATATTGATAGATTTAAGGTTTTCTTTGTGAATTTTCGGTTTTTAATAACATTAAAATTTTAGATCGAAATAACAATTTTTGGTAAAATTTTTTTGTAATTTTTGGGTGAAAAAAATTATTTTTTTGGCGAAACGTGGATCTCTAAGCGAAGTTGTAAATTATTGAGAGATATTTTCTTTGTAAATTTTTCATTTCTAATTGAATTTTGATTTTAGTTCAAAATTAAAATTTTTGGAAAAATTAAAATTTTTTTGTAATTTTTGGGTGAAAATATGATTTTTTTTGCGAAACTTTTTTCTTTAAGCGAACATGTAAATTATTGATAGTTTCTAGTTTTTATTTGTGTATTTTCGATTTTTAATCGAAAATTAATTAAAGATCGGAATAAATTTTTTTTTGCTAAAATGTAAATTTTTTTTTTTGTAATTTTTGGGTGATATTTTTTTGAGCGAACTTTTTAATTATAAGAAGTTTTTAGTTTTTTTGTGTGAATTTTTGTTTTTTAATCAAATTTTAATTTTTGGTCGGTATAAAAATTTATTGATAAAATTTCTATTTGTTTTCTTTTTAAATTTAGGGGTTATTCGTAATTTTAGGTGAAACTTGGTAAAATTTATATTTTTTTTTAATTTTAGGCGGAAATGTCACTTTGGGTGAAACTTGGGAAACCTTTTAATTATTGAGAGTTTTTGGTTTGTTTTTGTGAATTTTCGGTTTTTAATCAAATTTTGATTTTGGAACGAAATAACAAGTTTTGGTAAAATTTAAATTTTTTGGTAATTTTTGGGTAATATGATTGTTTGTGGCAAAACCTGGATATTTAAGCGAACTTCAAAAATATGGATAGATTTAAGGTTTTCTTTGTGAATTTTCAGTTTTTAATAAAATTTTAATTTTAGATCGAAATTACCATTTTTTGGTAATATTTTTTTGTAATTTTTGGGTGAAAAAATTATTTTTTTTGGCGAAACTTGGATCTCTAAGCGAACTTGTAAATTATTGATAGATACTTCCTTTGTAAATTTTTAATTTCTAATTGAATTTTGATTTTAGTTCAAAATTAAAATTTTTGGAAAAATTAAAATTTTTTGGTAATTTTTGGGTGAAAAAATGATTTTTTTGCGAATCTTTTTTCTTTAAGCAAACATGTAAATTATTGATAGTTTTTAGTTTTTCTTTGTGCATTTTCAATTTTTAATCGAATTTTAATTAAAGATCGCAATAAATTTTTTTTGGAATTTTTGGGTGAAAAGGTGATATTTTGGCGAAACTTGGACCTTTGAGAGAACTTTATAATTAGTAGTAGTTTTTTGTGTAAATTTTCGGTTTTTAATCAATTTAAATTTTTGGTCGGTATAAAAATTCGTTGTCAAAATTTTTATTTTTTTATAATTTAGGGGTTAATAGTAATTTTTGGTGAAACTTGGAATTATAAGAAAACTTTTTTATTATTAGTAGCTTGACGTGTTTTTTTTTTTAATTTTTGGTTTTTATCAAATTTCAATTTTTGGTAGGTATAAAATTTTATTGGTAAAATTTCTATTTTTTTATTTTGCAAGGAAATGTCACTTTGGGTGAAACTTGGGACTTTGAGAAACTTTATAATTCTTGAGAGTTTTTGGTTTTTTTAGTTTTCTTTTGAGAATCTTTTAATCAAATTTTTAGCTTTGGTCGGAATAGGAAAAATTTGTATTTTTCGGTAATTTTGCGGCGAATTGTGATTTTTTGGTGAAACTTGAAACTATTAATTATTAAATTAATTTAATTACTAAAAGTTTTTGTTGTTCAGTAAATTTTCGGGTTTTAGTCAAATTTTGGTTTTAGATTGAAATAAAAATTTGTTGCTGAAATTTATTTTTTTTTTTAATTTTTGGGTAAAAATGTGACATTTTGGCTATACTTGGATCTTTGAGTGAAATTTTTATTACTATTACTTTTTAGTTTTTTCTTGTGTGAGTTTTCGATTTTTAATAAAATTTTAATTTTCGATCGGTAAAAAAAATTGTTGGTAAAATTTCTCTATTTTTGGGAGAAATGTGATTTTTTGGCGATAATTGAATCTTTAAGCAAACTTTTTATCTTGTGATAGCTTTAAAGTTTTCTTTGTGAGTGTTTGGTTTTAAGATAAATTTTAATTTTAGATGAAAATAAAAATTTTTGTGTAATTTTTGGGTGAAAATATTATCTTTGACGAAACTTGGATCTTTGAGTGAACTTTTTAATTATTAGTAATTTTTAGTTTTTTCTGTGAATTTTCGGTTTCTAATCAAATTTTTAGTTTTGAACGATATAAAAGTTTCAGGGGAAAATTTCAACTTTTAGGTGAAATTTTGACGAAAAAGTGATACCCTAATGATATTTCGATTGTTTCATGAAATTCTTATTTTATGGTAATCTAGAGTTTTTTTACGAATATTAGGTTTTCAAAAAACAATAATAAAGTACTGAAAACAATGAAAATATATAAATACATGCATACATAAATACGAGGAGCTCGCCTTTTTTTAACCATAGCGCTATAATTTGTGGACCATTGGAAATGAATTTGCAAATTCGATTGCAACCTGGACACGGACAGACGGTATGACAGACGACAGGATAGACGCACACATATCGCTTAATCAACTTATCTATGTATAAGGATCCAGAATATGAATATTGTAGAAATTACACACGGAATGACAAACATATACATATACACGCTTTCCAACTGCGGTGAAGAGTATAAAAAAAATGATTGTGAAACATGTTTTTTTTTTGAATTTAACCTTTTACGAAATATTTAAATTTTAATTTTCTCACTCCCTCACTTAAGTAAACATAATTGTAAAATCTAATAAAGCAAAATAATGCCATTCCAATGCCAGTGGAATGCAGCTTTAACCAATAAAACCATGACGTTATAGACGGCGAATACATGGCCACAACAATTTCCACGTTCATTTGTTCATTTCAATTAAATCTTGCATATTTTACGACCAAAGAGCATGCTGGCACAACAGGCAGCAGCTGGTCTCTGTTTAATTGGTAGTATTACGATATACAATCGATACGCATACATGCATACATATTTTGTATTTGAATGATTAAGCACTTGCACGTACTTTTGTGGAGATTTGTTTTTCGATTTCTATTTTTTGTTTTATGGTTCAATCAACTAAATGGTAAAAATATAAATAAATCCATAAAATGAAATTTACATAAAAGTGTGCATAAGGCTAAGCTCCAAGCTGTACAGTTACAAGTAACAACAAATAAAATGAAATAAAATAAAATGAAATAAAATAAAATAAGTCCCTTGAACTTTATAGGGACCCATTTGAAAGGACAATTTTGAAATGTTTCTGTTTCACTTTCAAGTAAGTAATTTTTGTGGACATTCTTCTTCTTAAAAGCTGCTCATGCAGTTGTGCAAACAAAAGGTTCTCCAATTGGGAGCCTTCAAATTGTGCAGATAAACTCTAAGCAGTCAATACCTTATAGAGCCAATGAATTCCAGCTTTCGTTAACATTAAAATTGAGTGAAAGGAGTACGAGCGTTTGACAGGGTACACAGCGATCGTAATGGTGCCGCGAAATATCTCTCAAATGAAATAAATCCAAAAAAAAAAATGAAATAACTCCCAACAAAAATTCAAAAATCCCATACAAATTTCTTAATGAAATAACTCCCAATTTTTGGGAGGTTATTTCATAATTCTGTTGAGAGTTATTTCATTTATTTTGATTGGGAGTTATTTCATTTGACTAAAGTTGCATTATTCTGGATACAGAGAAAACTTTTAGTAAGCGAAGCCGGTGTTGGTTATACTATAGAGTTTAAACCCTTCCATACTGCCGAAGGCCGGCTACACAGGCCGGGATGGCTCAATGATCTCTCAATGGTATATGAAACAGTGGCTTCGCTAACAAAATATTGTCTGTATAGCCGGCCTTTGGTCATATATCTATGATATATGGTATGATATCAAAGTTATGGACCTCCTTCATCGGGAGGTACCTGTTATACCATAGAGGTTAAAACAGTTAAACAGTGCCCGGGTGCAAATATAATTTGTATTGGGAGTTATTTTATTTTTGTTGGGACTTATTTCATTTTTTTTGTAAAAATATAATTGTTTTGAATTAATGGTTAAGTTTTTGGATCTTATTTCATTTTGACGTTGGGAGTTATTTCTTTTTTAATTTGGGACTCATTTCATTGGGAGTCATTGCATTGGGAGTTATTTCATTTGGGACTTATTTCACGGTACCGATCGTAATTACTTTTGAAAACATTTCTGTAAAGCGCAGGTTCAACGACTTTATTGCGCTGTTTAAGTTTTGCTATGAAGTTTTTTTAAGCTCGACTACATCTCTTCTCTGGTCAGGTGAAACGGGCTAACTGTTTTATGTTACGGTCTACGTTTAGTCGCCTGACAATCTTCTCGGTCTGCTCAAATACACCTTAAGAGGTCGCAACCCTTCTCGTCAGGTTCGCGACGGCTACACAAAACAAAAGGTAAGACACAACAAGAACTAACTCACTGACGAAACACAACACACACACACACGAATATTGGGATTTATGTTAATCCCACATAGTCCGACATCGTTTAAAACCCATGACCCAAAAGCCACTCGATCGTCTCTTCCACTTAACAATCTACCATTTTCCCAACTATATTAATTTAAACCTTCATATCAGATTATTTTTTTTTTAACAGCAAACATTATTTATTATTAATAAGTATAAACAAAAATACAGATTTATTTACATTTTTTTTTGCCAAATCTCCCACTGTGTGCTGTTGATAGTCTCTATGTTTTTATCTAGTTATGAAAATGAAAATGTTTTGTCCAAATTAGCTAAGAAGTGATATTATTAGTAATGTAGGGAGAATATCAAAGCAGACCACTTCCATATGGGGTTCTTTTTGGACCCCATTCCATCCTCTATGCTTATAGCCAACCGAAATGTAATTTACGGCAACCTACTTTCATTGAGTCACGTGCTACAACCAGCCTTTAATCTTGACTTTAGTGATTTCACAATGTTGACTGGTAACTGCCGGCCTTCCTTCTCACCTCGCAGTCTCGAGTAATTTGTAGAATTTGTTCAATTCTCAGGGCCCCCATGGCATCCATATTTAACAAGCTTCTCATGCTAGTCAGTGTTGGACATTCACACATAATGTGCGCTGCCGTCTCAGCTTCTTCCAGTCACAGTCTGCAAGTATCATATTCTTTGATTTTCATGTTGGCTACATGATACTTAAAGTTTCCGTGACCTGTCACAAACGCAATGATCCAGCTTAAGGTACTTATATTATATCTGAGGTACCTTACTGACCTTCGTACCCATAGGCTTTTTGAGCACCATTTTGAGCCTACGTACAAGTAGTGGCCTCCCTCCACTACCTTCTTAGGTTTAGTGTGTTCACCCATTGTAGAACGTTAGCTTGCATTATGCCTTTACCCTGCGCTTCTCTGGGTTCTGGTTCGCAAAAATTCAAAGTAGATCCTCCTTTTGCAAGCTGGTCCGCTGCTTCATTTCCAGCAGTTCAACTGCCTCATGCAGGTGCAGTGGTATACGAAAGCATCTGGTGAGCCAACCAACAACAAAACAATGTGCCTGGTTTGTCGGCCATAATTCTAAAAACAACACAAACTCTGTCAATATGCTCGTCCTAATGAACGAGCAAAGCATGTTGAGGTATTTTATTGTTACACATTTCGATTTCAACAGCCTCAAATATCGCTAAATTTTAAGTGTGGATTAAAATTTGTATGAAGCAAATGTTTCTTGCCTTATTCTGTAATTGAAGGGAAACAAGGCCATAACAATCTTTTTACCCTTCACCCGAGCTGAAGAGGTTGTAATAAGTTTGTTATTTAGGTTGTGGTTTCTGCAATATTAATTGATGTCCCTATATACAGTATATACTATTATGGATCGTTATACGTAGGAAAGTCAATTCAGCGATTGCCGTCTGTTCTTAATCGGGTTGAAATAAAATTTGGAAAGATTCTAAAAAAGCTATAGAAAAATTAACTACACCATTTTTTCAGAAACGTGTCCAAGGATTTGCTTGTGGAGATATAGTTAAAAAAAAGCAGGAGTAGCCTACACTCAACTTTACCATACCCAATGGAAACAGATATTTTTATGAATATATTATAAGGGGTGATCCATTTCGAGGTTCCCTACTTTTTTAAAGAAAACAACACAGAAAATTCAAATTTAATGGAGAATGTTTATTATCATTTCAAAGAACATTCTTTGGCATTTAGTTTTTGACGATTATGTCTATCAAATGTTGGCCGTTGCTATGTCGCAGATGGTCCATCAGTTGAGTCCAATTTTCGATGACTCGTTTTCCTCCAAGGCCTGAATCGAAGAGAATTTGTTCGCATAAACTTAAGACTTTACATATGCCCACAGGAAAAATTGAGAAAATTAAATAGGACCGAATATAGTAATCTTTCTTATTTAGAGCAAGTCGATCAGTTACTTTAAATACAAGATTTTTGCGAACATCATATTTCAACCATAAACCTAATCGAAAATATATTTCAAAACTGAATATATTTATTAACTGAAAATTTAAAAACCTTCAGTAGAGACAAAATACTTTTTAATTTTATTAAAATTATATCACACCCATGACAGATTTTTTATAAAAGATAGTAAGTAATAAACACTGCAAGCTGATTTTACACAAACACTAAAAATATTAAAATTTCGAGATAACACACTATTGTTGGTTTCAAGTGCGATATACTCAACTACATAAATAATAATTTTTCACAGCGACTCCATCAGCTATATGTTTTACTTTACATGAATTAACTATTACAGCACACGCTTAAGGATAAAACTCAATCCGTAAAAAATTGTTGGTTTAAATGGTCAAATCAAGTGCAAGTGCAAGTATCAAATGAAAATATTGAAGTGCCATGTTATACTATCGTACAGAATACGAGTTAAAAACCTTACAGGTGAATACACATAGCTTTACAAACATGTTGCTACTCTTGCTTAAATTTTAAATATTTTTTTTTATTTATTTTGCAAAATGAAGCGGAAAATAGTGGAATGATTTAAACGCAATATAAAATTTTTACGGTAAAAAACCGTTTATAGGTCAAACAATTTTTGCTTAAATGATTTATATTTTTAACCGACTTCCAAAAAGAAGGAGTTTATCAATTCGTCTGAATGTTGCTTTTTTCGTGTATGTGCACGCAGAACTCAGCCATTTCTGAACCGATTTTAAAATTTTTTTCTTTATTTGAAAGGTTATGGTCCCGTTTTAAAAACAATTCATTAAACAGTTCGAATGGAATAGTCTGTATTAAAAACCGTAAGGGGCACCAAATTATAATTTAAAAAAATTGCGTGTCGCTATAGCTCCCAATAGCAGAAATTAATAAAAAAAAGATAAATTTTAAATTTAAAGGGTGTCTCTATATAGGTCCCTATATGGGCCTATCTTTTGAACCGTTATAGACAAAAACTTGAAAATTTGACAGAATGTTGACTACTATAACCGTTACCAAAAAAAATTTATAAATATTGAAAATTTTAAATTAAAGGGTGCTCCAATAGTTCATTTAATACTTTTGAACAGCTGTAGACATACCGCTGAAATTTACAAAAACCTCTATCGCAAAGTCCGCTAAAACAAAATGCATAAAATTTGAATTTGGAAATAAAAGGGCGTCCCAATTGTTAATGTAATTCTAGGTATGTGGCCAAACTTTTGAACTGTTATTGACAGACCGTTAAACACAAACACTTGAAAATTAGGCAGAATGTCCACTAATTTCTCTGGTATAAAAACAAGTATAAATATTTGGAATTATAATGTAAAGGGTGTTCCAATAGTTCATATAATTTATATATATGGCCAGACTTTTGAACCGTTTTAGACAGATAGTTGAAATTTACAAAGAATCTTTGTGGCCAAGTCCTCTATAACAACAGGTCTTTAATTTAAAATTGTAAATTAAAGGGTGTCCCAATAGGTGATGTTATTTGATCTATATGACCCTATCTTTGAAACCGTTATAGACTGAGGCTTGAATGGTGTCCCCATAAAAGACGGATCCTGGTGAAAATAGTAATAGAGAGACGCTTGACATTCACATAGTACTTTTTTTCCCTCTAATTTTGGCGCATATTTTATTTGGTTTACTAAAAGACTTTAAAGTAGTCAAAAAAAAGTAAGAGTGCTATATTTGACCATGCCGAATCTTGTATACCCTTCACCATAGTAATGTTCAATATACCCTTAAAGACCCCATCAACCTAAAACAAACAAAAATCGTGCTTCGCAAAAGGTTCTTGATCCCCTGAGATCAGTATGCACTCCATGCAATATTCTGGTTGCGATCTAATATTTATTTATAAACGATAAAAATTAAAAACAACATGAAAAAATATATATAGGCGTGGTTTTTTGCCCACAGCCTCGAATGGAATGGTCTGATGATGCTGAATGCCATATGCGAAATTTTCGAAACTAAGCCTGACAGATGGGTGGACCTTGGCAAAGTTGATTTCAGAAGACCAGACGGACATCGCTAAATCAACTTTTCTACCTACAAGGATCTCGAATTTAAGGGGTGATCCATTACGAGGTTCCCTACTTTATTAAAAAAAAAAAAAAACACAGAAAATTTAAATTTAATGGAGAATGTTTATTATTATTTAAAAGAACATTCTTTGGCATTTATTTGTTGACGATTACGTCTATAAAATATTGGCCGTTGCTATGTCGCAGATGGTCCATCCATTGAGTCCAATTTTCGATGACTCGTTCGAGCATTTCGACTGGTAACTGGCCAATGACATGTGTTTTGTTTTCGTCCAAGGCCTGAATGGAACCGGCTTTGTCCGCATAAACTTTAGACTTTACATGTCCCCACAGAAAAAAGTCAAACGGTGTGATATCACACGATCTTGGTCGCCAATCGACCGGCCTAAAACGTGAAGATATGTGCTCACAGAAATGTTCTCTCAATAAATCCGCTGATTGATGCGATGTGTGGGAAAAGGCGCCGTCTTGCTGAAACCAAATGTTGCCGAGATTACGAGGTTCAATTTCAGGCATGAAATAGTCTGTTGTCATGGCATGATAACGATCGCCATTGACAGTTACGTTCGCACCGGCATCATTTTTAAAGAAATATGGACCGATGATTCCACCGGCCCACGAACCACACCAAACGATTGTTTTTTCTGGATGAAGTGTGGATGAAAGGCAACCTGAAGAGATTCAAGAGCTGAATCTCTTCAGGTTGCCCTTCGTCCCAAATGCGGCAACTTTGTTTGTTTACATACCCATTGAGCCAGAAATGGGCCTCATCGCTAAACAAAATTTCCCTCGAAAACGTCGGATCTTCTTGGAACTTTTCAAGAGCCCATAGAGCCAAGCGATTCAGGCGTAAGTCTTTCCATTATGAAATGCCAAACAATACTAAACCAAAATAACATGACAGCATAGCACGATTCACACGTGATCTGTCAAAAAAGGCTATTAAAAAAAGTACCTCGAAATGGATCACCCCTACATACTTTATGGGGTTGAAAGTGAATATTGTAGAAATTACACATGAAATGACAAACTTAGCGTTATATACCCTTTAGTGAAGGGTATAATTATGTTTTTTATACTGGACTAACATGCAGAAAAAAATCACTCTCGTTCGAATTTTCACCAATAATTTATTTCACGTTTTAAGATGGACAATTTTGTTTTCTTTTACCCGTTAGAACAATTTGCATCATTACCTACCCATTTGAAATTTTTTCAATCTCAATTTTGGTACCGTGCAACGCTAAGTACTTTGTTGGATCCTAATAATGTTCATATTGATTTGCCAAAATTGTCTAAAACGAAATTTATAAAGCTGGAAAAAACACCCTTTATAATTCATAGATTTTTTTAGGGTTCCGTAAGTAACCAAAGGATGAAAACCTAACCCTATTGTTTTCGCTACAATGTCTGTTCGTCCGTCTATCAGCGCCTTTTATGTCTGAAACCGTAATAGGTAGACTCTTGCAATTTTCACAAGAGATGTAAAAACAATTACTAAAACTTATAGGGTGTTCCGATAGAGTCGTGGTATTCACGTATATGTGTTATTATTTCTTGAACTAAGGGAGGCATACACTTAAAATTTACAAACAGTAATTAAAACTCAGTTCGATATATAAACAAGTAAATAAAAAATAAACCTAAAACTTAAAGGGTGTTCCGATAGTGATGTGAATTGCATGTATGTGGCCTAAGTTTTGAACCATAACAGGTAGACTCTTAAAATTTTCACAGAAGATGTATAACTGTGGCCGCTATAGCAAAAAACACTAAAACGAATAGGGTGTTCCGAAAGTGACGTATTATTTGCGTTTATGTCTTTATTACTTGAGCTGTAGGAGGCAACCACTTAAAAATGCAGACGGTAATTAAAATTATATCTGCTTTATAAACAAGTATGCAAAATTAAAACTAAAAATTAAAGGGTGTTCCAATAGTGACGTGATTGTTATATTGCCTAAGTTTTTAACTATAATAGGTAGACTCTTGAAATTTTTACAGGAGGTGTATTACTATGGTCACTATAACAAATACTAAAAATTAAAGGGTGTTCCGATAGTGACATAATTTGCATAAGTATGGCTATAACAAATAGTAAAAATTAAAGGGTTTTCCGACAGTGTGGTTATTTGCACGTATATGTCTTTATGTCTTTTTTTGCACCGTAATAGGTAGACTCCTGAAATTTGTCCATAAGATAAATTGATATTTTCTTAAAATAAAGCATTGTTCCGACAGTGACATGTCTTTCATATATATTGCCGTATTTTTTAATCGTAATAGGTAGACACTTGATATATTCATAGAAAGGGAATTGTCAAGGCCGCTATAATAAATAGTAAAATTATAAATTGTTCCGACAGTGATATATGGCGTTATTTTTTGAACCTTAATAGGTAGGCACTTGAAATTTTTACAGCAGAAGTGTTGATATCGCTGCTATAACAATTAAAGGGTGTTCCGCTATAACAAATTTTCCACTTATATGGCCTTATTTTTTTAACCGCAATAGGTAAGCTCCTGATATTTTCATACAAAGTTTTTAAGTATATTTGAACAGTAATAGGCTGACACTTTAAATTTACACAGATTATATTTTACAATATTTAGGCCCATTATTATGACTTGCCAACAGCTAAAGTTATGATATTGTTGAAGTGATAAATAGTTTGTCATTATTATAAGTAAACTAAAACAACCTTTAACTATCAAGTACTTTAAGGACAAGTTATAGTAATGAGCATTATTTTCGTAATTGAAACGAAAAACTACTTATCGCTCCAACAAAATCCTAACTTTAGTTATTGGCAAGTTCTAATAATGGGCGCTACTGTAACAACAAGTAACAAAAATAAAGTTAATAATAAAATGGTGTTCCCTAGATGTCGCGTATTTGAGGAATTTGATATTCTACTCTAAACGTTATTTGTAGACACTTGATATTTACACAGGGTATTTAGAACTGTGCTATAATATAAAAAATAAAGGGTGCCCCATAAGACGAGAAAATATTAACTTGTATTTTTAAAGTTGTACTAAACATAGTACGGAACCCTAATAGTGCTAGTCTCACACGCACTTGACTGATTTATTTAATTTTTTAGTTTAACCCAGCACTTTGTATATATTAATGTTGATCTTAATGTAATAATAAAAAAATAATGTAAATTTCTTGCCCTAAATTATATGACATTTGCTATCAACGAAACCGCTTATCTTTATGACAATTTTATTTTTTTTTTTTTTTGTTTTTTATATACAATTCTGGTATGTTTGAATGATTTCCGGTTGACGTGTTTTGGTTGTGTTTTACAATTTATTACTTTAATGTCCACAAAAAGAAAAAACGCTTCCGGCTACAGGTTAAAAGTTCAAGGTGAAAGATAAAGAAAACTTAAATTTAATGTTGTACATAAAACAGGTGAACGAGCGACCTTTATTTAAGCATATGAATTAATGTTTGGGAGAAGAAATTACACAGCCATAAAATATGTATATTTAAGAGGAAATAATAATTAATTCTAGTTAACTTTATTGCAACAGGTGGCATTCCAATAATACAATTTATTTATAATAACGGGTTATCCAATAGCAGGCAAAAAAAGTAGGTTATCATATGACCATAACGCTCCGAATTGACGGTGACACACATTCGGGTCTTCGGCTACACTTTCACTTACAGCAGCGATATTTTCAGCGGAACGAGCGAAACGATGATGCACAGGCCTTACAATATCTATAACCGCTCCAGACTCTTCAAATTTCTTCACAATTTTGCCAATTGCTTGCGTAGTTGGACAATTATGTAAACCATAATCTTCTCTTAAAGCACGATATGTGGCTGTGCCAGAATCACCATTTTTGTAGTAGGTTTTAATAATTTGTATGCGTTGTGTGATACTTAAGCGATCCATTTTCGTCAATGTCAGACTTTCAACTGAAAAGAAAAAAATTGGTTTAACAAATTAGTTTGACAGATGTCGAATTTCAGCCCTATACTTTTGAAACCACGAAATGGATAACCCGTTACAACTTGCTACACATTACTAATATAAAGATGTTGACAATTGTTTCACTTTAATACGAGTATCCTATTTCCTTTTGAAAAGTTATCTCTTAATTCATGTTAACATAATAATAGATTTAAGATTTAATAAAATGCCGCCAGCTCTCAATGTCATGACATTTATTTACATTTCATCAGCTGTAGAAGTAAGTAAGATAAAACTTGATGGTTGTAGAGAATTTTCATTATAAGCGACATTTTGGGGTTTTTGTTCAACAAACATTTGGTATTACGAGGGCAGTCCTAGATCTACCTTATTGTTTATAAAAATAGGGAAACTTAAGCAAACATTTGACAGGACCCAAACTTTGTTTTTTCTTAAGATTTATCACCGCTGGGTAACTAAGTTCTAGCACTTAATAAAATTGTTAGTCCAAGCAATTACAGTCTCTACACTTAAACGACTACAGAATTGTTCAACGCAATGAAAAAAATTAAAAGAGGTTATAAAATTTATGAAGAGAAGATGTATTTTAAGCAATTAAGGTAATTGTGATAGAAATAGCATAAAAAATCCACTCGAAAATTTAAAGTCATCTTTAGGAACACGACTTTTTATAAAAAAAAAAATATTTTGTTTGAAGTTCTGAGTGATTCTTATATGCCTTTGTAAAAATATATTGACTTACAGTAGGGAGCAGAAATGAGTACATGTTTATATTTCTTCTATTTTTAAGTGCATACAAATCGTAATAATGTAGCGATATTCAAATTTCTTTTTTTTTTTTTGGGTTATTTCCTATTGAGTTATTAACAGGGTAGCGTCACTTGGGAGGGAAAATATTAAGACGAAAATTTTTAAATTTTTTTATAGGGATTTTGACAGTTAAACTTACAATTTTACCCCTTAATGGGTTGTACTATCAAACTAAATATAAAAAAAAATTAAAAATTATCGGCTTAATATTTCCCTTCTACCTGATTAATATCACTTTACAAAAATGAAAAAAAAAATATTTTAAAAATATAAAAAAAACATAAAACGTTGTAAATTCCATTACCAAACAATTGCCTGAACATTAATGGTGCTAAATTGAGCACTTAGCGAAATGGCCATCGAAACTAGTTTACCCCGTAGTAATCAATTTCAGTGAATTTATAATTTGTGTTAATAATTAATGAAAATTTAAAATTAATGGTTTCAGTTGAAGGAAAAAAATCTAAACTCTTTGTTTTAACATCCCTGTAATAGTAAAAAAAATGCTTTTAGTTTACGGTTGCCAGATTAGGGGATTTTCCCCTATATTTAGGGGATTTTTTTTTCATTTAGGGGGGAATTTGGGGTTAACATTTGTTAGGGGAAAAAATTGGGGGTTAAAAAAAATATTTAGGATGTTTTTTGGGGGATTTTTTATGCTTCACTAGATGCTTAATTGGTCTACTCCCATTTTCCTGCAACCAATAAATTAAAAATATATAACAATCCGCTTTCTGATAGGTTCTTATAAACTATTTAAACAACGTATTACAAAGATGATTTTTGGGTAACGACCCAGTGGTAAAATTAAAAAGGCCATCTCACTTCAGGCCTTATAAAAGGCATGCTTAGACCTTCTTCGATCCTCAATTTTGTGTGCCTTCGAAAAAAGGCCTTGGCTCTTTCTTTTAAAAGATCCAATACACATTCCTACTTCGCTTCTCTTAGTAGGGAAGTAGGAATGTGTATGACAAATTCATACATAATTTTCTATTTTTCGATTTCTTATTTATAAAAGACAAAAGTTCATTGAATTGCCTTTATCCACTTCATTGCTGCTTGAAAGATGCTTCGATAGACTGATTGGCAGTGCGAAGGTCTATCAGCCTAGAGGTTGACGGATCGGATCCCAAAAAAATTTTAATATTTCAATTAAAAATAACAATTAGAACAAAATTTTCTCTTAGTTTTTGCTACAAAAAGCCTCTTAAGAGACATTAAATTAAAGGCCTTCTACCAGACAAATTTCGGAAGACCTTCTGGAACGCTTGCCGCAGAAGGGTCATTGGAAGGGCATGCTCCGCAATGACAACCTGTGTAAAAAAGACATGAGAATGCAATGCGAAAGGAATACAAACAGAAGGCCTTGTGCCCCCAAAACAAAGAGTAAAGAGGCCTTCTAGGAAGGCCTTCATACTCCTTCTTTTTACCACTGGGTGTACACATACATATAATTACAAATATGTTTTTTATGTGTATGCCACTATTTTTGTGGAGCTTGTACAGGTCATACCGTTTGATATATCAAAATGAAATTTAGTATGTGCCTTTGGTATATGATGATGAAGAACTGTAACTGTTTTCGGGCATAATCGGGAGAGGCCAAGGGGTAGTTTCCTTACCCCCAAATTTTGTAAACGGTCTACAGGTTATACCTTATGACATATTAAAACAAAATTAAGTATGTGCCTTTGGTATATGATGATGAAGAGCTGTATTAATTTTATTTATAATCGGGAAGGGACAAGGGGTAGTTTACTTACTCTCAAATTTTGTAAACGCTCTACACGTCATACCGTATGACAGATCAAAATGAAATTCAGTATGTGCCTTTGGTTTATGAAGGTGAAGAATTGTATAAATTTTGGGCATAATCGGGAAGGGGCAAGGGGTAGCTTACCTAACACCCCAAACCGAAAATAATTAATTTTTCGATTCGAATATACTTTGAACTTTTATTCTTTATGTAACATATCCATATCTGTTTCCATTGGGTATGCTAAAGTTGAGTGTAGGCCACTCCAGTTTTATTTTATTTGCTTTTAGGGGAGAGAGAAAAAAATCTGGCAACCGTGGTTTAGTTTTCTTTTTAGCAACGTACTACCAAACTGAAAGGCCCCCGGAAATTTTTAAAACTGAATTTAAGGCTTTTTTTTTTAAACACACTTCTTATGGCAAACTGAAATTCAATCGAGCTGCGTACCTGTCGGCCTTAAATAATAAGGGCCAAATTCATAAAAAATATTTTCGTTTTATAAAAGGTTTATGAAACAAATTTTCATACAAAATTTGTTCAATAAACGTTTCATAAACCAAAAATATTTTTTATGAATATGGCCCTAAGTAAAAAAAAAAATAGATTAAATCGCTTCTTTATTACGAATTTTTATGCGCCCACAAATGCAGAGAATACAAACATGTACTCATTTCTGATCCCTGCTGTACACTCGTATAATCCTCAATGAGCCCTATGAGCCCTGGATTATAAAAGTGGTATAAGTCATGTATTTTTTGTTTCGTGATATTAATAGGTTCGAATTTTAAAGGATTAAAATATATTTTTGTATTATGGAATAAAATATTCTGACAATTAAATAGTGCAAAAAAATAAGAATTTATTTTGACTGTAAAACTGTAGAAGAAAATGTGGTTTTGAAAGGTTAAAAGGATTTATATCATTTTCAAAATTAACTGCAACTTTATAAATGACTTAAGGCCGGGCACATAGAGTCCGTCATACACCTTCAAACCATCCAGGAAAAATGTTTATTAGAAATTAACATTTTATTCAAACTCATTACATTGTAACAAAATAATTTATTTTTTAATATTTAGGGAAATAAAGTGTTTGTGGAAAATTGTTAGGCTATGCGGTTGTAAATCCGTTAAATAATGGAAGCATAGTAATATTTTCGTATATTCTTGGCCTTCCTATTTTAGGAGAAAGGAATTGTCATCCAAAGAAGTTTTATAAAATATCTTATATGGGGCATTTTTTAGATATCTGATTCATTATATTTTTTTAGCCAAAATTAAAAATTAGCTTTCCTATCTTCAGATCCGAATCCATTTATACATTTTTTGAAACAAAGGCAATCTTTATTTTGAAAAGCTTTACCACTCACATGCTTAGACTTTTATGTTTCATTATCTTTTCCACTATTTCTCTTCATTTTTCTTTTGTATTATACATAATTTCGTTGATTTCTTGTCCACTTTCTTTATTGCATATTGCTTTCTTCCATTTTTAAGGGTTCCGATTTCTCTTTTAAAGTTTGAACTGATTCATCGGAAGACGATATTAGTAACGGGTCCGCCAAATAACTTTTTTTTTTTTGAAAATGCTATAAAAAAAACTACTGAATATTTTCTCCAATTTCTTTTTTATTTGAAAGTACAATCCAATACAATTGCGGAAAATAATTTCATTCAAATGGCTGCCTTGGCTGGCCATGAAGTAGCCTACACGATCGGTCTAATTTTTAAGCACATTATCTATTGTGTGCAGCTGTATTTCACCAATGGCTTCACGAATATTGTCCTTTAAAGCGTCAATTGTCTCTGGCTTGTCGGCGTAACACTTATCTTTGATGGCACCCCACAAATAATAATCCAACGGTGTCAAATCGCAGCTCCGAGCTGGCCAAACGACATCAGCTCTGTGGCTGATAATGCGATCTTCAAAAACAGGGCGCAAAACATCGAGTGTAGCTTCAACTGTGTGGCACGTAGCGCCGTCCTGATGAAACCAAATGTTGCCAATATTCTCCTCTTCAATTTTTGTGAACAAAAATTCGTTCAACATGGCCCGATAACGATCGCCATTGACTGTAACTCCTTGCTCATTTTCGAAGAAAAATGGACCAAAATCCGCACCAAACAGTGACTCGTTTTGGGTGCATCGGCTTTTGAATGTATGCGTGCGGGTTTTCTGTGCCCCAAATACGACAATTTTGCTTGTTTACATACCCGCCAAGATCAAAATGAGCTTCATCTGAAATGATGATTTTTTTTGGCAAAATCGGCATCTTCTGTAAGTCGATCGCAGACCCCTTGTTCAAGCGTATACACAACCATATTCATTAAGCGGAAGGATAAAACTAATTATCTGTCAAATCAGACATGAGCCAAGTGTTACCATTCACGAAATAAGCACTAGTTGAAAAAAAAAACGTTAGATTGCGGACCCGTCATTATTCGTTTCAATTTCTTGGAAGCACAACTTATACTTCTTCGCCGTATAATGTCTACAATTAACTATGAATAGTGCATTTTTACATTAATAGGATTACCTGATCGTACCTGAACCGCTATCTGAAGACATGACAAAATTACTAATAATTATTTTGCCACTTTAAAAACAGACTGACTTATATCACTATATACAGTAACTGTATTTTGTTTGCCAACCAAAAATTGAACTCAATTTATCAACTTAATTTCCATGGCATACTGCGAATTACTTTAGATTATGTTTTTTTTTTATTAGGATTTGATATAAAACAGCTGATGAAGTATATTTTAAAATTTTTGATTTATACCACTTTCAAAATCAAGGGCTCATATAAAGTTGAAAATGCCACTTCATGAACTCTATTCAGAATATTGAGAAGTTATTAAATAGCGCTAGAATATGGTATTAAAGTTAAAGGGGAAACCACATTGATAACAGCTTGCGGTGTTGTTTGTAGGTAGAATAATTTTAGGACCGACCTCGTGATTAAGAAAATGTTGGGTTTTATTTAAAAGCTTTTGGGAAATTCATTAACTGATAAATTTATAATCCCTTTCTTGTTTTGTATTAATAAAACACGTAAAATTATAATTTTCTTTTTCATTTAATATATTTTCAGATCTCATGTAAAATTCAAATGAATAAGAAACCCTTGTAAATGATTGTTAACGCAACAATAGAAGAGCCACAACAATAAGTTTTCACAGCACAAAATAAATGGAAGAAAAGTCAGCAATAACCAAAAGGAAAAAAGAAACAGGGAAAAATAAATAAAATGAAATGAAGTAAAATAAAATAAAATAAAAAAACAAAATTTTATGGATCAAACGTGAAGAGACTTCATAATAAAATAAACGTTTTTTATACAATAACCCGTTTCGACAGTTAGCTTAAAAAAGGTTATACCTTTTCCCACTTACACACACACACACACAAATACATAAATGTACCTCCTGAAACACAACCGCCATTACACAAAAATGAAAATTGTCATATAAAAATCATTTGAATAGAAAAAAATTTCAAAATTGCAAATTAAAAGAAAAATAACCAAGAAATAAACAAACGAACAGGAATAGAATAAGCAAAATTTACACTACAAATTACAACGAAAAAGGTAGCCGGTACAATTGCGTTTTTGGCCAATCAAAAATTAAAATCATAAAAAGAAGCAAAGGAATTTGACAACAACCGACATGGCTGTGCCCATTGATGAGGGCATTTTAAATGCCCTCAAGGGTGTCACCAGCCCAAATACACGTCTACCCAAGCCACTGTTAATCAAAGTTTACATATCCAGTTTAAAACAAGGTAAGTTTTTCTTCGACATACTTAAACTAGTGTCTAGACGTGACAAAATCTTGTTTTGACAAAAATCAAACATTGATAATTTTATATGTCAAGAAAAATTTATGTCAGGTGTAGATACTTGGTAAGAAGAACGGAAAATGAAACTATTTTTTTTTTGTTTGTTTTCTGTTTTTTTAACAGAATTTTATCAAGAGCGGCGCATGTTATTGGAACTGGTGGGTCCCGAGTTGCAGTCCTTGTATGATGATCGTCAAATTGAAATCGAAATTGTTGATATGCATTTTGGCACTGGCAGTCTTGATATAACAGAAGTTGAAAAGGATCCCTATATATTGCAGGATTACTTGCATGAAATTGAAACATGTGCTCAGCATTCGAAGAGTGTTTTCTTTTTGGTAAGTAAAGTGCGTTTTTACCAGAGGCACAGCAGTTTAAATGGAAATAAAATAGTGTAAGACGTATTTAATATCCATCCAATCGCCTATATTAATTAGATAATTTTATGGCATTAAAGTCTAAATCAGAGACTGACAAAAGTATCATTTTTAGTACTTATTAAGTATTTGAGGTCAAACATGTATAAATGTGTATAGCTATAGCTCAAACAACATACCATACACACATACTCATATCAATTTCAACTTAAATAACTACAAGTATAGGTAGAGAATAAGTGTTCGCATACTTGTTCATTATTTTTCGCACCACAACTAAATATAAGTAAAAGTTGGATAAAGTATTGGCTATACCCATACATGTAAGTATAGAGTGGGAATAAGTACAAGTATGTAAATATTCTAAGTATACTTAGAGTATTTTATAAATATATGTAACTATATGTATTAATTATTTCACAATTTAAAAATACGTTCATTCCTTCATCCTAATTATTTCGGTTTTCCATACTTAAACAATGTTCGGTTATAAACAAAATATTGCCAAACATCATACACCTTTTTATACATTCAATTCCTAAAAGTAGTTGGTTTTACTTATAAGTATACTTAGAGTATTATAAGTACTTTTCCATACTTCTAAGTATTAGGTAGTTATAAGTATGGGTATGACAGATACCCATCACATTATCTACCTACAACCAGTTGTACTCATACATGTATTACTTATACATTTTTAAGTTCGTTGTGTATAAATAATGTTTGTTATAAGTATTGAGTAAACCCATACCTATTTCACTGCAAATAAGTATGTGTAGGTATTTTCTATGTTATAAGTATAGGTATAACTAATACCCAATAATAGTTGTAAATACTTAATACTTAATACATTTATTTTATAAGTACTTTTTGTCAGTCTCTGGTCTAAATATGATTTTGGGCATGTGGCCGACGCGTCTTGTGCATATAAGTCGTAGCCTTGAGATTCAATTAGAGGTCACTCACCCTTCGCAGTAAATTAGGTTGTATTTCGGTAATAACGCGTCGAATACCCTCTTCAAAGTACTCCATCGTTTCTGGTTTATCTGCTTATAACTCAGGGAAAGGGAATCTCATGGCCTTAAATCACAAGAACGAGTTGGCCAGACAACAGGTTAATTTCTGGAAATTAGTAAATTGATTGTGACTCGCGCTATATGCCATAAGACAACATCCTGCTAAAAACAAATGTCTGTAATACTAATGCCTTCTAATTAAAGCGCAACAAATGTCTGACCATTGTTTTATGTGCAGACATAAGAGCCCATGATATCACCATATAGCTCACCAAACAGTGAATTTTTCTGGATATTTACAATTTAATATTATTTAAAACAAGCCTGTGTTATACGGCGTTACCTGGTTTTCTTTCTACGGTACGTACAAGCGCAAAAGAAACAATTTTTAAATCAATTTCAATCGAAAATATTTATTTTGGTTGAAACAATAGCGCCATCTGTTAGGTGCAATAAATCAAGTCTATCTTTAACAATACAGAAAGGGTGCCTCGGTGGGCTAGTAGGTATTGTGTTAGTCTATTAGTCCGGGGAGTATCGAATCAGACCGCTTCCCCAAATGGGTCCCTTTTTGACCCCCTTCCGCCCTCAATGATTATAGACAACCAAATTGTCATTATATTGAGGGTGCTGTAGCTCAAGTGGTTTGCACGTTGTCTATTAAGCTGTGGTCACGAGTTCAATACTCAGCTGTGGCAACATCAATTTTTCTGATATCTATTAATTTCTCTTTATAATAATGCATATCACAGCGCCCTCCTTCGCCGGTATTACCACATAGCACTAAATCGCTAGCTTCAAACTAATTCGCCAAAACAAAAAAAAACACCAGAGGCGCTTGCAACACTGTTCTAAAAATAATCACAACATGCAATTGCAGTGTTGCCATAAGCGAAGCTTTACTATCACACTAACCATCTGTCTTATCTACTATCCCTTTCCAAAGGAAGTAACACAGTTAATATAGGCATTAATTGCCTGAGTGTTACTTCTCTTAAAAATTAAAAAAATATGGCAACCTTATTTTTAGTGAGTCATGTGCTGCCACCAGCCATGACTGCCACTATTTTTGTGGAGTTTGTACAGGTCATACCGTTTGACATATCAAAATGAAATTTAGTATGTGCCTTTGGTATATGGTGATGAAGAGCTGTATAGTTTTTGTGCATAATTTGGAGGGGGCAAGGGGTACTTTCCTTACCCCCAAATTTTGTGAACGCTCTAAAGGTCATACTGCATGACATATTAAAATGAATGCTCTTTATCTCCTTTTTTATATGGAGATAAAGAGCTGTATAAATTTTGGGCTTTGCATTTTAAATGTTTATTCGTTTAGAAATAATTGTTTGAAATAAACTACAATCAGTTACTATAAAATTATTCTGAGTGTAAGACTTCCCCAGAAGCAATACTGAACTAATTAGTTTTATTTATACACTTCAGTGAAGCGGTTGATTAGAAATCACAAGCAATCATTTATTTATTTCTATAAAATTGTGTGGACAAATTTTGTTCTTAATCAGACTCTCCATCATCAGGTTTCTAATGTTAAGAAAAGCAGCATAACAAGATGTAATTCCAATATAATAATGAAAAAAAGTTTAATTGCTTCTTTTCAAATTAAACTTCATTTAACTTAAATTAAAAACTTTTATATCCAACATCGTAATTGACATTTATTAATAACGTCTTTGAAAAACTCATTCATACTTCTTTTCTTTTTTTTTTTTGGTTTCTTCCTTTCTCATTTTTTTTTAAATCAAATTATCTTTAATTAGGCATTAATAGGCGACAGCATTGGTCGTATGCCATTACCCGTGCTACTGGATAAAGAGTTATATGATGCCATTGTAACTGACACTACTTTAATGCCCTCAGAGAGACAATTGTTTGGCAAGTGGTATGCACTTGAGACCAATTGCAGGCAACAGAATGTGATGACAAGTGATGTTGATGGCAATGTCAATATACCAAGTGAAGATAAGACACTTAAAAGGAATCAATACAAACTCAAGCAGGACTATCGGTAAGTATTAGTAGAGAAACACAGAGAGGGAGAGAGAGAGAGAGAGAGAGAGATAGATAAATAGAAAACTAATTACAAATACTAGTTCTTATACGCATGTAACTGGCATAAAAAATCAGATTTAAAAAATGGTATTTTTCGTTTCAACTGGGCTTAAAATAAATCATTTTAATCCATGAAATTAATTTTTTAAACAGTGGTTTTTTAGGTTGTTTCGATGTGGAAAATTTCAAAAAAATTAATTCTGTGTTTAAGCTAACTTTTGCTTAAACAGATTACTTATGTAAGAGCGCAATTTTTCATTTTATTTAAACGCTATATTTTCTTGGATGTTTAACTTGAAAACTTTATTGGGCAAATATTTCACGGTTTAGAGCTCCATTTTATTCAAAACTACCTACACACGTTGTGTACGTCCTGACAATATTTTGCTTGAGTTCGCTTTGAAAGTAATCTATACCAAGTTTTAAGACTCTTACATTTATAGTGCTTTACTTATACCTGTTTTCTTTATATAAAGGTACCCATCCCTGGATAAAATTCTTAAATTTATATGAAATTCTAAAATTCTAAAAATTGTATAATTTAAAGTATGCATATCGGTAAAATTGCGTACTTTCACTGTTTTTTCTCCACTTTCTCTAAGAAATAAGATATTTTTTCCGGAAAAAGGTATCCTATATTTGAATCTGGACACCAAGTTACCTCCTCAAAAAATTTTTTTAAAATCCATCCAGTAGCTTTTACGTGATGCGAACACAGAACACAGACACAGAAGAGTCTATGGTTTTGGCAATTTTTGCAGAATTTCTTTTTCCACACCAGCAGCAAAAGTCAGTTCTTCTGTCGACCAATTCTCTAATAAAGGTTCAAACTATTTTCGCTTTGCTCTATCACATTAATCTAAGAAATCCTTAGAGGTTCCACTATTATTGCATATCGAAGGTCCCGCCAGAAATCTTTAATCATTAGATTTTGAAGAAAGCTCATCTAATATTTATTTGCAGCTATTAATAGGAGCTTTGTTCGATTGGCTTGTGCCCACTTCTTTGTTAAACTTCTAACCCTGTCTACTATTTTTACAGCTGATAGCGGCATTTGTCATTCATATTCATTCAATAATAGGCCGAACCATTTAGAGAATGGAGCCAAGTGATAAAAGATGAATGATACACTAAATCATGATCTTGTCACATTATCGGAATGGTTTCGTGCGAATAAAATAGATATTAAGGAATCAGCAGCTCTTGTTGGTTATGGCAGGAAAATCTAGTGTGATGCCCGATGGACTAAACTCATGTTTCAAGTCTCGAAAGAAGCTTTCAAGTACTTCAATTTTTTGAAACGGTGTAGAAGATACTTCACTTCATCTGATCTTCCTACTATTTATATTACCTACATCCGGCCTAAAATGGAATGTAACTCTTATGTATGGGCTGGCGCCTCAAAATCATTTTTAAACTACTCGACCGCGTGCAGGAGAGGGCAAAAAAGCTCATCGGTGACAGAAGGGTATCCAACTTTATTGACTCACAGGAGCATCGATGCAATGTGGGGTGTGTTTTACCGTTATCAGAATAGAATGAAAGCTCTAATGAAATCAGGGAAATTGTACCCGAATTCCACACATTTTTAGTTACAACACGCATCTCAGTAAGAGCCGATCCATTTGTGGTCGATTTGCCAGCGAATCGCACTACGCATTATAGCACTTTTTCGTGCGAACAGCTCGTATATGGAATAAACTACCTGCGGATGTCTTTCCTGACACCTTTATTATATGGGAATGTTCAAGTCAAATGTCCACAAACACTATTCATTCCCTCTATCCCCCTTCCCATAGCTAAATTTCCTAGTGCCGGCTCAATGCACTGGTCCAAGTAAAAAAAAATAATTATAAATACGACTTTCTGGCTAATTGCTTTACTCGTTTGCAATAGTTATGCTTTTCTTTATTCTATACGTTACAACAGCAACAGCAACAATTTTCTTATTTTGTTGTTTTTGATTATGCCATTCATCATTTAGCACCCTCTTTTCAATGGACATTTAAAACTACAATTCAATTACAAATCGTTAAGGCAAAAACCGGCAGCTAATTCTGGAAATATTTACAAGATACAATCGTACAGAGGATGACAACACAAACACTAGGGCCTTAGTCCGATAAATTCCTATTTAGAATTCCAATAGAACTTGGACATTAAACAACACTTTCACATACTGAATTTTGATTTTTCGCGTGTTGTGTATATTCGATTAAAGAAATTTTATTTTTGTTATGTTGGTACACATGTGTTAGTCTTATGTTGGCACTATAAGATAATTTGGATTAGTAGTTTGTTGTTGACAACTGAAAAGATAAGTCACGTTTGTTCTTTAATTTCTGACTTTTGAAAAAAAAATTATCAAAGAATATGTATTAAATTTTGCGTTAAAAATGGTGCTAAAGTGCTCCCATGCACTTGAAATGTTGACTGTGGCATTCGGCGAGTCCACCTTGTCTCAAAAAAGTATTTATTAGTGGTACAGGCGTTCTACAGAAGGCCGAGAAGATGTTGATGACGTTGAGCCTCCTGGAATTGCAACCACGTCACGAAGTGAAAAAAACATTAAAACTGTGAAACTAAGGAAGTTGCAGAGGATGTTGGCATATCAATCGGCTTATGTCATGCAATTTTCTCGAATGTTTTGGGCTTGTGAGGCAGTTTGTTCCAAAATTGCTAAATTTTGCCCAAAGGCAACGTCTCGTTAGTATCGCTCAGGTTTGCTCAAAAAAGTCATAACCGGTGACGAAAGGTGTTTATATGGTTACGACCACGAAACCAAGGCCCAATCATCCCAATAAAAGCGGCCAGAAGTAAAAAGTCAAAAATCGATGAACACACACTAACGTGGCTAATCTTTTCAACAAACACTACAATGTACTAACTAACTACAACTACAACAACAACAAACTATTAATCCAAATTTGCTAATAATGCCAGGCTAATAATCCAGGCACAGTCTGCAAATATCATCATCTTCGATTTTCATCCTGGCTAGTTGATACTTTCTATGACCTGTCACTAACGTAGTTATCCACCTTAAGGTACTTCTATTATATCTAAGCACTTTACTGGCCATACTGCCATGGGGCTCTTTGACCACCATTCGTTCCTGTCTATATGTAGTAGTCTCCCTCCACCTTTGCAGGTTTAGTGAGTTCAGACATGTAGAGGCTTCGCTCCCATTAGACCATTTCCCAATGCTACTCTGGTTTCAGGTCCACAGAAATCCATAGCTGATCTACTTTTTGCTAGTTGGTTTGCTTCTTCATTCCAAGCTGTTCATATGTATCCTTTAACCCACATCAACGTTACGGAGCCACATCTGTTAAGTTTTAAACCACAAGCCAGCACTAGATAAGAGTACACGTTCACTTTCCTCATGCGTTTTATACCTGAGTGGTTGTCAAGTACAATGGCAAACTTTCTTCCATGACACCGACTTTCCAGCAGATGATCTAACACATGCTGCAACCCAAGCAATTGTGCCTGGTAAATGAAGACATACTCCTCCAAAAAAATACTACACAGATAAAAATATTTTTACCAATTAAAGGTTTTAATTGGTTTCAGATTAAAGTTTTATTAAATAACTAATTGATTCAATTGATGGTTTAATTAGGAATTTTTTTGTTCTGTTTTAAGCAAATATATATTTGAATCTATTACAAAATTAATTGGATTTTAATTAGTGAAAATAAATTTTCTGTGAACTCTTCCTGCTCTACCGTCCATATCAGAACCATCAGTAAAAATGCAGATATCGCCCTCATCTATAACAAAATGAAGAAATTAATGCCGTTATTTTGCCGGCGTTATGTTTATGTGTTGTTCGATGGCTAGTGAAGACGAGGTGTAACGGGTATTTGAATATACTGTTTATATTAGTAGATGTGTTGGTTAACAAGTAAAGGGTGAAGAGAAGAACTGGGTTATGTACTACGTGTGATAAACAAACTACAACAATTGTCTTTTTTTTAAATGACAATTTGCTGTAATTTGTTTTTTTTTTTTTGTTTTTGCTGTAAATCTACTTTCGAAAAAAAAAGTTAATATTTACGTGTATTTAAGGCCTTATTAACACATTGAAGTAAGTTTATATTAACAAAGAAAGGCAAACATTGTTAATGGTAAATTCAGTCAAGAGACTTTCGATTTTTGTACATTTTCCAATACCTATTGATAAATGTTTATTCGATAACAACTAAATACACAAATTGCTTGGCCCTTAATAGCTCAATATATTTTCATAAAGGGTGTTTTTATAGAGGTATAGAACTTTAAGTTGGCATTACTTTTCAAGATGGCAACCGATCTAACAGCTGTCAAGTGATTTATTCTCAGTTTGGTTTGGCAATTCATCATGAATAGACTCACACCTGAACAACGCTTGCAAATAGTGCAAAAAACGAGATTACCGTTGTTCCTGATTTTCATAAGCGAATTTTGTTTAGCGATGAAGCGCACTTCTGGTTGAATGGCTACGTCAACAAACAAACAAACTGCCGCATTTGGAGTGAAGGTAATCCTCAAGTGTATGTCGAAACACCGTTACATCCAGAAAAACTGACTGTTTCGTGCTCTTTACGGGATGGTGGAATCATTGGTCCGTACTTTTTCAAAAACAATGGTGGCCAGAACGTTAGAGTCAATGGTGATCGGTATAGAGCCATGATTACTAACTTTTTCATTCCTGAATTGAATAATCCTGATGTCCAGGTGATGTGGTTTCAACAAGACGGCGTAACATGTCACCCAGCTCGTGCCACAATAGATTTATTGAAAGACACGTTTGGTGACCGCCTAATTTCACGTTTCTGTGGGACTATGTAAAGTCATTGGTCTATGCGGATAAGCCTCAAACGCTTGACCATTTGGAAGACAACATTCGCCGTGTTATTGCCGATATACGGCCACAAGTGTTGGAAGAAGTCATCGAAAATTGGATGTCCAGATTGCACTACATCCGCGCCAGCCGTGGCGGTCATATGCCAGAAATCATATTTAAAATGTAATGCCACAAGATTATCTTTCGGATAAATAAAATTCATGTCAATCGAATAATCCATCGTTTTTTTTTATTGCAACTTAAAGTTCTATACCTCTATAAAAAACACCCTTTACAAGTGCGTGTCCAATTGTACAAGTTGCAGCTTATCAAAACTCTATTAGTATCAAGTAACAAGAGGCAAAGATGTTTAATGCCAGCAAAGTTATTTACAAACAACTTATTTTCCATCACAACACACTTTCGATAACTCCATCTAATACCCTTAACTAAGTCATCACTTCGACCCTTCGAACATTCCTATTACTTTCTTGCTGTGGACTTAGTGCACAAAGGTTTTACTTTTCTATACTGACTATAAACAGATCCCAGTATGGGAGTTTTAATTTAGTTTTACTCGATATTAATGCGCATAATTTGCTACCAATCTGTTTTAGTTAAAGACCATAATGTTGACTGGTTTTCTTTGTCGTTTAGTTTTTCTATGGAAACAAAATGAAATAACTTTTTCTTAGATATTTGTAGAGAGGAGGCGGGTTGGTGTCGAACACAGTGTGAATGTGTCAATTTATATTTACAGCTAAAAGAGGCACTATGCTCGTTATGTTTTCCATCGTCCTCCTTAACCCATTATTTATTTTATATTATTATATGTAACATGTGCTTGCATGTGTGGTTGTATATTTATTTATTTTTTATTTTTAAATATAAAATTAAATCATTAAGGAAGTCAGTCGTAATACGTTCGCATTGGGTGCTCTTTCGAATGGTAAATTTTAGTTACCAACAAAAATTAAAAAAAAATATATCCTAATATGAGAAAAATATAGTGGTTCTAGAAGTTTGTAAAAATTATCATTGAAAGGGCAATTATTTTTGCACTAGTTTGTATTTTTTTGGGAGAGCCACAGATAAGTAAAATAAATCTTTACTTTTCTCTCTCTCTCTCTCTCTCTCGCTGTTACAAAATTGTCACAAAAACAAGTCCTAGCTTTTAGTCACTTCTAACGAAAAATCAAAATTAAAAATCTGGAGTGGTCTACACTAAACTTTACCGTACCCAATGGAAACAGATATTTTTATGGAAATATTACATAAAGAATATAAGTTCAAAGTATATTCGAATGGAAAAATTAATTATTTTTGGTTTAAAGCGTTAAGTGAACTACCCCTTCCCGATTATGCCCGATTATGCACATAATAAATTTCATTTTAATATGTCCTACGGTATGACCTGTTGAGCGTTTACAAAATTTAGGGGTAAGGAAACTACCTCTTGCCCCCTCCCAATTATGCCCAAAATTTACGCAGCTCTTTATCTTCATATACCAAAGGCACATACTGAATTTTATTTTGATATGTCATACGGTATGACCTGTAAAGCGTTCAGAAAATTTGGGGGTAACCAAATTGCCCCCTCCCAATTTTTCCAAAAAACTATACAGCTATTTATCTCCATATAGCAAAAGCACCTACTAAATTTAATTTTAATATGTCAAACGGTATGACCTGTACAAACTTCACAAAGATAGTGGCATACACTACCATACAGAGATCATCGCGAAAATAGCCAAAATGGATTCAGGAGACCTCAAAAGGTATAAATCCCGACATCGATTTTTTCATGATTACTATACTTTACCTTATACTACGTATGGTAAAGTAAAAAAACAAGTAAAAGTTCTATATTCTGCCATGCCGAATCTTATATTTCCTTTTACCATAGTAATGCTAGATATAGTGTTACCTTCTTATGTTTCGATGAATTTTTTTTTTATTAATTTTGTAAATATTTTTTTAAAGTTTTTTGTAAAATTTTTTTTTAAAAATATTTTTGAAAAAATATTTACAAATATATTTTTTCAAAACTTTTTGTAAATATTTTTTGGAGAATATTTTCTAAAAATTTTTTGTGAAAATTTTTAAAAAAATATATTTTTAAAATTTATTTAAATTTTTTTTATTTTTTGTAAGAATTAGGGACTTCCTGCATTCTATATTGCATTCGAGTGGTCAGACTAAAGCAAAAAAAAACCTAAAAAAATTTCCTCATATTGACCCCCCCTAATAGTCATATTGACTGCTTCTGGTTACCAGTGGGTATCCTTTGGGTCTATTGGCTACTTATATATGTATTGCGTTGTATAAAAAGGCCTTTAACACAATTCAAAGCAGGCAAACAGAAAAAAACACAAAATCGGCCCTCGCAGGGGGTTATTGATTCCCCGACATCTGTATGCACTCTTGCGAACTACCTATCGCGGTCTAATATTTATTTATCTAAAAAAAAGGTAAAAGATAATCTTTAAAACCGAAAAAAGAAACTTTAAAATTGAAAAAATATAGGTCGCCTGGTTTTTTGCCCGCAGCCTCCAAAGGAATGATCTGATGTTGCTGAATTGCAATCCTAAAATTTTCGAAAATACGCTTGCCAGATTGATGGGCTTAAATCTCCTATATCTCATCAGGTGCTTTGGAAAATGATATTTCAATTTTGCTGTGTATAGTGATTCAAAACATATCGCTCATTTACTTGAAGACCGTCATAAGTCAAAAAACGTGATTTTTGAGTTAGTGATGCAGAAATGTTCTTTTTATTCCGCTACATGTTGTATATTAATTTCATGATTTTATCTTGTGTACTTTTCGCGTGGGAATAGAATATGCCGTTATTTCATTTCATTTGTTTCAATTTTTTTTATTAATAATAACGACATATTTTAGTTACAAAATATTCCAGATTTTCCCTAAATAATATACAAATAACATATCATTTTATTATTTGACTTCGAAATTGAGGCATGTTCATGTTGTTTTACTTAACAGTGCAGAATAAAAAACTTAAAATGCGTTTTTTACAAAATGCCTTTTTTTGACTTATGACGGTCTTCAAGTAAATGAGCGATATATACTTTATGGGGTCGAAAATAAATATTGTAAAAATTGCACACGGAATGACAAACTTATACGAGTATATATCCTTTCCAATTGTGGTGAAGGGTATAATAAATTATTTTATATTATTGCCGTCATCATTAGTATTGATGAGGAATTTATTTTATTAACGAGCTAATTTCATATACATTCTTCAATCACATGGAAGATTTAATAAAGTGATGTTGATTTAGTGGCGCATTGGGACCCATTTTGTTTAAAAAATAGAAACCCGTATTGTTTTTTTATAATTAGGAACATAAATTATTATAATTATAAAGAAACCCATGAATTAATAATATTTTTAATAACACAGAAAACATATTTTGCGCCAATTAAATTAAAGTTTTTAATTAGTTTTAAATTAAAGTTCTGTAATATTATTCTATTAACATGCATAATTCTCATTGTGTTTTGTAGAATTTCATTACTTATAGAGTATTTTTGGCTTCTCTAAAATTAGGAAAAAGGTTTCCTGATGATCCTGCCTGAGCAACCAGTGAAATACGTATAGGGACTAGCTCTTTCCCCCAACAAATAAATTGCATTTTTATTATAAAACGTTATGGGTAATTAGCATAATATTAAATAATTAAAGTTCAATTAATTTTTTAGTTGATTCAAATATATATTTGTTTATAACAGAACAAAAAAATGTTATAATTAAACAAATAATTGAATCAGTTAATTAAATTTTAATTAATTAAATATAAATTTAATCTAAACCCAATTAAAATCTTTAATTTGTGAAAATGATTTTTTCTGTCAAAAACAATCTTTGAACACAAATCTTTTCTATTCATATAATGAAACTGCAACAGGACCGTGTGTGTAGATGAAAGAAATATTTTTTGAATATTTTGTTGCTGAAGCAGATAGTTATTGATATGGAAATTTTGAATTTTTGTCTGTGTCTTTTGTCCTTCTGCGTGTCTGTGTTCGCATCACTTTTTTCCATAAAAATATCTAATTTTCTAGAGAAAATAGTGAAAGTGCTCAATTTTACCAGTTATAGACATAAAGGTCAGAATATTAGCTAGTAATAATGTCGAGGCTAGACATGCGATTAATGCAGCTATCCTAAAGCTTCTTTCTATCAAAATATTGATTAAAAAAACTCAGCTACCACAACCTTCAGATATCAATTCGATATTTGTAACGAATAATATTGAAGTTAAAATATAATGAAATATTAACACACGTTTAAAAAAATACACCCTCTACTATTCGACCTAATGTATGTATGTATGTATGTATGTATGTATGTATGTATGTATGTATGAGTGTTTATATGTATATGTTTAGATGTATGTGTGTGTATATTGTTTACGATGGATGACAGCACCAATTCATTCAGGCTAAAATGTTTTAATTAGCCTTAAGTAATCAATATTAATAATTAATTAAAAACATATCATAAATTTAATGGAAGTAATTTTATTAAAAATAGAAAAAAAAGAAGCATGTTTCTAAGAGACATGGAATGGAGTTGGGTACAATAATTGTGGGTTATAAATTGATTTTGTTTATTTAAGGAAAAGAAAATTGAAAATACACAAATATAATAGAAAAATACCAAAGAGGGTGTTTAGTTATAAGAAAATACATTTCTTCCAAAATAATTGGGCCAACTTTTTGAAAGTTTTATATATAGACTAATCAATTCACGAATTTTGTTAAGTTTGTTGTCAATTTTTATAAGCTAATAAGGATTGGTGTTTATTATAGTAAATAAAAATCCATTTTATTTAGTTTTCCCAACGTTTCGTAGATGTTTTGTCTACTTTTTCAAGGGATGGTCTATTTAAAATATAAAAACAATTAGTTTTAAACCCATATTCAACAATGAAAAATTAACACTTACAAATAGTATGAATTATTACATTAGAACAATAAAAACAATATTAATTTTATAATTAAATACATATTATAATTTTGGTGTTTATTTTAGGGCAACTCTGTAACTTGTGTTAGTGTTCGATGTGTCTTCTTTTAAATTCATTTCAATAGTATATCTTTTCCTTTCTATCTTTTCTGTGTCCAGTATTTTAACACTTTCAAGGTCAGCTGCATGTCCCGTTTGTAGAATGTGTTGCGCAAGTGCTGTTATTTCTTTCTTTTTGTTTATGTCCAATATATGTTCGTTCATCCTTGTCTCAACACTTCTTTTTGTTGTACCAATGTAAATAAGTTCACAATTCTCATTGTTTTTCCCTTTGCACTTGATTTCATATACAACGTTGCTTTGTTGTAGTTTGTCAATTAGTGTTTTTGTTTTTGAAAAAATAGTGTTTATCGTTTTGTTTGGCTTGTATGCAAAATGCATATTAGTTGAGTTAATTGCTCTTTTTAGGTTGTTGTTGTCAATGAGGTTGGGAACATATGGTACACTGTGAAAAATTGTTCACTCTTCTCGTATAGAACTAGTTGTGTTGCGTGAGTTATTATTATTTAATTGTTTCCTTGTATTCTCAACAAGTGAATAAATTAAGTTTCTTGGGAAGCTGTTTTACTTAATAATTTCAAAAATTAGGGTTTGGTTTTTACAATGATATTGTTTATCACTTATGTGTAATACTCTTCTTATGAAACTGATAGCTGTATTTTTTGACTGTTGACTTTTAGGTTGAGTTGAATAAAAGTTCATAATTCTGCCCGACGATGTTGCTTTGGTGGTATACCAGTCAAAATTAATCTCATTGTTAACTCTGTGTAACATGGCGTCTAAAAATGCGATTCTATTATCCTGTGCTATCTCCATTGTAAACTTAATTTTTGGATGAAAGCCGTTGAGAATTGACAAAATAATGTCTTTATCCTTGGCTTGGATTATAGCCAATACGTCGTCTACATATTTCGTAATGTATTTAATGTTAATAATTCTTGCATTTATTTGCACATTACGCCATTTGACAATCCTTTTCTTAAAGAAAGTAGTAGCATTGTCTTTTAAAATACTATTGCCAAAGATGCTACCTTCTACATTTCTAGCCCACAGAATTGCATATTATGTTCGTTTAATATTTTGAAATGTGAACTCACTTAAATCAAGCTGCCTGTCTTAGGGTAAAATCTATACATATAATAAAACAGTAACTCATTTTCTGACTGTCTGTCTTTTTATCTTTGTTCGCATCACGTAAAAACTACTGGATGGATTTTAACAAAATTTTGTGAGGAGGTACCTTAGTATCCTGATTCCAATATAGCATATTTTTTTCCGCAATAATGTCTTATTTCCCAGAGAAAGTGGAGAAAAAGCAGTAAAAGTATGACGAAATTTTTTAACGATTTAAAGGTACTGCATACTTTACTTTTAAAAGAGGAATATTTTAAACATGGTTGAGCAACAGATGGCGCTGTTTAAAAGTAATGAGTAAATCATTTCCTGTCTGTCTTTTACAGAGCTCTACAATAGTTTTTAGAATTTTAGAATTTTATCCAGGGATGAGTACGTTTATATATAGTAAATACGTTGGAGTCTTAAAATTTGGTTTAGATTACTTTTAAAGCAAAATCGAAGAATCTGGGCACAGCTAATTTCAAATAAATTTGTTTACCATACTTAGTTTTGTGGCATTATGCAACCGTACTTTTCCAAAGACAGCGAAGGCTGGAAAGTTACTGAAAATACAGAGCGATGCCGTGCGATGATTGTAATTTATTTTATTTATTTATTTTTTGCCAAAATGGATATGTGGTTTCAAAAAGAAGGTGCCAACTGTCATACAGCATGCGCAGCAATGGCCCAATTAAGAGGCGAGTTCGGTAAACAGTTTAAATAACGTTTGGGGTTGGAGTCTCGAGGGGCCAGTAGGTAGTGTGCCAGTCTATTATTCCAGGGAATTGTGGGTTCGATTCCTAACAAAAACTCTAGAATTTTTCACTAAAAGCTGGCAGGAATACTAAGAATGAGGTTGGATATAATCTGGGAGACTACAAACGGTTAACTGCGTTAGTACAGGTCACGGACTCTCAAGTATTACCTGGCCAAGTTAAAAAACGAGGTAAGACGATTCATGCAGATTGTGCCTGGAAATAGGCTAACATAAAAAGGCTTTGGACCAAGGGCAGACACATTTAAAAAAATGGAGATGCTGTGGAGACCTTAGCCTTAAACAAATATTAGCAAATACCATAGGCCCTGTGATGAGGAAGAGTGTCGACATGTATCAGTCGCCACTCTGAACTCACTACAAGAGTCAAGAGTAAAAGGCTAGTAACAGCACAAGATTCAATTAATCCTATTCTACTTGGCGGCGTCGACATCGTCGTCACTTTTGGGGAGACACGACTTTGTATCGACGTCGTCACCAATTCGATTATAATTTTGTATCCCTTAACAGTATTATGACGACGTCGAAGGGTTATCGACAATTTTATTTAAATAAAAGACACATATCTATAATTTTATTTTGTTTACAATATTTATTGAAAATTTTTTTAACAAAAATAAAAATAAATTTAAAAAAAGTTTTTCTTATCCGATTCGGATTCAACTGAGGAAGATTGCGAAAAAATTTCGTCATTCAGAGAAGATCAATCAGACAGAATTCTGAAGTAAATAAAAAACGCACTTTCTATTTGCAAGTATTATTTCTTATTTTGCAATAGATTCCACTTTTCAAGTTCAATAAATCAGCATTCAGGCATGTGCTAGAAGCAGTGGCACCAGATTGTAGCAGATTTTCTACAGCCTCCACCCCCTTTTTTTATATAAAAGGCTTTTATATAAAATGAAAATATTTAAACTTGGAAGCCTCAACCATTTTGTGTTACTTGAATGCTTGGATGCCTTAATTCTGAAGTATGAGTAAATGTGGTACTCCTACTGCAATACCGGGCCAACCCGTGACAGGAATGGAGCAAGCCCCTAAACATCCCATCTATTTCAAAAAATCAGTTTAACATTTGTTGTCCTCCGATGGAGGATCTATCAGATGTTAAGCTGATAAGAACAGATACTACACTTTGATCTTAGCCATAAGGCCGAGAAGCGATATGTGATACTCCTCTGGCCAATAAATATTCACTACAATTTTTTTCATGCAAAAGTAAAACAATTCTCATGGATACAATTAGTTTTCCCATCTTAAACCGCCGGTAACTCAAAACTGTATCTTGAATTTTATTAAATTTAAATGAAGATTTCTCAACTAAATCCAATAAACCTTAAATTTTTTTAATACAATTTATAGTGTGAAATGCAGATGCACGAGTGCTTTGAAGTTTGTTTAAATCAAATTTCGTTTCTTGATGGCTTGCTGCCCCTTCAAATAGAAGTGTTTAATAACAGTACGAAAGTAATTTCTTTTCATTATTTCAAAGTATTAAAAAATATTTGAGTCAGTCACTAAATGATAAAATTAAGAACTGTCTTTTTTTTCAATTTATAATCCTGTTTAATCCTGGTAAATATTTAAGCAACGACAAATGTATGCTGTTTACAACAAATTTATTCCATTTAAACTTTTTAAGCTTCTTTCCTTCAAAATATCAACACTGAATTTAACTAAAAAACTTTAACTTTATTTACTTTAAACATTTACAAATTTTATTATTCAAGGTCAGGAAATATTTAAGGTTCATAAATTCAAACACATTTACATACATTTGCACTTATACTACGATAAAAAGCCATTTACAGCCATATTCTTCAACAATTTTGACATCATGGCATGAGCTTAAGAGCAAAGTAATTGTTATAAAAAAAAATAAATAAGAATTAGTAAATGTACTTATGTAAGTACATCTGTATGTGTGTGTGTATGTATGTATGTATATTTAGGTTAGCTAAATCATAAGATCCCTACACTTGTCGCAAATTTGTGGAACAAGATTAACGTGAGTACCTGCCATACTAGGCCTAACCTCACGGTGGTATTACCACCGAATGAAACTTAGGCGTAGACTAGCGCCCCCATTGTGTAGTATAACAATACTTTACGATTGCCACCAATCGCTTTTTGTGTGTGATACAGTCACAATGAGTAGCAATTTATATAATATGGCAAGCCTAGATCCATATTATAACCTCTTGCTTAGGGGTTTGGAGACTATACAAACTCCGTCTGTTGAGAGTGCAACAGCACACTTGATCGACCGTGCACCATACCTACATAAATCGATCTTAAACCACAACCACCACGTGTACCCCCGAAGGGGACCTCACCAATAACCGGTCACAGAGAGAATAGGCTCTCTGTGGGGCCACCGATTCCCGTGGTACCAGTCCTTTGGGCACTGGTCGGGCTACGAAGAGGACCCGCAATGTTTATCGCAGACCTTTTCTTCCAGATTTAGGCTCTAGGAACCCTAGCGTCTGGTGCCGCTATTTTCCCCGAGTGAACCGCGTCAAAGCATTTCCCATTCCTGCAGTGACAATTGGAACCCCCGGGGGTACACTTGTCGCAAATGTGAAATAGTTTAATTACTCAGAGAGAGTAACTTTGTTGATGAACCTAATGGTGAAAAATTATTTTTAATAAAAAATTATTCCCAGCTGCTGTTTAGTTACAATTTGCTAAAGTCCAACATGCTTAGATTGCCATTTAAACATGCAAGGACTTACGAATAATGCTCATACACTTTGCTCGTATTATGGCCATCTGAAGCAACTTATCGAGAAAGTAATTTTACTTACTATTGTGCATTAATGCGTCTCTATCGAATGCATACCACATGTGCCACACACACTAGGCGTTCTGTTTTATATTTTTGTCACTATGTTGGCATCACATACAACTGGTTGTAGGATCTGAAAATAAATTTCTAACATACAATACGATATACGCGAAATATTAGCCGCAGCAAAATTAGTCTCATTTAGATAAACCAAATATTTGCAAACGAAGTTTAATGTGATAGAAATCCCTTGCTATACCTACACGCAAATAAAAACCATGGTTATGTTATGGCCACAGGTACCATATTTTTTTCTCTGTAACAATATATGTTTGCAATGAACAAATTGTAGTTGCTTGTAACATTACTTTAGTCCCGATAAACAAGTTTTGGTTAAAATTATATCACTAAATAGTTACTACGTACAAAAAATTCAAACTGGTTGGTTTTAACTATTTAATTTTTGCTCCACAACCAAAGTTTTTTCGTACTTAACCACAAAATGGTTAATAGCAAATATTATTTGTTTGTTTATGTAATCGGAGTTAATTAGTATAAACAATTGTTTCGCCAATCTATATATATGTTGAATTATTTAGTTTTTGCTGCTGAAGCGCGCGGCAAATATTTTTTTTTTTTTTGGATTCCTCTCGTTGTGAGACTGAAATTTATTTTTAATTTTTATAACACAAAAACTAATAAAACGATGTTATAAAAACCAACACGGATATTATTACTGAAATGTTAGCAGATACTTACAAAACGAAATTGGTCGATGATGTAATTTACGAGTTGTCAATAAAATTTGAAGATTTCAGACAGACAGACAGACAAACAGAATCAACCGTTGAGACCAGCCTTGATGATGTTCTCAATCACAGTTTACAAAAGTACTTTGCTTTCATAGACAAAAAAGCAGGGACGTAACAATTATAAGAGAAATCACAAAAAATTATTTTTTAACCATTAATATTGAGTAATTTATAAAATGGTTATAATTAACCATTTCTATAAGATATTGTTACGAAAGAAGAATTTATTCATTATAAGCTCTGAACAACAATAATCTCGAACAACATTAATGGTTTATTTTCTTACAATGATGGAAGAAAGAAACGCCTCATACAAACCTACGCATATTCACACACAGATTAAATAAACACTCTTCTGTTAAATACACAGCCACATACATAAATACAAGCATAAACAAATAAACAGCCACACATACAGGTATAAAGGAATAAATAGCCACACATGCAAGTATAAAGAAACAAATAGCCCACATCCAGGTACAAAGAAATAAACAACCACACAAACAGAAAACAAGAGCAATAACAATCGAACCTGCCAGACCTGTCTGGAATAGAACATTCTATATAAGTGAATCGGGCTGACAAGTAGTATGGCAGTATTAATTTAAAAGTCAAAGAGTTAAGTTGTCGAATTTTAAGAGTGTTTAACATTTTGCTGTATTTTTGAACAGTGGTGTTAAATAAATAAAGTGACTTACAGTAAAAGTAATAACAGAGTGTATTTATTTTGCAATTAAAAGAACCCAACGTAAAGTAAAATCGTAACAATATATTCTATTCTGGTCATCGCAACCAGTTTTAGAGAGAGTTTTATTTTTTTGGTTATAAATAACCATTATATAGACCAAAAATTTTTTTTGGTTGATATATCAACCGAATAGATTTTTTGGTGAAAAATAACCATTACTTAAGTTTTTCTTTTCTTTTTTGGTTATTATATCTATGTATATAACAACACTTAAGAATAAGTTGTTGTCATTAGTATAGATATTTTTTATATGAATTTACTGATTTTCTTGAGACAAATTCAGTATCAGTAAATTTTTATTTTGATTTTTGTTTTGTTAATGATAACCAAAACAAAGAAATTATTATTATAATTGTAATTCCTAACCAAAAAAAATTTTTTGTTGACAAAATGGTTATTTAAAATAAAAAAAACTTGTTTGGTTGATGTAATGGTTACCTGTAACCAAAAACAAATATTTGTTACTTCAATTGGTTACGATAACCAAAATATTATATATGCAATGATAATGATTAAAAATAACCAATATTAAATAAAATGATCTTTTTCGTAACCTTTTTATCTGAAATAAAAAAATAACAATTGTGTCCGTCCCTGCAAAAAAGGCTTCGCTTTGTACTTGAAAGACTACATGAAAAAGGCGTAGGCTGAATTGGAAAAAAGATCCGTGAAATCGATGGCTAAAGCGTTCCCGCCCTTATATTCTGGAAACACGGTTTGGAAGAAAACAAGTAAAAGTGCTATATTCGGCGTGCCGAATCTATACCCTTCACCACGGTGATTTTATTTATACAGACATGTACAGCATTATCCATATTGTTGACTCTTTACTTAAATAAATTCGTATGAGAAAAAATCATTATTCACGAGTTAAAGAAATAGAAGACAAATGAAAACAAATTCCGTTTCCTACAATTGTCGCCGTGTTGTCAGCTACTTAATTTGCTTTTATACTTATTTTGCTTTCATAAAATTAAATAACTTTTTCAAAAAATTATAAATATTTCCTCCAAAACTTTTTGTTTGTATATGAATTTGTAATTTACAATTTTGTAACATTTTTTTCTGTTGAATAAAATAGAAATTAGCCTAAGTTGACGACAGCCACAACGGTGGTCGTGTAGCCATGTAGCTTTGCTGGCTTCAAAATAATCGTAAACGTGTGTATTTTATTTTTGACAGTTTGTAGTCCGTATCCTGATGATGTCTATGTGTTTAATGCAACTAGGTTTTAAAATAGAGATATCATCTATTTAAAAATCAAACGCATTTAAAAAAATACATTGCTCTATATACACACATACATACATATGTATATTCTTAATATTAAATATATGTATGTTATGTTTTTTTATGTGATGCTTTTCATTTTCAAAGAAATATTGAAATTTTTGTTTTAATTTTTTGAAAATTGTGTGTAAAATTTTTTTGTGTGTAAATAATTTTTTAAAAACTTTTTGTAAAACTTTATTCGAAAATTTTTTGGAAAATATTTAAAAAAAATTTTTTTTCGAATATTTTTCTGTAAAATATCTTTTTGAAAATGTTTTGTAAATTTTTTTGTCAAAATTTTTTTTATAAATTTTTTTGTAAAAATTTTTTTAAAATTTTTTTTTTTAATTTATTGAAGTTTTTTGTTAAATTTAGGACCTTTCTGCAATCTATATTGAGTTAGAATGGTCAGACTAAAGCAAAAAGAAATCCTTACAAAAAAAAAAAATCTCATATTTACACATGGGGGTCCTTTTAACTGCTCCTATTTATCAGTGGGTACCCTGTGGGTCCATTGGCTACCTCTATGTGTATTGCTTTCTATTAAGGTCTCTAATACAAATCAAAGCAGAAAAACCCTACCAATCTAAAAACAAACAAAAATCGCCCCTCGGGGTTATTGATCCCCCGAGATCTGTATGCACTCCTTGCGATCTACCTGTCGCAGTCTAATGTTTATTTGACAAAAAGGCAAAACAGAATCAATAAAGCCGAAAAAAATTTAAAGAAAAAACGTAAAAAAATATAGGTGGGCGTGGTTTTTGGCCCACAGCCTCCAAAGGAATGATCCGATGTTGCTGAACTGCAATACCAAAATTTTCGAAACTATGCCTGACAGATTGGTGTGCTTAAATTTTTTGTATCTCTTCTGGTGCCTTGGCAAATGACATTACAACACTAACACGGACAGATGGACATCGCTTAATCGACTTTTCTATGTAAAGGGTGATTTTTTTGAGGTTAGGATTTTCATGCATTAGTATTTGACAGATCACGTGAGATTTCAGACATGGTGCCAAAGAGAAAGATGCTCAGTATGCTTTGACATTTCATCATGAATAGACTTACTAACGAGCAACGCTTGCAAATCATTGAATTTTATTACCAAAATCAGTGTTCGGTTCGAAATGTGTTTTATCGACAAATTTTGTTCAGCGATGAGGCTCATTTCTGGTTGAATGGCTACGTAAATAACCAAAATTGCCGCATTTGGAGTGAAGAGCAACCAGAAGCCGTTCAAGAACTGCCCATGCATCCCGAAAAATGCACTGTTTGGTGTGGTTTGTACGCTGGTGGAATCATTGGACCGTATTTTTTCAAAGATGCTGTTGGACGCAACGTTACGGTGAATGGCGATCGCTATCGTTCGATGCTAACAAACTTTTTGTTGCCAAAAATGGAACAACTGAACTTGGTTGACATGTGGTTTCAACAAGATGGCGCTACATGCCACACAGCTCGCGATTCTATGGCCATTTTGAGGGAAAACTTCGGAGAACAATTCATCTCAAGAAATGGACCGGTAAGTTGGCCACCAAGATCATGCGATTTGACGCCTTTAGACTATTTTTTGTGGGGCTACGTCAAGTCTAAAGTCTACAGAAATAAGCCAGCAACTATTCCAGCTTTGGAAGACAACATTTCCGAAGAAATTCGGGCTATTCCGGCCGAAATGCTCGAAAAAGTTGCCCAAAATTGGACTTTCCGAATGGACCACCTAAGACGCAGCCGCGGTCAACATTTAAATGAAATTATCTTCAAAAAGTAAATGTCATGGACCAATCTAACGTTTCAAATAAAGAACCGATGAGATTTTGCAAATTTTATGCGTTTTTTTTTAAAAAAAGTTCTCAAGCTCTTAAAAAATCACTCGTTATAAGGATCCAGAATATATATACTTTATGGGGTCGAAAATGAATATTGTATAAATTACACACGGAATGACAAACTTATATATACCCTTTCCACCTGCGGTGAATTGCTAATGCTAATTTCAACGACTTATTTTTGTTTTCTTATTTATGTGGGTATTAATAAAATCATCTGTATTTTATATAATATCATTAATAAAAAATAATAAATAATCATTTTCTATTTTAAAATGTCAAAAAACTGGCATATCCCATACAACATTTCATTTAATTTAACCATACAATGTTTATATTAATAATATGGTTTAACTACAACCACATAATTTAACCTTAATATGTTGCTTTTACATTATGGTTACCGCAACCATGTTTAAATTCTTTCTATTAGAAGAATATTGGAGATATTTTCCAGCTGGTTTTTTCATTAAGTCTTATGTGGAGGGTATAGCGCAACAATCGACTTTTTACCTCTTCCAGGATTATAAAATTTAGCTTGCTAAATCAAGAATGCACTAAGATTATATTCATCTTGATGTTGGTAAAACAAAAAGCCTTTTCATGAAAGGAAACTTCCTTACCCAAATGTTGGAAGAAATTTCCCTTCCCCTAAAGTTGAAAGGAATTTATCTCTAACTGCATTCACCTCATTTTTCAGCTCACAAGGAGTTAGGGATAGCAGCAGCGTTCAGAGTAAGCTGACATCAAATTGGTGACAAGAATCTAACTTTTAGTATGTAGGGTATGTAAGTGCAACATTTATAAGATGCCACTTAAACAAAATTGAAATAAATGATATAAATTTAAGGAAAACTACAGACTAGCAGCTACTACAAGACCAACAAAAGCTGTTATAAATTCAAAAATAAACATTTTCTTATGTTCACCAACGCATTTTCATTTCAACTCAATCATCTACGATGTAAAAATTGCAGTTTTATTATTTTTTTTTTTTTTTTTTGTGAGAAAACAAGAACATCCTTAAAGTTAATTTGCGAATAAATTATTTTAAGTTGATGCTTGGATAAACAAAAAAAAATCTGTATGTACTCAATTTTCAATTTAGATCAGAATGTTAAAATACAAGTTGTTGCATTTAGCAGATATTCTTGAAAGTACACAGAAAAAAATTTTTTCTCCAATTAAATAAAATCTTTGATTGATTCAATTTTTTACTTAATTGGAAAACTAATTTTTTCTATATGAATTAGGAATATAATTCAATTAAATTAATTACATTTGTAGCTGATTAAAACCATTAATTGGTGCAAATAATTTTTTTTTTTTTTGTGTAAAAATTAAATACACTTTCGAGACGAAAACATGAAATTCCGAGAAATTCAAAAACATTGAAATTCTTAGCATGAGTAATTAAAGCCATAATGAATGGGATATTTATGAAAATGATCCTCCCTTGAAAGCTTTCAGCGAACAAAATGACAATTCTTCATATGCATGCATTTATGATATAATTTTTGAAGTGAAAACTTCTTTAGGCACGTTGAGCACTTTTTGCTTGAACTCAAAAACCGTAACCGTCGTCACCATTATCACAACCGTAACCGCGTCACCTAAAATTGGTTTCTGTACATTGGTCTGCAAGTTTTGGTCGAAGAAAACTGATTAAGCTCGGGTCATTGTCACCGTCGTCACCGTCGTCTATACACAGGTCTGCTCGTTTTGGTTGAAGAAAAATGATTAAACTCGCATCATCGTCACCTAACATTGGTTTCTATAAATAATTCTGCTTCGTCAATGTCGTTACCAACGTGCTCTAACATTGTTTCTATGCACGTTTCGGTTGTCAACTGTAATAATAAAAAGATTATTATTAATATTTGTATTTAGTTATTCTGTGAAAACTTAAAAAAAAAAACCTTAAATGATCTTGTTGCTTTGTGTTTTATAAAAAAATCGTGGGGAAAAAAGTAATCACCAGTTACTTAGTTTACACTTCTATTGGAAGTCGCAACGACTGCCCTGCACTTTTTTAACTAATGTAATTTAATATAACATTAATTAAAAACATATCGTTTAGTAAAAATTTAATGTCAGTTGCGAAAGCTTTATTTTCCACTATAAATGACGTTGTATGTTTATAATTGAGCCCTTGATTTTGAAAGTGGTATAATAGCCCATTCAGGCTGCCACGAAATTAAGTAATTTCGAGCTGAAATTACGAACGAAATCTAAAGTGTTCATACTGGGCTTTTTGACATTTGAGTTAATTTCGCAAACAGCTGATCACGCTTAGTTGCATTTCTATAATTTAATTCTTTCGCACAACACTTTCGGATTGATTTAAAATATACACGAATATTAAAAGCAACACTACAACAAAATTAATGTACAATTATGTACATTTCCATTATTTCATTTGGCTTTTAAAATTTTTTCAAACAAAACGGACTTTCTAGGTTGTAAATATGGTCATGGTTGCAAAAAAAGTAGCTTTTTCTACAAAACCAGCGTTGTCTATCGTAATTTCAAGTTAATTTCGACGAAATTAAGTAGAATGAGTTAATTTGGGCAATGGTAGAATGTATGCGAAATTACGTAATTTCAACTTGATTTCGGCCGAAATCACAAAATGACTTAATTTCGTGGCAGCCTGAACGGGCTATAAATCAAAACTTTAAAAATCTAGTTTATCAGCTATTTCGTATCAAATCCTAATAAAATAAAATAATCTGAAGCAGTTCGCAGTATGCGATGAAAATTAAGTTGGTGAATTGAGTTCATTTTTTGGTTGGTAAATAAAATACAGTGTTACTGAATATTTTGTTAGTGCACCACAGAGCCAAAAATGTCTAATAGAATCAAAAAGATTTTCTCTATGAAATGCTTTTAGGCAAAGGGGTATGCCACCAGAAAGAAAAGAAGATATTTTCAAAGGGATTCCTTATTATTTTCATGTGGTAAATCTTTTTAATTTTATCAATAAGAAAATCCAATTAAATCAATAAGAAAACTTGTTATTCACAATTTTTTACTCATTTTTGACACAAAAAAAACAATCCATAGAGAAAAATTTTTTAATTCCATTAGGATTTCTTATGATTTGTATAAAAAATGGATCTCTTATTGATTCCATTAGCCTACCTAATTGATTTTTAAAAAACGTTTTTCTGATTGATTTCATTATGGTTCCTATATGATCATGTGTAAATCAAGTTTTTAATTTTTTTAATAAGTTTATCTTCTTGATTATAATGGGTGATTTTTTTGAGGTTAGGATTTTCATGCATTAGTATTTGACAGATCACGTGAGATTTCAGACATGGTGCCAAAGAGACAGATGCTCAGTATGCTTTGACATTTCATCATGAATAGACTTACTAACGAGCAACGCTTGCAAATCATTGAATTTTATTACCAAAATCAGTGTTCGGTTCGAAATGTGTTTTATCGACAAATTTTGTTCAGCGATGAGGCTCATTTCTGGTTGAATGGCTACGTAAATAAGCAAAATTGCCGCATTTGGAGTGAAGAGCAACCAGAAGCCGTTCAAGAACTGCCCATGCATCCCGAAAAATGCACTGTTTGGTGTGGTTTGTACGCTGGTGGAATCATTGGACCGTATTTTTTCAAAGATGCTGTTGGACGCAACGTTACGGTGAATGGCGATCGCTATCGTTCGATGCTAACAAACTTTTTGTTGCCAAAAATGGAACAACTGAACTTGGTTGACATGTGGTTTCAACAAGATGGCGCTACATGCCACACAGCTCGCGATTCTATGGCCATTTTGAGGGAAAACTTCGGAGAACAATTCATCTCAAGAAATGGACCGGTAAGTTGGCCACCAAGATCATGCGATTTGACGCCTTTAGACTATTTTTTGTGGGGCTACGTCAAGTCTAAAGTCTACAGAAATAAGCCAGCAACTATTCCAGCTTTGGAAGACAACATTTCCGAAGAAATTCGGGCTATTCCGGCCGAAATGCTCGAAAAAGTTGCCCAAAATTGGACTTTCCGAATGGACCACCTAAGACGCAGCCGCGGTCAACATTTAAATGAAATTATCTTCAAAAAGTAAATGTCATGGACCAATCTAACGTTTCAAATAAAGAACCGATGAGATTTTGCAAATTTTATGCGTTTTTTTTTAAAAAAAGTTCTCAAGCTCTTAAAAAATCACTCGTTATTAGCTTTCTTGTTATTTCGTTTATAGAAGTCAACATAGAAACTGTTTGTTAAAACATAAAATATACATTTGGTGTAGTGCGTGCTCACAAAACAAAGCATACCAGGTTCGATCCCTGGCAGAGGACAAAAAAATTTTCACCATGGTTTTTTCGGGTCTTATAAATTATGTGGCCTTAACCTCCTCTAGACAATCCATCCGAAGAAGCTCCCCTGACCTTTCACCCCTGGAAAAATAGACGTTAATATGAAGGCAAGCTAAAATGTCACAAAAAGAAAAGGTAGAAAGAAATCAAAAAGATTGATTGATGATAGCAAACAATTTTAAAGGAGATGCCAAAAAAGCAATATACCACCAATTGTTTTCAGTTTTTTATTTTGAGATTTTTTTGTTAATTTTGTATGTTTAAAAAAAAAAACAACATATTCTAATAAAATCAAGAAGAAACCCTTTTTGAAAAAAAAACAAGAAGAATACCTATTAAAAACCCTAACTATTCTTCTTGATTTTTTCAAAAAGGTTTTCCTTATTAAAATAATAAGACTATCTTCTTGAAAAAAAAAAACCATAGAGATATCTTATAAATTTTGTTCTATTTTTATCCGACTTCAAAAACAGAAGGAGGTTATGTTATCAATTCGTCTGAATGTTGCTTTTTTATGTTTGTGCCCGCAGAACTCAGTCATTTCTGAACCGATTTTAAAAATTTTTTCTTTATTAGAAAGGAAATGCTTACAGATTGGTCACATTTTAAAAGAAGTTCAGAATTTTGAAAATTAAAGGGTGTCCCCATACAACATATGTGTTTTTTACGTGTATTATGAACCGTAAAAGGTACCCTTTTAAAATTTTAAAAAACTGCATATCACTATAGCTGCCAATAATAGAAATTAATAAAAAATAAACTTAAAAATTAAAGGGTGTCCCCATATGTGACGTCAATTTAAATATATGAGCCATTTGAACCATTGTAGACAATCACTTGAAAATTGGACAGAATGTCCAATATTTATAATCAGAAATTAAATATTTATAACTAGAAGTTAAAGGGTGTCCCAATAGTTGATGTAATTTGATGTATATTGCAAAACTTTGGAATCGTAACATAGAGACGATTGAAATTTACAAAGAACCTGTATATCTAAGTTTTTTATAACATCAAGTATATAATTTAAATTTGGAAACTAAAGGGTGTCCCCATAATTGATATAATGGTACCTATCTAGCCCTATCTTTTGAACCGTTATAGATAAACACTTAAAAATTAGACAGAATCTCCACTACTATATCCCGTATAATAACATTTATAAATATTTTTAATTTTAAAGGGTGTCTTAATAGTTGATGTAAATTGATACATACGGCCAAAGTTTTTAACGGTTTTAGACAGACATTTGAAATTTACAAAGAATCTGTCTTTAAAATAAGTGTTTAATTTAAAATTATACATTAAAGGGTATCCCCTAGGTGATATTGTTTAACCCATATGGCCATATCTTTGGGTGTCCTCATATCTGATGTAATTTGTCGGATATGGCTTTATCTGCTGAACCGTTATGGATAAACATTTGAATGTACAGAACTTATAAAACTATGTCCGTTAGAGCAAAAAGTATAAAAGTATTTGATTTGGGTATTAGTTTTTACAGATAACTTCCTTTTAAATTTTTAGTTTAGAATTGATGCACATATATTTGTTTTGTAGTCGGTTTTCTTTGCAAGAATTATATTAGGTATTTTTAGACACAGTTTTTTCTGTGTAGTGTAAATCAGTCTGTTTTCAAAGTTTGGTAAAATAATTACACTGGTCGGTTAAAAAATAAAAAATGTCGGGGGCTTCAACCTTGTAATGAATGGAATTTTATGTGCTATATCTAAATCTGTTCACAGATTTTTTCTATTACGTCTAGTTTTATTAGTTTCGACATTGACTAAGATCACCTTTTTTCGGGATCGTGACCAATATCCCCTTCAACCATTCTTCCGGAAGCTTTATTTACTACCAACCCCGTATTACTGAACATAGTAAAGAAAAGAAGTGGCTGGATTGGAACAGTGGGCGTCCTACCTCGCGTACAAAATATATGTATATAAATGAAAAATTATTATTGTGTACCTAGGGAACTATAACAGTAGAGCTGGCAAATTATCGATAGTCACCATATTCGATACTTTCAATAGTTAGTTGAAAAACTATCGATAGTATCGAGTTCTTTTATAAATTTTTAAATAAAATTTTTTAATAATAGAAAAATTATATATAACGAACTTAATTTTGTATGTTTTTCCATTAAAAAATAAAAATCTACCAACGAGATCTATTTTTAACCGACTTCAAAAAAAGAAGGAGATTATCAATTCGTCTGTGTGTTGCTTTTTTTTATGTTTGTGCCTTCAGAACTCGGTCATTTCTGAACCGATTTTCAAAATATTTGCGCTATTATATAAGTTATGGCTACAGATTGGTCCCATTTTAAAAGAAGTTCAAAATTTAAAAAAATTAAAGGGTGTCCCCATACAACATACAAAAATAGTTACGCAATATTTTTTTTTTTATATCGGGTGCCATGGTGAGATAGTAGTAAATAGTCTACTGGTTGTGGGTTCGATTCCCTTTTTCACTGCAACGATTGCGGGAGGGAATGCGTTACTAAGCTCGGTAAATTAAGTTAGAATATAAAATTGTATTAATTAAATTTAAAAATATATTAACATACATATTTTGGTTTTATAACTGCAATAATGGTCCCTGATTTGTTTATATTCTTTCGGATACTGTGAAAGTTGCTGTTATACAAAAAATAACCTAAGGCGTATAGTTTTATAAGCGACATCTGATTAGCGTCGTTCTATGAATCTATTTAGTACTGTATCGAATTTTCGATGATAGTATTGCTATCGAAAAAAAAAACTATGGATAGTGCAATGGAAACAGAACTATCGAAAGTGTCGATAGTACTATCGATTGTTTGCAAGCTCTATATAACAGGTAGAGTGTGGAAATTTTATACTCAGAGAATAACGTGTTAAGGCTTGATGAGCTAAGGGCCGGGTACTCTCCATACAAAGTATATTTACTACAATGGTGACACTCTCTATATTTGACATAAGTTTCTGTGAGAAAAATGTGCATTTTCGAGTTTATCCTGACCATACTTTTACTAAAAAATATTTCTTTTTTTTTCTTTTTTGAAAATGAGTAAAGCGAAGCGCACCGGGTATAGCTAGTGTTTTACAAATTTAACAAATATTAGCCAGCACCAAAAACAATAACAACAAGAAAAAAAAGCTTTAATAATATTGAAGTAAAGAGAAAAACAATCAAACACACATTTTTATAAGGAAATTAATAATAAACAAATGGACAACGAAAATTAATCGAAAAAAAAATATAATCAAATAATAAAAAAGTTGAGTAGGTTTACTTGCATTTAAAATTTGTTGTTGTTTGTTTTTTTTTTTTTTGTATTAGAAAACCCAACAGCAACATAAATTATAGAAACAACTCTTCTTAGCAGTAACATTAAACTTGAAGAAAAAACTTTCTTTCTTGTAGGTTTTAAAGGGCTGGATTTAAAGCAATAGATTGTCTTTCAATGAGCTAAAATATTTAATTTATAACAAATCATAAATGGTGAATTCAACAATTTTTTTTAATTCACAAGTTTGTCTTGTATCGCATAACATTTATTGAAATATTTATATATCGCTAAAAAAAACCCCCTGGTGAACATTTAAGTGTTCTGTTCTGGCAGGGTAATAATATCGAGAATTTTTGTGTTTTTGCAGCGCAGTAACTTTTCTGCTTCTGTTAACCGTTATCTATTACTAGGCCACTGTCGAATTTTCAGCAAACCTAAATTAGCGCTCTAAACGCAAACTAACTATCAAAAATTCTCATGTAGTTACACACAAAATGTATGAAGCAACCCTAAATAGCACGGCGCACTGTGGTCAATATTTTGAGATAGCGGCCAAAACTCCTTTTGGTTTTTGTTCTCCGATTTTAAAGTTATAAGACTCATATGAAAGTAGACAGTAGTAAACCTCGGGAGCCAAAAAATTAGAACACTATTTCAACTATTTCACTGAGAACAGGGTGGTCCAAAATGGGCTTTTTCAGAATTTAGTAAATTTATGATAATTTTAGTTAATTTTTAAAGTTTAAATGATCATAACTTTTTTGTTTTTCAAGATTTTTGGACGAGATAAATTTTGTGTTGTAACTTAACTTATTTCCTATTACTGGTAAATAAATTGAAGCTCTACTGTTTTCAGAACAATTTAAATATTTTTTTAAAAAAGGTCAAATTTCTCGGAAATTTCCTACTTCATAGAGCACAACTCCTGTGAGTCAAGCCGAGTCAAAACACAAATTTACTATTTTGTAGTCCTAACTCTCCCCTACATTCCTATATATACATGTCCATGCATCGGGACTGCACTTTTTGAGCTACAGCAACCAAGGTAAGATATTCGGTACAAATGCACGTCATATTTTTTGAGAAGTTATTTGTATGTGAAAGTGGCTATTATGCATATATTTTGATGAAATTTTGTACAAGAGTTCTTATTGACCCAAAAAATAATTCTGTTGAAATTAGGAGAAGTTGGCCCATATTTGGACCTAGTCCAGATAGAAGGGTGTATCAAAATTTTGACAAAAATGACTGTAGAACTCTCAAATTATGTGGTATCTGGCAATTTATTTGGAAAAGGTAAAAAATGATTTTATTGCCATCTAATATTACCTAACTTAAATACCTGTAAATTGCAAATAAATTAAAAACCAATGGAAATAACTGGTAAAACCATGTACCTGTTATATTATTGCCAGTACCTGTTAACTCTCAAATTATGTGGTATCTAGCAATTCATTTGGAAAAGGTAAAAAATGATTTTATTGCCATCTAATATTACACAACTTAAATACCTGAAAATTGCAAATAAATTTAAAACCAAGGAATAATGCATTCTTCAAAATATGCGACAAACAAGAAATTAAAATTCATAACTTAAAAATAAAAAACTTTTTTAAATACTTTAAGAAAACGGTACAATCAATGTTCCAGAAACAAGAAATTGTTTTACTCACGCAACCAAGAATGGCTAAAAAATAAACTTATTTTTAAAAAGCCATCAGTAACTACTACCGAAACTGGAAAAGGTGGTCGACCAGCAAAGCCAATTGATAATTGTAGTGAAAGATCACGAAGACGCAAGCTTAAACATATCAATGAAGAAGTTTCTTGTAGCATCATAAAGGATTCATTTCTGCATCAAATTCAACCATCGAAAACTAATAATTTTTGCAAAAAAAAACCGACTTCAAAACAGATAGAAGGGCACCAATTCTAAACTAAAAATGTAAGAAGTAATCTGTAAGAATTAGATTTAAACCAAATAAAAGATGCGCCAAGATTAGAGGGAAAAAAATTAAGACTATTGCATGTCAAGCCTCTCCCTATTACTGTTCAAAAGTTAAGCTATTTTCACCAGTATCCGTCTTGTATGGGGACATCTAATACCATCACCTATTCGGACACCCTTTAATTTACAATGTTAAATTAAAGACCTGTTGTTATAGAGGACTTGGCCACAAAGATTCTTTGTAAATTTCAACTATCTGTCTATAACGGTTAAAAAGTTTAACCATATATATCAAATTACATGAACTATTGGGACACCCTTTACATTATAATTCCAAATATTTATACTTGTTATCATACCAGAGAAAGTAGTGGATATTCTGCATAATTTTCAAGTGTTTGTGTTTAACGGTTCAAAAGATAGGGTCATATAGATCAAATTACATAATTTATGGGGACACCCTTTAATTTCTAACTTCAAATTGTATACTTGCTGTAGTGGACTTTGCAATACAGGTTCCTTGTAAATTTCAGCTGTCTGTCTCTAACAGTTCAAAAGTTTGGCCACATACATAGAAATACATTAACTATTGGGACACCCTTTTAGTTCCAAATTCAAAATTTTATACTTTTTGTTATAGCTGACTTAGCACTACAGGTTCTTTGTAAATTTCAGCGGTCTGTGAACAACTATTCAAAAGTTTGGCGATTTACATAAAATTAAATGAGCTATTGGAGCACCCTTTAATTTAAAATTTTGAATATTTATACATTTTATTATAACGGTCATAGTAATCGACATTCTGTCAAATTTTCAAGGTTTTGTCTATAACGGTTCAAAAGATAGACCCAAATAGGTCAAATTATGTCACCTATGGGGACACCCTTTAAATTTCAAATTTATTTTTTTATTAATTTCTGCTGTTGGGAGCTATAGCGGCACGCAAAGGAACAAAGACTACAGATTCTTTCGCGAGCACAATACAAGAAAAATTTCCAGATATTGTACTAATGAAGATCTTATTAATATTTTGTTGTGCACATCAGACCCATATATGTCCAGTATTCGACAAAAATGGAAATCAACCTCATTAGAGTTAGATGAAGAAGCTAAACAACTACTGCAAAATGAAAATCAAAGAAATTTTTACTAATATTGTTTAATTAATACTATTTTAAAGATTATAATTTGTTTCTAATTTTAGTATAAATTTTTATTAATACATTTAAATAAAATATATGTGCACTTTAAATCAATAGTAAAAGTTTACTTAAAATTTTATCGATGTTGTGTTCTGTATATTATAATATATCCAAATGGTATTGATATTGTTGGGAATTTCAGTGTTATTTTTCAGTTTAATCCTCACAAGAATTAGCTTTTTTCCAAAAAAACCAACCTTTGGCCCCTGTGAATATTGAGACTAAATAAATGTCAGGGGCCAAATGTTTGCATTTTCTGACCAAAATTAAGTTTAGGAATAATAAATAAGTATTGGTTGTAAAATACGATTGAAGAAAATAAGAAATTATAAAAAAATACCTATTTAAAATGTCAAAATATTCAACTTTTCCATGGAAACTCAACAAAAAATTAAAATGCATTTTTAACTCCACATTACTTACGTTCCTATCAGTCGATTTTTACGTTTGAACACGCAAATTGAAGCTTAAAGTCCCTCCTATTGAATAAAACAAATTGCGTAAAAAAATACCAATCCGGTCAAAAGTTATAGAGTTTTGACCGCTATCTCGCGAAATTGACCACTGTGCGGCGCACCGTGGACCATTTCACGAGAAGGTAGTCAAAAATCCATAACTTTTGATTATATTGGAATTTTTAAACGCAGTTTTTTTTTTTTTTGTTTCTTTAGCAGGTCTAATCCTTTGATTTTTGCTATAAAACGTAAAAATCGAGCGATAAGAAAGAAAAGAGTTATGGAGAGTTTTAAAAACATTTTCATTTGTAGTTAAATTTTATTCTGAAAGTGAGGCGGTAAAACGTGCTAAGAAAAGTTTTTTAGGTCTTATATCTACAATTACATTCTTACTTAAATAAAATAAAATTATTAAATATGTAGTTATTGTGATATCAATGGTCGGCAAAACAAAACGAAGTCAGGAGCAAGAACCTTGTTATGTGTTTCTAATGCTGATTCCAAATCAGCCTACAGATTGATTTTATCACGTATAGTTTTCGAGATATTCTTATTTAAATAAAATACTGATATTGAAATATTTAATAACAATAATGTGTTACATTATGTTTGTCAAAGTAGGTACCTCCACTTAATTTTTAATAAAATCAACATTTTTGCATCGATTTTCATCATTCAGCTTTCCGAATAAGGACAAAAATGTTGAATATATGCCGATTTAAGTTTTTAACGAGTTTTTGCAAACAATGGATGGATTTTAACAAAACTTTGTGAGGAAGTACCTTAGCATTCTGATTGCAATATAGGATACTTTGTTTTGCAAAAATATCTCATGTCCAAGAGAAAGTGGAGAAAAGGCAGTGAAAGTACACAATTTCCGGTTTACTGAAATTTTCGATTTCAAAATTAAACACGGTGGCGCACCTTTTATATTTGAAAGTGGGATATTTAAAACGACAGATGGCGCCAATTGAATAAAATACAAATTTGTATTTTTACTTTGTGGAATTACATTGTTTTTTTTGGAATACTCCAAATAAGCGGATATAATACCAATACAAGTACTGTGGTCGAAAAACGTTTCAATGAAATTTTAAATTCTCTACATTTCGCGGATAATGGAACTCTTAGTTTAGCACAAAATACCAATCAGGACAAAATGTGAAAGCTACGACCTCTGACAGATCGTTTGAAGAAAAACTTTCATCCTGAGCAAAACTTAGCATAAGATGAAAGCCTAATTAGTTATTTGAAAAAACATGGCTGCAAACAACTCATCAATGGAAAGCTACTACGTTTTGGCTAGAAGGTCTGGTCTTTATGTATCTCGTCAGGTTGCCGGATAAATTTTGAAATATAACTAGGAAAAAATCCGCACTCTGTGACCGATTATCAGAGTAAATATGATAAATGTGCAAAATCCTTTATAAAGGTAATAGATAATCTTTCGAGCGATATTTGGCTAATATTGGTTATAACGGAACTGGCACTATAAGAGAAAATCGTACTCCATGTAGTTAGCCTTTACAGAATTGCATACAAAGGGAAAAATTAAAACATGAGTTTGATATTCATAATTAGTTAAAAATGAGTGAAATGAACCTTGTATTATATAGAATTCCAATAAAAATTATTAATTAAAAAATTTGTCTTTAATTTAAAATCCCACTGTTTGTACCCGTGTGGCGTTATGAAAACACCACATTTTTCCCACCCGTAAAATTGAAATCCTTCAAAAAGTTTATTGTTCCTAACTAAAATAACCTACTTATTCTTTACTAGCTGTACCCGCCACTTCGTCAGCGTCCTTCAATATTTTGTTCGATTTTGCTTTGAAAGCAATTCACACCAAAGACCCTTACGATTTTAGTTTTTTTTTTTGAAGAGAAGTTAACTGTGTTACTTCCTTCAGAAAGGGATAGTAGTAGACAAGACAGATGGTTAGTGCGATAGTTAAGCTTCGCAAGCGCTTTTGGTGTTCTTTAAGCGAATTACTTTGAAGCTAGCATAGCCACTTAATAATTATTTTACTTCGCCGGCGATTTAGTGCTATATGTGGTAATACCGGCGTTTTTAGTTCCGCCTTAAGATATGCTACATTTCATTTTATGTATTTTTTACTTTATAAAAAGTAAAGTATTCATATCCGGTTGGTTCAACTGCGTACTTTCACTGCTTTTTCTCCACTTTCTAAGATATTTTTGCGGAAAAAAGTATGCTATATTGGGACCAGGATACTTAGGTACCTCCTCACAAAATTTTGTTAAAATCCATTCAGTAGTTTTTACGTGACGCGAACGTCCATGAAAAGCAGACAGAGAGACAGAGAGACAGACAGACGGAAGTGAGTTACTATTTTATTATATGTATTATATGTATGTCACAAAAATTAAAATTTACGATAAAAAAGTAAATAATTAAGCATTAAACACATAGACGACAGCAGGATACCGACTACAACCTGTCAAAATTAAAATACACACGTTTTATGTGAACTCGATTATTTTGACGACATCATAGCTACATGGCTACACGACCACCATTGTGACTGTAGCCAACTTAAGCTAATTTCTATTTTTGTTGGCGACAATTTTAATTTATTCAACAGAAGAAAATGTCACAAAATTAAAAATGCAAATTTATTTACAATCAAAAGGTTTTGATCAAATATATTTATTTGTTTTGATATAATAAAAGTGTATTTTGATAAAGTAATTTTTTCTATAAGTGAAATATGTATTTCTACAATATTTTCATAGTTTTGAAGTATGTAGCTGTCGTCTTCAACATAATTCAGTAGCTGACTACACAGCGACGATTGAAGCCAACGGCATTTGTAATCCTGTAGCGCTGTAGCCGATGTTGTCTATGTGTTTAAAGCTTTATTCTTCTAAAATTAAATTAAACCTGTTAAAAATCAGAGACAACTTTAATAAAAACTTTTAATTATTTTCCATTATTTCTCTCACAATTCCGTCAGAGTTGTTGTACTCTTTTAACTTGATTAATGATTTGTTTTTTTTTTTTGTCCTTATTATTATGTAAAAAGAAAATATAGTTTTCCCTTTGGCACTTACCCGCTTTTATTTCTTTTGTTTCGATCTATAAGTTAAATGTTTTCACTTACTTTTACTTACAGCAATATGGTGCTTGAGAAATGGCATGCAGAATTCGTGGAATTGCGTGACATTATTGATAAATGCCTGCAACGTATTTTGCGCGGAGAAACTACACTAGCAACAAAAAAGGGAATGACGTCAGATATACAACAACAATTGCAAAAGTTACGACAAACTCAAATGGAACAAGAAGTACTTAAAGCATTGGGTAAGAGCTCGCATCATAACTGCAACCGTAAATTAAATACAATATATGCATACACGTGCGTACACGTGCATATGTATGTATATGTATACATTGTTAAGTTTATTATATTCATTTTATATACATACACATATGTATCTGCGTGCATTAAATGTAGTTTATAGCAGAGTGTAAAACTATAGTCATAAAATTTTAAATTGTTTATATCACGTAACGTCTTTCCATCAATTTACATCACTTGACGCACTTTGCTGACTTTGCAGTAAAAGTGTAACATAAATTTTAACATTTTTGAGAATTATATGCGAGCTTTAAATATCTATTATATTCGAATATAATAGCAATCGTCCTTGTTCTGTGTTTCGAATGGAATGGAAAACATGTGAAATTGTACAAAACACAATTCAAATCAAAAAATTCTTAAAATTCTAAAAATTCTTAATTTTACTTCAAATTTTCTCAAATACACATGTAAGAGTAGTGAAGGTAAAAATTGAAAGAAAACCTTTTCAATTTTTATTAGTAACTACCTGTGCCCATACACGTGTTGTGTGCATCCTGATTTGATCAATATTGCTTTGAAAGTAATCCACACCAAATTTTAAGACTCTTTGGCATTTTATTTATATAAAGGTACCCATCCCTGGATAAAATTCTAAAATTAAAAAATTCGTAAAATTATTGTAAAGTTCGCTGTAAAAGACAGACAGAAAATAAGTTACTCATTATTTTAAAACAGCGCCATCTGTTGCGTAAAATTGCTTAAAATAAACTGATTTTGCAAATAAAAGATGCCTTAAAGTATGCAGTAACTTTTAATCGGTAAAAAAATTGGCCTACTTTCACTGCTTTTTTTTTACTTTCTCTTGGAAATAAGATATTTTTGTGCAAAAAGAAGTACCCCATATTGGAATCAGGATACTAAATTTTGCTAAAATGAATCCAGTATCTTTTACGTAATTCGAACACAAAAAAAAAGAAAGAAAAAAAAAGACACGCATACAGGATATGAATTACTATTTTATTAAGGGTGGTTAAAGAAAGAAGTCCAATGTTGTCAAATCACATGATCTTGACGGCAAATTGGCATCGCCACCACGTGAGATAACACGGCCGTTGAATTAGCCGTGCAAAGGAGCCATTGTTTCGCTAGCTGTGTGGCAAGTGGCATCGTTCTGTTGAAACCACCGCCAGCCAATAAAGCGCACCAAACAGTAACTCTTTGTGGGTGCATTGGATACACACTGTGTAATTTCTTAAGTCATTGCAAAATAAACATATACGGACACCACAACGTGATAAAAGACCAAAAAAAAGACCCCTGTCTCCCAGTTTTGCCCAAAGTCCTCCAGGTTTTTTTTATGGGTCCTCAAAGATGTGGGGCCTCGATGTCATTTTTGCAAAAAAAATGATCATTTACTCAAGCTCATATTTTGCAAACCGTTTTGAATTTTGATATACTCTCTGAGGCAAAGTTGTAGCTCTTGTCATAAAGAACAAAAATTGTGAACATATAAAATCAAAAAAAACTTCATCTTCAAGGTGAAAATCGCAAAAAACTTTAAAAAATTCAATTTTTTTTACCTTTTTTCCCCTGTTCAGGTCCATAGGTAGCAAACCGTTCAAAATTCAAGGAAACAATCAACTACAAAAATGAACCTAAGATCTCAATAAACAACTTTCTAGAACATATGAACTTCCTAGGAATGATTCTTAACACCGTTTAGGTAGCGTTTAGGTAGCCGGGAAATTTTTCACTGTGTTATTCGACAATCACTCTTTATTATCATTGGTCCAAGTGCGCCAATTCTGCTAATTGATGAATCCACTAAGAGGTGAAAATGTGCCTCATCACTGACGATAATTTTCTTAAAATTTACCCACCCGATACTTCAATGTTAATATTTAATACCTAAAAACCTATTTTAAAACCTTAACAACATTACAAATATAGATGTCATGGAATCTTATGCAATTCTACCAAGAGATCTTGAAAAACTGTGTTTTCGAAAACACGAAAGGTCTATATGGACCTTGTCAGTCATCGGGGAGTTAAATAAATTATTGTCTATTTTTAAAAAAGAAGATGTCCTGCTAATATTTTCAACACGTCTCTGTTTAAATGTGTTTTTAATAGTTTTTCATTGCATTGAGGTCACCGCTGATTTAATGGGAATTTAACTAAAGAAAACCATTAAATATTTTTTAATTTGTTATTTTTTTTTGCAAACAAAGAATTTAAATTTAATTAATTTACAATTTATTTTCACAGAACTTTCTAACGAAAAAATTCTAGCGGTATACCGCGAATGGTCATCAACGCAATTAAGTGTGAAAGATGCTGAAAGTTCAGAACGATTGCGTACGTTAAAGGATCAATTGACAATGAACTTATCAACGGACAATTATACAACATTGGTGTAAGTAGTGTGAAATAAAAGAAAAGAACATTTAAAACTAAAAATCAAATCTACATAAATAACATTCGATTTTATTTATATATTCGTTGATAACTGTATTACTTAGGAACGGCTGCATCGATTTGGCCATTTTTTTTTAAATCTTCATCAACTTAGGTTTTTACAGCAAAAAAAATTTACCACGCCCACTTTTTAAGTAGCTACAGAACTTTGATATTCTCCGACAGTAACCCCCATACTAGTATAAATAGTTTATCGAAAAACAGGCTGGAGGGCGTGGTTCCTCCCATACACAAAGAAAAATCATTATCGTGTACCTAGAGCACTACAATAGGTAGAGTCTTAAAACTTTGCACAAGTAACCCTTATAAAGGGTGTTTTTTATAGAGGTATAGAACTTTAAGTTGCAATAAAACAACGATGGATTATTCAATTGACATGAATTTTATTTATCCGAAAGATAATCTTGTGGCATTACATTTTAAATATGACTTCTGACATATGACCGCCACGGCTGGCGCGGATGTAGTCCAATTTGGACGTTCAATTTTCGATGACTTTTTCCAACATTTGTGGCCGTATATCGGCAATAACACGGCGAATGTTGTCTTCCAAATGGTCAAGCGTTTTTGGCTTATCCGCATAGACCAATGACTTTACATAGCGCCACAGAAAGTAGTCTAGCGGTGTTAAATCACAAGATCTTGGAGGCCAACTCACAGGTCCAAAACGTGAAATTAGGCGGTCACCAAACGTGTCTTTCAATAAATCCATTGTGACATGAGCTGTGTGACATGTTGCGCCGTCTTGTTGAAACCACATCTCCTGGGCATCATGGTTATTCAATTCAGGAATGAAAAAGTTAGTAATCATGGCTCTATACCGATCACCATTGACTGTAACGTTCTGGCCACCATCGTTTTTGAAAAAGTACGGGCCAATGATTCCACCAGCCCGTAAAGCGCACCAAACAGTCAGTTTTTCTGAATGTAACGGTGTTTCGACATACACTTGAGGATTACCTTCAATCCAAATGCGAAAGTTTTATTTGTTGACGAAGCCATTCAACCAGAAGTGCGCTTCATCGCTAAACAAAATTCGCTTATGAAAATCGGGAACAACGGTAATCTCGTTTTGGGCCCATTCGACGAATCTACGCCTTACTGTTCAGGCGTGAGTCTATTCATGATGAATTGCCAAACCAAACTGAGAATAAATCACTTGACAGCTGCTAAATCAATCGCCATCTTGAAAAGTAATGCCAACTTAAAGTTCTATACCTAAAAAGCTTCCTTTACTAATGTGCATAGTTTAGCAAAATACAGACTGGATTGATATAGTGGGCGTGGTACCGGTGTAGAGCCTTGAAAATTTTGCACAAGCAAACTTCATAATAATGTGTATAATCTTGCAAAATACAGACCGGATTAGGATTGAGAGAGTGGTACCTCCCATTAAAAGTAAAATATTATTATCGTGTTATTATTAGTATAGTCTAGCAAATAACTGAAAAGAGTTTTGTCGTGAGAACATCGTGCGTCTTTGAGTTAAAAGTTAGCCATGTTTTTTATATATTTTGCGGATGGGTGTACCGCAGTGCACCGGCGATAGATAGATAGTAAAAAATAAAATACGAAAAATTATTTTTGATTAAATATCCAGCATATTTTTTATTACAAAAACAAAAGAAAGAGGCATCATGAATTAAGATCAAAATTAAATAATAAACGTTACGATGTTACAGCCTTTTGCTAGCTTTTTATTACCAATACCTCGCTAATGCAACTAAATTGATTGAATATGGTTAACTATCGCTGTCCCACGGAGAATATACTTACTGCGGGGTACAGAATTTTAATTTTTCTGTAAAAAAATTTTTAGTTATTTGATTTGGGTCAAATATATACTAATGTCTATTAACAGATATTTTAATTTTTGACCATCTAAAGCAGATTTAATTTATAAATCTGTACAAATATAGTAAACTTTTATGAATTTGTTTTTTTTTATTATTTTATATTTTCAGTGTACCTGGCAAATGCTGTGATAGCGGCATCGATCCCGACAATGAAGAGCACGAAACGTATTTGAGCAAATTTAAGAACAAAGTTTTTGACAAATTACGAAATCTGATAGAAGAACACATTGCTAATGATCCTGATGTTATAAAAGGAAGAAAAAAGACTGTACAGGTTAGTTATTTATTACATTTAAAAATATTTTCTGTTCTAATACATAAATACTTTAAATAAAAAGTTTTTAGAATATATCTAGTAAGACTCAAAAATTTAAGTTCTTGGAATAAAACAACATAAAAATTATAGCTGGCATAAAGCTAAAATCACGAAAAGTTCAAGAGAGCTATTAGAAACATGAGTAGATGTCAAATCCCGAAACAAAAAAATTGAGAAGCATTTTATGCCACCCCACCGTCGGATTATGCATTATTTGGAATTTTGATATACTCTCTGAGACAAAGTTGTAGCTCTTGTCATAAAGAACAAAAATTGAGAACATATAAAATCAAAAAAAACTTCATCTTCAAGGTCAAAATCGCAAAAAACTTTAAAAAATTCAATTTTTTTACCTTTTTTCCCCTGTTCAGGTCCATAGGTAGCAAACCGTTCAAAATTCAAGGAAACAATCAACTACAAAAATGAACCTAAGATCTCAATAAACAACTTTCTAGAACATATGAACTTCCTAGGAATGATTCTTAATACCGTTGAATTTTTTATTTTGACCTTGAAAATGAAGTTTTTTTGATTTTTTTGGTCTTTTATCACGTAGTAGGGTCCGTATATGGTTATTTTGCCATGACTTAAAAAATTACACAGTGTGTTATTTATTGCATCTTCAACGATATAATGAACTAACAATAAGTGTTCATATCTTAAGTCTAAAGGTAAAATTCAAAATTAAAAAAAATATATATATATATTTAAATATATATATAATTATATATATAATTAAATAAGGGGTTATCTATTTTGAGGTTGCCTAATTTTTTAAAGAAAAAACACAGAAAATTCAAATTTATTGCAGAATGTTTATTATCATTTAAAAGAACATTCTTTGGCATTTATTTTTTTAAGATTATGTCAAATGTTGGCCGTTGCTACGTCGCAGATGGTCCATCCATTGAGTCCAATTTTCGATGACTTGTTCGAGCATTTCGACTGGTAACTGGCGAATTGACACGCGTGATGTTTTCCTCCAAGGCCTGAATCGAAGCGGGTTTGTCCTTATAAACTTTAGACTTTACATATCCCCACAGAAAAAAGTCTAACGGTGTGATATCACACGATCTTGGTGGCCAATCGACCGGCCCAAAACGAGAAATTATCTGCTCACCGAAATGTTCTCTCAATAAATCCATTGATTGATGCGATGTGTGAAACCAAATGTCGCCGAGATCACGAGCTTCAATTTCAGGCATCAAATAGTCGGTTATCATGGCACGATAATGGTCGCCATTGACGGCTACGTTTGCACCGGCATCATTTTTAAAGAAATATGGACCGATGATTTCACCGGCGATCTTCTTGGAACTTATCAAGAGCCCATAGACCGAAGCGGTTCAGGCGTAAGTCTTTTCATTATGAAATGCCAAACAATACTAAACAAAAATAACACGACAGAATGACAACACGACTCACACGTGATCTGTCAAAAAAAAAAAAGGCTATTGAAAAAAGTACCATTTGAGAAATATTTTATCCTGAATATATCGGCTGGCATTTCCGTTTGTACCAAATCCAGAAGTAAAATTATTTCGGCGCAATCAAAGGAGTGATGAAATCATACATTCCTTTACAGGGAGTCCACACGTGATGAATTTATATCGTAATGGGTATCAAATTTATATCATGATGATAATTCATCTTGTGTAGATATGAGTTATGATATAATCATCAGAGCTCATTTAAAGATAATTTTATATAATATAATGGGCATAGAGCTGGCTTAAGCTAATGTCAAAAAATAAACGAAAAGTCTGTCAAATGCTTAAGCAACTTATTGAAGACTTTTAGGTGGCTACAATAGAAGTCGTTATGATATTGCCATTATAGTATTGACATTTATAAAATTTTAACAGTTACTTTGCCGACCTTTATATTACAAGTTATGATGAAAATTCATGACGTGTGGACATGGAACGTTTTCTCCATAAAATAAAATTTAAAGCACTTTTGATGTGTAGATCTTGTGAATTATTTTTGCAGCCTCCTTATTTCTCTTTAAAAGACTTATAAGGTTTTTCTGGTTATTACAGAAGGAAGGAGGTACTCGGAATCATCAAATCCGATTCAAAACACAACACAGTACTTTCGAACAAACGCACAGAAAATTAAATCTATCTACATATTTCTATAAATATAATAAAACAATAAATTATATCCTGTCTGTCTGTCTGTCTGTCTCTCTGCCTGCCTGCATTCGAATCACTTAAAAACTACTGGATGGATTTTAATAAAATTTTGTGTCGAGGTACCTTAGGATCTTTTTTCAAATATAGGACACTTTTTTTCGCAATAATATCTTATTTTCAAGAGAAAGTGGAGAGAAAGCAATGAAAATACGCAATTTTACCGGTATGCAAACTTTAAGGGATATTGGTGAAATTGCGAAATTAAAATAAGCGGGATATTGTAAAGGTACTGCATACTTTACAGCGCCTTTTATTTTTTTAAAGAGGGATATGTTAAACGCCTTTTACAGAGCTTTACAATTATTTGAAGAATTTTATATAAATTTTAAAATTCTATCCAGGGATGGGTACCTTCATATAAATAAAATACGTATACGTGAAGCACTATAAAAGTAAAAGTCTTAAAATTTTATGTGGATTACTTTTAAGGCAAAATCAAAGAAAACATTGACTGGACGCACACAACGTGTGCGGGAACAGCTATTGGAGTAAAAATATATTGCTCTGTATATTTTTATCGTCATTCCTCAAATATTTGACAAAGCATGGCATAAGAACCTAGTTTACAAGCTATAGCCAAATTGACCGGCCTAAATACACAATAATATTATTTAAATTGCTTCTTTTCTCCAGTGTATGGACTGGATTAGTTTTAAATGGTAAAATGGTAAATGGTTGTTGTAGCAACTGGCATCAATAAAAGTTCTTATGCAGACTCTCGTAGTTCAGATACATATGTATGTGTTGGCTTTCTAGCAATTGTCTACCTCACTTAGTTCACTTTAGATTGCAGTGATAGAGAAAGGACGTCCATCTTGTAGCGCTTTGTATAACGCAGATAAATGTATTTGAAAACTGGAGTTCTTCTAGTATTAAAAGTAGGCGTATTAATGATTAAACTCTTCTTGGTCATCCATCCTCTTTTACCAATCTTAATCAGTCAAAACTATAAGCCTTATTATTTGCACCATCATCAAGACTAGCACTATTATTATATACATCGCTACTAAGTACCTCTGAGGATCGTCGGTGGGTAGGTAGAAGGGCATACGCTCGCCGTAACTGAGATGTTTGACTATCAGATGTTTGACTTGTACCTCGTTGCGGTGGTGGTCGGTAAAATGCTTACAGACTGTCCTAGGAGGTTATCCTAGTCAACGGATGCACGGCCATGTGGCACTACTTTACATTCATTGAGTCTCGTGCTACTACTTGCCTGATACACTAAACTGTAATGATTTTAGTCTGATAAATTTCGATCTTCTTGCAAATCACAGAGTCTCTAGAAACTGCTAAAAGTTCCTTAAGGCTATGGTATCGTTAGCATATCTTCCATGGTGCAAAGTCTAATGCTATCCAGTATAATTAACATTTCCACAATGTGCGCTGCCATCTCAGCCTCTTTTAGGCACAGTCCTCAAGTATAACCATTATTTTCATCTTGACCAGATGATACCTAATGTTTCCATAATCTGTAACTATCGCAGTTAACCAGCTTAGGGTACCCAGATTGTATTCTGACATTATTATCGACTTCCTGCCAACTTGAGGAAATCAAACACAACACCCCAGACTGATAGACTATTACACTGCATATACAGTGTTTTATATAGAGCAAAATCTTTTCTTAATTTTTCGTAGAACTTTTATGAACTTAATATTGTTTAAACCTTAGAATCTTAGAGGGATGGGCAAGAAATGCTCGCAAGAGTTACCTGTAAAAAATATATCAGTAGTGGTGGATGTGATAATCTCTAAAGGCACCTTTGATGCAATAGCTGCAGGGCAGAAAGTTATTAAAGATGTCCGAATATAATCGGGATAATATTAGATGGTTAACTGATCGAAGAAGACGATACTTACAGACTGTGCCTGAATGCGCCATTGTGTGAATATATGAAGTAAATGGTAAACATTAGTCTTTTCACCTCGAGTTTGCCCATATTAAATGTGCCTCGATAGACCGATTGCTAGCGCGCTAGTCTATCAGTCTGGGGGTTGCGGGTTCGATTCCTGCCAAAGACTCTGGGTGTTTTCTGCAGATAAGCAAAAAACTTCGTAGGTTGTGTTGTCTTTAAAAAATAAAAAAAAATAAAAAATAATAGGGTGATTAGAAAGACGGTCGACAGTTACCAACTAATAGTTTAAAACCACTGCAGAGGGTATTAAATGCTAATGACAGCAATAGACTCAATAATCACTGGAAAATATATTAAATTTGGACAATATGTGATAGCTAAGCCATAGACAGATACTAGGAATTACCAAAGACTAAGAGGAAGTACATCGACTGTTTCCATTCATGCCATAAACGAGAGTAAATACTGAATAAAAATAAATTACCAATCGGCTGCCAGAAATTACTAAAGACAAAAATATTTAAAAATAATAATAATAATTCTCTAATGTCCTAATATAAAATTTGTAAATAAACTGCTTTTCTAATTATTTTCTATTTCACTTCGTATTTTTTCTTTTAGTTTAATTTGTTTTAAATTTTTATGTTAAAAGAAATATTTTTCTATTTGTACTACAGTCGCCGCTTTTGCTTAATCAATTCAATTCATTACATGCGCTCAATATGTAGAGAATGAACCAAAATACTAACATTCTTCCAATAACAGCAAAACCCAAGTTGATCACTTCCGCTGAAATGACCAATTCATATTTCGCTTAGCGGACAACAAGAGAAAACAAAAATAATTCCAAAATCCCTTTAATATTGCCTTCATGTTCTGCAACACCTTTTGGAAATTAAAATAAAAAAATGAGAAAAAAATAAAATCGTTATTTTCATTGTTTTGCCATTTCGCTTTTAATCTTGCAAAATGCCAGTCATGGCAGGAAAGATATGGAATTTTAAAAACCCTAAAGTGATGGTGGTGGTGCAGTAAATAGCAAGTGGTACTCCGGACGATGTTTAAGTTTTTTTTTTCAACATTTTCCTGCATGCAATATTTGTTGGCCATAATTTCTAGCCAACTTTGTGGCACAAACTTATTTCAATATTTTCCAACAACTGCAACAAACACAAGTAAAAGTGCTATATTCGTCCATGCCGTATCTTACATACCCTTCAACATAGTAATGTTAAATATTTCCTTACTCTGTTATGTTTTCCAATTACACAATAAAATACATTCAGTTTTTACTTTTTTGATTTTACTTCATTATTACAAATATAATATAAACAAAATTATATTTAAAATGAAAATGTTTTGTAAAGATTTTATCGAAAATTTTTTGTAAAAATTTTATCGAAAAGTTTTTGTAAAAATTTTATCGATAATTTATTGTAAACATTTTATCGAAAACTTATTGTAAAAATTTATCGAAAATTTTTTAGAAAATTTTTTGTAAAAATTTTATCAAAAATTTTTTGTAAAAATTTTATCAAAAATTTTTTGTTAAAATTGTATTGAATATTTTTGTTAATATTTTATCGAAAAGTTTTTGTAAAATTTTTTTCGATAATTTATTGTAAAAATTTTATCGAAAATTTTAAGTAAAAATTTTATCGAAAATTTATGTAAAATTTTATCAAAAATTTATTGTAAAAATTTTATCGAAATTTTTTTTTTTTTTTTGGTAAAACCATAAATTTACGAGAAAATATTTACCAAAAATTTTCTATAAAATATTTACCAAAAATTTTCTATAAAATATTTACAAAATATTTTCTATACAATTTTTACAAAAAATTTCCGATAAAACTTTTATAATAAATTTTCGATGAAATTTTTACAAACAATTTTCGATAAAATTTTTTCAAAATATTTTGGATAAAATTTTTACAAAAAATTTTGGATAAAATTTTTACAAAAATTAAAAAAACTGTTCCATAAAATTTTTACCAAAAAATTTTCGATAAAGTTTTTCCCAAAAATTTTCGATAATATGTATTTTTATTTTAGGTGAATATTTTATCGAAAAATTTTGGTAAAATTTTTATCGAAAATTTTTGGGAAAAATTTAATTGAAAATTTTTTGGTAAAAATTTTATCAAAAAAATTTTTTTTTAATTTTTATCGAAAATTTTTTGGTAAAAATTTTATCCAAAATTTTTTGGTAAAAATTTTATCCAAAATTTATCCAAAATTTTTTGTAAAAATTTCATCCAAAATTTTTTGTAAAAATTTTACAGAAAATTTTTTTGTAAAAATTTTATCGAAAGTTTTTTGTGAAAATTTTATCGAAAATTTGTTTGTAAAAATTTTATCGAAAGTGTTTTGTGAAAATTTTACAGAAAACTTTTTGCAAAAGTCAGGACCTTCCTGCAATCTATATTGCATTAGAATGGCTATAGGCACATTGGGGGTTCATGTTGACCCCCAAATGCGGCTATTGCCTGTTCCTAGTTGCCAGCGACCACTCTGTGGGTCTATTGGCTACCTCTGTATATATTGCTTTCTGTAAAGGCCTTTAATAAAAATCAAAGCAGTAAAAAGAACAAACAAAAATCGCCCCCTCCAAAGGAGGTTATTGATTCCCCGAGATCAGTATGCACTCCGTGCGATCGCGGTCTAATATTTATTTAACAAAAAAATCAAAAGAGAATCACCACAACCGAAAAAACAAAGTGTATAATAAAGGTGGGCGTTGTTTTTTTTTACCGCAGCCCCGAATGAAATGGTGTGATATTGCTGCATTGCATTAGCGAAATTTTCGAAACTATGCCCGGTAGATTGGCGGGCTTCAATTTGCTGCATCTCTTCTGGTGCCTTGGCAAAGTTGATTTCAACCCGAACACAGACGGACAGACGGAAATCGCTCAATTAACTTCTCTATGTAAAAGGATCCAGAATATATATACTTTATGGGGTCGGAATATTAGAAATTACACGTGGAATGACAAACTTATACATATCAACACTTTCCACCTGTGGTGAAGGGTATAATAAACGACAAATACTTATGGGTTGGTTTATGAATTTTATACCGTCATTCTTTTTCTAGTTTCATGATGGTTGGGTTTTTTCACCCTCATCTACCTATAAATTTTTTTGTTTGTTTTTTTTCCTTGTTTTTTTTTTACATCCATCTGTATCGCCATTTTGAATAAAACCTCTAGGAAACAAAAAAAAGCTAAAATTGAGGCATTAAAAATAAAAGAAAAAGTCGTTAAAAGCTGGATAAAAATTTGTTAGTTTGACTAAAGGTGATTTAAAAACATAACGTTAGACAGAAAACAGGATTAAGAAAAGAACAGTATTAAAACAGATGTTTTTTAGCTTAAAAATAAAACACGAAATATAGGAGGGTTCCTATTAACACCAGGGCTAATAGACTTTATGGTCACTGAGTTATATATCTGCAGGTTACTCTAAATAGTAATTCCGAACAGGGATGACTGTTTGAAATCTATTACAGCCGTTTTTACGGGTTACGATTTTCCGCATGTTTCAAAGATAAATGTGGATACCAGTGCGGGTGTTCACATTCTAGGAACTAGTTTAGGTCGATGAGCTACCAGATGAATTTATAGAAATCCACACAGAGTTACTGGTAATCCTGAAGGCCACCAATTGGTGTCTTGACACATATTAGAAGAGGTCGGCAGCCAAGTAGCGCTTAAAGGTTTTAAAGAACACAAGAACAAGTCAAGCTTGGTAAGCGCGAAAAAGGCTCTCGATGTGCTGACAAACAAATATAGATCAAGATTGTGTTGTGATCCGGCTTATTGTGAAGGGCAATGAAATTGCCAACGAACTTGTAAGATTGGTCACGGAGGAGATTTAAATCACAAAGAGTAGAATCAGTAAAGTCACCGATTAGTCATTGCTATAGGCTTCTATCTATCTGCAGTTTGCAGTCTAACGAATTATTTGGCGAAGTCTAAAAGCTGCATATACTAACTGGCTTCTGGGTTTGGATTGCGCCACTAGGGCAACAACCAGTAAAAGGGTGAACGGTACATCTGATATTTTTATACCCCCGGGGGTTCCAATTGTCACTGCAGGAATGGCAAATACTTTGACGCGGTTCACTCGGGGAAAAAAGGGGCACCAGACGCTAGGGTTTCTAGAGCCTAAATTTGGAAGAAAAGGTCTGTGATAAAAATTGCGGGACCTCTTCGAGGCCCGACCAGTGCCCAAAGGGCTGGTACCATGGGAATCGGTGGCCCCACAGAGAGCATATCCTCTCTGTGATCGGTTATTGGTGAGGTCTCCTTCGGGGGTACACGTGGTGGTTGTGGTTTAAGATCGATTTATGTAGGTAAGGTGCAAGGTCGATCAAGTGAGCTGTTGCACTCTCAACAGACGGAGTTTGGATAGTCTCCAAACCCCTAAGCAAGAGGTTATAATGTGGATCTAGGCTTGCCTTGGAAAGGCTTGCCATATTATATAAATTGCTACTCATTGTGACTGTATCACACACAAACAGCGATTGGTGGCAATCGTAAAGTGTTGTTATACTACACAATGGGGGCGCTAGTCTACGCCTAAGTTTTACTCGGTGGTAAGACCACCGTGAGATTAGGCCAACTAGGCAGGTACTCACGTTAATCTTGTTCCACAAAAATAGGATATTTTTATGATGTGCGAGGAACGAGAGGAGTTAGAAACTGTCACATTATGTTTTACTGACCCGTATTACAGACTTAGATGGCTAGGCGAAATATTTCACAATGGGTTAAGTGACATCGTTCGGTGTAATCTGTCTGGAAGATATCATCAATTTCTTCAGGGATATCAGTTGGCTTAGTAATGGGCAATAAGACGTAAAGTTTTCTTTTCTTTTAAACACCCTCTGGGTCTCTGAGTGTAGGCACCATTACATGGACATTACATAAACCTACTCAACTAAACCTAATTATTTTATTAAACTGGTTTTTTCAACAATTTTTCTTTATAAGACTTATTGTTGAAAATAATTATATAAATTTTATATTTCAAGAACCACTGATCTTATCATAAGTTTAGAGCGAATTGATCAACTTTGTAACCGAATACATTCAAGAATTTAAATTTCGATTGCCTTTTAAGACCATACCATATCGTACTTAGAAGGTAAAGACTTATACCTATTATTTTTGCTGGGATGTCTCCCCGTATGCCAGCGCCATCTATCTATGAAACCATATTAGGTAGAATTTTACGTAGGGTCTCGTACTAGGTTCAGTACAACTTTAAAAATTAAGTTGTTAACTTTTTCACTTCTTATGTGGCACCCTTTAATTTTTATTATTTTTTTATGCTAGAGCATAATAATAGTAATAAATGCCCTGTGTAAATATCAAGTGTCTGCCTATAACGTTTAGAAGAGAAGGATATTATATTTTTAAAAAATCTATTTTCGTTACGTTTTTACAGCAGATATTGTAAAATATAATCTGTATAAATTTTAAGTGTCAGCCTATCACTGTTCAAATATAAGGTTATATGTATATGCAAAATCGTATCATTATCGTCACACCCTTTAATTTTTCACAAATTTATGCAAAACCTACGCATATTTTAATTTTATACCCGTTCCGGTTCAAAAATTAGGCTACAATCATACTTATGTACGTAAATATTTGTCACTTTCACCAAACCGTTTAATTTTTATTTTTTTATCTTTTGCTATAGCAGACATAAATTTACACACTCTGTATAAATTCATGTTTAAAAAGCTAAAGTCATATTCGCGGAAACTGCATCGCTATCGGTACACCCGTTCAATTTTAGTAATTGTTGTTATTGCGGTTTAAAAAATAACGTAATATACGTGAAAAACATGTCACATGTAATTGTCATAGCGGCGTTATTACCACAAAACACGTCACTGTCGGAAAACCCTTTAATTTTTACTATTTTTAATAGGGGTCATAGTAATAAACTATCTGTGAAAATTTCAATAGTCTATCTATTATGGTTAAAAAAAAATAAGCCATAATCATGCAAATCACATCACTGTCAGAATACCCCTTAATTTTGAATATTTGTTTTAGGGGCCATAGCAATAAACCTGCTGTAAAAATTTATCGTTCAAAAAGTAGGCCAAATATATGCAAATCACTTCATTATCGGAAAACCCTTTAAATTTTAGGTTCAATTTTGTATAGTTGTTTATAAAGCGAACATTGTTTTAATTAGTGTCTGCGAATTTTAAGTGTTGCACCCTACAGCTCAAGAAATAAAGACATAAACGCAAATAACCCGTCACTTTCGGAACACTCTATAAGTTTAAGTATTTGTTGCTACAATGGCCACTGTTATATACCTTCTGTAAAAATTTCAAAAGTCTACCTATTATGGTTCAAAACTTAGGCCATATACACGTCACTATCGAAACACCCTTTAATTTGTAGGTTTAATTTTTTTAACTTGTTATCGAACTAAGTTTTAATTGGTGTTTGTAAATTTTAAGTGTATGCCTCCTACAGTTCAAGAAATAAAGACATATACGTGAATAACACGCCTCTATCGGAACACCCTACATTTTTATTTGCTATAGCGGAAATTGTTATACAACTTCTCTGAAAATTTCAATAGTCTACCTATTATGGTTATAGAGATAAAAGGCGCTGGCAAACGGACGGACAAGCGGACAGACATTGTAGCGAAAACAATAAGGTTACGTTTTTACCCTTTGGGTACGGAACCCTAAAAATTAACATTAAAAATTAAATTTAAAGAATTAAAGGCTGTCCCTGTTGTTTTTGTGTATAGAGCCTTATTTTAGAATCCAAAAATAAGGAAACTGTATAATAAAACCTTCTTGTAAAGATTCAATAAATAAATTTTATACAACCATATTCTTCAGCCTATTCCAAAACAGGTTGAAGCAGACACCCATTTAGTTGATAACCCCAAGGAGACCTTGTGCTTCATCTACCAAGAAGTATTTTTACACTCGTTTTACACCTTGTAGTAATTTAATAAACAAAAATTTGTCCTATTTATGACATCGTAGTTTGCCTTCTTGGAAATGAAATCTATTCGGTGGCATCGCATTAAAAAGCAACTTCCTTTTCAGGAGGAGGCAAAAGAAAAGAAAAAAGGAATACAAATTGCTTGCCACAGTAAGTGCCATGTTAATGCAATATTTACAACAAATATATATTTTCTTTATTCATAACATGATAATAAATACACTTGTAGAAACATACACACACATTTGCTGGTGCACTTGTGTGTGTGTGGGTGGTTGAATTTAATCGGTTGAAAATATTGCAGGATAACACAAGTGCAGTTGCATTAGAATGTTTGTACATCTTTTCGTATTACCTCACCTGTATGCGCGCCATGAATGTGTATTTGCCTGTTTTGTTTCAGCAGATACATTTTCTATGGCCATGTGTGTTTGTGTGTGTATGTAAAATGTTGTAAGGAGATAGACCTTGTAAACAATATTTTAACCTTGTTGTAAAATGATGAAAACAAGTTCTTTTTGCGCCATTATTCCACTTGCGGTAAAAGGTTTTGATACCGAGAAAAAAATTTAAAAAATGCACGCAATTATATAGAATAACTATTTTGCTGTTTGGTCTTTCATGCAGAATTTATGACACCACCTTTCGTTATGCGTTACATGTAACAAATATTGTATATCCTTTATAATATTACTAGCTATCCCCGGTACTCTTCGCTACACCCAACCACAAAAAATACCCTAAGCACTTGGAAGAAAAGTATGATTAACCTTTAACTTGAAAACGCACGCTATTCTCACATCGAAAATGTTTTAGTTTATACGCCTACTGTTTTCATCGAATCAGTTTTTTGCTAGACTCTACGATAGTAATTTTTACTTTTTATGGGAGGTACCACTCCCACTGTCCTAATCCAGTCTGCAATTTGCTAGACAATGCAATGCATACTCTGAGGTTTACTTGTGCAAAGTTTCAAGACTCTACCTATTGTCGTTCTCCAGATACACGATAATCATATTTCACTTTGTATGGTAGATATCATGCCCACTATTCGAATATATTCCGTATTTTCGTAGATTTTACGAATTTACACAGGGGTTACTCATTTTAGTTTTCAAGGCGCTGTCTATTGTATAATTTTAATTTTTCCCTTTTATGGATGGTACCACGCCCACTATTCCAATTTAGTCTGTGTTTACCTAAAGTATGTATCTACCGCGCCCACTGCCCCAATTAATTGTATATTTTGGTATATTATGCGCATTACAATAAGAGTTACTCGTGCAAAGTTTCAAGGCTTTACCTATTGTAGCCTGCCAGGAACACGATAGTAATTTTTCAATTTGTATGGGAGGTACCATGCCCAGTATTCAATTCAGCATATATTTAGCTTGACTATGTTCGTTAATATGGGTGTTACTAGTGCGAAAGTCCAAGGTGCTAACTAATTCAGTTCTTTAGATACAGTATAATAATGTTTCACTTTGTATGGGAGGTACCACCCCCACTATTTCAATTCCGTCTGCGTTTAACTAAACTATGTACGTTAATATGGTGGTTGCTGGTGCGAATTTTCAAGGTGATACCTGTTGCAGTTGCCTAGATACTTAAACACCAGTGAAGTGGCCATATGGATATGCTGTCCCCATAGTAATCTGTTGGGATTATAATATTTTTGAAAATAAATATTTTATGATTCTTTCATAAAATATTTGTTTACTTAATGTGGATGCAGTTCAACAAGAAACTGGGTCTACTAACGATGTAAATACGATTCTAACCCCGCACTTGTTGCCGATGCGACTGGTGTAGAGGAGCAACTAATTAATCGATTTCGCATTATACTACAAACAATAACTTGTGGCAAAAAATTAATTCCTTGAAGTTAAAGAATTTTGCTCAAGATATAGCAAAACTTTTTGTTGAAAAATATAGTTGGTATTATAACCCAGTAACAGTACACAAAATACTGATACACGGAAAGGATATCATGGATGTGGCAATACTTCCTATTGGAATACTTTCTGAAGAAGCCAGAAATAAAGATTATTATTATTATTATTATTATTATTATTATTATTATTATTATTATTATTATTATTATTATTATTATTATTATTATTATTATTATTATTATTAGCATTAGATGTCAACCCCGTTAACAGGATCTGGAACTTGATGAAATGATAGATGATGAATAAAAGTCTATATTTAAATGCATGTATTGAAATTTATTTATATAATAATTAGTTTTGGTAAAGAAACAAAAAGTTGTGGGAAAAAATATAATATGGGTGATATGGGCGGTGGGTAGTGGGCGTAGCCAATTTTGATGAAATTTTATTTTATTCTTAATTGAGGTAAGTAAAGGCTCGGTGCCAAATTTCAAAAACTTTGGACCAAAAATAAATTTTTGGTTCTATGGGCGGTGGGTAGTGGGCGTGGCCAATTTTGATTAAACTTTATTTTATTCTTAATTGAGTTAATAAAAGGCTCCATGACAAATTTCAAAAACTTTGGGCCAAAAATAAATTTTGAGTTCTATGAGCAGTGGGTAGTGGGCGTGGCAAATTTTGATGAAACTTTATTTTGTTCTTAATTGAGCTAACCAAAGGCTCAGAGCAAAATTTCAACATTCTACGGGCACTCGTTATATTTTTTGCCAAACATTGTATTAACAAATCCCACTGTGCGCCGTATAACTTAGATATTGGCTCTTTTAACGACTTTTGGTTTTGTTTAATGCGTAGGACATTTATTTCAAAACAAGTTATCAAAAACTGAGTTAATTTGTTGCTGGCCACGAAAGATTAAAAGAGCTTTTGGATCCGAATCCATTAATTGGTAGAAAGATGGGAAATAATACTGTTCTGCAAAAAACAAATGATCCTTTAAAAAAAGGATAAATAGGAAGGATTAAAAGAGCTTAAAAAGAATCTACTTTTCCATTTTTTTCTATCACTTAAAAATGTTTTTAAGGAGTGTGGCAAACACTAGACCCTTAAAAGTGCTTTTACACGACGTGTATTTGTCATATGACTTCTCACTCCTCCATGTGTAAATTCTAAACACGTCGTGTGAACCCTTTCAAACATAACATGTGTATTTTCCATGTGTACAATACATATGACATTTTTCATTTAGAACGTTTACTATTTTGATGTGACAAAGCATCTGACATCCTGTAAGGCCAACTTCATATTTTACTATTTTAGGTTTGTTGTGGTGCCAAAAGCACTAAAAACGTGGCAAAAGCACGAGGTTTTCATCTTTGCATTAACTGGGGTTGGCAATACAATACTATGTGGCGGATAAATTATATACATATTATAGGCTATATGTCAGATGTAATTACACATGTATGTACGTTTGAAAGCAAAAATGTATAAACCGTATGTAAAATGGCTATTTTGACAAACACGTGAAATTACATATGGGTTATCAAACTGACAAGTCACATGACAAGCACACGTCGTGTAAAACCACTTTAAGCAAGCAATAACATCAGCATATATCATCTCATTTGTTTGGAGTATTTCTCTGTGGAACATTGTAATTGCAGCTATTGTTCTGTGAATAATACACACTATCCATATAAATATTTCGGTTAAAATAAATATTTATGTCTGTACAATGAAATTTTTAGTCAAGCTTGAGTTCGTTCTATTCCTTCTAAAAAAGAATAAATTAAATTACAAATTAGGTGATATTATTAAAGGAAAATTGGAAAAATTCAATTTTTAGACACCAGTAGGAGCGCAATGCACATTTTCTAGACAGCTACGTCCGCCATCAGCACTCTTCGTATCTATCTACTTTCGGTAGTCTTTAGTTGTAAGCATCATCTATTTAACCAATCAAACTCAGATAAAGGAATACGAGAATACTGTACCACTAACCTAAAGCTTCCCTTTTGTTTTTATTATTTTTACTTTAATACCTTATACCACCTTATATTTGTTGCTGCCTAAGCCAACCTTCGGTTAGCAATGAAAGCTACTTTTTAGGATTCCGTACACAAAGTGTAAAAACGTAACCCTATTGTTTTCGCTACAATGTCTGTCCATCTGTCCGTCTATCCGTCTGTCCGTCTGTCAGGGTCTTTTATCTCTGGAACCGTAATAGGTAGACTCTCGAAATTTTCACAGATGATGTATAGCTGTCGCCGCTATAGCAACAAATACTAAAACTTATAGGGTGTTCCGATAGAGACGTGTAATTCACGAATATGTGCCTATTTCGTGAACTGTAGGAGGCATAGGCTCAAGATTTAAAAACACTAATTAAAACTTAGTTCGCTATATACACAAGTATAAAAAAATAAACCTAAAAATTAAAGGGTGTTCCGATAGTGGTGTGATTTGCATGTATAAGGCCTAAATTGTGAACCATAATAGGTAGTCGCTTGAAATTTTCACAGGTGTATAACTGTGGCTGCTATAGTAGCAAATTCTAAAACTTGTAGGGTGTTCTAATAGAGAGGTGTTATTCACGAATATCTGCTTATTACTTGAACTGTAGGAGGAATACACTAAAAATATGCAAGCAGTTATTCAAACTTAGTTCGCTATATAAACAAGTTTAAAAAAATACTAAAACTTATCGGGTGTTCTGAAAGTGAGGTGTTATTTGCCGTTATGTCTTTATTTCTTGAGGCAACCACTTAAAATTTGCAGACAGTAATTAACTCTCTGTTTGCTTTCTATTAAATTAAACCTTAACCTAAGTTTTGAACAATAATAAGTAATGGGTGATTTTTTTGAGGTTAGGATTTTCATGCATTAGTATTTGACAGATCACGTGAGATTTCAGACATGGTGCCAAAGAGAAAGATGCTCAGTATGCTTTGACATTTCATCATGAATAGACTTACTAACGAGCAACGCTTGCAAATCATTGAATTTTATTACCAAAATCAGTGTTCGGTTCGAAATGTTCAAATGTGACAAATTTTGTTCAGCGATGAGGCTCATTTCTGGTTGAATGGCTACGTAAATAAGCAAAATTGCCGCATTTGGAGTGAAGAGCAACCAGAAGCCGTTCAAGAACTGCCCATGCATCCCGAAAAATGCACTGTTTGGTGTGGTTTGTACGCTGGTGGAATCATTGGACCGTATTTTTTCAAAGATGCTGTTGGACGCAACGTTACGGTGAATGGCGATCGCTATCGTTCGATGCTAACAAACTTTTTGTTGCCAAAAATGGAACAACTGAACTTGGTTGACATGTGGTTTCAACAAGATGGCGCTACATGCCACACAGCTCTCGATTCTATGGCCATTTTGAGAGAAAACTTCGGAGAACAATTCATCTCAAGAAATGGACCGGTAAGTTGGCCACCAAGATCATGCGATTTGACGCCTTTAGACTATTTTTTGTGGGGCTACGTCAAGTCTAAAGTCTACAGAAATAAGCCAGCAACTATTCCAGCTTTGGAAGACAACATTTCCGAAGAAATTCGGGCTATTCCGGCCGAAATGCTCGAAAAAGTTGCCCAAAATTGGACTTTCCGAATGGACCACCTAAGACGCAGCCGCGGTCAACATTTAAATGAAATTATCTTCAAAAAGTAAATGTCATGGACCAATCTAACGTTTCAAATAAAGAACCGATGAGATTTTGCAAATTTTATGCGTTTCTTTTTTAAAAAAAGTTCTCAAGCTCTTAAAAAATCACTCGTTAGACTCTTGAAGTTTTTACAAGAGGTTTATTACTATGGAAACTATAACATATAATAAAAATTAAAGGGTGATCCATCAGTGACAGGTTTTTGACGTATATTACCTTATTTTCTGAACCGCAATAGGTAGGACGGATAATTTTATAGATAGGGTATTACCATGGCCGTTATAACAACAATTCCTAAAATTTAAAGATATTCCAATAGCGATGAATTTTCGCGAATATGACTTTGATTTTAAAAAGAAAAGGATGCCCCATAAGACATGAAAAAATTAACAACTTGAGTTTTTAAAGGCGTACTACACATAGTACGGAACCCTACGTATGTGAGACTAACTCGCACTTGACTGATTTATTTTATTTGTTTTACTTCCAACATTCGTTTTTAGTTAACACTAATCTAGTATCAAACCTAACTTGGTATGAGGTTGCAGTAAGTCGGCTGACAAAACTATATTGCCAATCGAATAAAAATCTGTGTTAAGTATATTGTAACTTAAGCTTATTATTCTTAAATGCCATATTGAAAAATACATTTCATATTAATTAACATTTTCATATTAATTATTTTAAAAACAAGAATTTTATTTCTTCATATCTACAAATTTAAAATCTGCACTGTCATAATCAGTTTATATAAAATTCTATTTCTCTATTTTAATTTTCTAACTTGCAATCGTCATCATCGTTTTTAAACGATAAAATAAAAATTTCATTATTATAGTTTCAATAGTTGAATGTATATGTATGTGTTTGATGTTAAGTGGACAGGTTTCAGGTTTGAATAAAACGGAAATCTCTTAAACAAATCCCCTCTTAAATACTTTTATTATTTAACCTGTTTTAGAAAGATGCAAACACACTGACATTGCATCTGTTGTATTGAGTACAATATTGTCAACATAACTCAGTGCATGTATAAATATACGGGTTGAAATTGATGTAAAGGGTTTTCCAAAAGGGAACGATATGTGTATTTTGATTATGTATATTGCATATGTTGAAGAGAATGTAGCGCTGTTCTAGAAAGATCGTGTGATTGAACAAAACGTTCATAAGTAATCAAAACTCTAAAAAATATGTATTTTAATTTAGACCATCAAATTTGTTCGTATACACCAGACTTGGATCCCCCAAGTTTGTAAATAATTACACATTCCATTACGCAATTATATATAATTTTAATTGGAATTTTTCAATTACAATTAAATTCAAATGCTTATAATTATATAATACATGTTATTTTTTTAAGGAAAAATTACAATTACTTGTAATTAAAAAATTACAATTACTTGTAATTACAATTATTACAATGTAATTTTTTATATGTAATTGTAATTGAAAAAATTCAATTATAATTACATGTAGCGGAAAATTGTTAAGAATATAAATGGATTTTGTTAAATTGAAAGTAATGATTATTGCCCAATTACAATTACAATTTTTTGTAATTTGTAATTGAAAATTTCCAATTACAATTACATGTAATGTGTAATTGATATTGTTCAATTACAAACTAAAGTATTTGTAATTGACTTTAGATCCCGATGACTTGAAATGCGTAATTGAGAATTTTAATTGTAAATTACATTTAATTGAATCCTAATGTCTGGTATAAACATATGTGCTGTCGATTTTAAAGCAATCAAAGCATATGCATCCTGTAGACTTTGAGGCTTTAATAATCGAATGATTAATAACAACTCATTCCAACAATGATTACACAGCACAACAAAATAAAAAAAATTTCATGTGCTCTTAAAACCACTATATAATTTTGATGTATCATGACTACCTTTGTACAAAAATGGTAAAATTTTTAAATTCTATGGATAGATTTTTTTTTAAAAAATTTTTTTTTAAAATTGCAATTTTTTTGAGACGTTTCTTCAAATAATTAATGATAACTCAAAAACTACTAGTCCGATATTATTAAAATAAATTCAGAAAAATTAAGATTTGCATAGCCTTTAATTCGTCTATATATTCGTCTATATTCGTTTGTATGGGTTATTCAACATTTCTTAGGAAATAACAAGGATGATGATTATGTTGCGCACGTTGAAGAGATGTTAACTCACTTCCAGAATCTTGGATGCAACATGAGCATCAAGTTACATTACCTTCACAGTCACTTAGATCGTTTTCCTGAAAATCTAGGAGACTTAAGTGAGGAACAGGGCGAACGATTTCACCAAGATATTCGGACAATGGAGGAAAGATACCAGGGTCGCTGGGATGCACACATGATGGCAGATTTTTGCTGGAGTATTCAGAGCAACACTTCGTTATTCAATAATAGAAAATGTCATAAAAGAAAATTCCAAAGTTTGTAGTTTATAATATTTATTTATTTATTTCCTTATTTTATATGTTGTAATAAATTTAAATAATAAAATATAAAATAAAAGAAAATACATGAATAAAACAATGAAATGCATTTTCGATCTATTCCATCGATTTGACTTAGTTACATTTTTTTGTCAATTGCCTTCGGCAAGTAACTTGAAAACTGTTTAACCGATTTAAAAGATATGTAGCTTATTGTAAATCTCATTGTGTTTGCCCTAAGGACCAGGATCCACTTTTTTGCAAAAGGGGAAATAAATAGCGTTAATTTTGCAAAAACTGAAAATTTGTCAATTATTTTCGATTTAAACGCTTTTTTTCAGATTTGGGGCCTATGCGCTACGTGTTAACGTTGTCGAATTCGACTAAAATTTTGTGGGTGGAAGTTTCTCATCAAATCTAACATTAATCCGACATGCACCCCTTGAAATTGGAAAATTTATGTTTTTCACACATTTGAAAACCCGCTATAATGCGTATATCAAGCAAAAAACTAAAATTTTGTGAAAATGAGCGAATTCACTAAAATGTGAATAAATTCGAAAAAAAATCAATCGATTTTTATGGTCGATATCTCATTTTGTTGCTATTATATGTCGCTATGCGATAAAAAAATGAATCTGGAAGTTTTTTGCCGTTTTCGATTTTTTATGATTTTTTTAAAACGAAAATTTTTGCCATTTTTACGTAAAAAATATATTTTTTTCTTAAGTTTTTTATTATAACTCCGATACTATTGATCCGATTGAAACGCGATATATAGACGAATTAAAGGCTATGCAAATCTTAATTTTTCTGAATTTATTTTAATAATATCGGACTAGTAGTTTTTGAGTTATCATTAATTATTTGAAGAAACGTCTCAAAAAAATTGCAATTTTAAAAAAAAAAATTTTAAAAAAAAATCTATCCATAGAATTTAAAAATTTTACCATTTTTGTACTAAGGTAGCCATGATACATCAAATGTATATAGTAGTTACTCGAGCATATTTTTGCTGTTGCCCTGTGTTATATTATGCACAAAAAACTAAAATGAAGGTATAAATTGATGCAAATGGAAGTGACAGGAAGAGGAATAAAGTGAAAGAAATTTAGATAAGCACAAAAGACTGGACCATTTCACAAGAAGGCGGTCAAAAATCCATTACTTTTAATTGTATAAATCATCATTTTGTAGTCCGAATCATCCCTTGCACTTCTATACTCTATTAATTATCCGATAGGCTCCACCCGTGAGTACCATAACAATTTTCAGGTCAGATATTTTGTAAAAAATTTATGAATACAAATGTTTTAGAAACAAAAATTGCCTGCGACTGTGGCCAGTGCGTCGGTTATTATAATGAATAAAATATATTCGATCACCCTAATTATAACTGAATAAAATCAGTGTGTTCATTAGCAAGATCATCACTAATTTTATTTAGAATCACAACGATGACGATAACATTTAACACTAACTTTTGTCTGATTAATAAATGTGAATAAGACTGTGTGTGTATGATGAAGTCAAGCAAAATGGGATTTTTGCACATCTCTGCTTCACATCCAATCTTTCTTTATATACGGTTGTGAAAGGATAAATCTCCGAACTAATAATTACATTTTCGTCTCCAAGATTTAACTACCTCCTGGATACTTTTACGCAAAGCGTCGATTTTCTTTAACACATTATAGCCTTACCTTTTTTGGTATATCTTACTTACAATAATTAGAGAATATAAGTTAACAAATAATTTGTTTTATTTTTTTTTTTAATTTAGGGGGAATAACGAAGTAGACTGCTTACTTAATGTGTCAATTTTCGACCACCTTCCGTCCTCATTGATTATAAGCAACCGCTTTCTAATTTATGTGAACCTTATTTTTAGCATTTACTGTCGAATATAGTGATTTTAAACTTTCGACTAGTAACTGTCGTTGTCCTATTTCTCATCACGGAGTCTCTAGTAATGACTAGCATTAGTCCAAGGCTCTGGCCCCATGTCATCCACATGTAACAAGCTTCTATTAGAGCTCCTAAGTCTTATGCTAGCCAATGCTAGACATTCATATACAATTTGCGGCGTCGTCTCAACCACTTCCAAGCATAATCTGCATTACCTTCTTCGATTTTCATCTTGGCAGTTATCTAGCTTGAAGTACTTCTGTTATATCTAAGTACTTTACTGACTTTTCTGCCGAGTGGCTCTCTGAGCCTGCCTACATGTATTAGCCTGCCTCCACCTTTTCAAGTGTAATGAGTTTACTTTTTGTAGCACCTACGCTCGCATTAGGCAAATTCTCAGTGCTATTCTGGATTCTGGTCCACAGAATTTCACAGCAGATCCCCTTTTTGTCATCTGGTCTGCTGCGTAATTTTTAGCTGAGTCTATTTGTTTTTTACACACATCAACGTTACTTCAATAACCGAGACACATTTTTTAAGTTTTAAAATACATTACAGCGCTAGTTTTGAGTTAAAAATAAATCTAACCGTCCCTATTGGAGAACGTTCTGGTACTTAAACAGAATATAATAATTTGATCCTTTTTCATTTCTAAATGTCAAATCATTAAAATTTCAAGTATCATTGCTAACGAAATTAAAGCATAATGTGATTCGCTATCAACAAGAACATTTATCTTCAACATCAGCATTAAAATCATCGTCATCATCAGCGCCATCATCAGCAATAGCAAATAAACTTGTAATAATATTTAAAATTTAATAAACAGTTTTTATAAGATTTTTATTCCCCTTCATTCTCATGCTGGTTTAGAATAAAATAAAAACGTATTTCCATTTGTCGTTTTATTATACCCTTCACTGGCACGAGTGGTAAAATAAGGTCATTAATAAGTTTGTAAATTTTTAGCTATAAAAGCATTTAATATTATCAAGAATCTATGGTTTATACAGTGGCGATCAAAATACAGCACTGAATTATTTTTAAAGAAAACCATTAGTACCTGAACAGAAATATAGCATTTGCAGTTTAAATAGGCGCCATAGTCGAAAATAACCAAGATTAAAAAAAACCATAAAAGCAAAAATCTCGAAACATGCAGCATCGTATTTATGAAAGTTTAAAATACATTCAAATCCACGACCCCGTAATATCCTGTCATGGTCCTGTAAGAAATGAATGCCGGATTAATGAAATTTAAATTTTAGATGCCATTTAAAATAAGTGGAAAACTCCCACTTATCAGGCCGACAGAAGACGGCGTGACTACTGAGTTCCCGAATTATGTCAAATATTATTTTTGATCTCTACTGTCAAATGGGCCATAAGGGCAATTTGTTTGTGTGTTCCAAGGTATATTTATGTAGGTAGAACTATTACAGCTATTGATATATTTTTGCCTGAAAATGTCAAATAATGTTGTTAAAAATGAGTAAGAAAATCAAGCAAATCACGCGAATCAGAATCACACGCTTAGGATTCCGTACTATGTTCAGTACAACTATAATAATACAAGTTGTTCATTTTCATGTTTTATGGGGCACCCTTTAATTTTTAATTATATTTTATACCACAATATAGCACTAAATATCCGGTGTAATTATCAAGTGTCTGCCTATAATATATATTCCTCAAATTCACAACATCTAGGGAACACCCTTTTATTTTTATTAAAATTATTTTCATTACTTGTTGTTACAGTAGATATTGTAAAATATAATCTGAGTAAATTTTAAGTATCAGCCTATTACTGTTCAAATATACGGACTTTCTATGAAAATATCAAGAACCTACCTATTGCGGTTCAAAAAAAAAAAATAAATAAAGTATAAGTCAGTATAAGTGAAGAACATGTTTTTGCGGAACACCCCTTTATTTTTAGTAATTATCATAGCGGCCGTGGCAACATATCTTTTGTACAAATTTCAAGAGTCTACCTATTATGGTTCAAATAATAAGGCTATATACATGAGGGTGCTGTAGCTCAAGTGGTTAGCACGTTGACTACTAAAGCATGATCACGAGTTCAATACTCAGCCGTGGCAATATCAATTTTTGTGATATGCATTAATTGTCTTTATATTAATGCATATCCACAGCGCCCTCCTTCGCCGGTATTATTTGTTATATTAATACATCTTCCGTAAAAAATTTCAAGAGTCTACCTTTTATAGTTCAAAAATTAGGCCATATAAATGCCAATCACGTCACTGTTGGACAAACTTTTAATTTGTTTTTATTTGTTATAGTGGCCATAGTAGTACACCTCCTATCAAAATTTTAAGTGTCTACCTATTATCGTTCCAAACTTAGGCCATACACATACATGCAAATCACGTCACTATCGGAGCACCCTTTAATATTTAATTTTGTATACTTTTTTATAAAGCGAATATGGTTTTAATTATTGTCCGAAAATTTTAAATGGTTACCTCCTACAGCTCCAGAAATAAAGACATAAACGCAAATAACACGTTACTTTCGGAACACCCTATAAGTTTTAGTATTTGTTGCTATAGCGCCTACCTTCTGTGAAAATTTCAAGAACCTACATATCTTGGTCCATATACATGCAAAGCACGTCACTATCGGAACACCCTTTAATTTTAAGCTTATTTTGTATACTTGTTTATACAGCGAACTAAGTTTTCATTACTGCTTGTAAATTTTAAGTGTATGACTCTTACATTTGAAGAAATAAACACTTATAAGTGTGTAACACTTCTATATCGGAACACCGTATAAGTTTTAGTATTTTTTGCATAAGTTATACATCTTCAGAAAAATTTCAAGAGTCTCCCTATTAAGGTTCTAGATGTAAAAGGCGCTGACAGACGAACGGACAGACATTGTAGCGAACACAATAGGGTTACATTTTTACCCTCTGGGTACGGAACCCTAAAAAAGAGTAAAAAAGAAACACTTGACACCAAAATTTTTTTTTTATATTTATTTACCAATTATAACCCATTTTTTATTTTTTTCTGGTACTCAAATGACACAAAAAAAACAAATTTTTCGCCCTCAGAAACAGCTCGGGGAGATCAGAGACCACTGTCAGTAGATTTTTTACTAATTAAAAATTATACCAATTAAAAAACAATTTGGTTAATCCCTTAAAACGGTTCACTAAAAGTATTTCAAAGTTTAAAACAAAAAAAATTTGAAAATTTTATGATTTTTTTTTCTGTACTCGACTTAAATGCAGAAAAAACAAATTTTCAACACGAATTTAGATTTAGTGGCGTCCGAAAAAACTCCTATTCGATTCTACAGTAATTGTTATCCCAATTTAAAAAATAGGTCCCCTTATCTGTGCTGGGGCCTTTTTTGTAAATAAAAAAATATTACTTGCTGTTTTTTCTTGAAAGGCATCTTCAGATTCGACTGAGACTAATATTTCTTTTTCTTTTGATTTATTTTTTATTTTTTAACATTAAAATGAGACAGCTTTCGGGATGTCAGTATATATACTTTGTTTGTTTGTATGTGCATATTTTTTCTACCTATAGTTTTATAAAGTTGTTGTGCATAAAAGGAAAAAAATGGTTGCACTTTCAAATTTTTCCAAGTTAAATTTGGTATAAATTTTTCATGACTGTAACTAATGCTTGGTGTACTGGCTGGCTTGTTGCAACTGGGTATTTGGGTCATTATTTTAGTTTACCATTTCCACAAAAAAAAGAGCACTCAGGAAATTAAATCTTTTGTTGCAGTCTTCTTTTGAATAAAAGACTAAATAATATTTTACGAATTTGTTTGTGTGATGCCATAACCCAGCAAAATTTTCTATTTTCCTAAACTTAATCACCCAATAATTTGGTTTGATTTCGAAATAATATCGACTAAAAAAATAATGTAAAATAATGTTGGGGCTCACTAAAATTTTACAGAAGCAAAAATAAATATAAACATAAAAACAAAATAAATTAGCCAAGTGCGAGTTAGACTCACACACTTAGGGTTCCGTACTATGTTTACTACAACTTCAAAAATTCAAGTTGTTAATTTTTCCATGTCTTATGAGTCACCCTTTAATTTTAAAATTAAAGTCATAATTACATCACTGTTGAAACACCCTTTAAATTTTAGCAATTTTTGTTATAGCGGCCATAGGTAAGCTCATGTATAGAAATATACATGAGCCTACCTATTGCGGTTGAAAAAATAAGGTAATATACGTGAAAAACATGTGACTGATGGAGCACTCTTTAGATATTAGTAATTGTTACAGCGGCCGAAGTACAAGATCTACTGTAAATATTTAAAGAGTCTACCTATTACGTACAAATCATGTCTCTGTCGGAACAGCCTTTGTTATTTGCTATGAGGGCCATGGCAATTCTCTTTCAATGAATATATCAAGAGTCAACTTATTACTATTAAAAAAATAAGGTACTATACGTGAAAAACATGTCACTGTTACAACACCCTTTAATTTTTAGTAATTGTCATAACGGCCATAGCATCACATCTTCTATACAAACTGGAAGAGTCTACTTATTACGGTTCAAAAAATATGTCGTTATACATGCAAAACACGTCACTGTCGACAAAACCCTTTAAATTTTTATTGCTTTTATAGAAGTCATAGTAACACACCATTTGTGAAAATTTCAAAAGTCTATCTTTTATGGTTAAAAAATTAGTCAATGTGCATGTAAATTACGTCACTGTCGGCACACCCTTTAATTTTTACTATTTGCTATAGTGGTCATAGTAATACTCATCCTGTAAAAATTTCAAGAGTCTACCTATTATCGTTCTAAACCTATGCCATATACACATACAAATCACGTCAGTAACGGAAAACCCGTTAATTTTTAGGTTTAATATGTATACTTGCTTATAACGCGAACAAATTTTTAGTGTATGCCTCCTACACTTCAAGATATAAACACATATTCGTGAATAACACCTCTATATCGGAACACCCTATAAGTTTTATTTTTTTTGCTATAGCGGCCACAGCTATACACCTTCTGTGAAAATTTCAAGAATCTACCTATTATGGATCAAAACTTAGGCCTTATACATGCTTATCACACCACTATCGGAACACCCTTTAATTTTTAGTTTTATTTTTTTATAGTTGTTAATATAGTGAACTAAGTTTTAATTACTGTTTGTAAATTTCAAGTGTATCCCACCTACAGTTCACGAAATATGCATATATTCGTGAATAACACCTCTCTATCGGAACACCCTATAGGTTTTAGTATTTTTTGCTATAGCGGCAACAGCTATACATCATCTGTGAAAATTTCAAGAGTCTACCTATTACGGTTCCAGAGACAAAAGGCTCTGACAGACGGACAGACGGACAGACATTGTAGCGAAAACAATAGGGTTACGTTTTTACACTTTGTGTACGGAACCCTAAAAAGAGCAAGTCTTTAGGTAGGGGTATACCTCGTTCTAAGCTTCTGTCGTCGACGCATGAGTTCTCAGGTTAATTTTAACAATAATTCCTCGATTCCTCTTAATTTCTTCTGTTAAATAGATGATGCTGAAAATTAAAAACTTAACAAAGTTGATAGTACGAAGACTGCTGGGGAAGGATGTAACCATCCACAAAATACATTACATTCAGCTAGTGTCCACTTTGAATATAACAAATAGATTCCCTTTTCCACACTTGGTCCATCGTAAAACCATCCCGAGGACCTGATAAATGAATTTATCCTGAAAATATCAGAGCCCGACCGGTGTGCAAGTTCTGGACAATGACAGAGGAGGTGCTTCACCCTCATCCTGACAACTTCTCGAGAATTAATTATATGGAAGATTTAATATCCTACAGTGGACAACAATGACGCCAATAACGAGGGTTTCTCAACAGTCTTGCAGTCTTCTTGCAATCATACTGAGGCGATTCTGAGTTAGTTGATCGCATTGAACCATCTGATCCGCGCAGCTTCCAGTATTTTCTTTACAGCAGCTAAGCGAGAAGCCGCACAGAGGGGTTTTTTGCCAATCCAGCCGGACATTAGGCCAAAAATTTAATTTAAGAAATGTAAATATTTCAGTACGCAGCTCAACAGACAACAAAATTCTGCATCTTACAGAAAATTTTCAGGGCTTTTGCTTGAGTTTTTTCGTTTTGGGACAAAACGTCGAGCAAATTGTATACGTTTTTATTGCCTTTTTACGATTTTGAGAGGTTTGCAATATATTTTTTTTTGTGGCTAAACGAATTAAGATTTCTGTGAAAGGCTATATTAACAGCTACTTATGCTGATTTTTAAAAAAAATTTATTTTAAATTTTTGATAAAAAATTTCGTTCGAAAATAAAAAAAAAGAATTGTTTTGTTCACCGTTTTGTAAAAAAAAAAGTGAAAAGGTTCGCGACCCTAAAAATGCTATATATCATTATAAAATTTGAGAGTAAGTCTTAAAGTAAATTACTCTCAAAGTAAAATAAAGACGCTGACGAAGTGGCGGGCACAGCTAATTATGAATAAATTAATTATTTTTAGATAAATTAAATGCTATAAAGTAATAAATTACAAAAATGTCTTTCATTAATATTCTTGGGTGGTGGGGATTGATAAGACACCTTCTCTTCGACATAAAAGCCTAAAAATCAATATTTTTGAAAACTAGCAAAAATTAAAAAAAAAATCGCATGTAAGTTTCGGTGGTGGGATTGGAGGGTTACCTCCCACTACCCTTAAAAACTCAAAAACTTTGCTTTTATGGTATTAAGGCTTATGTTATCCATTTCTTTTAATAACTACATTATTTTTGCGAGTAATATTTTACGCCACTGCCTACTAAAGGGGGCGGGGCGAAAAATAGCATTTTAGAATCTCCTGAGACCTAGTCCTAGGGTACCGCTAAATTGCTGTAAAGACAATTTCCAGCAGGAACTACTGGGGGCTGCGCAAACCAGATGGTCGAACGAGCCCACCTGCATGATCTCAAGGCTCTTATGGCCTCAGTATGATTGCAAACGTACTGCAATCCTACTGAGAACCCCTCGAGGATAAATTGGCACACTAGTGGCTGTGCTGACAGGGCACTGCACTATAGGTGCACACGCTAGGAGATTAAATCTGCCGTACAATGACTTCTGTAGAAGTTGTCAGGACGAGGAGGAAGAAGAGACAGTGAAGCATCTCCTCTGTCACTGTCCGGCCCTATCTACGGAAAAGACGGCGCTGCTTGGCAGACCGATACTACAAGACCTTGCAGACTTATCGGGTTGCGTTATTAACATGATAAATTCATTTATCCGGTTTTCTGGATGGTTTTTGCACCAAACCTAAAGTGTGCATCACCAGGTATTTACCTGCTCATCCCTATTTCGGGCGTCACAACGCGACCAAAAGGACCCAAGTGAGTCGATTTTCCCCCCTACACGGAACCGGCGCGTGACCCGTTTAACCTAACCTAGTCCTAGGTTTTTGAATATTCGCTGACCATAATTTTTTTTTTTTTTTTTTTTTTTTTTTTATAAAGAGAAGTACCACTCAGGCAGTTAATGCCTATATATTAACTGTGGTACTTCCTTTGGAAAGGGATAGTAGTAGGTAAGACAGATGGTTAGTGTGATAGTAAAGCTTCGATTCTGGCAACACTGCAATTGCACGTTATGATTATTTTTAGAACAGTATTGCAGCGCCTCTGGTGTTATTTAGGCGAATTAGTTTGAAGCTAGCATAGCCAATTTATAATTATTTTACTTCGCCGGCGATTTAGTGCTATGTGGTAATACCGGCGAAGGAGGGCGCTGTGATATGCATTATTATAAAGAAAAATTAATACATATCCGAAAAATCGATGTTGCCATGGCTGAGTATTGAACTCGTGACCATTGCTTAGTAGTCAACGTGCTAACCACTTAAGCTACAGCACCCTCAAAGTTGTATTTGTTAAACATAAGTATGGGAAAACTTAAAATCTTTTTCAGAGGTACAACTTGTTCTTCTAAAGGGAACTTTTTCTTTTTTCATAAGAGATTTTCCTGCCAAGTTTCATTAATCTAGGGGCACTCAATAAATTTTCAGAACTAGTATAAGCTCTGATGGCAAAAATACTCCTATTTGCGCCGCCTTGTTGGTCAATTTCCTGATCCCTAAGGTAGTAGCTAGGTCCAGAGAGTTCGTCCGCAATTATATAAGTTCCAGAATAGAAAGTCCCATCAACTCATCTGCAGATATCTGGGCATTTGCGAACCAATATTGGTTAGATATAAACGCCCGATAAGGAGTTTATGACGGCATTGCTTTCGATACAAATCCAGATATCTTCATCATCATACATATATCCTGTGGTACGTCAACCAGCTTGCCAGATAGCTAGTAACAAATTGAGATGTTGTTTAAATAACACACTGTGTAATTTTTTAAGTCATGGCAAAATAACCATATACGGACACCACTACGTCATAAAAGACCAAAAAAAAGACCCCTGTCTCCCAGTTTGGCCCAAAGTCCTCCAGGTTTTTTTTATGGGCCCCCAAAGATGTGGGGCCTCGATGTCATTTTTGCAAAAAATTATCATTTACTCAAGCTCATATTTTGCAAACTGTTTGAAATTTTGATATACTCTCTGAGGCAAAGTTGTAGCTCTTGTCATAAAGAACAAAAATTGTTAACATATAAAAAAAAACTGCATTTTCAAGGTCAAAATCGCAAAAAAATTTAAAAAATTAAATTTTTTACTTTTTTTCCACTGTTCAGGTCCATAGCTAGCAAACCGTTCAAAATTTAAGGAAACATTCAACTACAAAAATGAACCTAAGATCTCAATAAACAACTTTCTAGAACATATGAACTTCCTAGGAATGATTCTTAACACCGTTTAGGTAGCGCCTAGGTAACCGAAATGAATTTAAAAATTTTCGGGAAATTTTTCAAAACTGGGAGACAGGGGTCTTTTTTTTTGGTCTTTTATCACGTAGTGGTGTCCGTATATGTTTATTTTTTTCCATGTTGCACTGTGTAATACGAGTGTAGCCTCTTTTTTATTTCTATCTGTTGTGGTTAAAAAAACACCAAAAAAGAAAATTTAAAAAAAAACTCCAAATCTAAGATTTGCTGGGATATTTATTTTATATTTTTCTTTATTCAATCTTTCATGTATAATGGAAACTAAACTTAAAATACAAATTGTTCGGTTAAGTGAAGAAGTTACAATAAATATTTTGCCATTATTCTTTTGGTAAATCAAATAAAAGAATCTTTGCAATATCATTGCTTTTATTCAATTTCCTCTTTCATGACGAGAAACAAATTGCATTTTCACTGTAGAAGGAATGATGACAGTAGCAATATCCAAGGCAAATAAATGTATTATGAAAAATAACATTTTGTGCTCCGTTTCAGACTGGATCTTGAAGAAGAACAAGAAATATGACAAAGAAGGAAATAATTTCATTTCATTTTACAATTTCATTTTATATTTAATGATTCTTTAGAAGGCCTTGCACAGGAGCAATGCCTTTTGTAATAGATAATAATATTTTAAATGCAACTGTTCTCTACACACGGCAAGAAACTCCATTGTAGGTGTAAGAGCACCATATTATTATTACTAGAGTTCGCCCCGTGGTCGAAATTCGACCAAATTTATTTCTGACACATTTTATATAGTTTACATACATAAGTACACATTCTTTTTTAATGAAACAAACGTTAATAACAATTCATGTTATTCATATATTTATTGAATTAAACAATATGGGAAACAAAATTGTAACAACAATATTATACTGGGTGGCGCAAAAGTAATCCTCCCATCAGAAAATGCTATAAATTTTGCGATTGGCCCCTATCGCCGGAAGTTTTGGCCAAAGTGATGGAAAATGCCATAAAAAGGGCACAAATGACAATTAACTGTGGCGGCGGCCATTTACATGGCATCATATTCTCGACTTGATGTAAAAAAATTAAAAGACCAAATAAAAATAATCCACAAGAAGAATCAAAGTTTTTCATTTTTCTTTTTTTTTTTTAATTACAGCCAAAAAACATCGGAAGGTTATTTTTGCGCCACCCTATACATACTAGTAGTAGTGAGACGTATTTTATTTCGGTTTAAAAAAAAAGTAGATAAATTGTACGTAATTCATATCGAATTGTACTTAAAACTTCTTTATAAACAATGTTCTTTGTAAACATTCGATTATTTTTTAATAAGTTTCCTTGACATAAAAGTTACATAAAATTTTAACCCATCAAATGAACGGACTCTGCTTGCAGCGACAGACAATTGTCCATGTGAAAACACGAGACGTCGCAATAATAAACCAATTTTTTGAAAAGTTTGTCCTTGGGATTTGTTTATAGTCATAGCAAATGCCGGTATTACGGGAGACTGCGTTCGTTGAAACTGAAATGGAAGTATTGTACCAGCAAACGTTAAATTGATTCGTGGAATTAAAATTCTTTTATTAATAGCTGATTCAGTTAATACTTCACAATCAATCGTATTGCGATGCAAGCATTTAACTCTCATTCGTGTTCCATTTACTAAAGCTTGTGCTGTATTTAAGTTAATTCATTAGTAACTTTCAACCGTAGTTTATGAGGTGGCATACCGCTAACATTTAATGAATTTAAAAATTCAATGGGGTAATCACTGAGGCATGAATTACTTTCATCAGATCTAATTTTATCGAAACTGAAGTAAACTTGTTCTTCTCCTGGTAAACGGTTAAGTATATCATCATTAATTAAACCGCAATCATCATTTGTTGGTGCTAAGATTATTGTTTCTAGGATTTGGTCAGATAACACAGTTTCACGAATATTACCATAAGTGTCATCAATTATGTTATTAATATTTCCAACTACTTGCGGTGGCAATTCAATGACATCTTCTCCAAGTTCAGGATAATTTTTAAGTTGGCCATTTCCGAGTTTATTTCACAAATTTACAAATTCTATTTCATTTGGTAAAGCTCTCATATTTTGCTTCAAGGTAACCTGATGAAATGAATTAAAATGATTCCAGCTAACGATACAATTTTCAATTAAAGAACAGCGAGTTCCGTACGAAACAACTAGTAAAATTTGTCTAAAATCTCCACTCAATAAAATTGTTTTACCACCACATAGTCTTGTCTTTTGTATTGGGTCGGTTGCCAAATCCCTTAAAAATAAATCTATAATTTTTAAAACATTTTTTGGACACATAGATACTGCATCTATCAAAACAAAATTTGCTGAATTAATATATCGGCCTTTTGAACTATTCGGTGTTATATTTGGAACTGAATTGTCTAAAACTGGAACCGGCAAGTTAAATGCATTATGTATTGTTCGTCCACCAATTAAAAGTGTAGCAGCTATACCACTAAGAGTAACAGTAACAATACAACGAAGGTTCAGTGAATTTAGTTTATGTATTATTGCAGTTTGAACAAATGTTTTACCGCAGCCTGCATGAGCAGTTAAACAGAAAACATTGGTACCTGTGTCGTGATATAGGACTTGAAATGCTGTAGGTACTGGAAGACCAAGTGATCCACAATTTAAATTGTGATCAGTTAAAAGGTTTTCTATTACCAAAAGTGCTTGATTTTGGGCGATAGGACTTTCGTAATTTTGTGCAAAATCTTAACTCAAATATGTTTTGAATTCACTCCATAGTGACGATGCGTTAGTTGGCATATTAAATGCGCATATTGTTGCAAATAATTCTCTCAGTTGTTTAGGTGATTGGAAATTTTTAGCTTCCTCCAAACATTGCTTCCATTGACTGTCATCAGCAGCTATACCTCTTGCATGTCATGCTTCTAAAAACGTATAATAAACGACCGAATTGTACGTTCTTAAGTCTTCAAAGCATTTTGGACCGTAAACATGTAATAACAAAATTCTTAAATGAAACAATTCTAAATCTTTAGGTGATACCACATACATTCTGGAAATTATTTTTTCCATTTTTTTTTTTTTTTTTGTCTATCATTCCATACATAATGAATAGGAATTTCACTATAAAGATATTGATGAGCATTTGTATCCGTTCTGTTTAGTTCGAAAAATGCTGATAACTTAGTGTTTCTTATATTGTTAACTGCGTTATGTTCGTGGCCTGTTCTAAATATAATATTTTGTCTATTTGGTAAATGTATATCTAACCTGTAAATTGTGTGAGATTGATAGTGCATTTCAAATTCAAATATACGCCAAGCAGATTCGGTAGATCCTACATAGCGACCAGTTAGAAAATTTGTGACTTCATCGATTGAAGCATTATTATTTGTTTCATTTGTTTCACACAATTCAATGTTTGCACTATCGTATCCTTTATAGATATACATATATATATTTTACGCTTCTTACAGTAGTACAAACTTCAACATTAATGTGGCAGTTGAATTTGGAAAGAAGGTACGGATTATAAGGAACAACATATTGATTATTTAGTGTTTCGCCTCTCACATCAACGGTCATGTCAATTGACGTCTCATGTAAACCGTATAACCGTTTACTGCTTCACGTGTTACTTCACAAAATTCTTTGGGAAAAATCTTCGAACATTTACCATCCCTCATACAAACTGCATTGGTGTTTAATAAACCACTTGGGCCATCTATCATATGCTTCCTAACGTATTCATATAGCTTTGGATGAGTTTCTCTGTTAGCAATTTCGCAACAAACAGTTTTGTCAATATCTTCAATTGTAACAATTTACAAAGTAAATATTTTTTATTGTGTAACTTGGTAACAATAATATGTAAAATCTTAAACTTGTGCAAGTAGCTCCCTCATTAATGTGCATAATTTTGAAAAAAAAAACACTCATAATAGTGGACGTGGTACCTACTGAACAAAGTGAAAAATTATTATCATGTATCTAGAGAACTATAATAGTAACCCCTATATTAATATACATAGTGTGTTGAAACACAGACTGAATTGGAAGAGTGAAAAATGAGTATCATGTACCTAGAGAACTATAATTGGTAGGGTATTGAAATTTCGCAGCAGTAACTTCCATATTAATATGCATAGTCCAAAGCAAAACACAGATTGATAAGCTTGGTAGCTCCCATACAAAATGAGCAGTTATGATCGTATGCAACGGGAACTGTAATAATTAGAGTTTTAAAATTTTGCCCATGAAACCCCACTTTTGATACGGATAGGTAAGCAAAAAACTGGCTGATATGAAACAGTGGGCATACAAAGTAACAAATTATTATCGTGAACATAGAGAACTATAACAGATAGAATATAGGGATTATGTATATGTAACCCATTTAATAATTTTCATAGTCTAGAAGAAGAGTAAATTTATTGAAACAGTGGGCGTGGCACCAGCCATACAAAGTGACAAATTGTTATCGTGTACCTAGAAAACTACAATAGGGTAAATTATTAAGTTTTACACAAGTAACCCTTTTATTAATGTGCTTGGATTGGAACAATGGGCGTGGTAACTCCCATACAGAGAACAATAAATTACTAATTATAATAAAGAGAAATAGGGTTTTGAAATTTGGTATGAGGTACCCTCTTATTATTATATTATAAAATTGACTCGATTGAAAGACTAGCTGAAATTATATACTGCTAATAATACTGGCTGGATTAGAACAGTGGGCGTAACAAAGTGAAAAATGATAATAGGTAGAAAGTTGTAATATTTTACTCTAAGAATAACGTGTTAAAGCTTGGTTATTGAGACGGGAAGGCCAATAAGCCCACACAAAAAGTAATGATCTAAATAAGTCTATGAAAAATTTTAAAATTTAAATTAAAATGTGCGTTTTCGAGTTTATTTTTGTTTTTGAGGAAGGGGTAACGAAGAGCACCGGGGATAGCTTGTATTCAATAAATTATTTTTTATATAAATCAGATTAACTGAAACCTGTCTGGCAATGACTTGACTAAAACTTTACAATAACTTTAGTTTACTTTACTTCGTTTTGTCCAACTGCTATACTTGCCAAGAAAATCTAACCAAATTTACATGCTTATGCATTTAAATTAGATGCAAGATATTTAGTTATATAAACATGTAATAAAACTGTAATAGGAACAATTGAAATATTTTTTGAAATATTTTTTGAAAATTTTCTTAATAGTGCCGTTATTAATGGAAATGGAATACAAAACAGCAATTTTTAGAATTTTTGTCTGTCTGTCCGTCTGTTTGTGTTCGCATCACGTAAAAGAGCCTCGATGAATTTTTATAAAATTTTGGGAAGAGATACCTTAATATCTTGATTCAAATATAGGATACTTTTTTTCGCGCAAAAATATCTAATTTCTAATAGAAAATAGAGAAAAGTAGTGGCAGTACGCATTTTTACCGATTTAAAGGTAGTGCAATATTGACAGCACAATTTATTTTTACAGCGCCTTTTTTTAAACTCTGTTTACAGAACTTTACAATATTTTTAGAATTCTATATAAATTTAAGCATTTTCGTCAGGGATGGGAACCTCTATATAATGAAAATACGTAAACCATAGTACTATAAAAGTAAGAGTCTTACAATTTGGAGTGGATAGCTTTCAAAGTAAACTCGAACAAAATATTGTCAGAACGACAATATTTTCTTAAAATTTGTTAGACAGCAAATTTTTTTCTTGACTTCTTTCAATCAAAATAAACCAAATGTATTCTACCTTATTTTTTTTTTTTTTTTTTTTTTTGAACAGGAAATATTTCATGAACATTCAACACATTTACGCATTCTAAGGGAACATCACGATGCAAAGGCCTTAATAACATCAACCGTGGTGGAACGTTTAAAACAAAATTTATTAGCAAATTTCCGTAATGGCAGCCGTCATGCGCCCTACTTTATATGCGGTACGCATGGCAGTGGCAAAAGTACTTTGATGACAGAACTGTATCATGATGCCAAGAACTGGTTTCAACTACCCACACGAGTACATCGTATAATACGTTTTGCCTCTGCCTCTCCAAGATCTGCCTACAATTTGGAAATGTTGAGAGTCTTATGCCAGCAAATATCAATTATCTTCAATATACCGGAAGGATATTTGCCCAAAGATGCTTCTTTCGATCCATTGTATATAAACAATTGGTTCCAGAATCTGTTGCGGCGCATAGAAGACATGAATTTTGATGTTTTATTTTTGTTCGTAGATGATTTGCATTTATTAAATCCCCTGGATTGTGATACAGTGGCAGCACTATCTTGGTTACCCACCTCTCTACCCTGGAATGTACAATTGATTTGCTCCACCACTACACCGGTTGAACAGCTAAAGTTTACACAAATGCAAAAGGATCGCTTCAGATCACAAGAATATCTATTTGATTTGGCGCACGAAAGCAATCATACAGTATTGAGAAAGCAATTGGCTCCTGGCAATAATTTCACGTTTATAGAGTTTTTAGAAAAGCAATTTGACAATTTAGAAATGAAATATGGTAGGAAAGGTTTTGGCCGTTTAGCAGCCTACCTAACTCTCTCCGAATATGGTCTGACCGAAACCGAATTGCTGGAACTGTTAATGCCTATCGATGATCCGGAAGCTTCCATAACAACTGAGAAGGGAAACTTTTGCTTTTCGTCGTTAAAAAAGATACACCATGAAATGAGTAAGCTTTTAATTAAATGAATAAGCATACAGTGGATGACAATTCAGCGGAAACTTTTTTAAAACTCTATTGCGTAATTTTAATTTTTAATACACAAACAAATCGATATAGACAAATTTTTGCAATTCGAATAGTATTTCCTTGAATTGTGACCCACTGTATATGAAATCAAGTTTATTATTTAATTTTCTCAAATTCTTATAAAACACAAAATTATAATTTCTTTTCTTTTAAAGAATTCCTGCTGCGTGACAAGATCATGTCCGGCAAAGTTCTTCTTCACTGGCGTTATCCTTACTGCAAGCAATTGTCTCGTTCACGCTACATGGACACGAATAGTATACGTTCTATGCACTGTGCGATTGCAAATATATTCTTTCCTGCCGATCCCGACGACCAGGAAGAAGATGAGGACGACAGCACCGAACGTGAGATAAGTGACGACAAACAGTCATTAGCCAGTCAAACGACCATGAAGGATAGAGACACTTTCTCAGCTGGTCGTAAAGCTTCTGGGCATCCGAACGATGACACGTCCACGTTCTATAATCCCTTGGCGGCCGATGTGTCGTACAGTATGCGTCATGTGGAGGAGAGTTGGCATCATTTAATGCGCTCCGATGACATGGACAAATTCAAACAAAGCGCCGTTTGTAATTTTGATTTTCTCCTAGCAGCGGTAAGTATATAAATCCATATTTTGCTATTAGTTTTATGACAAAATACTTAAATAAAAAAAAGCAAACGAATGGTTTTCATTTCTAAGTTCTGTTTTTTTTACTATAATAAATATTGTAATCATTTTATGATTGATACAACAATGCAATGTTCCCCTATGCCTTATTCAAATGACCGTTAATTTTTTTCTTTGCTGACTTACTTAGGTGGTTATTAGAGAACATTTGTTTCTGCGACCGAGGATAGAATAGATTTCCAAGCGCTTTTTCACCAATTTATGACACCAAATTCCCAGATTTATTCCTCCACTTGATCATTCCATAGAAGTTTTGATCTTCCCATTCTGCGTAAACCGCCACCATGTTCGTATTCAAATCACTTTCTAGCTGGAGCATCTTTATCCATTCTCACATGTCCTAACCAACGAAAGCGTTGTAATTTGATACGTTTAACTATGTCAATGTCGGCGTGTAGCTCATACATCTCGCAGTTCATACGACACTGATATTCTTCTTCCCATAGTTCTTCTCTGGGTGTTTACTACATACAAGCAAAAATCTTCTCAGGTTGTGTTGTTGGACTTATTCATCAGGTCAGCGGCTGTAATGTCTGCTTTGCGTATGAGGAGCGATGCCATTTGGCATAGCTTTGCACCGAACATCTGTCATAAGAGCATTCTAGACCTTGTTATTAAGGAGGATAAGGAAGCTCATGTGCCGATTGAACGCATAAGTAGATGATAGATATTCGAAAGACTGCATCGGACACTCATCCGATGCACTGTCCGGCTCTCATCATTTGTAGTGATGGTTCTCTTATGAACGGTAGAACAGGAGCAGGTGTATGCTCAGCTGGGCTGAGCTCGTCCTTGGGGAGTACATCTCCCTTTACCAGGTACATATATATGTGCTTAGGCTGCTGCATGCGTGGATCACCTATTAGAAATTCGGGTGTAAAGAAGAAAGTTGTCATTGGACCAGTCAGTTATAAAACGCATTGGACAGGTGAACATGTACTCCAAACTAGTGCTGGAAGGTGTTTTAAAACTTAACAGATGTGCCTCGGTCAATGAGATAAAATTGATGTGGGTTAAAGGAAACATGGACATAAATAGCTGGGAATGAAGCAGCAGATCAACTAGCAAAAAGCGGATCTATGGAACAGAACCCAGAGTATAACTGGGCAATGGCCTAATACAAGCGGAGGTCCTACAATGGCTGAACTCACTAAACCTGAGGAGGTGGAGGAAGGATACTACATACAGACACGCTAGAATGGTGCTCAAAGAACCGTGAAAGAAAGGCCAGCAAGGTGCTTAGATATAATAGAGGTACCTTAAGCTGGATAACCGGCTTAGCTAAGATGAAAATCGAAGATGTTTCTTGTAGACTGTGCCTGGAACACACTCAGACATTGTGTGTGAATGTCCAGTACTGGCTAGCATAAAACTTAGAACCTCAGCCAGAAGCTTGTTAAATGTGAATGCCATGGGGGAACTTAGCCTAAGACAAATGCTAGCAATCACTAGACACTCCGTAATGAGAAAGAATGCCGATAGATGCCAGTCGACAGTCTGAAATCACTACAGTCTAGATTAAAGGCAGGTTGTAGCACGTTTCTCAATGGAACTAAGGTTGCCGTAAATTACAAGTCGGTTGCCCATAATCATTGAGGTCGGAAGGGGGTCGAAAAGGAACCCATTTAAAAAGTGGTCTGCTTCGATAGTCCCCCTATATATACATATAAATATATATATATATAGAACTTTAAGTTGGCATTACTTTTCAAGATGGCGACCGATTTAAGAGCTGTCAAGTGATTTATTCTTAGTTTGGTTTGGCAATTCATCGTGAATAGACTACCGCGTTTGGAGTGAAGGTAATCCTCGAAACACCGTTACATCCAGAAAAACTGAATGTTTGGTGCGCTTTATGGGCTGGTGGAATCATTGGTCCGTACTTTTTCAAAAACGATGGTGGCCAGAACGTTATAGTCAATGGTGATCGGTATAGAGCCATGATTACTAACTTTTTCATTCCTGAATTGAATAACCATGATGTCACGTTTCGGACCTGTGAATTGGCCTCCAAGATCTTGTTATTTAACACCGCTAGACTACTTTCTGTGGGGCTATGTAAAGTCATTGGTCTATGCGGATAAGCCACAAATGCTTGACCATTTGGAAGACAACATTCGCCGTGTTATTGCCGATATACGGCTACAAATGTTGGAAAAAGTCATCGAAAATTGGACGTCCAGATTGGACTACATCCGCGCCAGCCGTGGCGGTCATAGCCTAGAAATCATATTTAAAATGTAATGCCACAAGATTATCTTTCGGATAAATAAAATTCATGTCAATCGAATAATCCATCGTTGTTTTATTGCAACTTAAAGTTTTATACCTCTATAAAAAAACACCCTTTATATATATATATTGGTGTCTTGTAGAGAGTGATTTTTGTCTGTCGAGAGGTGGCTTTGTTTTTAAACTGCTTATTTAGTCCAAGGTAGCATTTCTTGGCCGAATTATTTTACTCTTTATCTGAAAATTGATTTTGTCTTGTTTGGTTTATGGCGCTACCGAGGTATATAAAGACGCTGACTACCTCAAAGTTGTAGTTTTTAACTTCAATTGTCTGCCCGAGTCTACTAGACTTCTAATGGGTTGATATGCCATTTACTTGGTTTTATCGACGTTTATTGCCAGACCCACTTTGGCAAATAATGTTTCCACTTTTTCAAAGACATGCAATGTTCGCTCCTTGATGTCGACATCAAGGGGCGTAAGCGAGTAATGTGTTGTTTTGTATATAGTTTGCCAGTTCTATTCACATTCGCGTGCCAGCTGTATTCATATTCGCGGCCGGAAATACGTCATTCGTCCCAGTTGTGTTCCATGTATTTTGATTTATATATTATTTTTCTTTGACGTTATATTTTAAAATAAGATAAAATCTAGTTAATAAAGCCAATACGATGCCCATATAAAAAACGCTTTTCTCAGTTTTATTTCAATTTAAAAATCACTTACAGTTCAACATGCTGTAAATCTTTTATAAAGTTCAATGACTATATAACACGATTCCGGATCATGCACTCTTTTTAGTGGGGCTTCTAGCCTATATAATTTACTAACATTGGATTACTTCCTAAACTATTATTCCACCAGTGCACAATGAAGCAAAATCAAAATATTTTGGCAATAACTCAGCCATTTGTAAAGGGCTAGGCCGGTTGAATCCAAATTTGACACGAGCATAGCAGAGGAGTATCTGAGTTTAAGTTTTGAAGCTGCCTTACCATACACTTTCCAGGGGTGACGCTATGTGGTCTCAAAGTTGGGTACCTTACACCAACAAATTCTTTTACAGCTTGCCATTTCTTCCTTATCTATAAAAACATCACTTGCTTTACGCTCAACAAATCTTTATGTGTCTACAGCTTAAAGAGCTCTTTTATTTAAATTTGCCATTTTCATAAGCGATTTTGTAATTAAAAAAAAAAAAAACTTAAAATAAATCAGTCCCTTGTCATTGTGTTTATCTTGCTTTAATATTTTTTTAGTTACAAATAAAATACAAAGAATTAAAACAATTTTAATTTCCTTTTCAACTCTTATCTTTTAATGAAACTTTACTTTCTTGTCACTTGGTTATTACAAACCCAAAGACAACAAGAAACTATTAAACACTTTCTTAGTTGTTATACCCTACACTACTTAAGGTGGAAAGAGCAGAACACACTATAGATATTTGATTAGCTGTGTGACATGGTGTTTCATCCTGTCATCCTGCTGTAATCAAAGATTATTTAAGTTCATTTGTTCCCATTCAGGTCTTAAAATTTCCGTAATCATAGTTTCGTATTGCTTGCCGTTAACTAAAAAATAGACCAATGATACCAAACTCTTTACAAAACTGTCAGTCACTGCATGCATTGGCATACATGTCGATAATGATGTGCAGGACTTCCGATCGCCAGATGCGACAATTTTGTGAAAAAGGTGAAAATGATTAAATTATAAATTTAAATCAATTTTATATTTAAATAAATCAGTTAGTCTCACACATGTAGGGTAGCGTACTATGTTTAGTAGGCATTTATAAATTCAAGTTGTTAATTTTTTCCTGTCTTATGGGGCACCTTTTATTTTTAAAATCAAAGTCATATTCGCGAAAATTGCATCGCTATTGGAACACCATTTAAATTTTAGGAATTGTTGTTATAACGGCCATGGTAATACACTTTCTATAAAAATATCAGGCCTACCTATTGCGGTTCAAAAAATAAGGTAATATACGTGAAAAACATATCACTGATGGATCCCCCTTTAGTAATTAGCAATTGTTACAGCGGCCGAAGTACAACATCTACTGTAAATAATTCAAGAGTCTACGTAATACGGTTCAAAAGGCTATTTAAGTAAAAATCATGTCTATGTGGGAACACCCTTTAATTTTGTTATAACGGCCGTGGAAATTCTTTTTCTATGAATATATCAAGAGTTTCCATAGTAATAAACCTCCTGTAAAAACTTCAAGAGTCTACTTATTATCGTTTAAAACTTAGGCCATATACACGCAAAGCACGTCACTCTCGGAACACCCTTTAATTTTAAGGTTTAATTTTATATACTTGTTTAGAAAGCGAACATAGTGTTAATTACTGTCTGCAAATTTTAAGTGGTTGCCTCCTATAGCTCAAGAAATAAAGGCATAAAGGCAAATAACACCTCACTTTCGGAACACCCGATAAGTTTTAGTATTTATTGCTATAGTGGCCACAGTTATACGCCTTCTGTGAAAATTTCAAGAGTCTACCTATTATGGTTAAAAACTTAGGCCTTATACATGTAAATCACTCCACTATCGGAACACCCTTTAATTTTTAGGTTTATTTTTTTAGAGGTGTTTATATAGCGAACTTAGTTTCAATTACTGCTTGCATATTTTTAGTGTATTCCTCCTACAGTTCAAGTAATAAGCAGATATTCGTGAATAACACCTCTCTATCGGAACACCCTACAAGTTTTAGAATTTGCTACTATAGCGGCTACAGTTATACACCTTCTGTGAAAATTTGAAGCGTCTACCTATTATGGTTCAAAACTTAGTCCTTATACATGCAAATCACACCACTATCGGAACACCCTTTAATGTTTAGGTTTATTTTTTTAGACTTGTTTATATAGCGAACTAAGTTTCAATTACTGTTTTTAAATCTTGAGACTATGCCTCCTACAGTTCAAGATATAAACACATATTCGTGAATAACACCTCTCTATCGGAACAAACCTATAGTTTTAGTATTTGTTGCTATAGCGGCAACAGCAATACATCATCTGTGAAAAGAGTCTATCTATTACGGTTCCAGAGATAAAAGGCGCTGACAGACGGACAGATGGACAGACATTGTAGCGAAAACAATAGGGTTTCGTTTTTACCCTTTGGGTACGGAACCCTAAAAACACAAGCCAGATGTTAGAAAATGTGTCCATATTTTTCCCATTATTCAAGTCCAAGACCTTAAATATCTATACATATAGTAAAACAGTAACTCATTTCCTGTCTGGCTGGCTGGCTGGCTGTCTGTCTTTCTCTTTGTGTTCGTATCACGTAAAAACTATTAGATGGATTTTAACAAAATTTTGTCAGGATCTACATTAGTATCCTGATTCCAATATAGGATACGTTTTTACGGAAAAAATACCTTATTTCCAAGAGAAAGTGGTAAAAAAGCAGTGAAAGTATGCCGATTTTTTGTACCGATTTAAAGGCACTGCATACTTTAAGGCAACTTTTATTTTTTGGTAAGCGGGATATTTTAAACACTGTTGCGGAACAGATGGTATGATGAGTAACAGATTTCCTGTCTGTCTCTTACAGAGCTTTACAAAAGTTTTGCGAATTTAAGAATTTTATATAATTTTTAGAATTATACCCAGGGACGGTTAAAGTAAATAATTAAGAGTCTTTAAGTTTGGTGTGGATTACTTTCAAAGTCAAATCAAACAAAATATTGTAAGGACGCACACAAGTCTTCATCTATATCTATACATATAATAAAACAGTAACAAATTTTCTGTTTGTCTGTCTGTCTTTCTGTCTTCGTTCGCATCACGTAAAAACTACTGGATGGATTTTAAAAACAAATTTTGCAAGGATCTACCTTAGTATCCTGATTCCAATATAGGATACGTTTTTACAGCAAAAATACCTTATTTCCAAGAGAAAGTGGAGAAAAAGCAGTGAAAGTACGCCGATTTTGTACCGATTTAAAGGTACTGCATACTATTAGGCATCTTTTATTTTTGAAAGCGGGATATTTTAAACAGTGTTGCGTAAGAGATCGCGCTGTTTTTTTTTTTAATAATGCCAAAATATGAATTGAAAGCGGGATATTTTAAACATGGTTGCACAACAGATGGCGTTGTTTTAAAATAATGACAAAATTTGAATTGAAAGCGGGATACTTTAAACACGGCTGTGCAACAGATGGCGCTGTTTTAAAATAATTACAAAATCTGAATTACTCACTGCCTAATAGCCAATTGAATAAAATTTATATTTGATTTGTATTTATACCTTGTGGAATAACAATGGTAGAAAAATATTTTAAATACCTTTTACAGAGGCTCACAATAAATTTTAGAATTTTATATAAATTTTAGAATTTTATCCAGGGATGGGTAACTTCATAACAGGTAAATACCTAAGAGTCTTAAAATTTGGTGTGAATTACTTTGAAAGCAAAATCGATCAAAATATTGTCAGGACGCACTCAACGTCTGTGGCCACAGCTAGTATAAATCATAATACACTTACACCACATTCAATGAAAACGGCTCAAATAACCATTTGTTAAACTAAATATCAGTTAACACTCATAACGTAAAGTACTTACATGGTCGTCAATACCTTTTCTTAATTGTCTTCCATTTGCAACTGCTGCTTAAGCAAATTTGTCGTCTTGTTTAATTTTTTTTAATTATTTTTGTAAACACTTTCAACTCAACTCAACTCAACTCATCTCATCTCATCGCAGCTCCTGACGCACAATAGCAACAACAATACAATAGAAGAAAATGTCAACATATTTTTTCTCAATTTTTCAAAAACAATAAACGTCAGCTGCTGTTGTAAGACAAAAGCAGTGACAACAAGAGCAGCAACAACAACAATAACTAAAATAATAAAGACAAAGAACCAAGGAAATCCAACAAATTACTTGCAATTATTCCAGACATAGTTGACACATAATGAGTAAAATAAAAGCGAGACATTAAAATCATCACGATTCAAAGCACATTTCAAACACAAACGCAAAGATAATATTTTGTTTTCCAAATTTGTCACAACTTCTTAATCGAATATGTGAGAAAATGTTTGAGTTCATTTATTATTATACACACATGTTTGAATTGGGGATTGAAAACTATAATTAAAAAATATGAAGTTAAAAATAAAGTATATTAATAGGGACCTATAGATCATAAAAATATCAGCATCAGGCCATGTCAAAAAAAAAAACATAAATTTTTTATACGAGCAGGGTGAAGTTTGTTGATTTAGGTTTAACAGTTTATCGTTAATTTTGTGTCGAAGTTATCTAAGTACATTGAAATTTTATAGGGAGGTACCTTAGTATCTCGGTTCAAATATAGGATACTTTTTTCCGGGAAAATATCTTATTTCTAAGAAAACAATTGAGAAAAAATAGTGAATGTACGCAATTGTGCTGATGCAATGGTACTGCAAACTTGGCAGCACCTTTTATTTTGGTCAGCGGGAAATTTTAAAACCTATTTACCGAACTTTGCCGGAGCATTTACTATATTCCTGAGCATTTACCCAGGGATAGGTACCTTTACATAAAGTAAATACATAAACCATAACTCAAGCACTATAAAAGTAAGATTCTTATAATTTGGTGTGGATTACTTTCTAGCAATATTGAAAAACTATTTATAAAACGCTGATGAAGCGGCAAGCGCATGTAGTTGTCTTCAAATATCAGAATAGCAGTCCGACCATAAATAAACCCACCATAACAAAAATACTAGAAGAGATAATGCCGATACATAAGCTCATTTTTGGTCATTTTTTATAGAATTAGCTAAATTTAAATAAATATTTACATGCGAATAAAAATAAACTTTTAATAACAAAACCCTCTTCTTATTTAATAAGCAAAATATAAATAAACTAGCTGTGCCCGCCACGTCGTGGGCATGACCTTTTACTTTTGTATCGCTTAAAGTATGGTTTATGTATTTAGTTTATATAAAGGTACCCATCCCTGGATAAATTTCTATAATTTATATAAAATTCTACAAATTATTGTAAAGCTCTGTAAGGGGTGTTTAAAGCAATGTAATTCCACAAATTAAAAACACAAATTTTATTCAATTGGCGCCATCTGTTGCACAATTTTGTTTAAAATATGCCACTTTCAAACAAAAAAGTGCCCAACCGTGTTTAAAATATCCCAGTTTTAAACCGAAAATTTCAGTACCTTTAAACTGGAAATTGCGTACTTCACTGCGTTTTCTCCACTTTCGCTTGGAAATTAAATATCCTATATTGGAATCAGCATGCTAAAGTACCTCCTCACAAAATTTTGTTAAAATCCATCCAGTAGTTTTTACGTGATGCGAACGCAAAGGAAAACCAGCAGACAGACGGAAATCAGTTACTATTTTATTATATGTATAGATAAATCAGACAATTGCGAGTCAGACTCACACACTTATTAATTCTATTTGTTTTTTTTTTTTTTTTTGTTTACTCGTTGTTATAGAAGATGTTATAAAATACTAGCTCTAACGCGAAAATTTTTCCTTCAGCACTTTTTCAGAAAAAAGAGCAATTTTCTGTGGCGCCACATATCGAAAATTAACCCCACCATCTTAGGAACCTCCGTCGGCTCATGCGCAACAATTTTGTTAAAGATAATACCATCATCAAATACACAGCTTACGATTTAATTAATTTTGAGTAATTTTTAGTGGCGCCACCTGTCAGAAATTAATCGCACCAATTTACAATCCTTCATCGGCTCATTCGCAACAACTTTGCTAAAGATCATAGCATGATCAATTCCACAGTTTACGATTTAATTAGTTTTGAGTAATTTTTTGTGGCGCCACCTGTCGGAAATTAACCCCACCAACATAGGAACCTCCGTCGGCTCATGCGCAACAACTTTGTTAAAGATCATACCATCATCACATGCACAGCTTACGATTTAATTAATTTTGAGTAATTTTCCGTGGCGCCACCTGTCGGAAGTAAATTATTTTTATATATATAGATAATATGTGACAGCCTATTATTGTTCGTCTCACTATCGAAAAACCTATTAATTTTTGGTTTTATTTTTTGTACGTGTAGTAGAGAACAAATTATACATATACATATTAAGGGGGAATATCGAAGCAGACCACTACCATAATATGTACCCTTTCGACCCCCTTCCGTCCTCTATGATTATAGGCAAACGAAATGTTATACACGGCAACATACTTTTATTGAGCCCTTAATCATGACTTTAGTGATTATTTTAGACTGTCGACTGGTAACTGTTAGCATCTCTCTCATCACGCAGTCTCTAGTAATTGCTAACACTTTTTCTAGGCTCAGGTTCGAGTCCCCCATGGCATTCACATATTTAACAAGCTTACACCCATTCCCAGCCTCTTCCAGACAGATGATCTTCTTGACTAGATGATACTTAAAGTTTCCATGACCTGTCACCAACGCAGTTCAGGTACTTCTATTATATCTGAGCACTCTACTGGCCTTCCCGCCCATGAGCTCTTTGAGCACCATTCGAGCCTGCCTACACGTAGCGGCCTCCCTCCATTTTAAAAGGTTTAGTGAGTTCCCTCATTGTAAAACATTATCTCGCAATATGCCATTAACCAGGGCTACTCTGGGTTCTGGTCCTCAGAAATTCACTGCACATCCCCCTTTTACAGGATGGTCATCTTTTCATATGATCATTTTGCATGCAGCTTTTATTTGCAAACACTCAACAAACCATTACGCCAAAATAATTAATAAATAAATACCTCAGATATTACACGTGGATGCTTTTTATTTTTTTTTTTTCTCTTTGTCTAGAGACAAGTTATAAATAAATCCTTCTCTTTAATTTGCTTTCGAAACCACTGTGTTACATTTTACTTTATCTTTTTCTTTACCTTTCATTACTATCTGCTCTGCTGTTCTACTTGCATTTTCCTTTTGTTTGCTTTTTTCTCATTAAAAAGTTTTGCTTGTTTTTCACAACTTTGTGTGTCACTTTAACATTAAACAGACCCATTGTTGTTACAGTTGCTGCCTTTGTTTGCAATTTCTCAACACTTGCAAATAAAAGCAAAAGGAACGAAATGTTTTTTTTTTTCATTTCTCTGCAAGTAGGACAAATGAAAATTAAATTATTCATGGCATTTAGAGTATCTTAAAGAAGTGGCATTTTAATAAAAAGAAAATACTTTACAGAAAAGAAAAGAAAAATGTTAAAGAAATTTAAATTCAAGTAAATTATTTTTGCTCCATTAAAAGATGATTTATTTGTTACACTTTTTCAATGGTCAGCAATTTTAATTAAAATAAATATGGCAAGAAATATATGCATTTTATTTAAATCTTTGTTTCTATATTTCTTTGCTGTTTTGATTTTTTTTTAGTTTTTGCCTCTCCTACAAAACGTAAAAATCATTCCAAAGTACTTTTTCCTTATTGCCACAGACTCTAAATGAATTATTTCCACATTTTTTATGTTTTTCTTATTAAATAGAAAAATATATAAACGTCAACAGTGCCTGTTGCTATCGAAAGGCAGTAAGCTCGTTAATGTTGGTTTGATCTATCGAGCAAGCTTTGAGCTTGCAACTTCTGTATGCAATTTTAAATAAAAATTACAAAAAAAATATAACAAAAATTTTTGAAAAAAATTAAAAAAAATTGTTTAAAACTTTTTAACAAACATTTAAAAAAAATACTATGGTGAGGGGTATATAAGATTCGACATAAACGAATAAACTTACTTGTTTTTAATAATTTTAATAATTATACGCTATTGAAAATATTCTTCATAAAATAAAAAAAATATAAATCAGTCAAGTGCGAGTTAGTGTCACACACGTAAGGTTCCTTACTATGTCTAGTACGCCTTTAAAAACTCAAGTTGTTAATTTTTTCATGTCTTAAGTGGCACCATTTTCTTTTTAAAATCAAAGTCATATTTGCAAAAATTGCATCGCTATTGGAACACCCTTTAAATTTTAGGAATTGTTGTTATAACGGCCATGGTAATACACTTTCTACAAAACTATCAGGCCTATCTATTGCGGTTCAAAAAATAAGGTAATATACGCGAAAAACATGTCACTGGTGGATCACCCTTTTGTAATTAGTAATTATTATAGTGTCCGAAGTACATCAAACAGTACTTCGGACACTATTGAAAAGTCTACCTATTATGGTTCAAAAAATAAGGCTATTTAAGTAAAAACCATGTCTCTGTCGGAACACCCTTTAATTTTTATTATTTGTTATAGTTTCCATAGTAATAAGCCTCTTGTAAAAACTTCAAGAGTCTACTTATTATCGTTCAAAACTTAGGCCATATATACGCAAAGCACGTTACTCTCGGAACATCCTTTAATTTAATAGAAAGCGAACATAGAGTTAATTACTGTCTGCAAATTTTAAGTGGTTGCCTCCTATAGCTCAAGAAATAAAGACATAACGGCAAATAACACCTCACTTTCGGAACATCCGATAAGTTTTAGTATTTATTGCTGTAGTGGCCACAGTTATACACCTTCTGTGAAAATTTTAAGACTCTACCTATTTTATTCAAAACTTAGGCCTTATACATGTAAATCACTCCACTATCACTCCACACCCTTTAATTTTTAGGCTTCTTTTTTTAGACTTGTTTATAAAGCGAACAGAGTTTTAATTACTGCTTGTAAATTTTTAGTGTATGCCTCCTGCAGTTCAAGAAATAAACACACATTCGTGAATAACACCTCTCTATCGGAACACCCTGTAAGTTGTAAAATTTGCTACTATAGCGGCCACAGTTATACACCGGCTGTGAAAACTTCAAGAGTCTACCTATTATGGTTCACAATTTATGCCTTATACAAGCAAATCACACCACTATCGGAACACCCTTTAATATTTAGGTTTATTATTTTATACTTGTTTATATAGCAAACTAAGTTTTAATTAATGTTTTTAAATCTTTTTGTTATATTTTTAATGAAAGTGTTGCCGTTTTTTGCGGATGCGTAATGCCGCAAAAGTGAAAAATTTCCCGAAAAATTTTCAGCTACCTAAGCGCTACCTAAACGGTGTTAAGAATCATTCCTAGGAAGTTCATATGTTCTAAAAAGTTCTTTATTGAGATCTTAGGTTCATTTTTGTAGTTGATTGTTTCCTTGAATTTTGAACGGTTTACTACCTATGGACCTGAACAGGGGAAAAAAGGTAAAAAAAATTTAATTTTTTAAAGTTTTTTGCGATTTTGACCTTGAAGATGAAGTTTTTTTGATTTTATATGTTCACAATTTTTGTTCTTTATAACAAGAGCTACAACTTTGCCTTAGAGGGTATATAAAATTCCAAACGGTTTGCAAAATATGAGCTTGAGGAAATGATCATTTTTTGCAAAAATGACATCGAGGCCCCACATCTTTGAGGGCCCATAAAAAAAACCTGGAGGACTTTGGGCAAAACACAGGGGTCTTTTTTGTTTTGGTCTTTTATGACCTAGTGGTGTCCGTATATGGTTATTTTGCCATGACTTAAAAAATTACACAGTGTGTAATTAGAGGCTATTAAAAATATAAAAGTTGATTAATTTCCTTTTTTAAGGAGAAAAATATTTCAGTATTAATAAATTGAGTTTTTATCTGTTATTTTTATTACGGCAACACTGCTGGCAAAAAATTAAAAATCAGACAAAAATATTATTAGATCCAAACAAAAAAGTTTTTGAAAAACGAAAGAAATATAAAACATCCATTTGTTTGAAAAAATTTTGGTAATAATTTTTTCTGTGTATTAAAAATGTATGCAATTTTCTTTCTCAATTTGTATACGAAAACAATTGCTTTATGCAAATTCTTGCCTCCAATCATTTTTCGAGTCTACCATTCAGTTTGTTTGCCATTTAAACCCATTTCTTACTTACTTATTTGTTTGTTTAATCAAATTGTTGATTTCAACAAATACAAATAACAATTGCAAACAACATTAAACAAATATTTTACTCAAACAAAAACCAATATTTTCACCTTTCGTTCAGTATGACGACGACAATGATGACCATTGTCTATCCTTTCGCATCGAGTCGTTATCGTTGTCGTTGTCATTGTCATTGTCATCAGCATTTGTTTTTCTTAATTAAAGCGCATACAATCAACTTTGTTTCTTTGTGTTTGTTGATTACATTTAAATAAGCTGGCAAACACTAAGGATTGCAACAGTAACTACGATAACAAGGGGCAATGAAATGATGTATGAAAACAAAGATATACAAATTAAATTTAACAGTAACTAGTATTGGTGAGAATTTGAGAGCAAATTTAAAATACCGTGATAAGCGAAAGTAACCGCAAAGATTTTCGTTTGAAAAATTAACGTTAATGCTGTTATGACAGTTTCAGTGTCTACAGTCGACAGAAGCTTATCGTGTACAACATCAAATAATAATTAACCCGTAACATTGCCGTAAAAAGTTTCCAGTGAAAACATTGTTTCGCAAACTACAAAACGAACACAAATAATAAGCTCAGACAAATCGTTTATGTCAGTGCTCTCATCCAAGCAAGGAGAATAAAATTCACATTGGCTGAGTTTTTCCTTAATATCCAACTCTACTGATGCCCCTAATTGAGCCGTTCTCCGTGCAATAGTCATTCGGGACAAAGGCACTGATTGATTGCACAAATGTACAATTAAGTTGCAGAAAAACTTTACTTAATAATTCTTTAATAAAAATTCCATCAGTAAAAGGTCTGCCTTGCCTGACAATATCTAGAGCCACCATGCTTCAAATTTCTCCTCTTAAATTAAAATCTTTTTCAGTTTCATTGTTTTCATCCAATTCTAGCCATCGCCTTAATTTTTCCAAAAAATAATTTTTTAGATCTATTAAAAAGCTCTTTTTTCTCGTCATCATTATATTTATTTATGTTAGAAAGGAAAGAATCATAATGCCTTTTAATAATATTTTGTATATAGCTTTTAAATGTTTGATGACATAAAAGACACTGAACATTTCCAAAAGCTTTGTTCATCATAAAATAATTTTTAATTACATGTTTACTTATATTGACCACTGTAACTGAAAAAAAATTGAAAAAAAGATTCCTAGGCATCCGCTAACATGTGCATTTACCAACGTCTATTGAACGACTAAACTAAAGGGAACAGGTGGAGCAAGGCATATTTAACCAGGTGACTGCACAAGGCGGAGCTAATATTAAAGAGAAATTTTTTCAATTTTTTTTATATGGAGTTTGACATTGATCAGGTTTTTTAAGAGAGAATAATATCCATTTTACTGTCAAAATCCATATAAAAAAAATTCAAGAAATTGTTTGCTCAAATTTCCTCTCCCTTACGCTATTACCTTGTTTAATATGCCTTGAGGTGGAGCTTATAAACAATTGTTTCACTAAATGTGCATCAGTGTTTTAAACCCAACCAACCAACCACCCAACCATCCAACATCAACTGCATAAAGGCTAAATGTGTATAAAGATCTTTACACAATCCATTTGAAACAACAGTAACAGTAACAAATAAATGCCATAATAACGGCAGCAAATAAATGTCATTGAAATTGTTCTCTATCTTGCTTAGACTCATCTCTTAAACAGTCCATGTTTATCCTTACGAATGAAATTTCCAAAAAAAAAAAAAAACTATAGTCTCACAATGAAATGAACCCGATTCCGGTGTTGACAGAGACTTCGTCGTCGAGTAACTAAATATGAACGAATTTCCTTAATATAAAATTTGTTTCATGTAGATGCATTTAGTTTTGTTAAAGCAGTTTTATTACAGTTGAAATAAAACTCAATAAATTAAAGGGATAAAAAAATTGTTCACAAGGTTTTTTTTTTTATATCCAAACTATGAGCAGAAGTTCAAGGTTTAACAAAGTTCCGGAATGGCAGCCTGGAAATAAGATGGAGCAATGATATTTTTATAATTATTATAAAAACGGCATATCAAGCGAAAGTTTGATGTAGAAGTTAAATTGTGAGGACAAATTTATTACTACTAGCTGTGCCCACACACACGCTGTGTGCGTTCTGACAATATTTTGCTCGATTTTGCTTTGAAAGTTTAAGGCCCATTATTATAACTTGCCTTTAGCTAAAGTTGGGATTTTGTTGGAGCGATAAGTAGTTTTTCGTAATAATAATGAGGATAATACTCACTGCTATAACTTGTCCTTATAGTATGTGATAGTTAAAAGTGGTTTTTAGCTTACTTTTACTAACAATGAAAAACTATTTATCGCTCCAACAAAATCCTAGCTTTAGCTAAAGGCAAGTTATAATAATGGGCCTAAGACTCTTACGTATTAACTTTATATAAAGGTACCCAATACTCGATAAAGTTCTAAAATTTATATAAAATTTTAAAATCCCAAAAATTATTCTAAATCTCTGTAAAAGGTGTTTAAAATATTTTAATAACAATGTAAACCCACAAAGTCAAAATATAAATCAAATAAAAAAATTTTATTCGATTGTCTATTTGGCAATAACTAATTCATATTTTGTAATTATTATAAAACAGTGCCATCTATTACACACCTGTGTTTAAAATATCCCGCTTTCAATTCAAATTTTGTCATTATTTTTAAACAGCGCCATCTGCTGCCCAACCGTATTCAAAATGTTCCGCTTTCAAAAATAAAAGAAGCCTTAAAGTATGCAATAACTTTAAATCTGTAAAAAATTCGGCGTACTTTCACTACATTTTCTCCACTTTCTCTTGGAAAAGAAGTTATTTTTGCGGGAAACAAGTTTGGAACCAGGTTACTAAGGTACCTCCTTGCAAAATTTTGCTAAAATCCATCCAGTAGTTTTTACGTGATGCGAACACAGACAGAAAGACCGACAAAGAGGAAATGATTTACTGTTTTATTATATACTAGCTCTGCCCGACACTTCGTAAGCGACTTGCAATATTTTTTTTTGATTTTGCTTTGAAAGCAATACACACCAAAAACCCTTCCTTTTTTAGTGCCGCCTTAAACTATGCTTCAGCTATGTATTTACTTTATAAAACAGCGCCATCTGTTAGTGGTTTGTGCTTGAGTTATGGTTTATGTATTTACTTTACTACTAAAACATACTGCATACTTTCACTGCTTTTTCTCCACTCTCTTGCAAATAAGAAATTTTGGTGGAAAAACAGTATCCTATATTGGAATCAGGATACTAAGGTACCTCCTCACAAAATTTGTTATAATCCATCCAGTAGTTTTTAAGTGATGCGAACTCAAAAGAAAAGCAGACAGACACTACAGGTGTCATTCCATTAATGTCATTTCTACAATATTCATTTCCGACCCTATAAAATATACTCGTATATAAATGCTTGATTATCACCCATAACGCAGTCAAATTTCACTTTCACCAAAAATTCACCCAAAAATTAAAATTTTACCAACAAATTTCTATTCCGATTAGAAATTTAAATTTGATGGAGAACTGAAAATTCATAACAATAGAAAAGCTATCAATAATCTAGAAGTTTGCCTAAAGATCCAAGTTTCACCAAAAAAAAAAATATTCAGAATTTCACAAAATAATCGAAATTTTACCAAAGTATCGTGTCACGTGTCACTTAAATTTAAACCAAAAAGTGTTAATTAAAAATGAATGTTGGAAGTGAAACAAATAAACAAAAAAGTAACTTTCATTGCTAACCGAAGGTTGGCTGAAGGAACAACAAAATATAAGGTGGTAAATATTAAAAGTAAAAAATATTCAACGAGAGGGAAGCTTAAGGTAGTGGTAGACTTTGTTCTCACCAAATGACGATTGACATTTGGATACAAGTTTTCTCGTATTCCTTTATCTGGGTTTGGTTGGTTAAATAGATGATGCTTACAACTAAACACTACCCAAAGTAGACAGATACAAGAGTGCTAATGACGGACGTGGCTGTCTAGAAAATGTGCATTCCGCTCCTGCTGGTATCTAAAAATTAAATTTTCCCAATTTTTCTTTAATATTTTATCACCTAATTTGTAATTTAATTAAGTCTTTCTTAGAGAAAAAAAACGAACTTAAGCTTGACTATAAATTTCGTTGTATGTCATACATAAAATAGTTCGACTAATAATAATTAAAAAAATTTTCAAAATTAAACCAAAAATTTAAATTTTACCAACAAACTTTTATTATATTTATATTTGGTGGAAAACACAAATCTAGAAATTCGCTTAAAGATCCAAGTTTCGCCACAAAAAAAAAACAAAATTTCACTGAAAAAAATATTCAAAATTTGTTCACTAAACAATCCAAATTTCACCAAAGTATCATATGTATCACCAAAATTTCACCCAAAATTTTAATTTTACCAAAAAATTTCTCGTTCAATCAAAAATTAAAAATGGATCGAAAACCGAAAAATCACGAAAAAAAAGGAAAACTATGAATAATCTAGAAGATCGCTTAAAGATCGAAGTTTCGCCAAAAAAAAATCAAAATGTCACTGAAAAAAAATATTCAGAATTTTACTTAACAATCGAAATTTCACCCAAATATCAAGAATATCACCATAATTTCACCCAAAAATTAAAATTTTCCCAACAAATTGTAACGAAGTTTCTCGTTACATAATTATTATTATATATATAATAATTATCATTATATTATTATTTCCCTTTAATATTATTATTTTTTATTTTTATTTCTTTTATATATATACATACATATTTTATTTGATATGTAACATTGAATTTAATTTAGTTAATTATTATTGTAATTACCATTATTCAATTTTACCAACATTATTTTTATGGTGTATTCCCTTGTTCTTTTTTATTTCTCCCGCTCTTGTATATTACTACTACGCAAGGCGAATTCATACCAGGTGTGAGCAGTAGAGCAACAACTACAACAAAACAACCACTTTGACATTAGATTAGCAGATATGAATCTATGTATTTTTGACAAGACATTAGCAAAAAAACAAGAGCAAAAAACAATCAGCTGAGCTATCAACTCCACCTGGTATGAATTCGCCTTGCTACTACGCGAGTAATTAAAGTGATCGTGACCGTATTCGTTTCTATATCTCTTTTCTTTGTTTCTCACCACTACTTAAGTGACTCTCTGCCTCAGCTTTAATTACCACTACACACTCTTGTTTGTTTATATCACTCTTTCCCTACGCACGGCTGCAGAGCTAATATTAAAGAGACATTTTTTCAATTTTTTTTTATATGGAGTTTGACATAAATCAGGTTTTTTAAGAGAGAATAATATCTATTTTACTGTTAAAATCCATATAAAAAAAAATCAAAAAATTTTTTGCTCAAATTTCCTCTCCCTTACGCTATCACCTTGTTTAATATGCCTTGACTGCACTGTTGATGATTGCCAGTGGTGTGGACTCTACTACACATTTGGTTGGGTTTGGCCTGTCTTAGTGAGAGGACAGCCAGCACAAGTCTGTAACAGCTTTGCCCTCAGCCGCTCACGAAAACAGACAAACCCATCTCAATGTAGTGGTGCAGAGAGTCTCTACTGATTTTTACAGTCATAGGGCCCAGGCAATAGTGATAGTGCACAGGGAATAAACTGGTATTGAATGCCATTTATCCCAGGCGTAGTGGTTTATATAGTTGTAGTGCAGAGAGTGTCTACTGATATGGAACAGTCATAGAGCCCAGGCAATAGTGGTAGTGTTATTAAACACACTAACACCCTCAAATATTTATCCAAAAACGGGCAACTTTGATATCGAGTAAGGACTTCTGGATTGACACGGTTTACGGGTAACCTGCGACACACGGTTCTAAAATAATTACACGTGGTTTGTTCTAGAATAATCTTTTTCTCCCTAAATATAATGTTATATTTAAATAAGTTAAATTTGAATAAATTTGTGAATTAATTTTATGAAAATTTGAACTTTTTATTCAACTTATTACTCGATCCCTGGATGAAGTGAACCTACCCTGGTACAACTGTCATAAAATTTTCATGCCGATCAAAAAATTAAATTGGAGCGAAAACCGATAATTCACAAAAAATATAAAAACTTTCAATAATCTAAAAGTTCGCTTAAAGATCCAAGTTTCACCAAAAAAAAAAACAAATCACAATTTCACTCAAAAAAATATTTAGTTGTAAAATAATTCATACAGCTACTACACCATTGTGCAGTTTTTGCAGTGTAATAAACTCTTTTTAGTAGAATTAAAATTCTTTACATTATTCATAAAATTTTAATACTTCTTTGCTTTTGTGTGACAAAAATTTACAATTCAAAAGTTGTTAATTTTTTACATCTTCTTAGTTTTTATATTCTGTTTTTTTTGATACGAAGGAGCATAAAAACAAAACCAACACTTTTTTATGTCATGTCAGTTGTTCTTCTGTTAGCTCATCTGTTTTATAATCAAACATTAAGACTTTAATTAGAGTCATAAATTTTATTTTAAGTTTAAGTTTTAACTATCCGGAGATTTTTACGATTTTCAATGAAACTAGACATTGTTAGTTCCAGCAAACAAATTACGCGTTGAAAATAATTTATACAAAAACGTTCACAACTTATTTCATGGAGTGCATACTTTTCTTTTTAATAGCCTTTTTACATGATTTACATGATCAACATCTACCATCAATTTGCAAAGATGTTGACATCTTTTCATAAGATTTACACAGGGCTGATGAAGATGTTTTTTAAAAGATGATTTTTTTTTTTGTTAATTTTTTTGTCAAAAAAAAAGTGAAAAGGTTTTTGAGAGCGATGGCTATCGCGATCCTAAAAATGTTATATATCACTATAAAATTTTCGATCTCTACTTTTATAGTGTAAAAATAATGTTGCGTTTTCTGGCGCCATTTTTTGGCGATTTTTTCATATATAACCGCAGAACTCAGCCATTTCTGAACCGATTTTAAAATTTTTCTTTATTTGAAAGGTTATGCTTTCAGGTTGGTCCCGTTTTTAAAACAGTTCATTATATTAAAAATTTAAGGGTGTCCCCATACAACATACATGTTTTTTACGTGTATTAAGAACCGTAAAGGGCACCAAATTAAAATTTTAAAAAATTGCATGTCGCTATAGCTTCCAACAGTAAAAGTTAATAAAAAATAAATTTAAAGGGTGTCCCCATATGTGACGTAATTTGATTTATTTGGGCCTATCTTTTGAACCGTTATAGACAAAACCTTGAAATTTTGACAGAATGGCGATTACTATGACCATTATAATAATATATATAAATATTCAAAATTGTAAATTAAAGGGTGTTCCAATAGTTCATTTAATTTGATGTATATGGCCATACTTTTGAACAGTTGTACAGAGAACGCTGAAATTTACAAAGAACCTGTATTGCTAAGTCAGCTTTAACAAAAAGTATACAATTTGAATTTGAAAATAAAAGGGTGTCCCAATAGTTAATGTAATTCTATGTACATATGTGGCCAAACTTTTGAACTGCTATAGACAGACAGCTCAAATTTCCAAGAAACCTGTATTGCAAAGTCCACTATAGCAAGTATACAATTTGAATTTAGAAATTAAAGGGTGTCCCCATAAATTATGTAATTTGATCTATATGAACCGTTAAACACAAACACTTGTAAATTAGGCAGAATGTCCACTACTTTCTCTGGTATAATAACAAGTATAAATATTTGGAATTATAATGTAAAGGGTGTCCCAATAGTTCATGTAATTTGATATATATGGCCAAATTTTGAACCGTTATAGACATATAGTTGAAATTTACAAACAATCTTTGCGGCCAAGTCCTCTATAACAACAAGTCTTTAATTTAAAATTGTAAATTAAAGGGTGACCGAATATGTGATGTTATTTGATTTATGTGACCGTATCTTTGAAACCCTTATAGACAGAGGTTTGTATGGTATCACCATAAAAGAGGAATGCTGGTGCAAATAGCTTAACTTTTGAACAGTAATAGGGAGAGGCTTGACATTCGCATAGTTTTTACTTTTTTTCCCTCTAACTTTTGCGCATCTTTTATTTGTATTAAATATAATTCTTATAGATTACTTCTTACATTTAGTTTAGAATTGTTCTGTCCAGATGTCGTAATTTTTTTTGGTCCATTTTAAAGTTTTTATAGGTCGAATTTTCGCACACATACTTCTCAGTATATCATGCTGTATTTTGGCAATAACGTGCCGAATATTCGCGTTCAAGTACTCAATCTTTTCTGGTTTATCTGCATAGACCGGGGACTTACATATTCCCTGAGAAAATAATAATAATAATAGCGTGGATTTAAATGAACGAGGTGACTAGTTAACAGGTCCATTTCTTGAAGTTATTATATCCCAAATTCCCATACATACTTCTCTCAATAAAATGATTATCTCGCATGCTATGTTGCATGTTGTGGCATCATTCTGCTAAAACCATATGGCTGCAATACTAATGCCTTCGAGTCTAGAGACACAAACAAATTTGTAGGCATGTCTCTATAATAAAACCATGACTCCTAATTTTTTCAGACTCCAACTGGTTTTGATGGCAACGAAAAATATGTTTTTCCAACAAAATGACGCCAGATGGTGTGCAGTGCATCGAACAATCAACTTACTAAAGGAAACATAAGAACGCATTATTTCTCGAAATAGTCCTTTTTTAAGTAACAGCTCCTTTCGGCAGACAAATGATTTTTTAAGGGTTCCGTACCCAAAGGGTAAAAATGTAACCCTATTGTTTTCGCTACAATGTCTGTCCGTCAGTCCGTCTGTAACCGCCATTTATCTCTGGAACCTTAATAGGTAGACTCTTGAAATTTTCGCATAAGATGTATAACTGTTGCCGCTATAGCAACAAATACTAAAACTAATAGGGTGTTCCGACAGAGTCGTGTTATTCACGTATACATATGTGTTTATTTCTTGAACTGAAGGAAGCATACACTTGAAATTTACAAACAGTAATTAAAACTTAGTTTCCTATATAAAGAAGTATAAAAAATAAACCTAAAAATTAAAGGGTGTTCCGATAGTGACGTAAATTGCATGTACATATATGGCCGGTTTTGAACTGTGATAGGTAGACTCTCTTTTCACAGAAGGTGTATAACAGTGTCCGCTATAGCAAAGAATACTAAAACTTATAAGGTGTTCCGAAAGTGACGTGTTATTTGCGTTTCTGTCAATATTTTTTGAGCCGTAGGAGGCAACCACTTAAAATTTGCAGACAGTAATTAAAACTATGTTTGCTTTGTAAAACAATATGCCAAATTAAACCAAAAAATTAAGGGAGTTCCGATAGTGACGTGCTTTTAATATAATGTGGTCTAATTTTTGAACCGTAATACATAGACTCTTGAAACTTTTACAGATGGTATAGTACGACCTGTATGACAAATAGTAAAAATTAAAGGGTTTTTCGAAGGTAACGTGAATTGCATTTATATGTCCTAATTTGTGAACGATAATAGATAGACTCTTGAAATTTTGACAGAAGGTGTATTAATATGGCCTTTATAACAAATAACAAATTAAAGGGTATTCCGACAGTGTCGTGATTAGCACGTATAAAGCGTTATTTTTTGAATATGTAATAGTTAGACCCATGAAATTTGTACAGAAGATATGTTGCCATGATAATTACTAAAAATAAAAGGGTATTCCCACAGTGACATGTTTTTCATGTATATTGTCTTGTTTTTTAATCGTAATAGGTAGACTCTTGATATATTCATACAAAGAGAATTGCCATAGCCGCTATAACAAATAATCAAATTAAATGGTGTTCCGAGAGTGACATGATTTGGACGTATATTTTTTAACAGTAACAGGCTGACACTTAAAATGTACACAGATTATATTTTACAATATCTACTGTAAAAACAAGTTACAAAAATAAATTTAATAAAGATAAAAGGGTGTGCCCTAGATGTCGCAAATTTGAGTAATTTGACCTTGTCTTCTAAACGCTATAGGTAGACACTTGATATTTACACAGGGTATTTAGTACTATGCTCTAGTAAAAAAAAATATTTAAAAATTAAAGGGTGCCCCATAAGGCTTGAAAATTGAATAACTTGCAATTTTAAAGTTGTATTGAACATTGTACGAAACCCTACGTGTGTAGGTCTGACGCGCGCTTAATTGATTTTTTTCATAACCCGTAAAATGTCGGGTACAAAATTTACTTAGGTGATTCATTAATTGATTTTTACTGTAAACGTTGCAAGGTTTATTCAACATGTTTCAACTCTTCCATTTCGTCTGTTTGGCTAAAAGCCAATAAATTACTGACTTCCTTTATGTTAAAAGTTACACAAAGTTTGTGGTTGCTTATCATTAATTAAACAATTTCCTCTTGATTAAAATGCACAAACACAACATTAAACGTTTATAAGTAAAAAAACTTAAAACATAAAACCGAAATGAAAACGGAAATTAAATTTAACAATTTATTAAAAAAAATATATATTTTCGATTTTATTTAATTTTATTTTTCTTTTTGACAGGTACAAACTGTTTCCATCAGTTATTTACGTTGTTTAATCGAACATGTGCGCTGTTATTTACTGGATCGTGATATAGAACTTATTTATTATACAATAAGAAAATCGAGTGATGTCTTAACACGTGACCCCATGCAACTGGGTGCTCAGGTAGGTGGTGGTGGGGTGGTTTTAGCAAATAACAACACAGCACGCAATTTATGTTGTTCTAAACTGTAATTGACATGTGTGTGTGTGTGTTCTTATATTCGTATTTGTTTGACATTTATCTTATCTTTATGTTCGTTTAAATGTATTTGAATGTATTTTTAATACTTTTGTATTCTATTCTATTTTATTCCATTTTATTCTCATCAATTTAGCTTATTTCCTGGTTAAGACCGATTAGTGAACATGATGAAAATGACACATCATTATTAAGTATGACCGTACGTTCAGCTACCGCCTGGTGTGATGGTTACACTGTGCCATTATTAGTGCCCTTAACTGGCTGGTTGCCGGCACCTTTGCCATCACAAATACGCACAATGACAGTATCGGGTACTGGGCCAATACGTGACATTTGTGTGGCGCCTAGTAGGCAGCATTTAATTTTGGCTACCAAATCCGGTGACGTACAGCTGTGGCATATAATGAGCAATTCATTGGAGCACATATTTAAAGGTAAGATGCAAAGCCATCGTTTAAGGGTTTTATTTTTAAAAGGTTAGAAAATAATATTCTTAAACAAAATGTTTGTTCTTTAATCTAATGTATTTTACTCATAGATGGGATTTTTTTCATTGGCATTGAATCTTCGTTGGCATTATTTCAAATAAAAAATTTTAACTACCATTTAAATGCTACTGATTAATTATTAATTACAATGGTTTTTACCAATGTCAAAGGAAATGCAATGAAATTGTATAATTTCTAAATATAATTGATCAAAAAAGCATTGTTTTTTTTAACCCATATTTATTATCGCAGTAGGTTTTAATAATTCGCAGATAAAAGTCATTTTTGTAATTTATTACTTAATAGTATTTAATTTATCTGAAAATAATTAATATATTCATAACCAGCTGTGCCCGCCACTTCATTACTTTTGCTTTGAACGTAATCCACTTTAAGCCTCTTAATTTTATAGTTCTTCAGATATGGTTTATGTAATTACTTTATATAAAGGTACCCATCCCTGGGTAAATACTCAGAAACATAGGCTCTCTATAAAAATCTAAAACTTGTATGGTGTTTTAAATTACCCGCTGACAAAAGTAATAGTTGCTGCCAAGTTTGCAATACCATTGAATCGGTAAAATTGCGTACTTTCACTGTTTGTTCTCCCTCTTTCTTGGTATTGAGATATTCTCACGGCGAAAAAAATATCCTATATTTAAACCACGATACTAAGGTATCTCTCCATCAAATTTTATTATAATTAATCTAGTAGTTTTTACGTGATGCGAACACAAACAGACAGACTGGCAGAAAATCACAGTTTTATTATATGAAGAGATAATAAATAATTTACATTAGTAACAATAAATTTTAGTTAAAATAATTACAATTAATTTATTTAAAACACCTTAGAAACCAAAAACATTTTAGGAACGACAAAAAGGTTTCTTACTCGTATCTGCCCACGCAAGATGAGCAAAAACAGAAAAAGGTGAAATTTGGAAAAAATCGCCCAAAAAAATGGCGCAAAAAAGCGCAACGTTTTTTTCTACACTCTAAAAGTAGCGATCGCAAATATTTTATAGTGATATATAACATTTTTAGGATCGCGATGGAGATCACTCTCAAAAATCTTTTCACTTTTTATACCCTTCACCACAGGTGGAAAGGGTATATATAAGTTTGTCATTCCGTGTGTAATTTCTACAATATTCATTTCCGATTCATGGTTCCTTATATATTATGTCCGTCTGTCCGTGTTAGCGTTGTAATGTCATTTGCCAAGGCACCAGAAGAGATACAAAAAATTTAGGCACATTACTCTGTCAGGCATAGTTTCGAAAATTTTGGTATTGCAATTCAGCAACATCGGATCAATCCTTTGGAGGCTGCGGGCCAAAAACCACGCCCACCTATATTTTTTTAATTTTTTTCGTCTTTAATGATTCTGTTTTGCCTTTTTTGTCAAATAAATATTAGACTGCGACAGGTAGATCGCAAGGAGTGCATAGAGATCTCGGGGTATCAATACCTCCTGCGAGGGGCGATTTTTGTTTGTTTTTAGATTGGTAGGTTTTTTCTGCTTTGATTTGTATTAGAAACCTTAATAGAAAGCAATACATATAGAGGTAGCCAATGGACCCACAGGGTACCCACTGATAAATAGGAGCAGTTAATATGAGGAAATATGTCAATATGAGGAAATTTTTTGTTTTGTAACGATTTCTTTTTGCTTTAGTCTGACAATTCTAACTCAATATAGATTGCAGAAAGGTCCTAAATTTAACAAAAAAATTTCAATAAAATTTTTAAAAAAAATTTTTTAATTTTTTTTAAAAAAAATTTTAAAACTTTTTTTTCAAAAATATTTACAAAAAAATTTACAAAGCATTTTCAAAAAGATATTTTACAGAAAAATATTCGAAAAAAAAATTTTTTTTTAATTTTTCCAATAAAATTTTACAAAAAATTTTTAAAAAAAATTTTTACACACAATTTTCGAAAAATTAAAACAAAAAAATCAATATTTCTTTGAAAATGAAAATCATAACTGTAACATAACATATATTTAATATTAAGAATATACATATGTATGTAGTATGTGTGTATATAGAGTAACGTATTTTTTTAAATGCGTTTGGTTTTAAAATAGATGATATCTCTGTTTTAAAACATAGGTGCATTAAACACATAGACATCATCAGGATACCGACTACAAACTGTAAAAAAAAACGATTATTTTGAAGTCAGCAAAGCTACATGGCTACACGGCCACCGTTGTGGCTGTCGTCAACTTAGACTAATTTCTATTTTATTCAACAGAAGAAAATGTCACAAAATTGTAAATTACAAATTCATATTCAAACAAAAAGTATTGGAGGAAATATTTATAATTTTTTGAAAAAGTTATTTTATTTTATAAAAGCAAAATAAGTATTTCCACAACAATGTCAGAGTTTACGATGTAGCTGTCGGCTTCAATATCATTAAGTAGCTGACAACACGGCGACAATTGTAGCAAACGGAATTTGTTTTCATTTGTCTTCTATTTTTTTACTCATGAATAATGATTTTTTCTCATACGAATTTATTTAAATAAAGAGTCAACAATATGGATAAAGCTGTACATGTCTGTATAAATAATAGTCTGATAGATAGTGTGGCATCTACAACACCATTATGAAACGATTTATTAAGTAGGATAGAATTCTGTCAGATTTTTTGTGATTAAGTCGTGCTATTGTGTAGGATAGTGAATCCTGGCCTTTAAATGGGTACCTTATTTATTTATTTATTTAAATATATAAAAGTCTACATAATAATTTCATACAGACTTTAGTAACAAATTTAATAATTATTTGTAACAATAATTTTCAAAGACAAAGGAAAAATATTTAACAATTAAGGAAAATTATAATATTGCGTTTTATAACGTTTAAGCTTAAAGAGTAATCAATAAATTGATTACTCCAAATAACCCCAAAGAAATAAGACCAACGGTGTCAAAACACATGATCTTGGCGGCCAATGGATGGACATCGCAACCACGTGAGATAACACGGCCATTGAATTTGTCGCGCAAAAAAGCCATTGTTTCATTAGCTGTGCAGCAAGTGGCACCGTCCTGTTAAATTAACATATCGTTCACATCCATATCTTCCAATTCGGGCCATAAACTCTTTGTTATCATCTCACGATAGCGAACACCATTGACAGTAACTGCCTGACCGGCCTTATTTTGGAAAAACTACAGCCCTATGATGCCGCCAGCCCACAAACCGCACAAAACAGTCACTCTTTGTGGGTGCATTGGTTTTTCGACAATCACTCTTGGGTTATCATTCGTCCAAATGCGGCAATTCTGCTTATTGACGAATCCACTGAGGTGAAAATATGCCTCGTCACTGATGATTTTCTTCAAATTGATCATCCAATTCATAATAAGCCTGAATAACTTTAAGGCGTTGCTCGATTGTGAATCTTTCCATGGTGCAAATTGAGTTAGTCTGAAATTGAGAAATGTCAAATTAAATGCAGAAAAATCTTGACGTTTAGATGTGGTTCCCATTCAACATCGGCCCTTAAAATTTAACCACCCGATACTAAATGCATAAGTATGTGTTTCGATACCTTTGAAAATTTTGTTACATAAAATTATGGTATAATAAAAATTCTTCCAGTGGCAACATGAAATTGAATCGAGCATGGAAAGTTGTATATAAAATTGATAAAATTTACAGTATAAAAGCACTGTACTCTTAACTATTGAAGATTAAGTCAAATAAAAATTCCGGTGACTATATATTACGTAGATTTTTATGTTTTATTAAAAAAAATATATAAAAACAAAAAACTTCGCCCATACTTGAGGTCTCGGTATAACATGTTCAAAACATATGAAATAAAATCGTATATTTATAAAAATTTTTCCAATGCAAATTACCAACAACAAACACAAATTAACATGATAAAAGAGACTTGTTAAGAGAACAATGATAATTATTGGCTCCAAAAATAGATATTTTTTTCTTTTTTGTTGCATAGTGTAATTAACTAAACCTTAAACTGGCCTTATGTATGATGTAACATGTGTGCTGACATCTTTTGGTCACAAAATTAATGAAACCAACATTAATCAACAATTAGCAATCATTCATTTACATGATTGTTTCACAAGGAACAAAAATTAGAATACATGTAGAGTTCATTAAGTTAGACACAAACAGGACACACACACAGACACAGACACAGACACACTGCAATTTGAAAATAAAAATCCATACTACTTATTAAGTTACATACCCACACACACGCACACATGTTTTCCAAACAACATCCTGTTTGCAATGTTACCTATAATTTTGTGTTGCTGCTGCTTTAATTCTAAGGTGTGTGTGTGTGTTTACACACATTGTATGTATGTGTTTATGTGTGGATGTTAAACATTTAGACGTTTTTATTGAATCTTTCTTGTTGCTTAAAGTCATTGTTTATTTCTTACAGGTCATACAGCAGCAGTCACGTGCCTATTAGTGGCACCACAATCTGACATTTTGTTAACCGGTTCTGAAGATGGTACAGTAATGGTGTGGAACGTGACAACACGTCAACTTAAATCCCATATTAAGTAAGTTTTTTTTTTATTGGTTGCTCTTCTTAAGAAAATTTAATTAAATCCTCTTTTTAAGTTACTTGTTTTGTGTTGATCCTGAATACACAAAAAAAAAACTATTTTTGTTCACCTATTAAAGGTTTTAATCCGCTTTAAATTGAAGTTCAATTAATTTTTTTAATTGATTGAAATGTAAGGAAAAAATGCTTATGTGTGATATTTAAAATTTTGCTTAAGTCGACTTAAGCACTTCTTACTTATTGCCACAGTTATATTTTTTTAAAACAGAACAAAAAAAAATTCCTAATGAAACAATTAATTAAATCAATTAATTATTTAGTTAAATTTTAATCTGAAACCAATTAAAACCTTTAATTGGTGAAAGTATTTTTTTCTGTGTAGTTGAACTATTGATATTTAATTTAAAAGTAGATATTTTAAAGGTTTGGTTTTCAAACTAAAAAAAACAGTAAACAAGTGGCAAATAGATGGCCTTGTTATGAAACATTTACTACCATGGAGGAAAGGTTTAATTAGGTTATGTTATGAAGATAATGTTGGTACCATTTCTTTTCAGCAATGCCCTCGTTATCATATGTCTGGGTTTGAAAGAAATTAGTGTTCTATTAAATAGGTGAAGGCACCCTAAAATGAAATGATAGCTGTATTCAATAGCTCTCCTATATTGCCTAGAGCCATCATTCTCTTTAAATCCTAATCTCACCGTATTTTTTACTTTACTTAACCCTTGATTCATTCCCCCATAATTATTTATTTTATGCAATTTTCGGATTAATTTTGTCATATTATCCACTCATACTACAATTTTTGATGGTCGTAACCTGACGGTGGAAGGTATTTATATTTCAATGTCAGACCACGTGCAAGCCTCGCCTTAAAGTTAAACAAAACAATATACCTCAGGGGGAATGTTTCGTAGTACAGATTTACGTCAGACCTGGCGTGTTGCCTTACGACTCGATAAAAACAATGCGTCTACTAACGCCATTGTTGCGCATAGCCACAGAACATGTAGCGCTTTTATCATGACCCCTGTTTAGATGTTGCAAATTATGTCAACTTCTAACACCTCTGATGAAGTGCAACAGCACACGGAACGAAATCATCCTTCCTGTGATTTAGGTTCGATTAGAATTTAAAAATAAAATGTTCGATACAATTTTTACAAAGAATTTTCGATAAAATGTTTACAAAAAATATTCGATAATATTTTTAGAAAGAATTTTCGATAAAATTTTCAATAAAATGTTTACAAAAAAATTTCTATAAAATTTTTACAAAAAGATTTCGATAAAATTATTACAAAAAAAATCGATAACATTTTTACAAAAAAAATTCGATAAAATTTTTACAAATAAATTTTCGATAAAATTTTTACAAATAAATTTTCGATAAAATTTTTACAAAAAAATTTCAATAAAATTTTTACAACAAAATTTCAATAAAATTATTACAAAAAAAATTTCGATAACATTTTTACAAGAAATTTCGATAAAATTTTTACAAATAAATTTTCGATAAAATTATCCATATCTTTATATTATATTTGTAATAATGAAGTTAAAAATCATAAATGTAAAAACCGAATGTATATCATCAAAATTTTTGATAAAAGTTTTACAAAAATTTTTCGATAAAATTTTTACCAAAAATTTTCGATAAAATTTTTACCAAAAATTTTCGATAAAATTTTTACCAAAAATTTTCGATAAAATTTTTACAAAAAATTTTCAACAAAATTTATACAAAAAACTTTCGATAAATTTTTACAAAAAATTTTCGATAAATTTTCGATAAATTTTTACAAAAAATTTTCGATAAATTTTTACAAAAAATTTTCGACAAATTTTTACAACAAATTTTCGATAAATTTTTCCAAAAAAATTTCCATAAAATTTTTACAAAAAATATTCGATAAAATTTTTACAAAAAATTTTCGATAAAATTTTTACAAAAAATTTTCGATAAAATTTTTACAAAAAATTTTCCATAAAATTTTTACAAAAAATGTTCGATAAAATTATGCATATCTTTATATTATATTTGTAATAATGAAGTTAAAAATCATAAAATAAAAATCGAATTTATATAATTGTGAAATTGGGAAGCATAACATAGTAAGGGAATATTTAACATTACTATGTTGGAGGGTATATAAGATTCTGCATGGCCGAATATAGCACTCTTACTTGTTTTTGTTGCAGTCGTTGGAAAATATTGAAATAAGTTTGTGCCACAAGGTTGGCTAGAAAATATGGCAAACAAATATTGCATGCTGGAAAATGTTGAAAAAAAAACTAAATGAAAAAGCGAAATGTGAATTTACATCGTCCGTAGTACCACTTCCTATTTACTGCACCACCACCATCACTTTAGGGTTTTTAAAATTCCATATCTTACCTGCCATGACTGGCATTTTGCAAGATTAAAAGCGAAATGGCAAAACAATGAAAAAGAAATAACGATTTTATTTTTTTTTTTTTCTCATTTTAATTTCCAAAAGGTGTTGCAGAACATGAAGGCAATATTAAAGGGATTTTGGAATTATTTTTGTTTTCTCTTGTTGTCCGCTAAGCGAAATATGAATTGGTCATTTCAGCGGAAGTGATCAACTTGGGTTTTGCTGTTATTGGAAGAATGTTAGTATTTTGGCTCATGCTCTGCATATTGAGCGCATGTAATGAATTGAATTGAATTGATTAAGCAAAAGGGGCGACTGTAGTACAACTAGAAAAATATTTCTTTTAACATAAAAATTTAAAACAAATTAAACTAAAAGAAAAAAATACGAAGTGGAATAGAAAATAATTAGAAAAGCAGTTTATTTACAAATTTTATATTAGGACATTAGAGAATTATTATTATTATTTTTAAATATTTTTGTCTTTAGTAATTTCTGGCAGCCGATTGGTAATTTATTTTTATTCAGTATTTACTCTCGTTTATGGCTTGAATGGAAACAGTCGATGTTCCTCCTCTTAGTCATTGGTAATTTCTAGTATCTGTCTATGGCTTAGCTATCACATATTGTCCAAATTTAATATTTTTTCCAGTGATTATTGAGTCTGTTGCTGTCATTAGCATTTAATACCGTCTGCAGTGGTTTTAGACTATCAGTTGGTAACTATTGACCTTCTTTCTTACCACAGAGACGATGAAGGTTAAGACTGCCCATTTAATACGGGCAAATTCGAGGTGAAAAGCCTTATGTTTACCATTTACTTAATATTCTCATACAATGGCACATTCAGCCACAGTTTGTAAGTATCGTCTTCTTCGATCCAGTTAACCAGCTATTTATTATCTCGATTATATTTAGACATCTTTTTATTTTCTATCTGGCCTGCAGCTATTGCATCAAAGGTGCCTTTAGAGATTACCACATCCACCACTACTGATGTATTTTTTAAAGGGTCCCTCCTGCGAGGCTTTCTTGCCCATTCCTCTAAGGTTATAAGGGTCCTGTTGCTTGTAAACAATATTAAGTTTATAAAATTCCTACAAAAAATGGAGAAACGATTTTGCCCTTTAAAAAACTCTGTATATGCAGTTAAGTCAAATATAGGGTGTCCTGGTGGACTAATAGGTAGTGTAATAATCTATTAGTCTGGGGTTTTATGTTTTATTCCCACAAATTGGCAAGAAGTCGATAATGATGCTAGAATACAATCTCGTTACCTTAAGCTCGTTAACTGCGTTAGTGACAACTGGACAGGTTTGTCTCCGCAATGGATAGGATGAATTACCTATAGAGAACTGACAACTTAACAATTGTAAGGTCGGAAATAAAAGATTAGATAAATTTATTCTTGAGGTTGATGTCAGTGTTAGCACGTCATTGGTAGATTCGTTCTTAACAAATGTCCGGCATCCATTGTTCACAATTCTAAAAAATTCTAGGAGCAAACATAATAGATTGCCTATCTGAGATATCAAGAATAAGTCTAGGTGTTTTGTCTAGGTATCTCCATGCAACAGGATGGATCTAACTATTCACTAGGATACAAACAGAATCGCTTGTTTTCAGCAAAAAATTATTGAGTTTTGGTAAGCATGTCTTTCAAAGGCGGTTCTCATAAGCGTATCTAATAAGCGCATTCGAGAATGCTATAATTGTAAAGGCGCCCATACACGTCGTTCTTTTTTATCAGTTTTAACGGTACGGTTCGTGATCGTGTTCGTTCAAAACTGCTCGAGTGTATGATTACGCAGTTAAAAAGGACGTTTTTTGTGAGTTTTACTGTCAAATTTCTATTTTCTTGTTTTATTTATGGAAACAAATTGAAATAGTTTACCATTTGAGTTGCACCTTTGTTGTTATTGTTGACGTCAGGATTCCACCAAGTAAAATAAATACGTCTTGAACTGAAGTAAGGAACGTGTAATGTGTGGATATGGTCGCTGTTCGTGTTTACCCGTACAGTTTTAAACGTGCAATTAAAACTGACAAAAAAGAACGACGTGTATGGGCGCCTTAAGACAACAATAAAAAACTGCATTCTCTCTCGCTTACGAGGAAGCAGGTATGTAAGCGAATAATTTGTCTATAAAATTTAGTGAAACAAAAAGACCTTTCTCGCTTCTGGCCTTCCTGAAGCAGGTTGGAATGGAGAGCATATTTTTACAAAACTGCTTCCAAGTAAACGTAATTTTTTGCTGGGTTACTTAACTTGCTCTCAATAAAACCAGCTCCAGCGGTTTTGAATTGTCAAAAAAAAAAGCTTAAAATACTGCTATTAAATCAGGAAGGCAGCACGCATAGAGCCAGTTTACTCTAAGAAATTTAATATACTAAGAACCCTTGACAACTTCGTTGACCACTATAGGCAAGTCGACCGAGAGATTATGAGTCATTAGGACCATCGGCGCATTTATCGTCATCTTGTTAACACCAATGACCGCATGCCAATATATTTTGAAATGATAAGTTTGTTTCAGAATCTGCTTGTACCTCGGTGGGCTAGTAGGTAGTGTGCTAGTCTATGAGTCCGCGGTTGTGGATTTGATTGCCACCAAAGACTCTGAAATTTTACACTACAAGTTGGCAGGAAGGCCAAGAATGAGCTTGGATATAATCTGGGTGCCTACTGCGGTAGTGACAGGACACGGACTCTCAAGTATTATGTGGCCAAAAAATCGAGGTAAGACCACACTAGCGGACTGTGCTTGGATGAAGACAAACATAAAAAGACTTGGGACCACGGGCAGACACATATTATAATGATATGCTGTGGAGAGTTAGTCTTAAGCAAATGTTAGCAATTACTATAGACTCTGTGATGAGGAAGAATGTCAACATGTATCAGTCGCCAGTCTGAAATCACTACAGTCGAGAGTAAAAGACTAAACACAGCACGATATTCAATGAAAGTAAGGTATTCGTAAATTTCCAGTCGGATACCAGAAATCATTGAGGAACGAAGGGGATCAAAAAGAGATCCATAAAGTTGATGGTCTGCTTCGGTATCCCCGCTACAAAATAATAATCTGGCTGTTCACTGTTACTTCAAATTGTTATTGTCTTCAAATTGTATTGTATGGGTATAGCGAAGCTGCAATGACGATTCCCCAAACTCTCTGAAGCAGCTATGGTTTTCTTTGTACGCAACCTACATATTGTATATAGGCAATTGAACTGATATTCAATAAAGAGGTGTAGTATTTTTTTTGTATATAATATCCTGTAATTCCAACTGCGTCCTGACATTCTTATTTCGTTGTCAAACTGTCTCCTCCAAGTATGGACAATACGTCGTTGACCCTGGGGGATTCCAAACGATGGCCATTCTGCTAATGTCGTCAGGTGACTTTCTAAGTGTGTGGCCAATCCAGTACCACTTACGTCTACGTATCTCCAACTGGATGGGTATTTGGTGGGTAATATTCCAAAGATTGACGTTGCTAATTTTTTCAGGCTAGAATATACATAGGATTCTACGGAGATATTTGTTTAGAAATACTTGGATGCTATTGATGTGTTTGGGTACAGCATTCCAAGATTCACTTGGATTTTACGTTGGAATTAAATCTTCTGAGCTGTGTGGATCGCCATACAGGATTTAGTATTGCAAAGGCCCATCTCGCCTTGTCCAATCTGGTTTTCACATCCTGAGCTGAGCCGCCGCTTGTTGTAATAGTGCAGCCCAGATAACAAAAAGAAGTTACATTTTCTACAGGTTGGTGCTGTAAAAGGAATGGCTGAGTAGTTGATGCATTTATGCGCAATGTTTTGGTCGTTTTGAGGTTAATTTTTAGTCCCACTCTTGCGTACATATCCTCTATCGCACAGAGTTTGCCTTGCATGTCAGAGTATCTATGAGCCAGAATGCAAATATCGTCTCCGTAGTCGAGGTCTTCTAGACAACCCTGCAGTCCCCATCTAATGCCTCTATTGGTACGTGTTGCATCTGCCATAATGACGTCGAGAACGATATTATACAATAGAGGTGATAATACACAACACGGTTTAACGCCCTTCCTGATTGCAATTATGTCGCCAATTGTATTTTCGTGCAGTACTCGGCAATTGGCCTCATGGTAAAGACTCTTTATAAGATCTATTAATTTCTCCGGGACACCCTTGCACCGTAACGCCATCCATACTGCTATATGTGAGAGAGTATCGAAAGCTTTTGCGAAATCAATGAACGCTAGGTAAAGGAGAGAGCGCCATTCCTTGGATTGCTCGATGATTATTCTCAGGCTATTTGCGTGGTATTTTTTTAAGGTACATAAAATTATATGATCACTGAAGTTCTATGTGAATAATAAATAACAATTCTAACTCAGCTTGTTTAAGTTAAATAAAATAATTTACTATTAAACTGTCCCAAATATCAGCACTGAAAAACCAGTCAGCATAAATATTTCTCTATATATACATTCCGATTGTACGATGTCTAACAAACATGTTGTTTCCTTTTTTATCTATTTTTATCTCTTCAAGTTCAAATACTTCAATTGTGACCAGTGTTGCTGCCGGTGTCAATAATTCGTTGGTTATAAATGGCAATGAAGATTCTGCGATTGTTATATCGGATATTAATACGGGTAAAATGGTAAGTAGTTAAAAATATTTAAAAATTATATATAAATTCCTATAAAATCAAAACTAAATAAAATTAATATGCTTTCTAAGGTTCGGGTCACAGGTAGCTTAGTGGAAATGAAACAAATAAGTAAAACACAAGTGTAACTAAAATTCAAAGGGTTTCTACTGCCGTAGAATATTTAACTTTAGAAAAAAAAAATAGTAAAAGTATGATAAATAAATTCCTTTCCTTTTACCTTTGCTAATGGTTTTTAGGTAGTTAACAACACTTATTTTCGTACCCATATACATTTCATACATAAAAAGAAGCGAAACGAATCATACATACAATGGAAAAGAAAAGAAACTCCAAGCAATACACCGACACTATTTTATTCTCTTGTTGATATTTTAAGAATAAAATAGAAATTGTTATGCAAGATACTTAAGAGGAGAAGGAAACATTGTTGCCTTATCTATGCTGGTTCGAAAGTTATACCCTTTTTAAGATTTGTCACACTCTGCCCATCCAAGCAAAACTGTGGCATATGAGCCAAAATGCAGTCAGATTATATCGATTTCCAATCATTCCAAGATCGATATAAAGGATGGTTTTAAAGGCCGATGTTGATTTTAATTTAAATACTAATTATTTAGGAAATTATTATCACTTCTTTTAATTTTAATAATATTGGTATGGTTCAATTATGTATGGAACAAAATATCGGCCAAATGGCCGCCGCGACCTCGACGCTACACCTCCATCCGATGCTCCAAATTTTCGATGACGCTGAGGCATAATTGAGGTTCTATGCCGTTAATCTGCCGAATTATCTCATCCTTTAGCTCTTGAATTGTTGCTGGCTTAAAGACGTAGACCCTTTCTTTCAAATAACCCCAAAGAAAGAAGTCCAACGGTGTCAAATCACATGATCTTGGCGGCCAATTGACATTGCCACCACGTGAGGTAACACGGCCATTAAATTTGTCGCGCAAAAGAGTCATTGTTTCGTTAGCTGTGTGGCAAGTGGCACCGTCCTGTTGAAACCGCATATCGTCCACATCCATATCTTCCAAATCCGGCCATAAAAAGTTCGTTATCATCTCATGATAGCGAACATCATTCACAGTACGGCTTTTTGACGAATACACTGAGGTGAAAATGTGCCTCATCACTGAAGATGATTTCCTTCGAAAATGTATCATCCAACGTTGCCATTTCTTGGCGATGTTTGGAATGATCAAGAGGCTTTAGTTCTTGAGTCAATTGCACCTTGTAAGCGTCTTTATGCATAATGTTCATCAACGACGTGCGTGAGAGGTGCAATTGTTGGGCACGACGACGAGTTGATGTGGACGGCTCTTCAGCAATATTTTCTGCAGTACAAGGTGTACGAGCATGCGCTGGTGTTTTCACGTCTCCTATAGGCACGGGTTGCTCAAATTTTTGCACGATTTTTCCGATTTTACGCACATTTGGATAATTAAACTGATCGAAAAAATTACGAAGTGCACGATACGCATTTTGATTTGAATGGCCATTTTCATAATAAGCCTGAATAACTTTAACGCGTTGCTCGACGGTATATCTTTCCATGGTTCAAATTGAGTTAGTCTGAAATGGAGAAATGTCGAAGAAAATGCAGAAAAAACTTAAAGTTTCGGTGTGGTTCACATTTAACATCGACCCTTAGAATTTAACCAACCGATACTTTTTCGGCAATTCTGCCTTTAATTGCCTGAGATGACTTTAAAAAATTTCCTTTTCCTAGCAGCTTATAGTGAGTTCATTATTGTAGTACAACCCTTTTCAATACGCATTAGATGTCAAATTTATGTGATGCTCTGTGAGATGGCGGTTGAAATGTATTTTCTTAAACCTAAAAATATTAATTATTTTCGTTAAATCATAATATTTAGCTATTATTACGTTCATAACCCCACGTCTACATTAGACATAAAATGAAGAACATTAACATTACCATCATGTTAGTGCTAAGCGTATATTTTTTCCACGTCTTAACATGATTGTTAAAAAATTTGTTATAAAACCTCTCAATGTTGTTGTCGTTGTTATACTTTAGTTTGACAGTTTTATTTTCAAAACCGCCATCTGTTGCTCAACCGTAACTCATTTCCTGTCTGTCTGTCTGTTTGTCTGTCTGTCTGTCTGTCTGTTTGTCTGTCTGTCTATGCTCGCATCACGTAAAACCTACTGGATGGATTTTAATAAAATTTTGTGAGCAGGTACCTTAGCATCCATATTCCAATAAAGGATACATTTTTCCGCAAATATATTTTATTTCCTAGAGAAAGTGGAGAAAAAGCAGCGGGATTTAAACACGGTTGCGCAACGGATGGCGCTGTTTTACAATAATGATAAAATATGAATTGAAAGTGGGATATTTTAAACACGGTTGCGCAACAGATGGCGCTGTTTTAAAATAATGATAAATAATGATACTTGCTGCCAAATAGCCAATTGAAATAAATTTGTATTTAATTTTTTTTCAATAAGAGCGCTACAAAGCGCCCAATTCACGAACATACGACGCTTCTGGTGGTCAAGCGGCTTCAGTTCTTGCGTCAATTGGATCTTGTAAGGATGTAGGTAGAATTTTTCGAACAACGACGTCATAGAGATGCCCAACGCTTGAGAACGACGTGTGAGAGACACATTTGGGATTTCTTCAACTGAAGCCTCAGCGGCAGCAATATTCTCGACACTACGGGCATTTCTTTGTCTCACTGGCACGGGAACATTTTGTACTGTGCCTGTGGATTCAAATTTTTCCGCTAGACGCTCAATTGTTGATCTGCTAGGAGGATTATGACGACCATAAATTGGACGTAGCGCTCTTAACGTTGAGGCCACTGACTTCGAATTTCGGTATTAAATCTTCGACTCGTTGTTGGCTAGATATACTTTCCATCATGAAATGGCAAACCTTACTGAAGAGAAATGTCAAAAAAGCGGCAAGAAATATGGCGTCGTCTGCTGTCCCTGTCGCTCTACTTTTGTAGCGTCCCTTGTTGAAAAACCCCTTATTTTTATTTTTATTTTGTGGAACAACATTGTTATTAACACTAATCATTTTTGTTTTAAATAAAAAAAATTTTTATGGCGATTTTTTTTTCTCTTTTGGTGAATTTTAAATATTTCCAAAAATATTTTTATGAGATTTATTTAAAATATTACTTAAAATAAAATAAAATTGTATATATTATAGGCACATTTTAACAAAAAACTGTTTTGGCGATTTTGAAAATTTTTTTCAAATCAATTTGGAGAAATATCTGATAAAAGTCTGGCAACCCTGGTTGTTAGTGAAAAATAATCATATTATTTTAAAGGGAAATTTAATTTTTTTAGCTGCAGGTTTCTAATTTTATATGGCCAGAGACACATTCGTTTTTAAATGAAATGAAAACAAAAAACATCAGATACTGCTTCTTCCAAATCATGATTTATTTTTCCGTTTTTTAACAGTCATATTTTATGGCAAAATATACTTTTTTTATTGTCTTTTTAATACAAAATATATGTATGTGAGGGCATATGAAATTTGTTTTTGGATTTTTATTATTCTCCTCATGTAAGTGGATATGCTCCTCATACAGCCATATCATTTTGCTTTTCCTTGCAAATATGTTCATCCTTTTTGTTTAAGTAGCTGTACGTGAACTCATTAAATTACCGGTGATTCAAGTGTAAATCATAAAATATTTAAGTTTATTTTCTTTTTCATGCTCAAATTCTTAGCAACCCAAAAGCTTGCTAAACAACACAAACATATTTATTTACAAACCCAAGGAATTTTGATTTCTATGTCACGTAAGGATACACGCAGGAAAAGGATTTGGAAGGAAAATTTTACGCTGATGTAGCAACCGAATAGCTAATGAAAGCATATTCTTTTCTGCCAAAGGTCGGACGTCTATTATGTTGATTACAAGGATGCAAAAACATATGGTTTTATGATGCAGTTAAAAAAGTTTTCAAATCCAACAGTGTTATTGGTTTTGGCCTGGAAAAAAATATAAAAAAAAGGCAATCGTCCATGTACTACAAAATTTACGTGTAAACAAAATGTTTTGTATCATTAAAAGTTACAATGGCATTGATAATATCAAAAGACACAGCAACATCGCCAGTAATCTCTTTGGTTTAGCTTGTAGCAGGAGGAGTAAGACGTGCAATTCGCGTGCTGTTGCTAAAACAGCGAGGCTATTAAAATTGTTTTTATGGTGGTTCAGCAGTGTGTAAGATATCAAATTGGCCGTGTCTGGTCAGAACGCTAATCACAACATTTTGAACAGTAAACCCCCGGGGGTTCCAATTGTCACTGCAGGAATGGCAAATGCTTTGACGCGGTTCACTCGGGGAAAATAGGGGCACCAGACGCTAGGGTTCCTAGAGCCTAAATCTGAAAGAAAAGGTCTGCGATAAACATTGCGGGTTCTCTTCGAGGCCAGACCAGTGCCCAAAGGACTGGTATCACGGGAACCGCTGGCCCCACAGAGAGCCTATCCTCTCTGTGACCGATTATTGGTGAGGTCCCCTTCGGGGGTACACGTGGTGGTTCTGGTTTAAGATCGATTTATGTAGGTATGGTGCACGGTCGATCAAGTGTGCTATTGCACTCTCAACAGACGGAGTTTGGATGGTCTCCAAACCCCTAAGCAAGAGGTTATAATGTGGATCTAGGCTTGCCTTGGAAAGGCTTGCCATATTATATAAATTACTACTCATTGTGACTGTATCACACACAAAAAGCGATTGGTGGCAATCGTAAAGTGTTGTTATACTACACAATGGGGGCGCTAGTCTACGCCTAAGTTTCACTCGGTGGTAAGACCACCGTGAGGTTAGGCCGACTAGGCAGGTACTCACGTTAATCTTGTTCCACAATTTTGAACAGTAAAATGCTGTGAGAAAACAAGCGTCTGCATCAGTGATGGTTGATGATACTCACCACAGTTTTTTTATTGAAAAGATTTTAATAGTTGCTCTGTTACCCTGGGCTCATAGACAATTCGGCAGAAACCATTTGATGTCTTAACTAGAAAAGGTAGTATCCGTTTTATTTCTTTACAACTATGGAAACCATATTCCGTGCACATAGATCTAATTAGTTTTTCATATTGTCTATTCCGGAGGCAATAGAGAGACCTCAACGACTAAGATCCTTTAAAGCGTGCGACGCCTTTGATTTGCTAACATTTGTCTAAGATCTCCATAGCATTTATGTGAGTATTACTGCCAGTGCTATGTCCCAATTTACACACAATGTGCTCCTCATACAGCCATATCATTTTGCTTTTCCTTGCAAATATGTTCATCCTTTTTGTTTAAGTAGCTGTACGTGAACTCATTAAATTACCGGTGATTCAAGTGTAAATCATAAAATATTTAAGTTTATTTTCTTTTTCATGCTCAAATTCTTAGCAACCCAAAAGCTTGCTAAACAACACAAACATATTTATTTACAAACCCAAGGAATTTTGATTTCTATGTCACGTAAGGATACACGCAGGAAAAGGATTTGGAAGGAAAATTTTACGCTGATGTAGCAACCGAATAGCTAATGAAAGCATATTCTTTTCTGCCAAAGGTCGGACGTCTATTATGTTGATTACAAGGATGCAAAAACATATGGTTTTATGATGCAGTTAAAAAAGTTTTCAAATCCAACAGTGTTATTGGTTTTGGCCTGGAAAAAAATATAAAAAAAAGGCAATCGTCCATGTACTACAAAATTTACGTGTAAACAAAATGTTTTGTATCATTAAAAGTTACAATGGCATTGATAATATCAAAAGACACAGCAACATCGCCAGTAATCTCTTTGGTTTAGCTTGTAGCAGGAGGAGTAAGACGTGCAATTCGCGTGCTGTTGCTAAAACAGCGAGGCTATTAAAATTGTTTTTATGGTGGTTCAGCAGTGTGTAAGATATCAAATTGGCCGTGTCTGGTCAGAACGCTAATCACAACATTTTGAACAGTAAACCCCCGGGGGTTCCAATTGTCACTGCAGGAATGGCAAATGCTTTGACGCGGTTCACTCGGGGAAAATAGGGGCACCAGACGCTAGGGTTCCTAGAGCCTAAATCTGAAAGAAAAGGTCTGCGATAAACATTGCGGGTTCTCTTCGAGGCCAGACCAGTGCCCAAAGGACTGGTATCACGGGAACCGCTGGCCCCACAGAGAGCCTATCCTCTCTGTGACCGATTATTGGTGAGGTCCCCTTCGGGGGTACACGTGGTGGTTCTGGTTTAAGATCGATTTATGTAGGTATGGTGCACGGTCGATCAAGTGTGCTATTGCACTCTCAACAGACGGAGTTTGGATGGTCTCCAAACCCCTAAGCAAGAGGTTATAATGTGGATCTAGGCTTGCCTTGGAAAGGCTTGCCATATTATATAAATTACTACTCATTGTGACTGTATCACACACAAAAAGCGATTGGTGGCAATCGTAAAGTGTTGTTATACTACACAATGGGGGCGCTAGTCTACGCCTAAGTTTCACTCGGTGGTAAGACCACCGTGAGGTTTGGCCGACTAGGCAGGTACTCACGTTAATCTTGTTCCACAATTTTGAACAGTAAAATGCTGTGAGAAAACAAGCGTCTGCATCAGTGATGGTTGATGATACTCACCACAGTTTTTTTATTGAAAAGATTTTAATAGTTGCTCTGTTACCCTGGGCTCATAGACAATTCGGCAGAAACCATTTGATGTCTTAACTAGAAAAGGTAGTATCCGTTTTATTTCTTTACAACTATGGAAACCATATTCCGTGCACATAGATCTAATTAGTTTTTCATATTGTCTATTCCGGAGGCAATAGAGAGACCTCAACGACTAAGATCCTTTAAAGCGTGCGACGCCTTTGATTTGCTAACATTTGTCTAAGATCTCCATAGCATTTATGTGAGTATTACTGCCAGTGCTATGTCCCAATTTACACACAATGTGCGTTTTCCAGGAATAGACTGCATGTAGCGTGGTATCTCGATTTTTATCTTGGTCAGATAATATCGACCACAACGTATTCAAATTTTATTAGATCAGGTTGTCTATCTATCAGAGCATATCCAAAACGGGATCTGTTCAAAAGAAAAGGTGAATTTTGAATTTTAGCGGGCTGTGTACAATCACGTCAATCGACTTATGCCATGCAATTTTTTTAATGTTTTGGGCATGAAACATGTGGCAGCGAATTTTTTTCCAAAATTGCTAAATTTTGACGCCAACGACGATCAAGGTTTACTCAAAAGGGTGATAACTGGCGACGAAACGTGGTTATATACTCGTATATGGTTATGACGTCGAAAGTAGTGCCCAATCATCCCAATGGAAGCGGCCAGAAGTCAAAAGTCAAAAATTGAAGAACACACGTAAAAGTGACTAACCTTTTGAATTATCAACAAGAAATTAGATAATAATGCCAACATATGACTAACATGCTAACCAGAGAATGACAAAAGTATCATTTTTAGTACTTATTAAGTATTTGAGGCAAAACATGTATAAATGTATATAGCTACAGCTCAAACAACATACCATACACACATACTCATATCAATTTCAACTTAAATAACTACAAGTATAGGTAGAGAATAAGTGTTCGCATACTTGTTCATTATTTTTCGCACCACAACTAAATATAAGTAAAAGTTGGATAAAGTATTGGCTATACCCATACATGTAAGTATAGAGTGGGAATAAGTACAAGTATGTAAATACTCTAAGTATACTTAGAGTATTTTATAAATATATGTAACTATATGTATTAATTATTTCACAATTTAAAAATACTTTCATTCCTTCATTGTAATTATTTTGGTTTTCCATACTTAACCAAAGTTCGGTTATAAACAAAATATTGCCAAATATCATACACCGTTTTATACACACAATGCCTAAAAGTAGTTGTTTTACTTATAAGTATACTTAGAGTATTATAAGTGCTTTTCCATACTTGTAAGAATTAGGTAGTTATAAGTATGAGTATGACAGATACCCATCACATTATCTACCTACAACCAGTTGTACTCATACATGCATTACTTATACATTTTTAAGTTCGTTGTGTATAAATAAAGTTTGTTATAAGTATTGAGTACACCCATACTTATTTCACTGCAAATGCGTATGCGTAGATATTTTCTGTGTTATAAGTATAGGTATAACGAATACCCAAAAATATGTGTAAATACTTGACCACATTTATTTTAAAAGTACTTTTTGTCAGTCTCTGATGCTAACATGTGTACCAAAATAGCAAAACACTATAGCGACGGACACAGCATTTACAACTGTGCTGGCTTTCTGATTCGGAATGGCATATACCTTTGGCCATGACTACTACAACGTATCGACAACCAGCATGACTGCAACGGAAAGGTTCTGCTACGTCCATTGCTATACGTTCAAAGGTGTGTCCAACTTCTTCGCACTAGACAATTTGCTGCAATACATTCTTCGGAATTAGCTATCCAATCGGATACGGCTTTTCTATTGTTATTGTTACTCCTAGTTGACCTCCACTAGCACCATTGTAAAACCGCTTTATAACCTCATCAAACTAGAGACTGTGAAACTGGGCCCAATATGTGGACTGTCCGGTGATATCCCATTTCACGTCGGTCTCCTGTCTTCGCTTTAACCGCTATAATTTTTGCCAATATAAAATCGTTTCTTGGCGCCGTCGGCCAGTCTTCACTGGAGTCTATATGCGAGAGCCGAACATCAATAATTGAACAATGATGCATTTCCTCTCCGCCTTTGTGTAATCTTTAATCTCCAGATTATCTGGGCGTCTAGAAAGGGCGTCTGCTTTGTTAGGCTTGCCGCCGTTATGATTTTAATATTGAAGTCATGTCTCCGGAGTCGTTCAATCCAGCAAGCTAGCTGTTCTTTAAGGCTCTTCAATTGCACCAATATCACCTGAGCGCGGCATAATCAGTTCTTAGCGTAAAATGTTGGCGGTACAAATACTTGTACTCCAAGCTTCAAAAATACCCCACTGTAGTAAAATATAACCTTCTCAGTTCCATCCACCACTTGCGTTAGCTCGCCCGCTTTCCCATATCCGAGCGCATCTCTGTCTAACTCGAAATTTTGTCCAGCAACTGGATAAGCTGGGACAGGTGCCAAAAAAAAACAATTCTTTAAACTTTTGGAATACTTCCTCGGTTGGCTCACTCCATTGGTATGGGTGCGACTTCTTGATTAGCCCATGTAGGCTTACAGTAGCTAAGTTCGGCACAAATTGTGCGTAATATGTGCAAAGGCCTAAGAAACACCTAAAAAAGATGGAAGTGTTGCCAAGATTAATAAGAGCACCTAGCCGTATTAGCCCTTATCTGACTGTATTCTTACGACCGGGTGAAATTTAATGTGGAGATTGCATGAATATGAATACCGACTGCACACTATACAAGCGCAATGAAACGACAATACCTCTAACTTTAAATGCCATGGTCCCATCATCGCACAATATCGCACAGTGCATATACGTACCCTACTGAGTAGCAATTTATAGAACATAGAAGCGTGAATCCCCATGTCCTAACTTCTTGTTTAGGGGTAGGAGATCTTCCAACTTCTTCTGTTGAGAGTGCAAAAGCACACTTGATCAACCGTGCACCATCTATGCATGTATTGATCTAAACCACAGCCACTATGTAAACCCCCGAAGGGGGCCTCACCAAAAACCGGCCACAGAGAGTGGCGGCTCTGTTTGGAGCTATAACAGAATATAATAAAACAGGCCTGTTCTTCCTGAAACTCCACGAACCTTGACGTCTGGTGTCACGATTTTCCCCGACATCACTGCGTCAAGGTAGGGACATAACTGCAATGGCATTTAGTGCCACCGGAGGGCACAACCCAAATTCGTGATACAAATTAACGTCAGTACCTGGCCGTGTAGGCCGTAACCCGACGATGGTCGGGTATAGCAACACTCCACGATATGACGTTGCCGCCAGTATCGCAATTATGTGTGATGGAGTCACAATGAATAGCTATTTATATAATATGGCAACACTAAAAAGACAAGCCTAGATTTCATATTATAGCCTCTTGCTTAGGGGTTTGGAGACTATCCAAACTCCGTCTGTTGAGAGTGCAACAGCACACTTGATCGACCGTGCACCATACCTACGTGTACCCCCGAAGGGTACCTCACCACCAACTACCGGTCACAGAGAGGATAGGCTCTCTCTGGGGCTACCGATTCCCGTGGTACCAGTTCTTTGGGCACTGGTCGGGCCTCGAAGAGGACCCGTTTAATAAAACAACAGACCTTTTCTTCCAGATTTACGTTCTAGGAACCCTAGTATCTGGTGCCCCTATTTTTCCTAAGAGAACCGCGTCAAGGCATTTGAGAATGTACTGCAATGACAATTGGTACCCCGGTGGGGAGCACACCACATATAACTAATACAAGAACCTAGAGTTTAAAATATATCGTGTTTCGATGCAATAAATTACATGTCATTATATGGCTTTTCAAAATGTCGCCGATAAATATTTCGATTAATCGATATTTTTGCCCAATCCTAATTCAGCTCAAAACTATCTACACTGTCTTTTCATATTACAGATGAAACAGTAACAAGCACCTTAACAGATAAAGGTTTTTATATTAAAATTAAGCTTATCTTACATCCAATGATTATTAAATACATTTTTTTCTTTAAACCGATTTATATAATTGTACATGGAACTAACCAAATCCGATTGTCACATCAACAAATCCCTTTTCTCAGTGTAACATAAAACAAATGAAATTAAAGAAGTGTGTGATTTACACACTCATATTGATAAATTTTCTATGAAAAGAATTATTTATTATCTATTCTTTTTACTGCTCGTATCATGAATGACTTTTGATGTCAAATTTTTAGAAACGAAAAAAATGATTCCTGGAGACAGCAGCTGCATCACCTGTTTCCTATACAGATGTTACAAAAAAACACAAAACAACAAAAGCAAATATGATTCTTTGTTTGTTTTGTTATTGCACACTCCCCTCCCCCAAATCCTGCCTTGCCAATCTTCTGTTTGCAATCAGTACTTAAGTTAATTGGATTTTGTTTTTATAACAGATACTTTGTCGTGTCAAATTTAAGAGGAGCAAATAAAAACGGAAGAAAATTTAATGTTTGATTTATTTTTTGGATCAAAAATTGTTGCTGTTTGTTTTGTTGTTGTTAGCATACGTGTATAATTTGAAAATAAATAGAGAGAGAGAGAGAGAGAGACCTTATCAACACCAAGCTAACCACTTATAGGGTTTTAAGAGTTAAATTGTTTAGAGTTCTTAAGTAGTTATTGAAATGTGTCAAAAAAAAGCTTTTGCTTAACCAACCACAGACTTATGCTATAAACACAACTGGGACGAACGACGAATTTTGCCATTCCCAATATTCGTCGAAAATAAATAAAATAAATTTGTGTAAAAATAAAAAAATAAAATACATTAGTGCGTCAACGAAATTCGTCGTGCGTTTCGAAAACTACGATAGTTTTATTTCTATTTTATATACCGGCGAACGACGCAAAAATTTAAGTACGCAACTCGACAGACAACAAAATATATAGAGAATTTTCAAGGCTGTTGCTTGAGATTTGTCGTTTTGGGACCCTGTTAAAATCAGGAAATCGCATACGTTTTTATTGAAAAGTCGAGGCAAATTTTGTTTAGCGATGAGGCCCATTTCTGGCTTAATGGGTATGTAAACAAACAAACTTGCCGCATTTGGGACGAAGGACAACCTGAAGAGATTCAAGAGCTGCCACTTCATCCAGAAAAAAACAACGGTTTGGTGTGGTTTGTGGGCCGGTTTAATCATCGGTCCATATTTCTTTAAAAATTATGCCAGTGAGAACGTAACCGTCAATGGCGAACGTTATCGTGCCATGATAACCGACTATTTGATGCCTGAAATTAAAGCTCGTGATCTCGGCGACATTTGGTTTCAGCAAGACGGCGCCTCTTCCCACACATCGCATCAATCAATGGATTTATTGAAAAAACATTTCGGTGAGAACATAATTTCAAGTTTTGGGCCGGTCGATTGGCCACTAAGATCGTGTGATATCACATCGTTAGACTTTTTCCTATGGGGAGATGTAAAGTCTAAATTTTATGCGGACAAACCCGCTTCGATTCAGGCCTTGGAGGAAATCATCACGCGTGTCATTCGCCAGTTACCAGTCGAAATGCTCAAACGAATCATTGAAAATTGGACTCAACGGATGGACTATCTGCGACATAGCAACGGCCAACATTTGATAGACATAATCTTCAAAAAATAAATGCCAAAGAATGTTCTATCAAGTCATAATAAACATTCTCCATTAAATTTTAATTTTCTGTTTTTTTTTTTTCTTTAAACAAGTAGGAAACCTCGTAAGGGATCACCCCTTATTAATTTTTATAAAATTTTTTTTTAAATTTGTTTGACAAAAAATTTCTTTCAAAATTAAAAAAAGGATTTTTTTTTTGTTTTGTTGTTTTGCAAAAAAAAAAAAAGTAAAAAAGGTTTTGAGAGTGAGGGGCATCGCAATCCTTAAAATGTTATACATCACTTTAAAATTCACGGTCTCTACTTGCGCGTTTTTGCGCCATTTTTTGGCGTTTTTTTTCAAATTTCACTTTTTTCTGTTTTTGCTCATCTTGTGTGGGCAGATACGAGTAAGAAACCTTTTTGTCGGTCCTAATGGTTTCTAAGGTGTTTTAAATAAATTAATTGTAATTATTTTAAATACAATTTATTGTTACTAATGTAAATTATTTATTATCTCTACATATAATAAAAATGTGATTTTCTGCCAGTCTGTCTGTTTGTGTTCGCATCACGTAAAAACTACTGAATGAATTATAATAAAATTTTAGGCAGAGGTACCTTAGCATCGTGGTTGAAATATAGGATATTTTCTTTGCCGCGAAAATATCTCATTACCAAGAAAGAGGGAGAAAAAATAGTGAAAGTACGCAATTTTACCGATTCAACGATACTGCAAACTTGGCAGCAACTTTTATTTTTGTCAGCGGGTAAATTAAAATACTATTTACTCTTTGGAATTTTGTACAAATTTTAGATTTTTATGTCAAGGGATGGTACCTTTATATAAATTAATTACATAAACCATATCTGAAGAACTATAAAATTACGAGTCTTAAAGTGGATTACTTTCAAAGCAAAATAAAGACGCAGACGTAGTGGCGGGTGCAGCAAGTAATGAATAAATTAATTATTCTCGGATAAATTAATTACTATAAAGTAATAAATTACAAAAATTACTTTTATTAATATTCTTCTCTTCGACATAAAAGCTTAGAAATGAATATTTTTTAGAAATTAGAAAAAAAAAATTTTTAAAAATCACATAGACGGGGTTGGAATTGGAAGGATACCTTCCCCTGCAAAAAAAAAATTTTAAATTTTATTTTTATGGTATTAAGGCGCATGTAATCCATTTCTTTTAATAAATACATTATTTTTACAAATAATGTTTAAAAAGGGGGACGGGCGAAAAATGGCTTTTTAGAATCTTCAGGGTCCAAGTTTAGGTTTTTGAACATTTGCGGACTATAAAAGTTGCATTTGCTAAACAAAAGTATGGGAAAACTTAAAAAAAAAATTATTTTTTAGCGCTAGGATTAGTTTTTCTAAAGCGATCTTTTTTCATCTTGTTCCGATTTTTCTTATTTTATAGCTTTAATAGCCTATGACCATAAGAAAAATGAAAACATTAATCTAGGGGCACCAATATAAATTAAAAAAAAAGGTTGGCAAAATACCCCTACGTATGTGGGACTTGCGTAACTTTAGTTCATAGAATTTGAGCTTCCACACCGGTGGTCACATGCAGCTTCGAACCATCTATAAAAACCCCAACTCCATCGTATAAGATTGCAACCAATCATCCCTGCTCGTAATTACTACTTGCCGAAATCAAGCTCAGTTACCAAGAAGTCCATTGGTCGAGGGGTTAATGGAAGCGCTCGATTGAGCCCGACCTAGTGCAGAATTGTTGATTTAATTTCGTTCTTTATTTAAGCAAAGGGGGAAATTTAACCAGAAGTTCTGTTAAGTACAATTTAGTTTTCTCACATGATTGATATGTATTCGAACAGTAGCTAAAGCTGGCTTAGGCGAACCAATGTACATTGTAATTAGGCCTTCTATCTAACTATTCATTAATTTTTAAAACACACCTCGTAAACCGAGTGTCATTTTCAAAGAGAAACAAAAAAGATAAAATCCTTAATTTAAACAAAGAAAATTTTATTCATTCAAACGCAAAAAGAAATAAAAATATTTTCCATTCACACTTGTAAAGAAAAACATGAGCATACCTGTCTGCACATTTACCTATACAAATACATACAGCTAAACCTAAACCTACACATTTACATATATACATACATACATACATACATACATACATACATACATACATACATACAAAACAGTATAACAAACGATATACATATATTTAAATGTCAGAGGACAATGGAAGGCATATTTGGTGCTTTGCTGAGTTTTTTAAATTTTATTAAAGAAAACGGAATTTTTATAATAAAAAACAAACAAATTGTCTTAATATTATTATTTAGTTTTATTCTTATTGTGTAATTGGATATTCCCAACTGCAATTACTAGTAACCGTAATTGAAGTCAAGGACTAAAGTAATTGTAATTGGAAACAACTGTACGGCTGTCGCTATGTTGTCTGACCGACTTTCTTATATTAGCTCTCCAAATTTTGAACGAATTCAGCAAAAACAAGTCTCTGTATGCATGTATGTACCTTATGTTATATATGTATATATGGGTAATTCCATGTCAAATCAATAAGGCACTCAAAATAACTACTTAAGGTTTTATTTAAACTTTTTTTATTTAAATTCCTTGACTGCCTGAATCCAAATTTAATTTTATAAAAATTCTATCTCTTATAGTTTTTTAACTAAACAGTTATCAAAATGAGAAAATATCCCATTTTTGCATAAGCGCACGAGGATTAAATAAATTCTAAAAAAAAATTTATTTGTGTTTTTAATGATTAACATCAAATTAAAGCTTAGGAAAGCCCCTTTAAAATGAGATCTTACTCAACTTTCTAGAACCTTTAGAACTGGAATTAGAATATATAAAATCCTCGAGCGGATATTAAAAAAGCGGTATGTATTTTCCGATTTTTGATTCAGGGAATTAAGTAATACAAATAAAAAAATTACAATAAAAATCGGGTGTGGTAAATTAGAAAACAATTTTTTTTTTGTTTGATTTGACATGGAATTACCCATATATTTGTTTATGTCCTCGCATTTCTAAACAATATGAAAAAGCGATTGGTAATAGCGGCGTTTTTAGTTTCGCCTTAAAATATGCTACATTTCAGATTATGTATTTTTTACTTTATAAAAAGTAAAGTATTCATATCCGGTTAGTTCAACTGCGTACGTTCACTGCTTTTTCTCCACTTTCTTTTGGAAAAAAGATATTTTTGCGGAAAAAAAGTATCCTATATTGGGATCAGAATACTTAGGTATCTCCTTACAAAATTTTGTTAAAATCCATCAAGAAGTTTTTAGGTGAGGCGAACGTAAATAAATGTAGACAGACAGAAAGACAGGAATGAGTTACTATTTTATTATAAGTATATACATAGATAATACTTCACTATAGATCAGAGTCCAAAGTCCATGGTTTAAAAATTAGACGCTTTTCACTCCAAAGCCTTTAGCTTACTAATCAACTCTTAAACACCTCTTAAGTGACTTTATGAAAATTTATTAAGATATTTAACAGTCACCAAATTATTTCCAAAATGAAACGTTTTTAGGACACTGTGCATTGTTTGATAAGCTTTTTACCTTAGGACATCTTGAGTCACCTTAGAGTCAGCCCAAAAGTAGTTTTCGTCATGCCCCTTTTTAGGTTTTTGCAATCTAACTATTGCATATATTTCAAATCATAGTGAACCAGTGAAATTTTGGGCTTAGATGTGGAAAAAGCCTTTTTCTGCTTTTTATACTCTTAAAAATATTTTTTTTTTCATTTTCGTTTCCTATTTATTGGGTTATTTCATTCAAGCCAATTTTCTACTGGAGTTACCTCAGAGATAAACTCCTCTGCAGACCACTAAGTTTATGGGTTGTCTTTGTGCCTGTTCTCATTATTTAATTGAGGTAATTTTCCAAATTACTAGGTCGATGCCCGAATATACCGAGAAGCTTTAGTCAAAGTTAATAAACACCCGAAAATTACGACCAATCATCAATCGCTCAAAAAAAAAGTGATGATTGGGCGTAATTTTTGGCTGCTTAATAACTTTGGCATCCATCCTGGTTTTGTCCTCTCCGTTGCTACAAGTAAGAAGGATCTTCCTTATTTGTGAATATTTAATAACAAATAGGCTACTAAGAAGAAATCTTTTTGTGCTATGAGAGGAACATGTTCCAACTATCAGCCGAATATAGTATGGATCCAGTCACAAGATTAGATTATGTTGGGTTTAGGTGACCTTAAAACACCATCTATCCAAAGAGTAAGATGTAAAAAAATATTTTAACATCATTTATACCCTCTTCTAAAAAATGTGCGATACCGCAGTCATTTATGGTGGCCCGTCTTCAACAGAACGTTGCACTCCAATAGCGGTATCAGGAGACGCGAAAGTAAAATCATGGCATGGATGCCTCGGTGAGCTAGTAGGTAGTATGCTTATCTATCAGTCCGGGGTTGTGGGTTCGATTCCCAACCAAAGACTCTGGAATTTATCACTACAAGTTGGCAGGAAGACCAAGAAGAAGCTTGGATATAATTTGGGTGCCTACAAATGCGTTAGTAACAGGTCACGGATTCTCATGTATTATCTGGGCAAGACGATACTTGCAGACTGTACTTGTAAAATTGTAAAATGCTTAAATGGAGATGCTGTGGAGACCTTAGCCTTGAAATGGCCGTCAATCTTATTTTTTTTTATAGAAAAAATTTTTCTTAAGGAATTTATAAAAATTTTATATCTTTGTGTAACCTAACAATATGTACGTTCGTTTAAACCAAATTTTGTGTAAAATTGATTAACCTTGTAGAAGATGGAGGTTCTTCAATTTGTCCTATTTTACATCGAAATTTTGACTTTAGCCTACATGTTCTAAAATCCCAAAGCTGGGATCGGAAAAAGTATACTGCCGTAATAAAGCTATATATACTCCCAGCTATTGCTGAAAGAATTTCATAACCCCTAGTCTATATGTAGACTTTATGGGCAAAAAAGACTAAAAAAATTTAAATTTTGGGATTTCTTGCATTTATTTTGGGAATTGTGAGATTTCCTTTACCTTAAGGTTGCAACTTTGAGACCAACTTTGAGACGACACTCCTGGCAAGTGGATGATGCTCACCGTCAAAACTTAATGAGATGAGATACTCTTCTGCTATGCTCATTCAAAATTTTGAATCAATCTGCCTAGCCCTTTACAAATGACTGAGTTATTTCCAAAATATTTTGTTACTGCCCCACTGTGCGATGTTAATAAACAATCACAGGTGACGTTTAACATGTCCTCTTCCTAGAAAGACTAAGTTTGTTATCGTACCAAATTAAAGCCATCTGTGTGGATTTATTTATCAGCCTCGATAGACTGATTGGTAGTGTGCTAGTCTATCAGTCTGGAGGTTGCGGGTTCGATTCCCGCCAAACACTCCGGCAATTTTTGCAGACTAGCTAAAAACGTTGGAAGTATCTATGTCTTAAAAAAAGTTTCTACATTCTACACTCTAAGACGTGGACTCTGTATTGTTTTTTTTTTCTTTTTACAGTAATTTTTTTGCCGCCGCAAAACAGCATCGGCTTTGTGCTGCGGTAAGAGGCACTTATCATGTAGGCAAGTATGCTGATGTTTAAGTAGATGGCAATAAATAATAACTGCTGTCGTTGCGTTTTATTAAACGTAAAGATAAATTATCAAACTAAAGTAAACATATTGAAAAGTTATTAAATTGGGGCTACAAAAAAAACGAGGTCAAACAAGAAAACTGTTTTTTAATGTGTATGTGTGTAGTATTAAGCAATACAAGGAAGAAGTTTTGTGAAAGTATTACAAATCAACAAGACGTCTAACTTGTTGACTACATAGCATGCATAGCTATAATATAATCAACTTCCTGCGTACTACAATCGGGTACAAAAAAAAAAATATATATATATATATATATATATATATATATATATATTTTTTTTTTTTTTGTTTTTGTTTGCTTTTATACTCTGAGCTACAAAAAGCCTTTTATATTTGGCTAAAACTAACATGTGCCTGTTTGTAAATATTCTAAGCTATTTAAAGCACGAGAACTTATTACATGTAGATGTCGAAAAGGGACCCATTTAGTAGTGGTCTGCTTCGTTATTCCCCCTACATTAATGTTACATGTTGATACAACAGACCTATAAGGGCACAATAAAGCAAAAAGGTCTAAATAAATAAATTAAAAGTCATAATATTATATTCAATTATATATTGGAAAAATGCTTATGTAATTTTTTTAAATTATTCTGTAATAAATAATTAACTTTTCTCTCTCGTTTTCAGTTACATAAAATTTGCCATCATCGTGCTGCCGTGACGGGTGTTAAAGTTGTAAACATTTGTGATGTTCTAATATCATCGAGTCATGATAAAACCATTTGTTTATGGTCATTAGATGATTATACACTGCTGAATAGCATGCAAATGAATAGTCCAGTATTACGTATCGACATATCATGTGATTCGGTAAGTTCTTAAGGCAACACCAGGCCAGGTTTTATGACATCAACTCAAATAATTGATGTGTCCTAGTGATTCAAATTCTTTAATTTTCGGTAGGGGAAGGAAAACCATAGTGAGTTTAAAAGCCACATTCTTACAAAAACTAAATAAAAATCAAGTAAAATAATTGATATCATCTAGATATACCCAACAATAGCATCATACTACACAGAAAAAAAAATTTTTTTTCACCAATTAAGGATTTTAATCAGTTTTAAATTAAAGTTCAATTAATTTTTTAATTGATTCAAATATATATCTGTTTAAAACAAACCTAATTCCTAATTAAACAATTAATTAAATCAATTAATTAAACTAATTAACTAATTAAACAATTAATTAAATCAATTAATTGTTTAATTAAAATTTAATCTAAAACCAATTAAAACCTTTAATTGGTGAAAATATTTTGTTCTATGTAGAGAGTTTAATAGCTCAAGTGACAAATGTCTGGAGTTGAAAATATTAAGGTTTTCCAATAGTCCATAAAACCTATCCGAGCTGAGAGATTTGTTATTGGATCTTGAAATGTTCAGCACCAAACATCACCGATACTATACTACTCTCTGTAACATATAGCGTGGTAGTTTAAAAAATGTACATTCCATTGGAAAGATGACGAAATATTATTTTTATTTCTTTAAATATTTTAAAATCAATCTAAAGTTTATTGTACGAGGTCGTGAATTCAAAATAGCTTCTCTGAATATTAACAAAAATCTGTAGTAGTTTTAGGACACCTTGACACAATAAACTTTTTTATGGCACACTGGCCAATATATCAGAGGCCTGTGGTATCATAAGATGTTTAAATCCATTGAGTATGGCTCCCAAGGGTATATGGTAACTGCTCTGACAGATGTGCAGCAGACGCCGTACTTCTTAGGAGTATAACTAATCACAGTCATTGGCGTAGAAGGACATATTTTCTAGGTGTGGGTAAAACCATTTTTTTGGAACATAATATTATGAACATAAATATATAGAACAACTTTTAAAAATTTGGCGGCCTTTCTATGCCAATCCTGACAGATCAATCACATTTTTGTTGAATAAATTGATTTAAGAAACACATAAGTAAGAAACACACGATCTCGTAACAATATCTAATTGGGACCGGGCAAATAGAGTCGACTTTAACGCTCCTAAGACTCAGTGTTGTATGCTAACGCACCGCCGTTCGGCCGAAGATGGTGCTACATCTGTAATTATGGGTGGTATAAGTATAAAGGAATCAGAAGCTCTTGATGTTCTTGGCATGAAAATCCAGTGTGACGTTCGATGGACTAAGCACATTTTTCAAGTCTCAAAAGAAGCTTTCAAGTGTCTCTGTTTTCTCAAACGGTGTAAAACATATTTCACTTCATCTGATCTCCTTACTATTTATACCACTTACATCCGGCCAAAAATGGAATACAACTCTCATGTATGGGCCGGTGCTCCAAAGTCTGTTTTGGAACTACTCGACCGCGTGCAGGAGAGGGCGAGGAAGCTCATAGGTGACAGTAGGGTATCCAACTCTATTGACTCTCTTGAACATCGACGCAATGTGGGTTGTGTTTCGCTGTTTTATCGCTACTATAATGGAATGTGCTCTGATGAGATTAGGGAACTAGTTCCCGATATCCGCACGTTTTCGCGCACAACACGCTTTTCATTAAGAGCTCATTTGTGGTCGATTGGCCGTACAGTTCGCTTGTGGAATCATCTTCCTACAGAGGTCTTTCCTGTCAGCTACAATGTTGGAAAATTCAAATCGAATGTCCACAAACATTACTCCCTCTATCCTCCTTCCCATAACCTAATTTCCTAGTTCTGGCACAATGCTTTGCATGAGTAGGGGTCATCCCCTGAGTGCTGGTCCGAAAAAAAAGTAAGAGAGCAAAATACCTTTCCCTCGGAAGTGGGTCGATATGTTGGTACAAGCAAAGAAAATCATGGTTGAGATAACCATAATCTAAGAGCAAAATGTTATGATTGAATTATTATATAGTAAATACTTTATTTTTTAAGAATTCAATATAAGAAATGACTCAATTCATAAGTTATTAGATTCTAATAATTAAAAAAAAAAAAATAAACACATTATTACCAAAAACCAAATATTAAATGTTTGTTTTTAGTCACACTGTAGTTACATGAAAGTAAACTTATCATAAATTGTTTACTATTAATATATTATGCTTATAAATACAATATTATTTTGGAACACTAATAAAACTTCGGTTGTGATTTGAAAATAATATAGTTTAAACCAACCATATTGATTTTTTTTTTTTTTTTTTTTTGTTTTTTGGAGGACTTTCGGCAAAACTGGGAGACAGGCGTATTTTTTTTTTGGTCTTTTATCACATAGTGGTTTCCGTATATGGTTATTTTTTCCGTGTTGCACTGTGTTATACATGACATTTATACTACTGAATTTTTAACGAAGCTTTCATAAAAAAAGCATAATTTTTACTAAATTCTTAATAGGGAAGGGTCTTTTATATATTTTTATACCAGAAGTTTTTAATATAAAAAGCTTTCAAAGATAAAGTTGTTAGATAGTAAACCTTTACAGTGCTATTCTAAAAACTATAACTACTGTCATTGATGATTGCTTTTATATTTTATTGTGTATAAAACAACTATTATTGTAGTTTAGACCAAAAAAGCTATTTTAGAATAGCAAATTGTTGTTCTTGTCACAAATGTTTTTATTATCATAAATTTATTTTTCAAGACGAGCACTGTTAATATCGATAGCTTTCGTAACTTCTTCTAAATAGAAAGCTTTTATATAAATAGATTTCTTGTTAGAAAGCTTTTTCTTTAGAAAAAGTTCTGTGTATGCTCTTCTTTTTCTCTATGCAAAATCACTAATATCGATATTTTTCTATAGAAATATTTGTTATAGAAAGCTTTTTCATTAAATAGCTGTCATTAAGACAGAATTTCTATAAAAAGCTTTCATGAAAAAAACTTTCCATAAAAATCTCTCATGTAGAAAGCTTGTCTATATAAAGCTTTAGTCCAGCATACTTCTTCTATAAAAAGATTACGTGCAAAAAGCTTTCTCTAAAAAAGCTTTCTAGCAGAAAGTTTTGCTTTAAAAAGGTTTCTCGTGTAGATCTTATTATAGCAAGCTTTTATGCACAAAACTCATAACAAAAAAATGTTTGCAATGAAAGAAAGATCTCATACGGAAAGCTTTTTAAAATAAAGCTTACCATATGATTTGTTTGTTGTAAGCAAAATAAAATACGATAAATAATATCATCATATTGTTGCTTAAATTTATTTCTTCAGTTTTTATCCAAAGAAATTGTTACTAACAACACCATCATGACACATTTATTGTGTTACAATTTATTATTGTTGTTCTTTTACTGCCGGCTGTTGTTATTTACGTGTAAAATTCTCTCTTAACAACACTCTTAGACATAAATGGGACATATAATCCCACATATTTCTATATGTTTGTGGGGAAAATAAAATATTTTGATATATGTTGCTGTTGCTGTTGTTATTTTTCTTTTTTCTTCTTTTTTATGCTTTAACTTTTAGCTTCTTAACTGGGTTATAGATAGCAAAACACACACTTATATACAAGCTGCTTTAAATTGACAAATACACACATACGAGTTGTGTTCAAAAAGTAGCGAATTTTTTTTTTTTTTTTTATAATTTAATTGATCGTTACCATATTGTTCAGTCTTGAAGTTATTTGATGTAATAACCTTGAGCCTATTAAAGTCTTCTGGAAGAACATTAGTAATTAAAAGTAAAGAAAATAGTTGTAAAATTGTACTATGATTATATGGGGTTTCGTGCTATGTCCAATAGTATACAACTTCAAAAGTACAAGAGTATAATATTTCACGTCTTTTAGTTTTATGTGGATATTACTTGCTTGTAAAAAATCTTAAGTGTAACCTTGTTAATCAGGACTACTATGGGGACACCCTTTAACTTTTGAGTATTTTTATACTTTTTATATTATAGGCTGTATAAATTGAAAATGTTTGCCTATAATGTTTATAAGACAAGGTCAAATTTGTTATAATCGCGATTGCAAGGGTATAGCCTTTAAGTTTTAGTAATTGTTATAAGTGCCATAGTAATACACCTTCTGTGAAACTTTCAAGAGTCTATATGCTAATCACGTCGCTGTCGGGACACACTTCAATTTTTATAAATTGTTATAGTTGCCATTGCTATACATCTTCTGGGAAAATTTCAACAGCCTACCTATGGTTCGAAAATAAGACCATATGACTGACTGACTGAACAAATGAACTGATTGAACTAGTGAGCTGACTGAACAAGTGAACTGACTGAAGTAGTGAGCTGACTGAACTATTGAGCTGACTGAACAAGTGAACTGACTGAACTAGTGAGCTGACTGAACTAATGAGCTGACTGAACTATTAAGCTGGCTGAACTAGTGAGCTGAATGAACTGTTGAGCTGACTGAACTAATGAGCTGACTGAACTAATGAGCTGACTGAACTAATGAGCTGACTGCACTAGTGAGCTGCTGAACTAGTGAGCTGACTGAACTAGTGAGCTGCTGAATTAGTGAGCTGCTGAACTAATGATCTATGTGAACTAGTGAGCTAACCGAACTAATGAGCTGACTGAACTAATGAGCTGACTGAACTATTGAGCTGACTATACTAGTGAGCTGACTGAACTAGTGAGCTGCTGAACTAGTGAGCTGCTGAACTAGTGAGCTGCTGAACTAGTGAGCTGCTGAACTATTGATCTAAGTGAACTAGTGAGCTAACCGAACTAGTGATCTGACTGAACTAGTGAGCTGACTGAACTAGTGTCCTGACTGAAGTATTAAGCTGGTTGAACTAGTGAGCTGACTAAACTGTTGAGCTGACTGAGCTAGTGACCTGACTGAACTAATGAGCTGACTGAACTAGTGAGCTGCTGAACTAGTGAGCTGACTGAACTAGTGAGCTGCTGAACTAATGAGCTATGTGAACTAGTGAGCTAACCGAACTAGTGAGCTGACTGAACTAGTGAACTGACTGAACAAGTGAACTGACTGAACAAGTGAACTGACTGAACTAGTGAGCTGACTGAACTAATGAGCTGACTGAACTGATGAGCTGACTAAAGTAGTGCGCTGCTGAGCTAGTGAGCAGACTGTACTATTGAGCTGACTGAACTAGTGAGCTGACTGAACTAATGAGCTGACTGAATTAATGATCTATGTGAAATAGTGAGCTAACCGAACTAGTGAGCTGACTGTACTATTGAGCTGACTGAACTAGTGAGCTGACTGAACTAATGAGCTGACTGTACTAATGAGCTAACTGAACTAGTGAACTGACTGAACTATTGAGCTAACTAAACTAGTGACTGAACCAGTGAGCAGACTGAAACTGACTGCACTAGTGAACTGACTGATCTAGTGAGCTGAATGCTCTATACTGAACTAACTGAACTAAGGAGCTGATATCAGCTAAGTGTGATGATCAGCTCACTTAGGTCAATTAAGTGATTAGTTCAGCTGAACTAGATCATTCATGAACTACACAACTCTACAACTAATGAGATGTTAGCATTAAAAAAAACTTCTTATCAAGCTTTCAGACTTCCAAATTAACATAGAAAGGTTGTAACTTTAAACATTGAAATCGGGACAGTTATGAAAACATAAAAGTACATGCAATTTAAGAATTTCCTATATTTTCCACACACCTCGCATTTACTTCCATATGCGAACATCTACATACTTATCCTTGTACCCTTCTTGAATGTGCAGCTTAGATATCTTCATGTTAACCATTATTTTTTTGCATACGTAAATGTATGTATAACATTATTACTTGTGTTCTGTATGCTTGCATACAATGTCCTGTCAAGTGTACATATTTATCATGTAAACAAAAACAACAACTTTTATTTTTATTTATGTGCATCCACCATTATTATCCTTTCACGCATCACAACATGCTTGACAACGTCAATCTTTTAACTGTCAACTCATTATCAACACGCTTAGCAGGCTTATGGTTTGTAAAGAGAAGAGAATTTGGAAAATTACTAAATGGATGTTTCACTTGCCAGAACGAGTAACTCCATATTAATAAAGAGTTGAATTTTTTGTTCTGTTTTTAATGTTTTCTTATTGAAATTAAATTTAAACTTAAATATAAACTCATTATGGATCAGTAATTATCTTGTGAATCTACACACATATAATTATGTGTGATTCGCTCACTCAAAGTCATTAACAAAAAAATTAGTTTTTAACAAATAAACAAAAACGTCGCGTGTCCCGACTGTGACATATTTTTCGCGTATATGGTTTTATATTTTTAACTGTGCTAGGTAAACTCTTGATATTTTCATAGAATGTGTATTAACATGGCCGTTACAACAATAATTACTAAATTTAAAGGATGTGCCGAAAGCGACGCGATTTTCGCAAATATGACTTTATTTTTTAAACGTAAATTTATGCGGAGTATTTAAAGTTATTCTCGCTATAGCAGAACATATAAAAAATAAAAAATTAAAGGGTAGATGTGACGTATTTAAGAAATTTAGCCTTCTCTTCTAGACTTTATAGTAGGCAGACACTTGATATATACACAGGATATTTAGTACTAGTACCATGAAACGTGAATTAATTAAAACTTGTTCTATATCTCTAGCAATTGCTAGCACATGTTCAAGGCTCAGGTCCCCATGGCAATCACATTTAACAAGCTTCTACCAAACGTCCTGAGTCTTATGCTAGTCAGTGCTGGAAATTCACACACACTGTGCGTGCGCTGCCATCTCAGCTTCTTCCAGGCACAGTCTGCAAATATCATCTTCGATTTGTATGATACTTAAAGTTTCCATGACTTGTCATCAAAGCAGTTATTCAACTGAATGTACTTCTATTATATTTGATGCTGTTTGAGCACCATTCGAGCCGTCCTACATATAGTGGCCTCCCTTCACATTTTCAGGATAAGTGAGCATCTTGCTGAAATATAAAAAAGTAATGTATTAAAATTTGGAACGAACGATTTTTTTTTAATTTATGTAACGAAATAACTTTTGACTCTCAGCTAGTCAAAAAATCTTTATAACAGTTTAAGTTGAAACTTATAATAGTAAAAACCAAAGATAAAATGTTGTCAAATTGGGAATTATAACAGAATAAGGCAATATGGTGAAGGGTATATAACAGGGGTGGCCAACAAGTCGATCGCGATCGACGGGTCGAGACCAATTTTGGTCGATCACTCGCAAGTTCGGGGTTTGCGAAAAGTATCTCATAAAAACTTTTAACTTAAAAAGTACAAATACTTTTTATTCAAATGTTTTCTGCGATTAGATCATAGAAAGGATATAATTTTTATATTATCATTATTTTTATTAGTTTGTTTTGACATTTGAAATGGTTTTATTAAGTTCTTTTTCTTTGCACTTTTGCAATTCTGTTTTCTATTTAAAGCTTTTGTCGGTAGATAACTTTTTTGCTGCTGCTACTTTTTGCTACCTATATAAAATTTATTTGAATTGGGATATTACAAAATCAGCATAATACTTCGGCTTATGATAAAAACTTATACAATACATATAAAAACGTATATAAATGATGTTTATTTAATAAATCTGAAATACAGTGCGTTTAAAATTGACTTGTATTTACACTTCTGAGAAATTTATGACTATTAAAATAATAACATTTGAATTGCATGCCATTAGGATTAATTCTTGGAATCTAATTTTGCAGAATATTGTGTTAAATTTTCATTCAACTGCGTCCTTCAAAGTAAGCTATCTATTAGCTAAAAAATGTAAACCATTTTCTGATGGTGAATTTGTAAAGGAAATGTTCTTGGAAATCTCGGATTCCCTTTTTAATGATTTTAAGAACAAGAGCGAAATTACTGCTGCAATTCAAGATCTACAACTGTCCCGAAACACAGTGATGCGACGAATCGAAAAGATGGGTGGAAATTTAAAGGAACAGTTACAAAATGATATTAACAGATGCTCTGGTTTTTCTCTTCAATGTGATGAATCGACAGATATAAGTGATACTGCACAGTTACTTGTTTTCATTCATTTAGTTTTTGAAGATTTTACATCTAAAGAAGAATTGTTGGGTATGATTTCTTTGAAAGAAAGGACTAGAGGTGTAGATATATTCAACGGGTTTAAAAGTCTGCTTAGTGATAAGAAAGTACCTCTTTTTAAATTAGTTTCAATAACAACGGATGGCGCAGCTGCAATGATAGGCCGCAAAAATGGATTTATAGCCCTATGTCGAAATGACGATGAATTCCCAGATTTTTTGAGTTACCACTGTATAATTCACCAGCAAGCATTATCCAGCAAGAAACTAAATACAAAAGAAGTAATGGATATCGCGTTTGAAATTGTTAATTCAATTCGTGGAAGTTCTCTCAAACGTCGTCTTTTTCAACTGAAACTCGATGAAGGTCAGTCTGATTTATTATTGCATACTGATGTAAGATGGCTAAGTAGAGGTAAATTTCTGCAACGATTTCGTGATTTATTGCCTGAAATAATAGAATTTCTTAATGAACAAGAGAAAAAATATGCATATTTAAATGACAAAACCTGGCTAGTGACTTAGCATTCCTTACAGATTTTACTTCCATATTAAGCCATTTAAATTTAGAATTACAAGGTAAAAATAAAACAATAATTGATATGATTAGCAGCATAGATACATATAAAACCAAATTTATTTTGTTGATAAAAGATTTACAACAAAATAATTTGAACCATTTTCCAAATATGGCAGACAACTTACAAAAAAATAAAAATATTATTTATGAGATTGACAAGTACGTGGCCGAAATACAAAATGAATTGGAAGATTTTGAGAAGCGATTCCAAGATTTTAAAAAAGTTAAAGAAATTGTGGAATTTACATCTTTTCCTTTCAAAAAAGATTTAATTGTGAAGGAAATTAGCAAAAAAAATTGCAGACTTATTTGATATGGAGCAAAACGCCTTGGAAAATGAAATTATAATTTTACAATCTGATTTAATCTTACAAGCCAGAAAATTTGAAGAAAATTTTTGGAAATATGTTAACCGAGAAAAGTATCCCAATATTATCAAATGTAGCGAATATATTTATTCTTGCTTTGGATCTACGTATCTGTGCGAATCGGCATTTTCATATTTACAATTGACTAAAACTAAACTTCGTTCCGTCCTGACCGATTCTCATACTGAGGACTCATTGTTATTGTCTTTGTCAGGATATACTCCAAATTATGATGCACTAGTAAAGGAAATGCAGACTCAGGTTTCTCATTAATTTAAAAAGTTTGAATGAATAAATGTTATTAATAAGTGCTCATGTTGTTTTAATTCTTCTGGACATAAGTTTTTTAACCCATTAAATAAATACTCATGTATGTAGATTATTTACCCCTTAATCATGGAGCTCGCCAAAGTACACGTCGGTATAAAAGCACATTGCAAAAACATCCCCTTCTTACCTAAAAAATAGGTCGATCGCGACACAATTTTAAAATAAAAAGTATATCTTATGTGCACCAAAGTTGGCCACCCCTGGTATATAAGATGCGACACGGCTGAGTATATACAGAAAAAAATTTTCGCACTAATTAAAGATTACGATTGGTTTCAGATACAACTTGAAATAATTGAAATATTATTGAATTTATTCTTAATTAATTATATAATTGAGTCAATTAAAAAATTAATTAAATATCTGAAACTAATTAAAACTGTTAATAGAAGCAAAAATTTTTTTCTGTGTAGCAGTCTTACTTCATTTTAATTTTCTATCGCCTCAATAGTAAAGGGTGTTTTTTATAGAGGTATAGAACTTAAAGTTGCAATAAAACAACGATGGATTATTCGATTGACATGAATTTTATTTATCCGAAAGTTAATTTTGTGGCATTACATTTTAAATATGATTTTTGGCATATGACCGCCACGGCTGGCGCGGATGTAGTCCAATCTGGACGTCCAATTTTCGATGACTTTTTCCATTTGTGGCCGTATATCGGCGAATGTTGTCTTCCAAATGGTCAAGCGTTTTTGGCTTATCCGCATAGACCCATGACTTTACATAGTCCCACAGAAAGTAGTCTAGCGGTGTTAAATCACAAGATCTTGGAGGCCAATTTACAGCTGCAAAACGTGAAAATAGGCGGTCACCCAACGTGTCTTTCAATAAATCTATTGTGGCACGAGCTGTGTGACATGTTGCGCCGTCTTGTTGAAACCACATCTCCTGGCCATCATGGTTATTCAATTCAGGAATGAAAAAGTTAGTAATCATGGCTCTATACCGATCACCATTAACTGTAACGTTCTGGCCACCATCGTTTTTTGAAAAAGTACGGACCAATGATTCCACCAGCCCATAAAGCCCACCAAACAGTCAGTTTTTCTGGATGTAACGGTGTTTCGACATACACTTGAGGATTACCTTAACTCCAAATGCGGCAGTTTTGTTTATTGACGTAGCCATTCAACCAGAAGTGCGCTTCATCGCTAAACAAAATTCGCTTATGAAAATCGGGAACAACGGTAATCTCGTTTTGGGCACTATTTGCAAGCGTTCTTCAGGCGTGAGTCTATTCATGATTAATTGCCAAACCAAACTGAAAAGTAATGCCAACTTAAAGTTCTATACCTCTATAAAAAACACCCTTTACTTTCATCTACGTATGAGTGTTATTGACATACCATCTCAACATTATTACGTATACGTACGCACCTATAAACTGTTTTTTAATTCTCTTTTTATTTCTTTTAATTACCCTTCTAAGCAAATTTAAAACTTTTTCTGTGAGGTTATTTTATATTAGTCAACGTGTGCGTGTGTTTTCATTTATCTGTTTTTGATGTCCTCTTTCTTTTGTACAGAATGTGTGCCATTTGGTAAAACAACTTAATATTATTCCAAGCTTACTTTACTTTTTTCTATCCTCCACTAAAGTGGTTTTATTCAACATATTTACTTGTGTATTTTTTTCTTTTCTTTTTTACTTAATCTCAAGGTTTTTATGTTTAAGCTGAAAGTAAAAAGTAAAAAGGTGGTTTTACAATTACATTTTCCTTTTCTTGCATTTACATGCAACTTATAAGAAGAATTTATTTTATTTTTTCTCATACAGAAATAAAAAGTTAAAAGAAGGTTACTTTAATTTAAAATGATTTATAGGAATAATAATCATTAGTGTTTTATTTTGTGGGGCAAAACTAACGTTTGTAAAAATTTCTTAAAATCACACAAAAATTATAGAAAATTTATTCAAGCCGTCTGAAAAGAACATTAAAAATTTAAAAAATCTTTATGTATTTCTTTGCTTTTAGATTTTAAACTACTAAAAGCCTTTTGTCTTTGAGCTCTTTGTCTTTTTTGTGAAACAGTTTAACGTCCGTACTTCACCTTGTTTGTCTTAAGTTGAGGATGTTCTTTCAACTGGTTGATTATGATGCCTCTACCAACATCCTTGTAGCACATAGCGACAAAACTAGTAGCAATTTTAGAATATAAATGGCAGGACCACCTTTATAGCCCTTGTTTGGAAGTTGAAGACCACCTAAACTCTGCCACACCTATAATGGCATCTGTACCACAGAGTATCGATATAAATCACCTTTCCGTGTAATTTAGGTGAAAACCACATTAACGCCTATATACCCCGAAGGCATTGGTGTTAGAAGACTACAAAGCAAAAACCCCCGGGGTATTCTTAGGCCCCTACTATTTCATCATGGATAAGGGAAAATTATTAAGGACGCCCAGTTTACTCTCTTGCGAGAGCTATTTTCGCGATTGCCACTACAAGGATTAACTCATTGTAGTGGCAATCTAACAGTACTTCTAACAGCTATCTATCCCTACATCTAGTATCTACCCTACTGTTTACAATGGGCCATGTATTTTGACTTCAGATGTGTGGCACGTAGAGTTAACAATAGGAGGATATGGCCAAAAATAAATTAGAAATAAACGGATCACAGTTAAGAAATTCGTAGAGGTTGAAATCCAGTAAGACTATTTTAAAGCCCTATTTTATCTAATTTCAAAACTTGAGATCGATTTTTTGAACCGTAATAGGCAGATACTTTATAAAGAAAATGTTTCACAACATATAACAGCATGGTCTATCTTGACAATTTTTTTGTGCCCAGGCAGGGTATGTACTACTACGCTCGCTATAATAAAAATAACAAGAAATTATTCAAAGTTAAGGGGCTTCTCCATAGAAAATGTGATTGTGTCGTATATATGACCACGCACAGACAAAGGGACCTAACGGTAGGTTGACCAAATTTTTAAATTTGGGCTATATTACCCCACCAAAACGGAATTCGACTCAAAAATATTCTACATGTCGAGTGCAGAAAAAATCATAAAATTTTTTTTTAACTTTTAAGCCTTTTATTGAACCGTTTTAAACCTTTTTTTTATTTTGGTACAATTTTGTGAAATAGAAATAGAATATAATTTGGCCCAGGCCCCATCGAAGTATTTCTGAGGTCGAAAAAGTATTTTAGTGTGTAATTTGAATACCAGAAAAATTTGAAAAATCAGTCATTATCGGTAATTTCGGAGTCACAACAGCATTCGGACCCGTAAGAAACGTTGAAAAAAATGTAAACTTTAAACAGCTCTCCTGTAAAATTTACCTTTTCATTTGCGCGGTCACATATGGTTATTTTTTTGAACAGTGACATGCAGACACCCACCTTAAAATTGTAATGGGTGATTTTTTTGAGGTTAGGATTTTCATGCATTAGTATTTGACAGATCACGTGAGATTTCAGACATGGTGCCAAAGAGAAAGATGCTCAGTATGCTTTGACATTTCATCATGAATAGACTTACTAACGAGCAACGCTTGCAAATCATTGAATTTTATTACCAAAATCAGTGTTCGGTTCGAAATGTTCAAATGTGACAAATTTTGTTCAGCGATGAGGCTCATTTCTGGTTGAATGGCTACGTAAATAAGCAAAATTGCCGCATTTGGAGTGAAGAGCAACCAGAAGCCGTTCAAGAACTGCCCATGCATCCCGAAAAATGCACTGTTTGGCTGGTGGAATCATTGGACCGTATTTTTTCAAAGATGCTGTTGGACGCAACGTTACGGTGAATGGCGATCGCTATCGTTCGATGCTAACAAACTTTTTGTTGCCAAAAATGGAACAACTGAACTTGGTTGACATGTGGTTTCAACAAGATGGCGCTACATGCCACACAGCTCGCGATCCTATGGCCATTTTGAGGGAAAACTTCGGAGAACAATTCATCTCAAGAAATGGACCGGTAAGTTGGCCACCAAGATCATGCGATTTGACGCCTTTAGACTATTTTTTGTGGGGCTACGTCAAGTCTAAAGTCTACAGAAATAAGCCAGCAACTATTCCAGCTTTGGAAGACAACATTTCCGAAGAAATTCGGGCTATTCCGGCCGAAATGCTCGAAAAAGTTGCCCAAAATTGGACTTTCCGAATGGACCACCTAAGACGCAGCCGCGGTCAACATTTAAATGAAATTATCTTCAAAAAGTAAATGTCATGGACCAATCTAACGTTTCAAATAAAGATGAGATGAGATTTTGCAAATTTTATGCGTTTTTTTAAAAAAAAAAGTTCTCAAGCTCTTAAAAAATCACTCGTTATAAGCATGATATCTTTACATATAATAAAACTGTAACAGGATCATTTCTGTATATGAAATATACAAAACAAAAAATATACAACAAAAAATAACAGTTATTATTGGAATTTTCTCTGCTTGTCTGTGGTCGCATCAAGTAAAAACTACTAAATGAATTTTAATAAAATTTTGTAAGGAGGTACCTTAGGATCTCATATCGAATATAAGATACTTTTATTCTGTAAAAATATCCAAGATCAAATATGAAAACTAAATTGAATGGAAATATTGTACGCACACGACGCGGCGGGCACTGCTAGTAAAAACATAAAACTAGAGACATAAAGTGTACTTTAAGAAACAATTTTCATATAAAATTTGTCATAAAGTAGACTTTATTTCTTTGGCATAAGGAAATTATACTTTTATTCGTATTGAACTTAGTAGGGAACCCCAAGTGCGTGAGTCTGACTCACACTATTCATTTTGTTTTTTTTAGGTTTAATATGATTTTTATGTTATTATTCTTTTTAAATACACACCCTGTAATTAAAATAATTCGTATGTGCAACGCAGAGAAAAAAACATAGTTATGGTATGGTCACAAGAACTGCACTATGTTCTCTGTAACAATATATGGCTGCAAAGAAAAACTTGCAGTTGTTTTAATCATTACTATGGTCACTACAAACTAGTTATTGTTATCATTTGATCAGTAAATGGTTACTACTACCCAAATAAATTTAATATGGTTGGTCTGCACTATACAATTTTCTAACCACAACCAAAGTTTTATTAGTATTCCAAAATAATATTGTATTTATAACCATAATATATTATTAGTAAACAAATTATGATAAGTTTGCTTGTATTTAACCACAGTATGACTAAAAATAAACAAATAATGTTTAGTTTTTTGAAGTTCTGTGTTTATTTTTTAAAATTATTAGAAACGAATTTTACGGGTTTCATTTAAATAATAATAATTTACGGCCGTATGCAAAAAAAAGTCTTACTTGAGCTTTAAGGTACAAATTACTTAATACACACTTTAAGCCTAACAAACCTTTTTTAAAAAAAAAATTATGCAAAAACAGTACTTTAACTAATAAATACTTTAACAAATTTTGTAGTTTGATTCTGGCAAGGCCATTATTTTCAGTTATAACTTTTTGAATATTCTGGTATGTGATGGTAAACAATGGATTTCAAAAGGATTATTTTCGAAGGGTGTGATGGATTTTGATCGATTTTGAGAATTATTTTTGAAGTCATCTCCTAGCATTTGCGATTAAGAAGTATACCAGATGATACAGATCAAACAATAATTAAGAATTTAGACAAAAATATTAAAAAAGTTAAAAATTAGTAAAAACTAATTTTTATACAAAACAACAAAATCGTTTTAAAGTCGATTCGTAAAAAATGTTTTTATTTTTTGCAGTAAAATTTGCATATTATATTTTAATAATCTGTTTTATAAAAAAAAGAAAAAGAAAAAAGTAAAATTATAAAATAAAAATAAAAAAAAAAAATTCTTTTTTAAACCGATATTTTTTTTAAATTGGTCATCCGGAATGGATCAATTCATCAATTCTTTTTCTGTAAAATCTTGGTTGATGACAGCTTATAATTTTTATAATACTATCTACATACATATGTGCATTTATAAAATTATTACACTTTTAATTTTTTTTTTGAAAACAAAATTACTTACTAATCCTCCTGATGAAATTTAAGGTATCCATTCCTCAGTATCAACACAATTTGTTTTTAATAAAAATTTTGTAAAATAAAAAAAATACAAATGTTACTTTATATTAGACTAGCTATCCCCGGTGTGCTTCGCTACACCCATCCACAAAAAATACAATAAAAACACTTGGAAGAAAAGTATGACCAACCTTTAACACGAAAACGCACGCTATTCTCACGTCGAAAATGTTCCCATCCAACCTGTTTTTTGCTAGACTATACGTATTAACACCATAACAATTTTTCACTTTGCATAGGCGGTATCACGCCCTCCACTCAAATTCAGTCTTTGTTTTTTCTATACAATGTGTCTTATTAAGGGCGTTACTGATGCAAAATTCCAAGGCGCTACCTATTGCAGTTCTCTAGATACAGGATAATAATTTTTTACTTTTTATGGGGGTACCACGCTCACTGTCCCAATTCAGCCTATGTTTTGCTAGAGTATACGCGTGGGTATAGGGTTTACTTGTACCCACTTTGAAGACCATACCTATTATAGTTCTCTATGTACACAATAATAATTGTTCACTTTTTATGGGAGGTACCACGCCCGCTGTCCCAATTCATTCTTTATTTTGGCAGACTATGCGATTTAGCACGTAGGTTTCTTTTGCAAGGTTTCAGGAACACGATAATAATTTTTCACTTTGTATGCGAGGTACCACGCCCACTATTTCAATTCAGTCTGTGTTTAACTAAACTATGTACGTTAATATGGCGGTTATTGGTGCAAAATTCCAAGGCGCTACCTATTGCAGTTCTCTTGATACAGGATAGTAATTTTTCACTTTGTATGGGAGGTACCACTCCCGCTATTCCAATCCAATCTGTATTTAGCCAAACTATGTACGTTAATATGGCGGTTATTAGTACAAAATTCCAAGGCTCTACCTAGTGCAGTTCTTTAGATACAGGATAATAATTTTTCACTTTGTATGGGAGGTACCACAAGTCAAAAATGTTCCCATCCAACTTGTTTTTTGCTAGACTATACGTATTAACACGATAACAATTTTTTTTACTTTTAATGGGATGTGCCACTCCCAGTATTCTTATCCAGTCTGTATTTTGCTAGACTATGCACATTAGTATGAGGGTTACTTGTGCAAAGTTTCAAGACTTTACCTAATGTAGTTCTCTAGGTACGCGATAATAATTTTTCACTTTGTATAGAGGTACCACGCCCTCCATTCAAATTCAGTCTGGGTTTCTCTACACAATGTATCTTAATATTGAACCTATTGAGGTTCTCTAGATACAGGATAATATAACTTTGTATGGGGGGTACCACGCTCACTGTCCTAATTCAGCCTATGTTTTTCTAGAGTATACGCATGGCTATAGGGTTGACTTGTACCCACTTTGAAGACCATACCTATTATAGTTCTCTATATACACAATAATAATTTTTCACTTTGTATGGGAGGTACCACGCCCACTATCTCAATTCATTCTGTATTTCGGCAGACTATGGGCCTTAGTACAAAGGCTACTCTTGCAAAGTTTCAAGGCGCTATCTGTTGCAGTTCGCCAGGAACACGATAATAATTTTTCACTTTATATGGGCGGTACCACGCCAACTCTTCCGGCTATAACTCATGAACCAATATATGTACATACAGAGACCGTTTGTACATAAAACCCTTTTTATAGCCGTCGCCTTTCATATAAACTTTGTAGAAACAAAATCGGTTCACGCATTCCAGAGAACATCAATTACTAACACAATGCAACTTTTTTTTATATGTATAGATAGATATTTCTCTAACACTGTCTAGAAGTAACCAGATACACACACGAACTTATCTCATTTATGCTCTTTTGCATTTTTTGGTTGCCTTTTGGGCATGACTGTTCATAATGCAAAAGAAAAACTACTAAGAAACTGACGAAATGCATTGTTTATCTTTAACAGACAATTTTTCGAAATTTTGTTTTTGAGTCACCTTTTGATAGACCGGGTCACATATAATAGTTACAAGGCCTTTTTGCTGAACTACAGCGTTTGAACGTTTTTGCATTGTCTCAGTCAGTTCCTGGAAGTATTTTTCCATTCTTTCTATGAAATTGTGGCATTTGTTTTGTTTGTATTGATATTTTTCAATAAAAAATTATTTTTTGAAAATGGACTTCCATGAAGTAATTGCCCCCAAACGAAAAAGCCCAGAAGAGAATTATTATTATTAATGTAGGGGGAATAACAAAGCAGACCACTACTAAATGGGTCCCTTTTCGAACCCCTTCCGTCCTAAATAACTATAGACAACCGACATAACTTGCGGCAATCTTACTATAATTGAGTCTCGTGCTACAACCAGCCTTTAATCTAGACTTTAGTGATTTCAGAGTTTAAGGCTTAGTTCCCCCATGGCATCCACATTTAACAAGCTTCTTCCCGTGGTCCTAAGTCTTACGCTAGCCAGTGCTGGACATTCACACACAATGTGCGCTACCGTCTCAGCGTCTTCCAGGCATAGTCTGCAAGTATCATCTTCTTCGATTTTCATCTTGGCTAGATGATACTTGAAGTTTCCATGACCTGTCATTAAGGCAGTTATCCAGCTTAAGGTACTTCTATTGTATCTAAGAACCTTGCTGGCTCTCCTGCCAAGGGGCCCTTTGAGCACCATTCGAGCCTGTCTACTTGTAGTAGCCTCCCTCCACCTTTTCAGGTTTAGTGAGTTCAGCCATTGTAGGACTTTTGCTCGTATTAGGCCATTACCCAGTGATACTCTGGGATCTGGTCCACACAAATTCTCAGCAGATCCCCTTTTTGCTAGTTGATCTGCTGCTTCATTCCCAGCAGTGCCAATGTGTCCTTTAACCCACATCAATGTTACCTCGTTAACCGAGGAACATCTGTTAAGCTTTAAAACACATTCCAGCACTAGTTTGGAGTACACGTCCACCTGCTTCATGCGTTTTATAACCGATTGGTTGTCAAGTGCAATAAGAATTTTCTTTCCTGCACCCGACATTCCAGCAGGTGATCCAACGCATGTAGCAGCCCAAGCAATTCTGCGTGGTAAACGGAGACGTACTCCCCCAAAAGGAGACTACAGGACAAGTTTAGCTCAACTGAGTGTACACCTGCACCTGCTCTAGCGTCCATAAGAGAACCGTCAGTGAAAATGCTGATGTCATTCTCCATACACTCATTGTGTATAACGCCGTCCGCAATTAGTGTCCGATGCAGTCTTTCGACTACCTTTCTTCTACTGATGCGTTCCATCGGCATTTGAGCTTCCCTAACCTCCTTACTAATAAGGTCCAGGATTCTATTATGACCGATGTTCGGCCCAAAGCGATGCCAAATGTTATTACTCTTCATACGCAAAGCAGACATCGCAGCCATTGATCCAATAAATAAGTCCAGTGGCAGCAATCCCAGCATTGCCTTAATTGCCTGTGTTGGAGCAGTGCGCATTGCGCCACATATGCTCATACAAGCAATTCTTTGAACCCCATCCAACTTACGCTTTATTGTTGTCTGAGAGGCTTTAGGCCACCAAACCACTGAAGCATAAGTTATTATGGGTCGCACCATCATTGTGTAAATCCAGTATGCAGCCTTTGGCGAGACTCCCCACTTACGGCCACAAACTCGTTTACACTGATGCATGACCCTTTTTGCCTTCTGTGTCTTCATCTCAATATGTTCGTTTCAGGTAAGTTCCTTATCCAGAATAACGCCTAGATAATTCACCTTCCTTGACAAACTGATTTCCGACCCGAAAAGCATTCTGATTTGCTGGCATTTATGGTTAGCCCTTGTTCTCTACACCATGCCTCGGTTGTTATGAGAGCCTGTCTCATACTTCCTTGGATGGTATCGATGAACTTTCCACTAACCATAAGTGCCAGATCATCGGCATACGCAACTGTGTGGACGCCCATTGAGTCCAGTTTCCAAAGAAGGCCATCAACAGTAATGTTCCACAAAAGAGGTGATAAAACTCCTCCCTGTGAGCAACCCCTGACTACCCTCCCCCGGATTCTAGAACTCCCATTTTTGAGATTCACAGCTCTAGACGTTAGCATAATGTTGATCCATTTTACAATAATGGCCTCAACCCCACGCTCGTTAAGAGCACCTCTCGACTTAGAGAAAGAGATTTTATCAAAGGCACCTTCAATATCCATAAAAAACTAACAAAGCAGCGTCGCCATTGAAAATTTCTCTTTCCGCCACCCTGACAAGTTCATGCAGAGCGGTGTCAGTAGACCTACCTGCCCTGTACGCATGTTGGTATCTACTCAAGAATATAAATAATCATGTAAAGCAGAGCATTTGGACGACAATAGCTAACGCCATTAGAATTGAACGTAAGCAAACGTAGTGAGGTCCATGCGATGAAAATTAACAAAGGATTTTACATCACTTAAGCGCATCTCAGTAACCAATGCGTGATTGTAGCCCATTGCTGTTTTTTGCTTTAATATTTCTTTTACTTTTTTACATTTTTTTTTTTTTACTTTAACAGCCATTAAGAGAAACAATTTTCTTTAATAATTTATATTTTAATAAGCAAAATGTTAAAATAATAAAAAATATACAATTTTACACCAAGACTTTATTTTTAATCACTTGATGCTTTGTTGCCACGTTGTTAAATAATTATGACGGCAACCTTGTTTATCCGGAAAAATTTTTCGAAATGGGTGAATCGTGCTATAGAAAACTCTCAGAAATAAATATTTGTTCTCACAAAAATTTTGTCCGGACAAAATGGGTGACCCCAGCTTTAATGCCAAATGTTGGTACAATTGATGCTGATTTTGTACAATTTTATCATTGCGGCGGTACAAGTTAAACATCAGATTCCAACACTGATTCAGAGAGCGAAGCATCTGCTTGGTTTTGTCATGGAAACCTAATATAATAAAGATTTATCAATTAAAAGCATTACCCGATGTTATTACCTGTCATAGTGATTTATATTTATTACATTAAAGCGGAAAACAAACGAATAAAAATGCTTGACTGAATGTTTTACTTAAAAAAAAAATACTTTGGAAATAAAGGGAAATAAATTCTGTCAATAAATAAGAATAAATTAGAAATAAAAGCAATTTTCCTAATCATTTTATTATCTTAATATTACTGTCCAATAGTTATCAATAAAAATAATTCTACCATTTATTTTATTTCTATTTTATTTGCGAATGATTATTTTCAGTATATGTGTTTGTGTGTTTTCACATTGTTCGTTCTTATATGGCGATATTTCTATAAATGTATATTTTATTTTATAAATACATTTACACGTACATACATACATCTGTTGGGAATAGAAATGAGTTTTTAATTGATTTTAGTTCGCAGGGGTTTTTATGCTGTGTGCCTGCCCTTGTGCCTGCTTGTGTTCTTGAAACCTCTTTATTTTCTAAGTGCCTGCGGAAAGAACGTTTCTATATGCAGTTGCTATAATTTTATGTTTGGTATAATTTCAGTATCGTATTGCAAAGTTGTGTTTGTGCTACAAATAGAGATCAGGCATCGCTGACTTCTTCTTATTAATTACTATTCTTCCTGTTAATTCTACACAATTTTGATTCCGCCCAAATCTATGTTTTTGTTATCCTTTTGTTTTTTGCTACAATTAATTCAATATAAATTAATATAAATCAATATAAATTATTTATTAAATACATAATTTTATTTTGCTTAATTTTTATCTAGAGCTTAAGAATCTTAAAATATTTATTAAATAACAAAACTTATGCACCGAGTAGTTCAAATACAAGTATCTTCTTAAATCATGGTATTTTGACACTGATAAAGATTTTTTCTGCCCGAAATATTTACAAAACAGTCAGTATCAGTATTTGGAAATAATGCAAACTTATTTCCAAAGTGAGGACATCGGGCTTATCTGAAAGTCATATTTTCTTTTTCTCGGAATGCGGCTTTGTTAACAAACATAATAACTGCATCTATGGGATCGGAAAAACCGCAGATCATTTGCAAACGAAGAGAGTTACAGTTTGGTGTTTATTTTAAAATGGAAAATATATCACACAGCTCATTAAAAATCGATATTTATTTTACACAAAGTACACCCCCCGGGGGTTTCAATTGTCACTGCAGGAATGGCAAATGCTTTGACGCGGTTCACTCGGGGAAAATAGGGGCACCAGACGCTAGGGTTCCTAGAACCCAAATCTGAAAAAAAAGGTCTGTGTCTTAAAATACACGTGTCCTCTTCGACTCCCGACCAGTGCCCAAAGGACTGGTACCACGGGAATCAGTAGCCCCACAGAGAGCCTATCCTCTCTGTGACCGGTTGTTGGTGAGGTCCCCTTCGGGGATACACGTGGTGGTTGTGGTTTAAGATCGTAAGTGTGCTGTTGCACTCTCAACAGACGGAGTTTGGATAGTCTCCTAACCCCTGAGCAAGAGGCTATAATATGAAATCTCGGCTTGCCTTTTTAAGGGTGCCATATTATATAAATTGCTATTCATTGTGACTGTATCACACATAATTGCGATTGGTGGCAGTCGTAAAGTGTTGTTATACTACACAATGGGGGCGCTAGTCTACGCTTATATTTCACTCGGTGGTAAGACCACCGTGGGGTGCCACGTTAATCTTGTTCCACATTTACACAAAGTACAAAAAATTAAACCACAAATTAAAGGATGTTTCTATAGTGAGACGATTTTGACACAAGTTAGGAAACTAAATTAAAATGAAAGGGTGTTCCCCAGTTGCAGCGAATTTGAGAAATTTCGCGTTATCTTCTGAACTTTATTGGCAGACACTTGATATATAAGTATAAAAAAATAATAAATTGAAGGGTGCCCCATAAGACGTAAAAAAATTAACAACTTGTATTCGCACTTGACTGATTTATTTATTGTTTTAACTTCTACCTCATTGTGTAGCATCATCAGGAAATTAGAAATTAAGTTTAGTTAATTTTATTTAAATTGATTGGTTTTGTTCCGCTAGTAAATAAGACACTGTTGTCATAACTTTCGGTGAATACGGTCTTCAGAAAGGTATGAAAACAGAGGTTTAGTTAACTTTAAAAAAATACTTGTGTTTGGCATACCCGTTATAAAAATAACTAAAGTTTTGCTACAAATTTTTAAGGTATTTTCAATAATAAAACATTAATCCTAAGTTTGTTAAAATATAGTCAAACCAAAGTTATATTAGGGCCAATATATTTTCAATTCGCAGTTGTCAGATCATAATTATGTAATCGTGAGATCAAACTAAGTTCAAGTCATAATTAAATGAAATGAAATTATAGACCCGTCATATCCAAGTCATGTTCAAGACGTCATCAAGTCAGGTTTAAGTCATAGTGTATTAATAAACAAATCATAAAACATGACTATGCTTTATAACTTGATCAGGTCAAGATCAAGTTATGTGCAAGGCAAGTTGACTCGTGATTTTCGTAGATTAATAATCATATGATAGCAAATTCATAATCAAGCCTAGTAGTTCGTAGTCAATATTAGTCATGTTATGGCATAGTCAAGTTATAGTAAAGGCGTTTTCAAGTCATTGTCAAGTTATAGTCAAGTCATAGTCAAGGCATAGTCAAGTCATAGTTAAGTCAATGTCAAACCATTGTCAATTCATAGTCAAGTCATAGTCAATTCATAGTCGATTCATAGTCAAGTCACAGTCAAGTCATAGTTAAGTCATAGTCAAGTCATAACCAAGTCATAGTCAAATCATAGTCAATTCATAGTCAAGTCATAGTCAAGTCATAGTCAAGTCATGGTCAATTCATAGTCAAGTCATAGTCAAGTCATAGTCAAGTCATAGTCAAGTTATATTCAAGTCATAGTCAGATTATTGTCAAGTCATAGTCTCGTCATAGTCAAGTTATAGTCAATTCATAGTCAAGCCAAAGTCAAGTCATAATCAAGTCACTGTCAAGCCATAGCCAAGTCATAGTAGTCAAGTTATAGCGGGGTATTTTTATTTTCCCGATGTTTAAATTCCCAAAAACCGACGCTATTTCGTCAACAATATATCGGCAATTGACATAAATTGATAAAACTAGACATATTTCTTAAATTTGATATTTATTATTAAAATTTTTGGATAAAATAACTAATTTTAGTTAAAAATAAAATAAAATTTATTCAATTTAATTTGTGTATTGTTTTATTTTTGTTTTAAAACTCATTTGAAGAAAAATTATTTAGTTCACTTAAATACATGTTTGCTATTTAAAGTCCCCAAATTTTGTTGCGATTGTGGACAACATAATGTCCGCCTATCATTCGATTTCAACTCGCATCGCAAATATTTTGCAAAATGTGATTGTGAGAACATGCCTAAATATACGATTTGTGCTTCGAATTGTTATCGTACGCATTTTATTTTTAAGATTTAGTCCCAACTACTTTTTTCCGTTTGCAAATTTAATTAAAACTAAAAGAAGATTTGATCCGATTAAAGAAGATCAAAGAATAAAGGGATAAAGTGTATATTATAAAAGAAAACTATGTTAAAAATGATCAACCTGAAACCATAAACATTTTTTCCTTTTTTAATTTTTTTTCTGACCAATTTTTGATTTCCCCTCGTATCTTAATTTTTGTCCAAAGTTTGTGAATTTAATGCTGTATGGCATTGTGATATAGTGTGACAATAAAGGAAACTGGATAATGGCAACATAGAAATAGAAATAAATCCGAAGTAGGAAACGTTTTTCTAATTTCCTACAAAAGTAGTTTTGTACGTTTATGTCTAACACGATGCTGTTGAACACGCACGTAACGAAAACATAAATAAATAAAAAGAAAGAAAATTAAGAAAATTTTATAGCAGCCAAAGGCTTTAAGAATTTAAGGGACCAGAAATTTTATGACCAAACTTTACCATAAATTTGCTTAAATATTTAATATTCAAAAAAAAAAACTAACAAAATGCCCTACTTTTTTATTTAACTGGCATCATGGCAAAACATATTTATTTGAAAGTTTAAAGTTTATAAGTCTGAAAAATTGTCTGATAAACACTATTTCGTGACAAAACACGAAATCCTAGTAGAAGCTCTTGATGGCCTAAATACATAAATTTCATGGAGTAAATACATTTTTCAAATCTCTAAAGAAGCTTTCAAGTGCCTCGGTTTTTTGACACGGAGTGTAAAAGATTCTTCACTCCATCCGACCTTCTTACTATTTCTAGCACCTAAGGGCCAAGATGATCATTGGTGACAGTAGGGTGCCCAACTCTATTGATTCTCTGGAGCATCGACAATATGTGGAGTATATAACACTTTTCTATCATTACTACAATGTTATGTGTTCTAATGAATTTGGGGAACTTGTCCCCGATACCCGCAAGTTTTTCCGTTTAAAACGCTTTTCGTTCACAGCCCATTCATTTGTGGTCGATTGGCCAGTGAATCGCACTACGCGTTACAGAGAAAATTAATTTTTAAGAAGAACGGTTCGTATGTGGAATAAACTCCTTTCAAAAGTCTTTCCTGTCACTTTCAATGTAGGAAAATTCAAATCGAATGTAAACAAAAAGTACTACCTCTTTCCTCCTTCCCCTATCTAGCATGAGTAGGGGTCGTTCCCTGAGTGCTTGTCCGAAAAAAAAAAGAAACAGAAATAATGTGTTGAATCTTAAGATGTTCAACTCCCATATTAGGTCCTTCTCTAAATTTCCAGTTTTATTGGTATCGATATGGTATCGGTCGATGACGATAACTGTGGCTTGACAGCTGTGATCGTCAATTGAAATTTCTGTTCAGTAAAGTTATGAATTGCTCAACGCCAGAACAACACTTTAAAATTGTGTAAATTTACTTTGAAAAAATAAATCTGTTCGCGAAGTTCATAGAGCACTTCGTCGATTTTACGGTCAACATAATCGGCTTATGAACCAAGCAATTCATGCAGTTGTTTATCGCACTAATTGTACTCTTCTCGATTCAAAACCATCAACGAGACTAAAAATGTTCGTTCCGAAGATAATATTGCTTTTCTAGCGCAAAGTAATAAAGAAGACGCCGAAATATCGATTCGCTGTCATTCTCAACTTGTTGGCCTTTGTCCTACGACTACGTGGAAAATTTTACGGAAGGATATTGGCCTACAAAAGACAGCTCGTGCAAGAATTAAACCAAACGGCCATCATTTACGTCGCATTATTGCTGATTGGGCAGTGACCCGCTGCATAGAGGGTTATTTTGCCAATCTAACCGGACATTAGATCAAAAATTAAATTTAAGAAATGTAAAAAATTTAAATACGCAGCTCAACAGACAACAAAATTCTACATCTCTCTATATGATGCAGAATTTTGTTGTCTGTAAGGCTTTTGCGTGAGATTTGTAAGGCTTTTGCTTAGGATTTGTCGTTTTGGGACACTGTTAAAATCAGGAAAGTTGAGTAAATCGCATACGTTTTTATTGACTTTAAACGATTTTGAGAGGTTTGTAATATATTTTTTTTGCAGCTAAACGAATAAAGAATTTGTATTCATTTTTTTTTTTTTTTGGCTGAGGTTATATTTACAGCTATTTAGATTAATTTTTAGAAAATTAATTTTTTTGAAAAAAAATTTTGTTTGAAATTAAAAAAAAATATTTTTTTGTTCACTTTATGTCAAAAAAAAAACTGAAAAGGTTTTTGAGAGTGAGGTACATCGCGATCCTAAAAATGTTATATATCACTATAAAATTTTCTACTTTAGACTGTAGAAAAAAACGTTGCGCCTTTTTGAGCCATTTTTTGCGATTTTTTCCACATTTCACCATTGTTCTCATTTTTACTCACCTTTCATAAGTAGATAGGAGTAAGAAACCTTTTTGTCGGTCATAAAATGTGTTTGGTTTCTAAGTTATTTTAAATTAATTAATTGTTATTATTTAATATATAAATTATTGTTACTGGTGTAAATTATTTATTATCTCTACATATAACAAGACTGTGATTTTCTGCCTGTCTGTCTGTTTGTGTTCGCATCACTTAAAAACTACTGAATGAATTATAATAAAATTTTATGGAGAGGTACCTTAGTATCATGGTTCGAATATAGGATACTTTTCCCCCCGTTAAAGTATCTTATTACCAAGAAATAGCTCGGACAAGTAGTAAAACAATGATATTTTACTGATTCAATGGTATTGGAAACTTGGGAGCAACTTGGGAGCAACTTGGAAGCAACTTGGGAGCAACTTGGGAGCTAAGTACTTTAAAACACTATTTACAGTACTCTACAATAATTTTGGAATTTTATAAAAATTTTAGATTTTTATATAAAGCCTATATTTCTGAGTAATTACCCAGGGATGGGTACCTTTATATAAAGTAATTACGTAAACCATATCTGAAGCACTATACAATTAAGAGGCTTAAAGTGGACTACGTTCAAAGCAAAATAAGGAGGCTGACGAAGTGGCTGGCTCAGCTATTTATGAATTAATTATTAAAAAATAATTATTCTCAACGAAATTAAATACTATAAAGTAATAAATTACAAAAAGGATTTTTATTAGTATTCTTCTCTTCGACATAAAAGCTTAAAACTGAATATTTTTGAAAATTAGAATCAAAAAAAATTTTAAAAAAATTCACATGGACGTTTCGGGGGGTGTGTTTGAAGGGAGACCTCCCTCCCCCAGCTCATAAAGGCTTAAAAATTTTATTTTTATGGCATTAGGACGTATGTAATCCATTTCTTTTAATAATAACATTTTGCGTTGCAAATAATATTATATGTCACCACCCACAAAAGGAGGCGGGGCGAAAAATGGCATTTTAGAATCACCAGGGTCCAAATTTAGGTTTTTTAACATTCGCTGACCATAAAAGTTGCATTTGCTAAACAAAAGTATGGGAACATTTAAAAAAAAAATAATTTTTCAGAGGTAATTTTTCAGAAAGGGGAACTTTTTTCTCCTTGGTCCGATTTTTCTTATTTTACAGCTTTAACAGCCATATGACCATAAAAGATTTTTCTGCAAGTTTCATTAATCAAGGAGCATTCAGTAAATTTTCAGAGCCAATAGAAGCTAAAAAAAAGTAAAAAACAAAAAAAAAAGTAATGTCCGGCTAGATTGCCAATATACGACGATGAGCATTTCTATCAAAGAATTGTGTTTAGTGTTGAAGCTAATTTCTGGTTAAATGGTTACGTCAATAAGCAAAATTTTCGTATTTGGAACGAAGACAATCCTCAAGCCGTTAACGAATCAATGTTACTTCCATTAAAATTGACTGCTTGACGCGGTTTACACGCTGGCTGCATTATCGGTCCTTGTTTCTTTTCGCTTTGGCTGCTGCAAGAGCTATCGAGCAATGCTGACTGAATTTTTGTTTTAAAAGTTTTTTTAAGCTTAACATTGGCGAGAACCTGCAATACATCGCGCTTAACAATCGATTTATTGCAAAACTAATTTGATGACAACTATATTTCCAGAAGTAGTCCTATTCACAAGACCCTCGTTCATGCGATTTAACGCCTCGAGATTACTTTTTATAGGGCTGTGTTATTGTAAGCCAATATTCAAGCCACCAATATGACGCCATACGGCCAGATATATTGAAAAAAAATTGAAAAAATTAATAACAAAAACTTCCTTTCAACAATATTTCTTTCTTGAATTATTATTTTAAGTTCTCACGCAGCTAAACAAAAACACCCGATATATTAATTTGGTTATTTCTACTTAAAGGTCTTTCTGCTGGCACACTGTGACGATAATGGACTATATGTCAGAACATTGGCAACAGGAAAAGAACTCTACACACTCAAGGGACATAAATCCAGAGTAAGTTATAAAAAGTCTATCAAAAAAATGTTGAAATCTGTTAATACAGTTATGCTCCTTGCCCCAGATACGCACAATATGTATAGCCCGTGATAGTCAACGGGCCGTAGTGGGCTGTGAGGATACCAGGGCCTTAATCTATGACATGCATACGGGACGTTTAATAAGATCAATGCCACCAAACCCGGGCCCAGTAACAGCTCTCTATGCCTTGGACAATGATGATTTTTTGATAACAGTGGGCGGCAATAAAATTACTTTCTACTCCTTCCGCAATGAGGAATTGTATGTTCATCCCTACTCGCACAATCAGAGAAGGAAACGATCTTTGAAAAGAGCCGCACAATCACAGAGGTCTCCATCGACAACACTTCCACCGATCACGTGCTTCGATGTGTCGCGAGATTCTCAATTGGTGGCTATAGCCTCGAGTCGCCTGGTTCATATAATGCAAATTAATACACCGGAATATCAGACAACATTTGATGGGCATGCTGCAACGGTTACTTGTTTAAATTTTGCTCCCAACGGCGAATACTTAGTCACAGGTAGTGACGATCGTACGGTGCATGTCTGGAGTCTGGCTATGGGTTCTGTAGCAAATACATTTAAGGGTCATGTTGCTCCTATCTGCAGTGTGGTGGTGTTAATGGACTCTAGACGTATTATGTCGTCGGATCGCGATGGTTTAATTTACGTATGGATGGCTGATGGTGGTAGTCTTTTGCAGACCTTACAAGGGCCTTATAAATCTTTGGCGGCTACAAACAACATGAAATTTGCCGTCTCTACAAACGGCGAAAATGTTTTGAAAATCTTTTCTTTAACCCGTGAAGATGAGAAGTATTCTGTTTCTCATTCCGATGAAATTACATGTTTCACCATAACAGCAGATAGTTTGTTTATAATAACGGGTTCACGAGATATGTCACTTAAAGTGTGGCAGGCTACGGGTGGTAAGTTGGCTCAGGTATTAGTGGGCCATTCCGATGCTGTGACATGTGCCGCGGTATCGGTGACTAATAAATCCCAAGTCACATCGGGTTCCAAGGATACAAATTTGATTATATGGGACTTACATACAGGCGAAGAGATTCACACTTTAGCCGGCCACTTGGGACCCGTTATTGGTGTTAAGGTATCGGCTGATGGCTCAACGGCTGTGTCGGGCAGTGATGATAAAACATTAATAGTTTGGGAAACAAAACGCGGCTTGGCCTTAACCTCTTTGCAATTGCATGTACCTTTTCCAAGATTTGACATTAGTATGGATTGTTCAAGGATATTAGTTCAATTGGTGGATAGTTTTAATTTACCCGTTATTTGTTTGCACAACACGCCAGCACAATATATTAAGCTGCCAACATATTCGGCGCCCGCCAGGGATGTGGAAGGTAATTGCAATGTTAATGCTGTCGTTTTATTTTTTATTTAGTTTTCCTCTTTTACTTCCAGATCTACGACCTCAAGGCCCCAAACGTCAAATGAAACGTTTGCTCAAGAAAGAAGTTTCGTTAGACACTTATACCTGGCAGAAGAAATATGGTCATTTAACGTCATCCGTTATGATGGCTCAAGTAGATGAAAGACTTAAACGTCGTTTCTCGGTGTCGGCCAGCATGGAGGAAATTTCGAAAATTGCCGAAATGAAAACCATAACATCACAAACAAATCTGGGACCCGAACAGGCTGCCCTAGCACAATCCCAACATTTTGATCAATTAGAAGCTCTGTGGAATAAACGATCACCGCCACGTAGACGGCACAATGCGGTAAGTATTCGGCAAAAAAAAGCTTTTTGTATGTGTTATTTTCAATAAAAATCGTAAAACAACAAGTATAAGGTAAAAGCTTTGTAGTTGACAGTAGCTAAAAAAAAACGAGTTAAATATTATAAAACCATAATCTTGTATCTTAAGATTCGTTTGTTCCATAATGAACATTTAGAGCACTCATTAGGAGTTGTATTTTTACAGTTAACATTAAGCTTTTAAAAATGTCCGAAAAACGCTTTAATGTTTCATGTTTATTTTGAGTTTTTTTTTTTTTTTTTTTGTTATATTTTATTGTTTATTAATGTCCAAATGACACAAAGCTTTCACCACGAAGTAGTAAAAATATAAAAAAATAAATTACCAAATAATAGAAAAATATGTAATAAAAGCTTTTTTATTGATACATTAAACAAATATGCACAGAGAGGTCTGTCGAGATGTAGTATCAATAGCTAAAATTATAATTTTATTATAAAAAGCCTTGTTGACTTAAGTAGCAGAATTACGACAAAAGAGCTTTCTACAAAAATCATTTTGCAACAACACATGCGTTTTCAGAAAAAGCTTTGGAAAATATTATTTAAAAAAAGCATTTTTAAACAAAACTTACCAGAACATATTTTTTCGGAAAAAGCTCTTTACAAAAAATTTTCATAAACAACAATTTTTTTCATAGTTTTATTGCAACAAAAAACTGTCTAATAAAAATAATTTTATTAAGATATAAAAGCTTTTTTGAAGAAATACAATAAGCTATTCCGATAAAGCTTTTCTCAACAAAATGCTAAACTACATTTTTAGGAAAAGTTCGTCTCAAAAAAAGCTTTTAATAAGAAAAACTGATTTCTGCAAAAACAAATAGTTTTGCATAAACTTTTCTTGTGTGAAAGTTGTTTAAAAATATTGGTAAAAAATAAAATAAATAATGGTAAAAAAACAGCTTTTTTGCAAAAAAGGTATAAACTTCTCTGGTATAAAAGCTGTTAATGTTTAAGAAATATTAAATGTAAAACAGCTTTTTTGTGAAATAGTATTTTTTTTAAATAGTTTTGTTAAAATAATTTTTTTAAGTTTTTTAACCTTTGTAAGCTTTTCTGGTGAAAGAGCTTTTTCGCAAAAGAGCTTTGATATATAAAAATTTTGTTTTTTAAAAGATTTTTCCAAAAGTAAAGTTTTTTTTATTTTGATATAAACTTTTCTGGTACGGCTTTTTTGTGAAAGAATTTTTTGTTAAAAAATGTTCCTTAAACATTCTTTTTAAGTTTTTTATAAACTTTTCTGGTATAAAAGCTGTTTAAAAAATTATAAAACGGCTCTTTTTGTAAAACAACCATTTTGAGAAAAATGTTTTTTGCGAAAGAGCTTTTTGGGATTTACAAAACAGCTTTTTAAAGAGACTAACTTTTTTCCTTAAAAATAAATCAGACACAATTCTCTGATTCTGTTTGCGAAATGTCATTAATGTTTGCGATCCCTAACGGATTTTGTTTTTTAGACTTAAGCTACATGGACTGGGCAGACCTCTAAGTGCTTTGACATTTATATATTTAAATTACAAACCGAAAAAACAAACATCATATATTTTTTTATTTTTTATTTTGGCTTCTTTTTTTCATTTCTTCCTTCCTTTACAACAACTTCAAAACATAAAATTAAATTAAAAAACACTTGCACACACCACTCTGGCTAAAAATTACAAATTAAATTAAAATTTAAAAAAAAATAAAACCACCGCAACAAAACAACAAAAATACAAAATAAAAAATAACAACTACAAACAGGGTTTATCAAGACAAACATCATTGGTAGAAGATCGTTTGGAGTCATCAGATGATGATGATTATCATGATGAACGTACAGGTATGTTATCAGCATCCTATGATGAAATTCACAGATTATCACAAGCACCAACACCAACACAAAGCATGCAATCAAGTCCTTCTCAAACACCTACACCACTACATAAAACAACAATCAACACAACAACGCAACGTTTACGTCCTGTTTCTATGCACGCATGGATCGCAAGTAGTTGCAAGGCAATTCATAATAGTTGCAGTAGCATTAGCAATATTTCTAATCATAATCATACAAATACGATTGAATTGTATCCCTCCAATTTTCCAAATATAAACGAAAATTGTCCTACCACTGAGACCGTTACAACTACCGCTAGCACATGTGTCAGCCACACTAGTACCCAAACCCATTTAGTCGAAAATCAAAAAGCAGAGAAAGAGCACAAGGATCGTGGGAATTCGTTTAAACAAGCAAATCGCCAACAACCAGATCTTGTTAGAGATTTACAACATTATATTCCAGCTGACAAGCATACGAATGGTTTAGGTGGCGATCGCCATATAAGGTTTCGTAGTTTCTTTAGGTGGCGTAGTCTAAAGTCACGTCTTATGCCAACACGTAATTGTCAGTCTATGCAGCCGCAATCCTTGTCAAATGTTCATATACCCGAGCAAAAGCCATCTTTAAAGAAATATCAACCTACAATAGCAGTTGGTGGCAATACAAATCCAATGGAACACATAGCGCGTCCCAATCCCATTATTATAGTAGAAAATTTTGATCATCGTAATATTAAGCCGATGCAAACACAAATACTATTGTATCCAAAATGTTCTCAGGCTACATGGGGTCATATTGCCAATGCCGTACCCGATTTATCAAAATCAGTGGAACCAATGCCTTCTTTACCCATTAATCCTACATGCTCTACCTCATCCGCTTGCCAACGCAAATGGAGGCTTTGGAAAGGAAGCAATAATAAATCGGTCTCTGCAATTTTTTCTAAAATTCCTGATGAAGAAAATAAAATTATTCGCAAAAGAAGCAGCAGTAGCTGTAGTGGTAGTGGTAGCAGTTGTAGTGATATCGCTAGCCGCCGATTTTGTGGTACTTCTTCAACTGCTCGATCCAAAACTAAATTAAGAAACTCTACATCAAATACAACAACAAATAGTTTGATTAGCTCCAGTAGTTGTATTGCCCAATAGTTTTGGTAGTGAAAGCATTTTTTTCTAACCCCCTGTCCTTATTGTTGTTCCACTACACCATATTTGTTCCATTATTGTATGACAGGGTAGAAATACACCCTCACGATTGCAGGTGCAGTAAAGACGAATTGATCTGTACATATTTCACTGCATTTGAAAATGTTGGTGAATTACTCGATTAAAATGTGATATTTCGTTTAAAATCACTTTTTTGGAAATTCTTATCACTTGTCAATTACAAAGCGGGCATACGATACAATAAATTAATTTTTTTTAATTTGTCAAAAATCATTGAAAAAAAGATCGGCTTATTTCGTGTATTGAAAATACTCACAATCAGAGCATCGGCCGTATGAGCTCTGTGATAGGTTTATTTATTACGGTAGCGGAACAACCTTATAGATCGTTCGGCTTCGTTGGTGCGGAGTACCGTCTTTTCTTTCGAATTTGAAGTAGGTACTCCCGAAATATTCTTTCAGCGTGTTATTGAGACTAGTCCAAACTTTACCAGGTCGAATCAGTGTGATATAAAGTCAAATAGTCTCCACCAGAGTCTTTAAACTTGTGAGTTTTGTGGAACTCCACCAAATTAAGTTTTCTTTTTGTATTCTTTTGTATTTTTTCCAACGGACATCAGGTAACCAAAAGCATTTAGTTGAAAAATTATAATTGGTGGTGTTCCATATAGTGCAGGCAAAGTATTGAGTAGTGAGTACTGGGTACTGGGTACTTGGGTACTGGGAATCAAGTTTTTGATTATTTTTTTAGTACTCAACGACAACAACTATAAAATTCTGCTGATGTTATGTAAAAGAAAGTATTGAGTGCTATTGAGTACCCAGTTGAAAAATATTGAGTAGTATCGAGTAAATCGAGTAAAATTGCCAGCACTAGTTCCATACTCAACCAAACACTTAAGATATAGTAGTAAAAATTATTAATTAGTAGCTAAGATGGCAAAAATTATTTTCACTGAATAAGTAATCGAAGCTTATTACTAGCCACTGCGAGAATAAGTCCGAAAAAACTCTTAAAAGTATAAAACCAAATACAATTGGTATCTTGTCTACTTTTCAATTCCGTAACTTCTTGTGGCATCGTAAGCATTCGTAAAGTGCATTGCAACTAGTGCTGGCAAAGTATTGAGTACTGGGTACCAAGTAGCGAATATTTTATAATTTTTTTGAGTACCCAATACACTAGGTGTAGTAGTTAATCGATACTACTAGTAGTTAATCGATACTTAATAGTCTTTTTAGAAATAAATTGAATAGAATATTGAACTACTAAGACGATAAAAAAAGACGACGAAAACGGAAGTATTGAGTACTAGCTGTGCCCGCCATGTCGCTAAGAGGGCGTCCTTACAATATTTTGCTCGATATTGCTTTGAAAGCAATCCACACCAATTGTAAGACTCTTACTTATATATTTACTTTATATAAAGGTACCCATCCCTGGATAAAATTCTAAAATTTAAAAAATTTTCAAAATTCTAAAAATTATTGTAAAGCTCTGTGCCGTGTTTAAAATATTTTAGTAACAGTGTAATTCTACAAAGTAAAAATGCAAATTTTATTCAATTAGCGCCATCTGTTGCGCAATTTTGTTTAAAATATCCCACTTTCAAAAATAAAAGATGCACAACCGTGTTTAAAATATCCCAGTTTTTGAAATATCCCACTTTCAAAAATAAAAGATGCGCAACGATTTTTAAAATATCCCAGTTTTAAACCGAAAATTTCAGTACCTTTAAACCGGAAATTGCGTACTTTTACTGCTTTTTCTCCACTTTCTCTTGGAAATGCGATATTTTTGCGGAAAAGAGTTACCTATATTGGAGTCAGGATCCTAGGGTAACTCCTCACAAGTCCATCTAGTAGTTTTTATTTTAAAGGCCGATGTTGATTTTGAATAAAACACAAATTATTTGGGAAATTATTGTCATTTCTTTTTATTTTGATAATATTGGTATGCTTCAATTATGTATGGAATAAAATATCGGCCAAATGGCCACCGCGACCTCGGCGGCACACCTCCATCCGATGCTAAAAATTTTCGATGACGCTGAGGCATAATTGAGGCTCTATGCCGTTAATGTGCCGAATTATCTCATCCTTTAGCTCTTGAATAGTTGCTGGCTTATCGACGTACACCTTTTCTTTCAAATAACCCCAAAGAAAGAAGACCAACGGTGTCAAAACATATGATCTTGGCGGCCAATGGACATCTCCATCATGTGAGATAACACGGCCATTGAATTTGTCGCGCAAAAGAACCATTGTTTCGTTAGCTGTGTGGCAAGTGACAACGTCCTGTTGAAACCACATATCGTCCACATCCATATCTTCCAAATCCGGCCATAAAAAGTTCGTTATCATCTCATGATAGCGAACATCATTCATAGTACGGCTCGATGATGCCGGCAGCCCATAAAACCCACCAAGCAGTCACTCTTTGTGGGTGCATTGGTTTTTCTACAATCACTCTTGGATTATGATTCGCCAAAATGCTGCAATTATGGTTATTAACGAATACACTGAGGTGAAAATGTGCCTCTTCACAGAAAATGATTTTCTTTGAAAATAGATCATCCACTGTTGCCATTTCTTGCCACCATTCTGACCAATGACGACGTTTGGAATGATCAAGAGGCTTTAGTTTTTGAGTCAATTGCATCTTGTAAGCGTGTAAATGCAAGTCTTTATGCATAATGTTCATCAACGACGTGCGTGAGAGGTGCAATTGTTGGGTACGACGACGAGTTGAGGTGTACGGTTCTTCGGCAACACTATCGCGAACAGCAGCAACATTTTCTGCAGTACGAGATGTACGAGTATGCACTGGTGTTTTCACATCTCCTACAGACCCGTTTTGCTCAAATTTTTGCACGATTTTTCCAATTGTACTCACATTTGGACGTTTAAATTGACCGAAAAAATCTCGAAGTGCACGATATGCATTTTGATTTGAACGCCCATTTTCATAATAAGCCTGATTAACTTTAACGCGTTGCTCGACTGTATATCTTTCCGTGGGGCAAATTGAGTTAGTCTGAAATTGAGAAATGTCAAATTAAATGCCGAAAAAAACTTGACGTTTATGTGTGGTTCTCATTCAACATCGGCCCCTAAAATTTAACCACCCGATAGAAGTTGTTAGCACTAATTGCAATATGATGACATTCACAGGGAATTTTTTTATTAAAGCTTTAGGGAAATCGTTATAAAAAAATTTTTACCAAAATCCCAAGTTTTCTTTGAGCTTTTTTAGCTCGCAAAGTTACAGATGAAAAGCTTACACAACCGCAACCGTGAGGTTTTAATTCTACCCTTTACTTAAATTTAGAAGTTTATATGTATTTATGGACAGCATGTGATAAATTTATTTTATTTGAAAATTTGTATGAATGTCTATTTATTAAATTTTATTACTGCTACACAATTTTTTATTTCTATTTTTAGTAAAGAAGATAAAATTTTATTTCTGAAAAAAAAAAATTTTCGTTATTTATTTATTTTGGTTTTGATTTTTTTTTTTTATTTCCGAAGGTAAGTTGCACATTTTAGTTATTAAATTTATAAATTTTGTTTATAAAAGCTTAGCATAAACTGTTTGGAAAGTCTTCAGTTTGCTCAAGTTACAAAACGGGATAGGTAACACTTAGAGCAAATTTTATTGCACCCAGCTCTGCACCGTTGCATTACCCTTAATACTGTTGCCTAAATTATTAATACTAATGTTTTGGCAAACGAATGCGGCAACCCGAAACAAATTTAGACAACTGTTTTAACGGTTGCTTTAACCTTTTCGCATATTGTTGTGTTTAAGCATAAAATAATAAAACAAATTGTTTTCTCGTTTACATGATGAGAACCTTAAATATGTCTGTTGTTAGTAAGCCAAATCAGAATTTTTTGCGGGAATAGAATCCGAAAACGCCAGACTCTACAAATCAGTCTATCAAGGCACTTTTTTTTCTAATTCTTTAGTATAAAAATGCACACTTAAATTGGGGGAAGATTCTTCGTCACTGGATTTCAGGCAGCAAAACCGCGATAAACTGCTTGTTGGTCGTTTATACGATGTCCAGACAGGTTGGCGATTACAGGACATTGGATTGCTCGGTACACAGGACAACCCGGGAACATAATTGCGGATCAAATTGCTGGAGGTGAAACTTGCTATTGAGATCAGGGAATAAATCAACCAGTCGGCCGCATAATCTTGAGGTGCATATGGGCCTAAATATGATTACAAGAAGACTGCAAGTCCCTTGAGACCCCTTCGAGGAAAAATGGGCACTTTATTGGCTGTGTTTACAGGACACTTCCGCATTGATGTCCACGGTAGCAGCTTAATTCTCCCAGGTAATAACTTCTGTAGAAGTTGTCAGGTAAACTACTTTTTCTATCTTTGTCCAGCCCTTTCTACTGAAAGAGCGGTGTTCCTTGGTAGTCCGAGGCTGCAAACCTTTTGTTTCGGAATGATTTTACAGTAGACCATGCATGGATCTTCCGGAACCTTAAGGATTTTCCTGACCATCCCTACTTCAGGCATCACAAAGAAACTAAAAGAACCCAAGTAAGTCTATCGTTGGCCTGGGTAACCTAACCTTATTGCAGAAGTACTTTAAAGTCGCTTTTTCTAGAAAAAGAAGATTTTCAATAATTCAAAGAAATTATTGCGTTGCAGAAGCCCTGTAGTCGGTCAAAAAATATTAAAATATTAGCTGTTTAAAAGAGATAATGTCTACTGAAAACACAGAAATTTAAGGGGTTCTAATTATTTCATCGAGAGAGCCAACCTGAACCAAACTATAGTTTAAAAATATATAAAAAATACTAGGAAACCCTACAAGAGTATAATAGAAAAAAATTTAATAAGAGTATTAAACGATAAACAGCGAAACAACTTTTTTTTAAAGTAAAATACAAATGAACTTTACAATATGTTGTATGTTTTATTTTTAATGCGAATGCGAATCATATGGTACCGTGAAATATCTCCCAAATGAAATAAATCCCAAAAAAAATGAAATAACTCCCAACAAAAATTTAAAAAATCCCATACAAATTGGAAGTTATTTCATAATGAAATAACTCCCAATTTTTTGGAGGTTATTTCATAATTTTTCATTGGGAATTATTTCGCAATGGAATAACTCCCAAATGAAATAACTCCTAACTTAATTCTGTTGAGAGTTATTTCATTTATTTTGATTGGGAGTTATTTCATTTGACTAAAATTGCATTATTCTGGATACAGAGAAAACTTTTAGTCAGCGAAGCCGGTGTTTGTTATACCACAGAGGAGAAAATCCTTGCGCCCGGCCGAAGGCCTGCTATGCAGGAAAACTTTAGTGAGCGAAGCCAGTGTTGGTTACACCATAGAGGAGAAAATCCTTGCGCCCGGCCGAAGGCCGGCTATGCAGGAAAACTTTAGTAAGCGAAGCCGGTGTTGGTTATACCATAGAGGAGAAAATCCTAGCGCCCGGCCGAAGGCCTGCTATTCAGGTGATGGTTATACTATAGAGGTTAAACCCTTCCATACGGTCGAAGGCTGGCTACACAGGCCGGTATGGCTCAATGATTTATCTATGGTATATGGAACAGCGGCTTCGCTAACAAAATATTGTCTGTATAGCCGGCCTTTGGTCATATATCTATGATATATGGTATGATATCAAATTTATGGACCTTCTTCATCGGGAGGTATCTGTTATACCATAGAGTTAAACAGTGCTCGGGTGCAAATATAATTTGTATTGGGAGTTATTTCATTTTTGTTGGGACTTATTTCATTTGGGAGTTATTTCATTTTTTATTTGTTGTGTAAAAATATAATTGTTTTGAATTAACGGTTAAGTTTTTGGATCTTATTTTATTTTGGCGTTGGGAGTTATTTCGATTTTTGAATTTGGAATTTATTTCATTTTCGTTGGGACTTATTTCATTGGGAGTTATTGCATTGGGAGTCATTTCATTTGGGAGTTATTTCACGGTACCGTATCATATCACAGAAGGAGTATGAGTACTCAAATTCATTTGTCAGTACGGTGCACAATAAAAAGTATGTTTCTCAACTGGCCTGACCCAGTGGTAAAACTAAACAGGCCTTTTCAGTTCAGGCCTTCTATATGGAATGCTTAGACCTTTTCTCGTTACGACTCCCATTTGTATGTGCCTTCCAAAAAGGCCTTGACTCTTCATACTAAAAGATCCATACACTTTCCTACTTCCCTTCTCTTAGAACGCTTAGTGCGCTAGTCTATCAGGCAGGAGGTTTGAGGTTCCCAAAAAATTAAGAAAAAATTTAAATATTTTAATTTAAAAAAAAAATGGAAATTGCTTAAGAAACTTACATTAACAATAAAATTCTTTGCCCAAAACATTTTTTCTTAGTTTTTGCTTCGAAGTCTTCTAAAAAGCATTAAATTAAAGGTCTTCTAGCAGACAATTTTGGGAAGACCTTCTGGAGTGGAGGGCCTCTTCCGCAATGACAACCTGTGTAGAAAAGATATGAGAATGGAATTCGAACGGAAGACCTTGCGCGTCCAAAATAAGGAATAAAGAGTTATTCATACTCCTTCTTTTTGACTGGGGAGTATAAGTCCAACTTTTATGCATAGGGTTGTTCGTATAGCACATGCGTATGAATAATTAAGGGTCTGCGCTCAGGGTCTTTGTTTAACGTTAGTCAAAACAGGGATTAATTCTTAGAAGCTTTGATTTTAAAATAAAAATTTTTTTGTGAGTAGAAATTTTAAGCAGCGTTTCGAAGGAACAAATATTCGATTTTTGTATACCCTTCACTATAGGTGAAGACTGTAATTTCTACAATATTCATTTCCGACCTAATAAAGTATATATATTCTGGATCCTTGTACGATCTCCGTCTGTCCGCCCGTCCATCCGTCCGTCTGTATTCAGGTAATCGGGTGAAATCAACTTTGCCAAGGCACCAGAAGAGATACAGAAAACTTAAGCCCACCAATTTGCCAGGCATAGTTTCGAAAATTTTGCTATTGCAATTCCGCAACATCATAACATTCCATTCGAGACTGCGGGAAAAAAACCACGCCTACTTATATTTTTTCACATTTATTCAGGTTTTTTTTTTTTTTTTTGTTGTAATGATTTTCGTTTGCTTTTTTGTAACTAAATATTAGACGACAGAGAACTCGAGTGGCAATAACTTCCTGAGAGAGCCGATTTTGATTTTGTTTTTAGGTTGATAGGGTTTTTCTGCGTTGATTAGTATTAAAAGTTCTTATAGAAAGCAATAAACATAGAGGTGGCCAATAAACCCACAGGCCATTGGGAACCAGGAGTAATCAATGGGCTCCTTAGGGGCGGGAGCAATATAGGCAATTTTTCAAGTTTTTTTTTTTTTTTTTCTTTAGTCTGACTATTCTAAGGCAATATGGATTGCAGGAGCCATGGGCCAATTGAGCCATGGGGAAGGCGAGATGGGCTCTTTATTAAAATCGTACTCATCCCATGACTTGTCTAATTCGAAGTGAACTAGAACTGTACATCATGACTTGTAAATACGGAATACATAACGCAACTGATTAAAAAATTGTAAAAAATGGATAAATTACTTAGCGCTAGGCTAAAAATATGGCAACTGGCAATGAACAAACACGTTAAAGTTGAGTCTAGGATCCTATCACAACACAACGTATTGTATTAGAGTCCATTGAACCCCTCCTAGGCCTTTAAAAATTTTTTGATTTATGAAAGATTTATAATTTTTTTCTTTTTTTTTTTTTTTTTGTATAATAATACTTTTACTGGCATTAATATTTTTTTAAGTTTTATATTCAAAGAGGTAAGTTAAACTAAATTTATATAACTTTTTTTCTTAAAATTGTAATTTTGAAAAAAAAAATTTACTATTTTATTAAATAAAATAAATATCCCTACTTCACCTCCCTGTCATAATACCAAACATACATTTTTACTTAAATCAAAATATTCGTTTTTTTATATAAATATTCCTAAGTGTTTTTTTTTTATTATTAATTGTAAAAATTTTAACACTTCAAACTAACAAAAACAACAAATTTGGAATAAAATAGATTTTAAAAAAGAAAATATTTTTCCTGTTTTCCATCTCCCCACCTCTAAATAAACCATACCAACAACCAAACAACATCGTACAACTGAATTTTTATTTGAAAATAATGAATTTTTAAAATTAAAACCAACGTCTTAAAAATTCCTACTAAAAAAAAATTCTATAAATTTAAAACCTGACCAAACCAAAACATAAAACCAACCAAACAAACAACCAACCCACAGTGCAATCGAAAACCAGCTCCCGAAGCTCTTTGCAACAGCCCATCGTTTAAGAAGCATTAACTAAGACAGGTACCCCTACAGAAATTAAAAAAAAAATATTTTTTTCCTAAAATCTCTGCAAGAAAAAAAATAAATAAATAAATATAGAAAAAAAAGATTATTATTTTTCACCCACTAAAATCTAAAAGATGTTTCCTTTATTATTAAAAAGAAATAATACGCAGCACGTTTCAAAAGTGTTTGTCCTTAAAAAATTTTTTAAAAAAAATTGATTATTTTTTCAAACAACAAAAAAAAATATGAAATGGATTTTCTTCTCACTTTTTAGATGAATTTCCTGACTTTTATTAAAAACAAAAACATATTTTAACTTAAAGTGAAAAAAACCTTTTTGATTTCAAGCAATTTTATTAACTTAAACACAAGAAAATTTAACAAAAAAAAAATTATGAAAATATTAAAAATACCTCACATCTAGCTGAATTGTTAACACAAAATTTAGTCATTTATTACAAACAAAAATAATATTAAACCAAAAATAATATTAAAACAAAATCTAAAGGATCTTTAAAGGCTTCTACGACTACAACTGTTTCATCAATCAAAGTGAGTATTTTTTATTTGTTAGCATTTTAGAAAATTGCCAACCACTGTGCCATAGATAAATTTAATACACACACTGTTAACATAACAAAAGCTCTGTTAGAAAATTAGATTGCTTTTTGGATGAATGTAAACAAGTAGTTGGAGTTTTACCCAAAACAATTTATTTAACAATTATTTTATAATTATTATTAATTTATTTTTTAACACAAAATATTTAGAATTTCGAAAAATCTGCGCTCTTCCCTTATTAATCAAAAATCCAATTAATTTAATAACAATTTTATATTTTGAATTTTTATATTTCATAATTTAAACAAACACATAAATGTTGATTAATAAGGGATGTCAGATAATTTGGCAGAAACTTTTTTCTTAAAGTGTGTTTATCTAGACCGTAACGTCCGTCCCCAAACTGTATGTTAACTTGGACGCTATTTGGTCTATTGCGACGTCCTAAAGACTATTCCATATAAACTCTGCTAACAACCATTTGCACTGATTTGGACTCATGACAAAACGACATAAGCCAAGAGAGAAAAACTAGCAATCTTGATATTTTTACATAGTCTTCTGTTAGCTGGATACACTTGTTTTTAAAGACAACACTATATGCATAACTTCTAGCTTGTTTGCAGAAAACAACCAGAGTCTGTGGCGGGAATCGTACCCGCAACCCCCAGACTAACAGACTAGCGCAATACCAATCAGCCTAAGGAGGCAGTCAGTGAAGTTCCAACTTTTTCTAACTTTCTTACTGAAAATATCCTATTGTCATTTAACTTAAATTCGTTTCCATCATTTATTTGGAACAAGCTATCCCCGGTGCGCTTCGCTACACCCATCTACAAAAAATACTCGAAAACGTACGCTATTCTCACGACAAAATTGTTTCACTTTATATGCAAGGTACGACGCCCACTACTCCCATTCAATCTGTTTTTTCTGCTAGACTATGCATATTAACACGATAGTAATATTTAACTTTTTATGGGAGGTAACACTATTACAACCCTTATTTAGTCTTTGCTTTATTATACGCCTTAGTATAAGGGTTCCTTTTGCAAAGTTTCAAGACTCTATCCATTGTAGAACTCCAGGTAGACGATAATAATTGTTTACTTTGTATGGGAGGTACCACGCCCGCTATTCCCATCCAGCCTGTGTATCGCTAAATTATGTATATTAATAAGGGGGTTACTGGTGCAAAATTTCAAAGATCTACCTATTATAGTTACCTAGCTACTTTAAAAGTGGGCTTAAAAGTAGGCGAGGTTAAATTTAAATAACCAATGAACGACATTTGATTTGTTTTATATAGATTTTTAAAATAGAAAAGATGGATGTGGCAACAATTAGGAATTAAAATCGTGTATATTTTCATCGAAACTCGAAAATCGTCATCGTTCTCAACTTGTTGGAGGAGGAATCTTTGCTTACGTGCCTATAAAATAGATTTCGTGCAAGAATTAAAGCCAAACGACCATTGTATGCGTCGCGATTTACACGCGGGCGACATTATCGGTCCTTATTTCCTTCGAAATGAGGAATGAGCTGACGTTACGGCGAAGGGCGATCGTTATCGAGCGATGATTAATAAATTTTTGTTTTTAGATAAACATCAACTACATTTGGTTCCAAAAAGACGAAGCAACTTGCCATACAGATCACTTAACAATGGATTCTGCAAATCAATTTGGTGACTATTTGTTTTTCAGTCCTGTTTACTGTTCGTGCGATTTATTGCCTATGGATTACTTTATTATCAGTTTTTATGCTATTCTAAATGAACCGGTTCAGTTTTCATGCTATTCTATATGAACCGGTTCAGTTTTCATGCCATTCTAAATGAACCGGTTCAGTTTTTATGCCATTCTAAATGAACCGGTTCAGTTTTCATGCCATTCTAAATGAACCGGTTCAGTTTTCATGCCATTCTAAATGAAGCGGTTCAGTTTTTATGCCATTCTAAATGAACCGGTGCAGTTTTCATGCAATTCTAAATGAACCGGTTTAGTTTTCATGCTGTTCTAAATGAACCGGTGCAGTTTTTATGCTATTCTAAATGAACCGGTTCAGTTTTCATGCCTTTCTAAATGAACCGGTTCAGTTTTCATGCTTTTCTAAATGAACCGGTTCAGTTTTCATACTATTCTAAATGGACCGGTTAAGTTTTCATGCTATTCTAAATGAACCGGTTTAGTTTTCATGCTATTCTATATGAACCGGTACAGTTTTTTATGCTATTCTTAATGAACCGGCTCAATTGTCATCTTATACTAAAGGGTGTCCACGTAGTAGACGTGAGTGTAACGTTTATTTTCTTATCATTTGACCCATAACAAGCAGACATATTTTTAAAAGCATGTAATAACAACATAATATTAAAAATTAAAGGGGTCTTCATTAGAGACGTAAAAAATTGTAATCTTGTATTTTTAAATTTTTTTATATTGAGCATAGTACAGAACCCAGTCCGACTCGTTCTTGACCGGTGTATTTTTATTTCACGTAAAACCTTTAGCAGTATCGTTTGCATAGGGAATAAACTCCCTATACATACTTCACATACTCTATTTTTCTAGTTCTATAGCAATGCAATATAATATAGTTAGGAAAAGGAATCTTCGCCTGACTGATGGTCAGGCTAACGATATTGAAATCTGCCCCTAAAATTTATCACATAAATTAAAATATGTATTCCAAAATTTTCTTTCCTAATAAAGAATTGAAAAACGAACACAAGCCGACTAAAAACAATAAAAAAAAAATCATAATTAAAACGATGTATCGTGGACTACTCTTTTGACAAACTAAACCTCTGGACTCATCGATAAACCATTTTAAACTGTGTATTCAATACTACAAGTACTTTATAACTTCTAATTCTATTAGTTTCTAAAATATATTCATATTTTAATTGCTACCTTAATTTAGAAAACTAGAGAACTAGAGTTTCTGCCTCATTGAGCTTTATATTATTTTTTTTTCTCTTTTGTTAACTTAAAACTAATTTGTCATGGAATTTCTTGAAATTTTTTATATAACCATACTAACGAAATTCCTTTTCTTCACAGATCATTTCACTACAGGAGGAGGAGGATATCATTAGAGAGGATTAAGAATAAGCTAATAATTACAGAATGAATAAAATTGTCAGAAGCAAAATAAATGTTCAAGAGCAGAAAACACGTACGAGAATTTCTTCTAAAAGAGCTTATGAAAAACTGTTGTCATTCCACAAAAGAAACAAAACAAAACTTCGTAGCTGTCCTTTGTTTTTATTTAATCAATAAGCAAATTGTTTTATTTTATAGTAAAACCAGAAACAAAATCACAGAAATAATATTTTTAAACAAAAAACACAAAAATAAAGTGAAAAAACCACCCGTGATTCTTTTTAAATAATGTTTTTTCTATAAATATTTTTCTAACTGTTAATTGTTAAATATGATAAAATAAAAACAATTATTAAATATATAAATAAAAACAAAATCATGTAGATGAAAGAAAGGAAATAAAATAATTTAACAAAAAAAAAATCACATATAACAAATAACAAATAACAAGCCAAGGGGTTAAAAGCTAAACTATGCTTATTTTTAAAGTCAAATCAATAAAAACAAAACCAAATATAATTCCAATAGCCCAAACAAGTTTAAGCTGCTTGCAAGTGTAAAGTTATCAAATTTAAAAATAGTTTTTGACACCGCTGAAATTTCTCACAATATTGAATGGCATAAACAAAGCACTTGAAAGCCAACCTTTATCTGTGCTTTTCACTTTCACTTTGTATATTTCAATTGCATCACCTCTCTATTCTTAAAAAACCAAAAATAAATTTTATACCTTCACTACAGAAGTGGCCAACATTTCTTAATGAATGATTTCTATGCTTTTCTAACTAAACCGGTCATTATTTCATAAAAAAATATAAACTCGCTACTGATATTAGTTTTCAGGTTTAATACCGGATTTGATTAAATTTTGACCTGCTTACAAAGAATCTGTTTAGTTTTAATGCTAATCTAAGCAAACCGGTTCAGTTTTCATGCTATTCTAAATGAACCGCTTCAGTGTTCATGCTTTTCTAAATGAACCGGTTCAGTTTTCATGCTATTCTAAACGAACCGGTTCAGTTTTCGTACTATTCAAAATCGGTTCAGTTTTCGTACTATTTAAAATGAACCGGTTCAGTTTTCGTACTATTCAAAATGAACCGGTTCAGTTTTCGTACTATTCAAAATGAACCGGTTCCGTTTTCGTACTATTCAAAATGAACCGGTTCAATTTTCGTACTATTCAAAATGAACCGGTTCAGTTTTCACGCCATTCTAAATGAACCGTTTCAGTTTGCATGCTATTCTAAATGAACCGGTTCAGTTTTCATGCTATTCTAAATGAACCGGTTCAGTTTTGATGCTATTCTAAATGAACAGGTTCAGTTTTCATGCTATTCTAAATGAACCGGTTCAGTTTTCATGCCATTCTAAATGAACCGGTTTAGTTTTCATGCCATTCTAAATGAACCGGTTCAGTTTTCATGCCATTCTAAATGAACCGTTTCAGTTTGCATGCTATTCTAAATGAACCGGTTCAGTTTTGATGCTATTCTAAATGAACCGGTTCAGTTTTGATGCTATTCTAAATGAACCGGTTCAGTTTTGATGCTATTCTAAATGAACCTGTTCAGTTTTCATGCCAACCTAAGTAAATCGGTTCAGTTTTTATACTAATCCAAATGAACCGGTTCAGTTTTCATGCTAATCTAAATGAACCGGTTCAGTTTTCATGCTATTCTGTATGAACCGGTTCAGTTTTCATGCCATTCTAAATGAACCGGTTCAGTTTTCATGCTATTCTAAATGAACCGGTTCAGTTTTGATGCTATTCTAAATGAACCGGTTCAGTTTTCATGCTATTCTAAATGAACCGGTTCAGTTTTCATGCCATTCTAAATGAACCGGTTTAGTTTTCATGCCATTCCAAATGAACGGGTTCAGTTTTCATGCCATTCTAAATGAACCGTTTCAGTTTGCATGCTATTCTAAATGAACCGGTTCAGTTTTCATGCTATTCTAAATGAACCGGTTCAGTTTTGATGCTATTCTAAATGAACCGGTTCAGTTTTCATGCTATTCTAAATGAACCGGTTCAGTTTTCATGCCAACCTAAGTAAATCGGTTCAGTTTTTATACTAATCCAAATGAACCGGTTCAGTTTTCATGCTAATCTAAATGAACCGGTTCAGTTTTCATGCTATTCTAAATGAACCGGTTCAGTTTTCATGTTATTCTAAATAAACCGATTCAGTTTTCATGCCATTCTAAATGAAACGGTTCAGTTTTCAAGTTATTCTAAATAAACCGATTCAGTTTTCATGCTGTTCTAAATGAACCGGTTCAGTTTTCATACTAATCTAAATGAACCGGTTCAGTTTTCAGTTTTTATACTATTATAAATGAACCGGTTCAGTTTTCATGCTACTCTAAACGAACTGGATCAGTTTTCATGTTATTCTAAATGAAGAGGTTTAGTTTTCATATAAACCGGTTCAGTTGTCATACTTTTTTAAATGAACCGGTGCAGATTTCATGCTATTCAAAAGAACCGGTTCAGTTTTTCATGCTACTCTAATGAACCGGTTCAGTTTTCATGCTACTCTAAAGGAACCGGTTCAGTTTTAATGTATTCTGAATAAACCGGGTCAGTTTTCATGCTATTATAAATCAACCCGTTCAGTTTTCATGATTTTATAAATGAACCGGTTCAGTTTTCATGCTATTCTAAATGAACCGGTTCAATTATCATGCTATTCTAAATCAAACCGTTCAGTTTTCATGCTTTTTTAATTGAACTGGTTTCATGCTAAGAACTTATTTTTCTGACCTTTAAAAGTTAAGCGGGAAATATTTTTATTTATCGGCAGAAATATACATATTTCTCTTTTTTTTGAACGATTAATTGTTTATTTTTTCTATTTCTCTAACTTTTTATTAAACACAGCAACAGCAATCAGTCACTTTTTTTATTAAAATTTTAAATTAATAAAAACAAATAAAAATATCACATGTTAAGTGTTGACGTATTAAATAGAGGTCGAGTAGTTGAAACAATTATATGTAAATAGGTTAAGAACTAGAAGAAAAGAAACGTTAAAAGAATCCAAAATGTAGTCTTAGTTTTAATAAAAATGTTTTAGTTTGCATTAAATGTATTTTACTTTTATTTTCCAACAGTTGACAATCAATTTCACTATAAAGAAAATAACACAGAAACTCTTATACTAATCAACCACAAGACACTTGCTTACTTACTTACTGTCAATATACGAAATGTCATTAATTTCATTAGGATTTAAGAAGAAGTGTACCTTTCCATAATAGAAGTAACAAAAATTGAAAAAAAATATATATTTAAGGAATTTAAAAATAATTAAATATTGGGGATGTTTACGAAAAAAAAAAACATACAGATAATTAAATAATTTTGTGACTTTATTTTTTGAAAACAAATAATTTTCTGCACATTGTAATTAATCGAATAACCGAATAATCAATTAGTAACCGGTTATTAACCGAATAAATCTCATCCTTGAGATCGAATTCGCCCAACTAACCCGATTAATTGAGAAGCCTAGAATATCATTTCTTTTATGAACTCTTTTTACTTTACCATACGTAGTATAAGATAAAGTCATGAAGAAAACGAGGTCGGGATTTCGACGGATTTATACGTTTTGAGGTCTCCTAAATCCATTTTGGCTATTTTCGCGATGATGTCTGTGACATATCAAAATGAAATTTAGTATATGCGTTTGGTATATGGAGATGAAGAGCTGTATAGTCTTTGGGTATAATCGGGAGGGGGTAAGGGGTAGTTTAGTTACTCCCAAATTTTGTAAACGCTCTACAGGTCATACCGTTTGACATATTAAAACGAGATTTAGTATGTGCCTTTAGTATATGGAGATGAAGAGTTGTGTAAATTTTGGGCATAATCGGGAAGCGGCAAGGGGTAGATTACTTACTCCCAAATTTTATAAACGCTCTACAGGTCATACCGTATGACATATATATCCATAAAAAAAATCTCTTTCCAGTGGATATGGTAAAGTTGAATGTAGGCCACTCCAGATTTTTTTCTTTGTTTTAAATAGTTAAATCTAGAGATTTGATAAAATTAAATTTGTTAATTTGCCACAGAAATAGTCTAATGGGACAACTGCAGAATGATTGTCATATAAATAGCAAAGGAATAAAAACTATATACAAAAAAACATTTCATTCCTCTAATTATACCTAACTTCTTTATAGTTCAACTAAAAATTAAACTAAATTTTATTAAATATTTCTTTGATAAAATTATTTACAATCTTAGGAAAAAGTGAAATATTTAACTTTAAGCAACCAACTCGTAATCATAATTTAAATGGCATTTAAATATTGGTAGAAGAAAAAATGTTTTCTTATGTTAAGTTAAACTTAATTTATATTTCATCACCTCAGTTAAGAACACACAACAATTTATTATTCTTATTTAACACTTTCATACACAAAACCAACAGAAAAGCAAATAACATGTGTCTACATAATTTAAGCAGTTTAAGAACAAGGAAAAATTATAAATTTAATTTAGAAGAAAAAAAAAACATTTAAAAAGTAATAAAAATAAAAGAGTTTTAAATGTATAAATGAATATCTTGATTTTTTTATTTGGAAATAATTTATATGAAGAAAAAGAAGAAAAAAATCCAATCAAACACAATTTTAATGCTCTTTTGCATTTTTTGGTTGCCTTTTGGGCATCACTGTTCATAATGCAAAAGAAAAACTACTAAATAATTTTTGCAAAAAAAAACCGACTTCAAAACAGATAGAAGGGCACCAATTATAAACTAAAAATGTAAGAAGTAATCTGTAAGAATTAGATTTGAATCAAATAAAAGATGCGCCAAACTTATAGGGAAAAAATGAAGACTATTTGAATATCTCCTCTTTTCATCAGCATCCGTCTTTTATAGGGGCACCATTCAAGCCTCTGTCTACGGTTTCACAGATAGGGGTACACAGATCAAATAATATCACATATTCGGACACCCTTTAATTTACAATGTTAAATTAAAGACCTGTTGTTATAGGGGACTTGGCCACAAAGATTCTTTGTAAATTTCAACTATCTGTCTATAACGGTTAAAAATTTTAACCATATATATCAAACTACATGAACTATTGGGACACCCTTTACATTATAATTCCAAATATTTATACTTTTTATCATACCAGAGATAGTAGTTGACAGTCTGCCTAATTTTCAAGTGTTTGTGTTTAACGGTTCAAAAGATAGGGCCATATAGATCAAATTACATAATTTATGGGGATACCCTTTAATTTCTAAATTCAAATTGTATATTTGCTATAGTGGACTTTGCAATACAGGTTCCTTGTAAATTTCAGCTGTCTGTCTCTAACAGTTCAAAAGTTTGGCCACACACATAGAATTACATTAACTATTGGGACACCCTTTTAGTTCCAAATTCAAATTTTATACTTTTTGTTATAGCTGACTTAGCACTACAGGTTCTTTGTAAATTTCAGCGGTCTGTGTGCAACTGTTCAAAAGTATGGCCATATACATGAAATTAAATGAACTATTGGAGCACCCTTTAATTTATAATTTTGAATATTTATACATTTTATTATAACGGTCATAGTAATCGACATTCTGTCAAATTTTCAAGGTTTTGTCTATAACGGTTCAAAAGATAGACCCAAATAGGTAAATTATGTCACCTATGGTGACACCCTTTAAAGTTTAAACTTATTTTTTTATTCATTTCTGCTGTTGAGAGCTATAGCGACACGCAATTTTTTAAAATTTTAATTTGGTGCCTTTTACGGTTCTCAATACAAGTAAAAAACATGTATGTTGTATGGGGACACCCTTTACTTTTTAATATAATGAACTGTTTTTAAAACGGGACCAACCTGAAAGCATAACCTTTCAAATAAAGGAAAAAATTTTAAAATCGGTGCAGAAATGGCTGAGTTCAGCGGTTACATACATAAAAAAAGCAACATTCAGACGAATAGACAACCTTCTTTTTTGAAGTCGGTTAAAAACTGACGAAATGCATTGTTTATCTTTAACAGCAAATTTTTCGAAATTTTGTTTTCGAGTCATAAGCCACCTTTTCATAGACCGGGTCACATATAATAAGTATTTTATTCCTTTTTCTTGCAATAATAAACATTTCGAATTTGATCATTCTCTAACCCTGTCTAAAACTAACTAAATTCAGATCTTTGTAGAAGATTTGTATTATTTACTTTGGTAATTCTTTTATGTAAAATAAGTTGTAATTTAGTTTCAAGGCATTTTTGCTGAATAACACCCATACATTTGTCCATCCTTTCTTGTGAGAAAGGTATCTTCTTGTAATTAGGTGACTCTTTATTTATAATTCCAAATAACTCCAGGTACACTCTATTGGATTAAGATCCCTCACATTGGGGGAGTTTCCAGCACGTGTTCGCAATTGTAGAGTAAATTGCTCCTAACATTGTAAACCTTGTGAAGTGAGGTAAGGATTTTGGCAAAATAATTGTTAGCAATTTAGCAACACAAAAAAAGAAATTCAAGGAATCAAAGTCAATTACTCTAAAATATCCTAGTATAAAAATTTTGATTCGTAAAATTTTTTTATGTTGATCTGCTGTCTTGTCTTCTCTATACATAATTTTGGTACAATTGATACTGATTTGGTACAATTTTATCATTGGGGCGGTACATTTTAAATATTGCCAGATCGCAACACTGCAACCAATCTGGTAATCAAATTGTATGCTTGTTCCACAAACGATAATATTATTTGTACGATATTATGTATAACTTCATTTAACAACAAAGTTCTCTTAAAGTAAGAAGTCGTTCATTATTATCGAATAATTGCGATAATTGGCATCGTAAGCAAAAATAACTAATATTCAATGTTAACTGCGAGGTGATCAGACAAATCTATACAGATAAAAAAAGTGCAGGGCAGTGTTGGGACTGCCAAAAGAAGTGAAAACTAAGTAATTTGTGATTACTTCTTCCCACGATTTTTTTTATAAAATAGAAAACAAAAAGATCATATACATATATGTATATATGTATCTATATTAACTCGCATCATTGTTATCATCGTCACCTAACTTTGGTGGAGATCTGCATTAGTTCATTCGTTTTTTAATTCACATTAAATCATTACTCTAACACGCATAAACTCCTTTGTAAAAATACATAAATAAGTATGTGTTAGAACAAATAGAATGAGCAATATAAACATGTTGTGTGAATCAGCACAAAATCTGGATCAGAGAGAATCAAAATATGTTTCGTTTCGTTTTTTTTTTCAAACTAAAACATTGCAATGTTGCTAACGGTTGTGTGTTAAAAAATTCTCATTGTGCCAATAGAATGAATGAAATCACAGCTTTCATTTGATTGCATAAAGACAAACTGAATGGCAGGAACACCGATGGACAGAACAGTCAGACAGATCATCTAATAATCAGACCGTCAGTCAGACAAACCATCAGACAGTCAGTGAGACCGTCAGATCGTCACACAGTACGTCAGACACGCAGTCCGTCAAATAATCAGTCAGACCGTCAAATAGTCAGAACGTCAGATAGTTATACCGTCAAATATTCGGACCGTCAGACCGTCAAATTGTCAGACTGTCATACAGTCGGACCGTCAGATAGTGAGACAGACCGTTTGATCGTCAGACCGTGCCTAAAGAAGTTTTCACTTCAACAGTAACTCATTTCCTGACTTTCTTTTTCTTTGTGTCCGCATCGCGTAAAAACTACTGGATGGATTTTAATAAAATTTTGTGAGGAGGTACCTTGGTATCCTGATACCAATATAGGATAATTTTTTTCGCAAAAATAACGTACTTCCAAGAGAAGTTGGAGAAAGAGCAGGAAAAGTATGCCGATTTTTTTGCCAATTTAAAGGTACTGCATACTTTAAGGCATCTTTCATTTTTGAAAGTAGTATATTTTAAGCAATATTGCGCAACAGATGGCGCTGTTTTAAAATAATGACTAACGCATTTGCTGTCTGTCTTTTACAGAGCTTTACAATAATTTTTAGATTTTTAGAATTTTATCCAAGGATGGGTACCTTTATATAAAATAAATCCGTAAGACTCTTAAAATTTGGTGTTGATTACTTTCAAAGCAAAATCTAACAAAATATTGTCAAATCGCACACAACGTGTGTGGGTATAGCTAGTATTATATAAAATAGTAAGTGACAGGCACACAAAAGTTGCAACTTGTACAACATGAAAGAAAATCATAACTTTTTAATCTTTCGTAGCACCCACCAACAACTTAAGACAACAAGCTTACAAACGTGTAAAACTCGCGTACAACCTACTCAAATTGTACCAACGACCATCGTATGTTTCCTGATTAAAAATTGGTTACAAAATTTCTGTAAGGGTTATATTCTCTATGATAATCCCAAACAAAATGATTACACATTATAGAAATATAGACTATTAAGAACATTTTGAGCTAAGAGCTAATGGTGCTTAATATCCGTTAAACCATTTCAAAGTTTCAGCTATCATTTTCCCCTTTTTTAGGTTCTGAACCCAAAGGGAAGACGTGGAACAAGATTAATGTGGGCTAACCTGCTGGTTAGGCCTAATGCCACGGTGGTCTTTCCACCGAGTGAAATTTAAGCGTAGACTAACGCCCCCATTGTGTAGTATAACAACACTTTACGACAGCCAGCAATCACAATTTGTGTGTGATACAGTCACAATGAGTAGCAATTTATATAATATAGCAAGTCTTATCCAAGGCAAGCCTAGATCCATATTATAGCCTCTTGCTTAGGGGTTAGGAAACTATCCAAATTCCGTCTGTTGAGAGTGCAACAGCACACTTGGTAGACCGTGCACCATACCTACATAAATCGATCTTCAAACAAAACCACCACGTGTATCCCCGAAGGGGACCTCACCAACAACCGGTCACAGAGAGGATAGGCTCTCTGTGGGGCTACCGATTCCCGTGGTACCAGTCCTTTGGGCACTGGTCGGGCCTCGAAGAGAACCCGTGTGTTTTAACACACAGACCTTTTCTTCCAGATTTAGGTTCTAGGAACCCTAGCGTCTGGTGCTCCTATTTTCCCCGAGTGAACCGCGTCAAAGCATTTGCCATTCCTGCAGTGACAATTTGAACCCCCGGGGGGACCCAAAGGGAAGAACTTAACCCTATTGTTTCGCTTTATTATTGAACCGTAAGAGGCAGACACTTGAAATTTACTCATATTAGTTAAAACTACGTTCGCTATTTAAACAAGTATAAAAAAATAAATATACAAATTAAAGGGTTTTTCGACAGTGACGTGATTTCCATGAAAATTGGCTAATTTTTTAACCATAAGAAGTAGACTCTTGAAATATTCACAGATGGTTTTACTTTGATCACTATAACAAATAGTAAAAATTAAATGCTTTTTTTAACCGTACGGGGTGTTATTAAAGCCGCTATAACAACAATTATTAAAATTTAAAGGGTGTTCTGATAGTGACGCGAATCTCACGAATTTTATTTTTTAACCGTTGATTTATTCAGAGTGAATATTAATTTATGAATATAAATATGTCCGCTATCGCAAAAAATTAAAAAAAAAATAAAGGGTGTTGCAAAAGTTCCACAAATTTACGTATGTAGTGATATTTTTTGAAATGCAGTGGGTAATCATTTTAAATCTACATAGTATATACATTTGTATATAACTAAATGTGTCCCCTATAACAAGTATAAAGGGTGTTTTTGAACAGTAATAGACTGACACTTAAAATTTCCACGGATTATATATTACATTTTAAGGAATTTTTGAATCGAAATAGGTAGACGTTTGAAATTCATTGAAATGGAATTGGCATGGCAGCTATAACAAATAATAAAATTAAGGCGTATTCCGACAGTGATATGATTTGGACGTATATGGCCATCTTTTTGAAGCATAATAGGTAGACTCTTGAGAGTTTTACAGCAGATGTGTTGCCATCGCTGATATAACAATTAAAGGGTGTCCCGCAATAAGTTGTTTTTGACTTGTATAACCTTATTTTTTGAACCGCAATATCATAATCAAAAGTGACTTCGCAGAAATTCAAAACATAACAGATGCTTATCTAAAAGATGAAATACGTTATATAATATTTAAAAATTTGATTCCAAAGAGGAGATCACATGTTACAGTATTCTAATAAAACTTTGTTATACGCTTACTGACAAACTTGATAGAATAGATCCGATAGGTGTTGCTCTAGTTGAGACCTAAACAAATGTCTTATCTTTGATACAACTCGTTCAAAATCAACAATTGCTTCTCCTTGGAAGAATATTTTTCGTGCTGAATTTTTCAAAAGCCTTTAATTTATTCATTATTTGGAAATTTCAGGATAAAGTGATTTTTTGAGAAATAAAGTATATAACATATAGAATTGAATTAAATTGAATTGACACAACTTCTGAACGGACTGAGATAGCCTTACAAAATTTTAATGGAACATGGGTAAGAGAGCTTTTAGACAAGTGGTAATAAAAAATGTTAATATTTTATATGTTAACATCTAAATTCCATAAGCGGGAAAGATATGTTCCAAAAAATTTCGGTTTTTATGAAAAGGGCTACACTGCCTTTGTGAATCACGGCACTGTCAAATTATTTCTGTAGTATGTAGTATGCTTTAAAAATCTGTGTACTTTATTTTATCGGTGCTTTACACTCGCAGAAATTTTAAAATAATTCGTAAATATGGTTTCAAAATTGGTCAGGTTTGTCCTCTCTATCGGAACACCCTATAAGTTTTAGTATTTGTTGCTATAGCGGCAACACTTATACATCATCTGTGAAAATTTCAAGAGTCTACCTATTACGGTTCCAGAGATAAAAAGCGCTGACAGACATTGTAGCAAAAACAATAGGGTTTCGTTTTTACCCTTTGGGTACGGAACCCTAAAAATAACAAAATAAAAAGGCCTTATTTCAACATTTACCATTCAACCTACATTATTTATACTCGTATTATTAACATATTTTAACTTTTTTCCTTATGATCAAGCCATGATAATAGTCATGATGTTTTGGAGGGATATATGGTAATAAATCAATTATATCTGTTAATTTTTCCATGTGATGAGCCTGGAATGATGATATTGTTGCGAAAGAAGAATTTATTCATTATAAGCTCTGAACAACAATACTCTCGAACAACAACAACAACATTAATGGTTTATTTTCTTACAATGATGGAAGAAAGAAACGCCTCATACAAACATTCGCATTTACGCATATTCACACACAGATTAAATAAACACTCTTCTGTTAAATACACAGCCACATAAATAAATACAAGCATAAATAAATAAACAGCCACACATACAGGTATAAAGGAATAAATAGCCACACATACAAGTATAAAGAAATAAATAGCCACACATACAGGTATAAAGAAATAAACAACCACACAAACAGAAAACAAGAGCAATAACAATCGAACCTGCCAGACCTGTCTGGAATAGAACATTCTGGTGCTTTTAAATCACCTATATAAGTGAATCGTGCTGACGAGTAGTATGGCAGTATTAATCTAAAAGTCAAAGAGTTAAGTTGTCGAATTTTAAGAGTGTTTAACAGTTTGCTGTATTTTTGAACAGTGGTGTTAAATAAATAAGTGACTTACAGTAAAAGTAATAACAGTGTGTATTTATTTTGGAATTAAAAGAACCCAACGTAAAATAAAAACGTAGCAATATAAACGTGTTAGTACTATATTTCTAAAGATGTGTGGTTTAAATTTAGTGATTTAAAATCCTCATTCTCACTAAATGAAGTTTTATGGGACATTGTATATAGTTTGCATTTCATAACCCTTATCCAACATATCTTTAACCAATTTACTTCTTTACCATTGATATTTTTCCCCTTCTTAGAATTGCATCTTCTAAGGGTTTTGTATTTATTATATTGTATATTAATTAAATGGGGAAAAGGCGAAATTCCGGAAAACTATAAGATTTTTTATGTTATTTACAATGTTGCCACGCATTTAAAAAAGCATAAAAAAATTATGTAGTACAATTTTGATCAGTATGCCTTTGAGGATAGTGGACTTACACCATTTTCAAAGTAATTATATTTGTAGCTTCATTAACTACGAAAATTTATAATATGATAAAAGCAATGAAAATTTTAACAGATTTGTTTGAAAAAGTTTATAAATAAAAAGTTCATAGTAAATTGTATACACTTTTATCATTAACTAATTTTTTGTTAAAATAGACTTATAGCACTTTCAAAGAAGACGGGTCATATATTCAATTTTTATTCTGTTTATATGAATAAATCGTATATAGATTTGAATAAAAATTAAGTTGATTAAACTATTTTTGTCGTTATGGTTCAACTATTTTTTTTCGTTAATATTACCTACGAAATTTGGTTCAGTGTTTGAGTTAAGGAAATATTTTTTACAATTTATTTGACAAAATTATTAGACAAAACGGGAAAAAAAGGAAAATGGTCTACTTAAAAAATATAGAATAAAAATAACCACTATCATTCTTGATATATACCTAATTTGGGTAGTATTAAGTTGTAAACATCAACTATTTAAGCAACCACACAGAGCCAAGCAGAAAGCAGGGAAGTTTTTTTAAGAGATTCCTTATTATAGACTCCTTATAATTTTCATGTGGTAAATCTTTTTAATTTTATCAAGAAGGAAATCCCCTTCAATCAATAAAAAAAAAAACTTTTTATTCATAATTTTTTTACTCATTTTTGACACAAAAATTATCCATAAAGAAAAACTTTTTGATCTATTAGGTAGGATATCTTCTGAAATGTATAAAAAATGGATTTCTTATTGATTTCATTAGCCTACCTAATTGATTTTTTCAAAAAGTTTTTCCTGATTGATTTCATTAGGTTATTATATGATCATGAGTAAATCATCTTTTTAATTTTCTTAATAAGGCTATTTTCTTGATTTTGTTAGCTTTCTTGTTATTTCGTTTATATAAATCAACATAGAAATTGTTTGTTAAAATAATATAATATACATTTGGTGTAGTGGTTAAATGCATGCCTAGAAAACGAAGCACTGACTAGGTTCGATCCCTGGCAGAGGACGAATAAATGTTTCATCATGGTTTTTCGGGTTTTAGAAATTAAGTGGCTTTAACTCGCGCTAGACAATACATCAGAAGAAGACTCCCTGACCTACCACCCCCTAGAAAAATAGATGATAATGCCTGCCACCCAAAAAAAAAGGTAGAAAGAAATCAAAGATTGATTAGCAAAAAATGTTAAAGGAGATACCAAAAAAGCTTTATAATATTATGTATGTAGAATACAACAGTAACACCTCTGCTTTGCCTCTGTAAAATTTTATTAATATATAAATTCATTATTAATTATATGTACGTCAAAGATCATTTATTAAACTTATACTCTTTTTAATTTAATGTTTACAGAAATATTAAATAGCAAAACCATTGCCAAATTATATTATTTGTTCCTGTTTGACCTTAAGAAATGATAAGTAGCGTAAACTGTAATAAACAATTAAAATAATTACAAACCGTTATTACCAACAACTACGATAACCACAAACCCCAAAGACAAATAAAATAACAAAAGCTCATTGATATTTTTTTTTTTTTTAATCTTAAAAACCATAATAAATAAATGACTTAATTGAGAAATCAATTTTCTTCGAAATTTAATTGTTATAAAACAATTCGTATTGAAATTCTAGACAAAATCTTTTTGAATGAAAAATTTTTATGAAAGAAAAAATAACCAATTTGGGTAATGCAATTATAAATAATTGTCTTTGTTTCATTGTTTATATTAAAAAAAAGAAACAATAGGCAGGAAAATATGAGAAACTTATTTAGAGAAAGGAATGCCAAGAGAAAATTTAAATAAATTTTTAATCTTTAAACTATTTTTAGAGTTCCGCAGACAGTTGAAAATATAATAAAATATCGGGTCCGCCAAATAACTTTTTTTTTGAAAATGCTATTAAAAAAACTACTGAATTTCTTTTTTTATTTGAAAGTACAATCCTTCCGGTTAATAATGGAAAATAATTTAATTCAAATGGCTGCCTCCGCTGGCCATGCAGTAGCCTACACGATCGGTCCAATTTTTAAGCACATTATCTATTGTGTGCAGCTGTATTTCACCAATGGCTTCACGAATATTGTCCTTTAAAGCGTCAATTGTCTCTGGCTTGTCGGCGTAACACTTATCTTTGAGGGCACCCCACAAATAATAATCCAACGGTGTCAATTCGCAGCTCCGAGCTGGCCAAACGACATCAGCTGTGCGGCTGATAATGCGATCTTCAAAAACAGGGCGCAAAACATCGAGTGTAGCTTGGTAGGCTGTGTGGCACGTAGCGCCGTCCTGTTGAAACCAAATGTTGCCAATATCCTCCTCTTCAATTTTTGTGAACAAAAATTCGTTCAACATGGCCCAATAACGATCGCCATTGACTGTTGACTGTCAATATTTCCCAGCTCTGTTCGAGCGTATACACAACCATATTCGTTCAGCGGAAGGATAAAACTTAATTATCTGTCAAATCAGACATGAGCTAAGTGTTACCATTCACGAAATAAGCACTTGTTGAAAAAAACAAACTTTAGATCGCGGACCCGTTACTATAAATAAAGATTTTAAAATTTTATTGACAAAAATTATTCTTGCATAAAACCAATTCTAAAATAAAAATGTTAGAAGTAATCTGTAAAAACTAGTATTTAAACTTAATAAAAGACACACAAAATGTGCCAAAATAAGCGAGAAAAGAAGTAAAGACTACGTGAATTTCAAGCATCTCCCTTTTACTGTTCAAAAGTTATGCTTTTTTCACTAACATCCGCCTTTTATTGGGGCACCATTTAATTTTACAGACTCTGAGTAAATTTCAACAGTCTCTGTCTATAACGGTTTCAAAGTTAGGGCCACATAGATCAAATAACATCACCTATGGGACACCCTTTAATTTACAATATTAAATTAAAGACCTGTAGTTATAGAGGACTTGGCCACAATGTTTCTTTGAAAATTTCAACTGTCTTTCTATAACGGTTCAAAAGTTTGGCCATATACATCAAATTACATGAACTATTGGGACACTCTTTAATTTATAATTCTAAATATTTATACTTGTTATTATACCAGACAAAGTGGACATTCTGCCTAATTTTCAAGTGTTTGCCTATAACGGTCCAAGAGATAGGACCACATAGGTTAAATTTTTCAATTATGGGAACACCCTTTAATTCCTAAATTCAAATTGTATAATTCTTATAGCCGTTTTAGCAATACAGTTTCCTTGTAAATTTCAGCTGTCTGTCTATAACGGTTCTAAAGTTTGGCAACATACATAAAATTACATTAACCATTGGGACACCCTTTTATTTCCAAATTCAAATTAATACTTTTTGTTATAGCGGACTTAGCAATACAGATTCTTTGTAAATTTAAACGGTCTGTTTACAACTGTTCAAAAGTATGATCATATACATCAAATTAAATGAACTTTTGGAGCACCCTTTAATTTATAATTTTGTATATTTATACTTTTTTTATAACGGTCATAGTAATCGATATTCTGTCAAATTTTCAAGGTTTTAACTATAGATAGGCTCATATAAGTCAAATGACGTAACCCTTTAAATTACGGACACCCTTTAAATTTATTTTCTTATTACTTTTTGTTGTTGGGAGCTATAGTGATACGCAATTTTTAAAAATTTTAAATTAATTCCCTTTACGGTTCTTAATGCAGGTAAAACACATGTATTGTGTATGGAGACACCCTTTAATTTGGAAAATATGAACTGGTTTTAAAATTGGACCAATCTGTAACCATAACCTTTCAAATGAAGAAAAAAATCTTAAAATCGGTTCAGTAATGGCTGAGTTCTGCGTGCACATACATATGTATACACATGAAAAAAGCAACATTCAGACGAATTGATAACCTCCTTCTTTTTTTGAAGTCGGTTAAAAAAAGAAGGAGGTTATCAATTCGTCTGAATGTTGCTTTTTTATGTTTGTGCCCGCAGAACTCAGCCATTTCTGAACCGATTTTAAGCATTTTTTCTTTATTTGAAAAGTTATGCTTACATATTGGTCCCGTTTTAACAACAGTTCAATTTCTTAAAAATTAAAGGGTGTCCCCATACAACATACATGTTTTTTTCGTGTATTAAGAACCCTAAAGGGCACTAATTTAAAATTTTAAAAAATTGCGTATCAGTATAGCTCCCACCAACTAAAAGAAATAAAAAAAACTTAGAATTTAAAGGGTGTCCCCATAGGTGACGTAATTTGACCTTTATGAGGCTATCTTTTGAACCGTTAAAGACAAAACCTTGAAAGTTTGACAGAATGTCGATTACTATGACCTTTATAATAAAAAGGATAAATATTCAAAATTATAAATTAAAGGGTGCTCCAATAGTTCATTAAATTTGATGTGTATGCCCATACTTTTAAACATTTGTACACCTACCGTTAAATTTACAAAGAACATGTATTGCTAATTTGGAAATAAAAGGGTGTCCCAATAGTTAATGTAATTTTATGTATGTGGCCAAACTTTTGAACCGTTATAGACAGACAGCTGAAATTTACAAGGAACCTGTATTGCTAAGTCAACTATAACAAGTATTTAATTTGAATTTAGAAATTAAAGGGTGTCCCCATAATTGATGTACTTTGACCTATATGGCCCTATCTTTTGAACCGTTATAGACAAGCACCTGAAAATTATGCAGAATTTCTACTACTACCTTCTCTGATATACTAGCAAGTATAAATATTTAGTATTATGAATTAAAGGGTGTCCCAATAGTTCTGTAATTTGTTGTATAACATTTGAGCCGTTATAGACACACAGTTGAAATATACAAAAAATTCTTGTGGCCAAGTCCTCTATAACAATAGCTCTTTAATTTAAAATTGTAAACTAAAGGGTGTCCCAATAGCTGAAGTTATTTGATTTATGTTGCCGTATCTTTGAAACCGTTATAGACAGTCATTTGATATTTACGCAGAACGAATATTACTATGTCCGCTATAGTAAAAAGTATAAAATTAGAAAAAAAGGGTGTACCTAAAGTTAATGTTATTTGATCAATATTACCTTATCTTTTGAACGCTTATAGATAAACATTTGAAATTTCAACAAAGCGAATATCACTACGTCTACAATGTCCCACGACATTGTAGACTTCGCTCCGGAACGACCCGAGTATCACTCGGCCAAAGATTGTCAACTCAGCAACAGCTGTACCAACCGAATGTTTTTTTCTCAGGAAAGAACTTCCGACAACAGTAAAGCTGTTACAACAACAACAACAACCTGCTAATTTTTGCGCATTTTGTTTATCTTTTATTTGGTTTATATATAGTTCTTACAAATTACTTCTTACATTTTCAGTTTAGAACTGGTACCCAACTATCTGTTTTGAAGTCGGTTTTTTTTTGCAAGAATTATTGAAAATGACATTTCAACATCAACACGGACAAACGGACTTCGCTTAATCAACTTTTCTATGTATAAGGATCCAGAATATATGTATGTATATATGTATACTTTTTGGGGTCGGAAATGAATATCCTTAACCTTTCCACCTGTGGCTAAAGGTATAAAAAGAACTAGAACTTTAATGTGAATGTATTTTCAACTTTCTAAACAACAATTACATACATATTTGTTACACATATTTTTAATTAACTAACAAAAATACTTTTCTTTAATAGTTTTTGTATCATTAGTTGCCAATTCGTATTAATTTGCGATAAAATTCTCATTAAAATAAATTGAAAATAATATAACCCGTAATTGACATTTACCACATTAGATTAATCGTAAATTGATGGCTTTTTCCTTTTTTTCTCTATCTTTTTTTAATATTTCTCAATCACCCACATCTACACGCATAGCATCATATGACTTTCCGAAGACATTGTGACATTATTTTTATGTTGTTGTTTGTTGTATTATCGAAGGTCTTTTCCATGCATGGAAAATAGATATTTTTGAAAAATAATGGTTGGGCCATTTGAAATGCCTTAACTGAGTGAACACATTAAACCTGAAAAGAACAGGCTCCAATGGTGCTCAAAGAGGCCCTTTGAAGGAAGGGCAGTAAGGTGCTCAGATATAATAGCATATATAATATTAGTAACTAAACCATATGATATGACTGTGGGCCTTAATTAGGTTACGTCGAAGATAGTTATATGTATATACTGGTGCAGATGCATATGCTTTATCTAACTTTTCAATGACTTGAAGTAGAAGTGTTTGATGACAGGACAAAATTATATTTTTCTAATTTACAAAAATGCACCGTTTTTCTACATATCACTTGTTTGAAATAAACAAATTGATTGCAAAATTTGCTCTCAGGCGAGGTTAAGTAAGGTTAAGCCACTGAGACCCATTGTGGTTCCCTTTGAAACTCTATTAACTCCAGTCCTTTAGAGCTACCTCGACCTTCTCGCAAAATCTATCAAATTAGTCAGGGTGTCGCATCCCTGAAATAGTCCAGGTTTTGAAAGAATCTTTAGACGAAATATTTGAGACTGCCATTTTGTAGCCCCAGGCAGTCACATAGCACCGACTGCTCCTACTCCTTATCCAGACCACGAGAGAAACCCATACATTTCCACATGCGTCCATTCTGTCCTTCATGGCGCTAAACCCAAACAACTTTTACACTGTTTTTTTTTTAACTAGAGTGACACTGTATATAACTGTGATTTTGATTGTGTTCATGACAGATGATTTTACTTACAGGAAAAATAACAGATGACTCCAACTAAAAGCTTTTTTTCCAAGCATTTCAGAAACCCACATTGTTAGTTCTTAGTACCCCTTCGTAAATTGTCCATGGCATTTAATAATCTATACATATAATAATAGTAAATAGTATACATATATACATAATATAGTAACTCATTTCCGTCTGTTTGTCTGTCAGCTTTTCATTTCTGTTCGCTTCACGTAAAACTACCTGATTCCAATATAGGATACTTTTCTTCCGCAAAATTATCTCATTTCCAAGAAAAAGTGGAGAAATAGCAGTGAAAAACGCAATTTCCGCAATTTAAAGGTACTGAAATGTTTTTAATTATATTAGGTAGAGTGAATAAAAAATTAGTTTATACTAAATAGTACCAAGTACTAGCTAAAACTTTTCAGTACTAGCTATTCTGAAAAATATAAACTACAAAAAGTGTGAATAAATCTTTGCTAGTATTTACTATGTAGCTAGTACTATGTAGCTAGTACTGGGAAATTAAAACATATTCGGCTGCAAAATCAGCTATTTGAGAGTTGCCTCTGTTTAAGAAAAAAATTTTCTTCTAAATTCTCAGCAAAACAGTTAGTAAAACATTTTGGTATCACTATAAGTTTATTTTGATTATTTATTATAAGGATGGGTGATATGCTCCCAAAGCATAATAAGTCGTAAGTGCCGTCAGTTAGAGTGGCAAAAGATAATGTAGTGATCCTGGCGAATTGCAATCAATTAAAGTGAACTCCATTAGTATTAGTATTTCAAGTAGTTTAAACGTTGATGCTGCAATAACCCTTTCGGTTAATGTACTCATCGCCATGATTTGGTGCTTGTGCTAGACTGGAAAAAGCACTAACTTTATCTGAAATTTTTATTCACCTCAAAGATAGTTTAAACTTAAGATTTGCTAGTTTTAGATAGAACTATATTTTTATTCACACTGCCCATTGAAGACGACAGCTACTTCGTAAACTCTGACATTGTTGTAGAAATACATATTTATCTTCTATAAAATAACTTTTTCAAAAAAATAATAAATATTTCTTCAAAACCTTTGGCATGTAAATGAATTTGTAATCTTGTGAAATTTGCTTTTGTTGAGAAAATAAATTAGTCGCATACAAAACTAGAAATTATCCTAATTTGACGAAAGCCTGAACGGTGGTGGAATAGCTTCGATGGCTTTAAAATAATAGTTTCAATAGCCTAATTCACAATCTTCTGCATTTGATATTGCAAATTTATGCAATTGTAAAAATTTCTCGTGAATGGTGAACGGTTTTTTATTTCAGTTTGCAACACTTCTTTCAAAACAAAAAATTTGTTATTGGAATTTTCTCTACAATAAAAATTTCGTTGAAGGAAAGTACAAATAGTAAATATTTAATAGATAAAACTGATAAAGATGTTGTTTTCAACAAAGGTACATAGTATTTCACACACTCTAATTAATAAAATATTCATTCAATTACAAGCCAAGCGTGCATTGTCCAAAATTCTTCACTAGTCTAGTATAACGGGAGGGAACAGTGTTCCATCCGTAGTTGCAAACAAAAAAAGACACGAAATTATCAAACTATAGAAGATGCATTCGACAATCGTCAAGTATTAAATAACAATTAATGGAAGCAGTCTTACATTGAAAACTATTTTACTAGAGATACAACAAATCTCGGAATTATCAAACAACCCAGGTAATAGATGCAACTTGCTCAAAATAGTCTACTTCTAGATTACAGTTAACGGCAACAGTATTTCCTTGCAATTTTTAGTGCAAGAAATACTAAAGATTTCGGAATTATTAAAAATAAAATTCCGTAGCCAAACATTCCAGCAATAGATATCAAAACAAATTTTATTATGTCCATCTAGATCTATTTTTAAATTCGTATCTTCTTTTTTACGTTTTTTGGTTTTTCGATTTTCATTTTTGCCTATTTTTTGATGATTTTAATTTTCATATTTTTTATTTAATTTATATTCTCAGCTGTCAGTTTGCAAATTCCTGGCAAATAAAAACTATGGTTTTAGGTGTTGTTTATTTCCCAATGTGTAGCATATGCATTTCTATATATTTTGTTAGTGTGTTGTAAAATTATCCAATACAATTTTGCAAATGCTACGATGCAAGACAATTTACACAAGATTGTGAATTGGGCTAATATATGTACATAGTAAATGTATGTATTTTATTTTTGACAGTGTGTACAAGGTAGCCTGATGTTGTCTATGTATGTGTTTAATCAAATTTTAATTGTATAAAATTGCTCTTGAGTTTGAAGGATACCATAAATTTTATTTATAAAATATTTAGGTGTTATCAATACTCTCAACACTAGAAGTTTACAAAACACATCTTTATAGAATTGTATACATAATAGTAGAAGCGAATAACTATCCTCTTTAAACTGACCGTTTTTTGACTTTAATTAAATCGTTTAAACTAAAAATATAAAACACTCTTTTTTTTTTTTTTGAAAATTTTAATTATTATTAGTCGAACTGTTTTACGTATTACATACAATGAAATTTATAATCAAGCTTAAGTTCGTTTTTATTCTCTCTAAGAAAGAATTAATAAAATTACAAATTAGGTGATAATATTAAAGAAAAATTGGGAAAATTACATTTTTAGACACCAGCACGAGTGGAATGCACATTTTCTAGACAGCCACGTCCGTCATCAGCACTACTTGTATCTAATCTACTTAGGGTAGTGTTTAAGTTGTAAGCATAATCTATTTAACCAACCAAACCCAGATAAAGGAATACGAGAAAACTTGTATTCAATTATCAATCGTCAATTGGTGAGAACGAAGTCTACCACTACCTTAAGCTTCCCTCTTGTTGAATATTTTTACTTTAATATTTACCACCCATATTTTTGTTGTTCCTTCAGCGAACCTTCGGTTAGCAATGAAGTTACTTTTTGTTTATTTGTTTTACTTCCAACATTCGTTTTTAGTTAACACTAATCTAGTATCAAACCAAACTTTGTTGAGTAAACAAGATTGCGCGGTGCATTGCGATTTTTAATTTTTTGAAAATTTTAATTATTATTGGTCGAACTGTTTTACGTATTACATACAATGAAATTTATAATCAAGCTTAAGTTCGTTTTTATTCTCTCTAAGAAAGAATTAATTAAATTACAAATTAGGTGATAATATTAAAGAAAAATTGGGAAAATTAAATTTTTTAGACACCATTTTTAGAAGGAACAACAAAAATATGGGTGGTAAATATTAAAGTAAAAATATTCAACAAGAGGGAAGCTTAAGGTAGTGGTAGACTTCGTTCCATGGCACAATAAACAAGGTAGACTCGCGGCGAAAAAAGAGTACAACTCTGTAATAAAAATACGTACATTTTGTTGTTGTATAAATCATTTTTGGCTGTCAAAATAAAAAATGTTAGTACATTTTGACACTGTAAGATGGTGACAACAAATAGTCAGCTGAGCTCTCGAGTTTACCTGTTATGAATTCGCCTTGCTTCGTTCTCACCAATTGACGATTGATAATTGAATACAAGTTTTCTCGTATTCCTTTATCTGGGTTTGGTTGGTTAAATAGATGATGCTTACAACTAAAACACTACCCTAACTAGATTAGATACAAGTAGTGCTGATGACGGACGTGGCTGTCTAGAAAATGTGCATTCCACTCGTGCTGGTGTCTAAAAATTTAATTTTCCCAATTTTTCTTTAATATTATCACATAATTTGTAATTTAATTAATTCTTTCTTAGAGAGAATAAAAACGAACTTAAGCTTGATTATAAATTTCATTGTATGTAATATAAAACACTCATAAATTTGGCATTGTAAAAAATCGTCACTATTTAAGACAAAATCGTCAAATTAGAATTATGCAATTTTTTAGACCAAAATCGCAAAAATAACGATAGATCGTCAGATCGGACAGCCGTGATCATAACATAAATATAGAAAAAAGACAGTAGCGGAGTTCATTGTTCGATGCAATTGGACATGCAAGAGTGCAAGTGCATAATATCATAGCTTTTTTTTGTGAAATCCAAAAAAAAAACCTATTGTTTTTGTTAAATTTGAATGATATAACGAATTTTCATTTTCGAAAGACCATTTGCATCAAAGACTGAATACCGCTAGTTTGTGTTTATTTTTTGTTAAATAATAAAAAGCAGCAAAACATAATTTAATAAAAAATCATATATAATTGATGGAAAATATTACTCCAGCACAGTTTTGTTAATTTTATTGCATAAGAGCAATTTGTTTGCTTTCTTTTAAGGTGAATTACTCCTGATTTTTTTTCTTCTTTTTATCTAATACTTAAACAAATGGAAAAAAAAACAAAAAATACTAAATAAAATAAATAAAATTCAATAGTATTGAGTTTTCCATGCCTGCCAAACACTATCATTCTCAGTATCATCAATATTATTATTGTTTTACATTAGATGAGATGTAACCAGTTGACTATTATTATCTTTAAGTAAAGTGAGCGTCAATATGATAATGTCATTTTTTTATGTTCCGTTTATACAATTTTTATTTCTATTTGTTAAACGTTAGTTTTAGGCTGGGAACAAAACGGGGTCAAACACGAATTTTGTCCAACACGACGAATTCGTCGGAAAAAATTCGCTGTGTAAATTCGTCGTATAAAGCAAAATAACAGCTGTTATAATTGGTAAAAATACTTACTGTTTGCGCAAAGAAAGCAAAAATACAAAATTTTGTTATTGCAAGGAGGTTAGAGGTAGTAGCGTTTGTGGACATTTGGTAGTAGTATTTGTGGACTTTCTCATATCGAAGTTGACAGGGAAGATATCCACATTGAGTTTATTCCTCATACGAACTGTTTGGTTGAAAAACGAATTTTTCCTATACTGCGTACTGCGATTCATTGGCAAATCGACCACAAATGGATGCGCTCTTAATGAGAAGCATGTTGTACGCAAACATATAAATTTCCTGATTTCATAGAGCACATTGTATTAACGATAAAACAGCGAAATACATCCCACATTGCGTCGATGCTCCAGTGAGTCAGTAGAGTTGGATATTCTACTGTCACCGATGACCTTCTTTGCCCTCCCTTGCACGCGGTCGAGTAGCTCCAAAATAGAATTTGGGGCACCGGCCCATACATGAGAGTTGTATTCCATTTTATGACGGATATAGGTGATATAAATAGTAAGAAGATCAGGTGGAGTGAAGTATCTGTTACACCGTTTCAAAAAACCGAGGCACTTGAAAGCTTCTTTCGCGACTTGAAAAATGTGTTTAGTCCATCGGACATCGCACTGGATTTTCATGCCAAGAACATAAAGAGCTGCTGATTCCTTAATATCTACAGCACCCATAGCTACAGATGAAGCAACATCTTCGAACGCACTTCTATGCGTAAGCATACAACATTGAGTCTTACGAGCATTAAATTCTACTCTATTCGCACGACCCCATTCAGAGATTGTCAGAAGATCATGTTTGAGCGTATCGTTCATGTTTTGTCTCTTGGCTCCAATCTCCAACTGGTTCGGCCTATTATTAAATGAATATGAATGACAAATGCTGCTATCATCTGCAAAATAGTAGATAGGGTTTGACAATGAAGGTCATTTAGAAAAATAAGAAACAGGGTAGGAGAAAGAACGGAGCCTTGCGGTACCCCTGAATTTATCTTGAACTCATTTCAGGAAATCCCATCTCTAACAACTCGTACAGTGCGATCCCTGAGGAAGTTTGATATAAATCGAGAAAAGTTTTCACCGACACCAAAAGAAATAACTGCTTTTTTATGACTGCTTAGTGACCAGTGTTATACTTTGATCACTAAATAGTCCAACAGCAGTCAACACAAGTATAATAAAACTAAGATAATAGCGAGTAAAGCATGGACCAAAGTACTTTAATTGCACCGAAAAAAAGAGCCATAAAAGCCCTGATCTGGAAATTTATTGTGGTAACGAACCGATGAGCCAACACTGTTTTATTTTGACAGGTATTTATTTTTTATGTTGCTTTGTGGTTGGTTTTATTTATGCTTGGTTATTTTGGCTACATTATTTGCCGAAGTTAGCTTTGTATGTGTACCAAAACTCAATACAAAAATAGGCAACATCGCCAAATAATTTAAAAATCGCCATGTCGCTAAATCAAAAATTAAATCGCCAAATAAGTCTGAAAATCGCAACGTTTGGCGGTAAATCACCAATATGACAGCCCTGACTCCAAAGAGGATTATTATACTGAAAAGCCGAAACTATTCCACGAGGACTTACCAATTTATGGTAGTAGTTATAAAGCCCGTTTCACACTATAATACTGAGTATTAAGATTGGATTGGATTTTGTAATATAGGATTTTGTAAGATAGAAATCCAATGAGAATTGTGTGATTGTCAACAAAATCTTTTTATTTATTTATTTATTTATTTATTTATTTATTTATTAAATGTTACAATACAATTACAAATTATATTCTAACTTAATTTACCGAGCATAGTAACAAAGACCTTCTCACTCGTTGTAGTGAAACACCCAGAGTCTTTGGTGGGAATCGAACAACCCCCAGACTGATAGACTAGCACACTACCTACTAGCCTACCGGGGCACAAAATCTAACGTAACATAACATTTCGTTTTCATACTATCACACTTCAAATAAAATGAAAAATATCAGCAATGGAACAAGCCGAGACGAGACATTGAACGGCGTCGGCTGATCAATTTTATGTGGACGGCAGAGATGCCAGATCTTAAATTTTTTTGGCCGTTTAAATTTTCGGTTAATAAAAAAATAATACGTACATTCAACAATTTCTAGGCATGGCAGAAAAAAGTACATATGTAGGTGATAAGACTTATGGCAATTCAAGAGAGGTGCAGGACAAATATAAAATATAACTATTTTATCCGACTTACTCAGCTTTGCTTTAAAAAAACACAACCCTGTTAAAATGAAAAATGTTATCATTTAGAAAATTTTCTAAAAATGTTTTGGTATAATGGGATGTCAAATTTATATATTTTCCTATTAGTTTTAAGAAAGTTAATCTTATTTTTTCCGCACTCACACAAAGTTAGAAAGCAGATACATATGAATGTTATATGTAGGAAAAATCATACACAAAACAATATGCTATTCGCACTCTATTCTCTCATCCTAAAGGTATGCAAGTTATTTGTCTGCAATAAAAATGCCACAACTTGTGTTTCAGTTTTTTATACTTTAATTCTTTTCACCAAATGTTTTGATTTTTTTAATTGTTTTACAGTGGCTATAGCAATGTACCTTCTGTAAAAATTTTAAATGTCAACCTATTGAGGCTCATTCGACAAAGACATGTAATAGATAGACAGACATCGATGCGATATTAATACGGTTACCTTTTTTTCTCCCTTGAGTATGGAACTCTAAAAATAAGAGCAATTAGAAAATAATATCTTGGAAATATTGGAGCAATAAGTATTTAATGTAATAGAATAAAAATTAAGTGACCTTATCATTATGACGCATACCTTAAAGATGCTTCCTTGCTTACAGCTCAGCTCGTATCATATGTGTAATGAGCAATTAATAAAAGAAATTTAACTAATTCGATTTATATAGCAAACTGTTGTTTGTTCTTTAATGACAAAGTTCATGTTATTGTTTTTTTTAATGAATAATAAAAAATAAAGATTCAAAAAGGATTTGTAAAATTGCGTAACGTAATACTTATTTGAACAGCCCTATATTTTAGTGCAGTTAGTTGCGCCTGCTGAATTATATTCAGCACAATTCCATCAAATGTGGTTTTCAATTAGATGCTTAATTAAGAATCTACAGCAAATTTTCGTATATAAAATCAGATTTTTATGAAAAATATCATCACAGATTTTTGTCCTTTTTAGGGTTCCGTACACAAAATGTAAAAACGTAACCCTATTGTTTTCGCTACAATGACTGTCCGTCTGTCAGTGCCTTTTATCTCTGGATCTGTAATAGCTAGACTCTTGAAATTTTCACAGATGTACAGCTGTTGCCGTTATAGCAACAAATACTAAAACTTATAGGGTGTTCCGATAGAGAGGTGTTATTCACGAATTTGTGCCTATTTCGTGAACTGTAGGTGGGATAAACTTGAAATTTAGAAACAGTAATTAAAACTTAGTTCACTATATAAACAACTATAAAAAAATAAAAATAAAAATTAAAGGGTATTCCGATAGTGGTGTGAATTGCATCTTTAAGGCCTAAGTTTTGAACTATAATAGGTAGATGCTTGAAATTTTCACAGAAGGTGTATAGCAGTGGTCGCTACAGTAACAAATACTAAAACTTATAGGGTGTTCCGATAGAGAAGTGTTATTCACTAATATCTGTTTATTTCTTGAACTGTAGGAGGGAGGCATACACTAAACATTTACAAACAGTAATTAAAACTTAGTTCGCTTTATAAACAAGTCTATAAAAATAAACTCAAGATTTAAAAACAGTAATTAAAACTTAGTTCGCTATATAAACAAGTCTAAAAAAATAAAAATAAAAATTAAAGGGTGTTCCGATAGTGACGTGATTTGCATGTATGTATATGGGCTAAGTTTTGAACGATAATAGGTAGACTCTTGAAGTTTTTACAGGAGGTGTATTACTATGGCCACTATAACAAATAGTAAAAATTAAAGGGTGTGCCGACAGTGACGTGATTTGCATAAACATTGACTAATTGTTTAACAATAATAGATAGACTCTTGAAATTTTCACAAATGGTGTATTACTATGACCCCTATAAAAACAATAAAAATTTAAAGGGTTTGCCGACAGTGACGTCTTTTGCATGTATAATGACATATTTTTTGAACCGTAATAAGTAGACTCTTCCAGTTTGTATAGAAGATGTGATGTCATGGCCGTTATGACAATTACTAAAAATTAAAGGGTGTTCTGACAGTGACATGTTTTTCACGTATAGTAACTAATTTTTTTAATAGTAATAGGTAGACTCTTGATATATTCATAGAAAGAGAATTGCCATGGCCGCTATAGCAAATAAAAAAATTAAAGGGTGTTCCGACAGAGACATGATTTTTACGTAAATAGCCTTATTTTTTGAACCGTAATAGGTAGACTCTTTAAATGTTTACAGTAGATGTTGTACTTCGGCCGCTGTAACAATTACTAATATCTAAAGGGTGTTCCATCACTGACATGTTTTTCACATATATTACCTTATTTTTTGAACCGCAATAGGTAGGCGCATGTATATTTTAATAGATAGTGTATTACCATGGCCTCTGTATCAAAAATTCCTAAAATTTAAAGGGTGATCCAACAGTGATGCAATTATGACTGTAATTTTAAAATTAAAGGGTGACCCATAAGACATGAAAAAATTAACAACTTGAATTTTTAAAGTTGTACTAAACATAGAACGGAACCCTACGTATGTGAGTCTAACTCGCACTTGACTAATTTATTTCAATTAGACGCTTATTTAAAAAACTACAGTAAATTTAAGATTTTCATATAAAAATTCGAATTTTTATGAAAAATATGAGTAATCACAGATTTTTGTCCTTTTTCAATTGGACGCTTATTTAAGAAACTATAGCAAATTTAAAATTTTCATATTAAAAGTCGATTTTTTATGAACAATAAGAGTGATCAGTTTTTTTTTATCCGTTTTTCAATTGGATTTAGTCATAAGGCTTTAGACCTTATATGGTCTTGAAACTTTTTAAATATGAATGCCATAGTGACTTGTAGCCTTAGACTAAACACTCCTTAATGAGAAAGAAGACAGTCTAAAATCACTAAATCGAAGAGACTGGTGGTAGCACGTGACTCAATGGAAGTAAGTAAAAATCGGTCTTTGTGGTCGGAAGGGGATGGAAAAGGAACTTATTCAGGGCTGTCACCGAATCCAAGTAGGTTTTGCTTATTATCGGTTTTGCAAACAAATATTGGTTCCGTTTGGTGTCATAAAACCAAGTCGGTTTGGTTTTTTTTCGAATTAAAATAAAACCGATGTTCGAACCAGCTGTTGTTTAGCAGATGTACATATATTTGTTTCCAATTTAAATGTTACTTTTTTGACAAATTGTTTTCGTTTAAATATTATTCAAAGTTATTGCATTTTTGTAAAAAATATAAAAAAAATAAATTACGATGAAATAAAATGACTACTGCAGTTGTTGAATTTTCGTTATAAGAAGCAGGGCGTTCAGAAAATGTAACCAAAAGAACTTTGCGAGATCTCAGCAATCTACTTGACCTGCCAGAGTCAGCGTACGTACATTTTATTATACGGAAAGGATATTTCAGTGTGATAATTGTAAGTAAATACTAAATGTGAGCATAAAACGTCTTGTTAGACTAACTTCATAATGTTCAATAATAAATTGGTCGCTTTTTTCTTGCACTTGATTTCATGTGTATACAAATATTGTTGTGCTCTTAAATAAAAACATACAATAGCATTTGCTCTTTTTCCAACCAATGCAATATTTGTTGTTGTTTGAAATTAAATTTCAGCAGTGAATATTTTATTTCAATAGTGTCTCTTGATATGAAATACTGTTATAGCAGACAACATGTATGCAAATGTATGATGGTAAAAGCAAGGCTTTGTACTTTGTATTTTAGTTATTTTATATTAATTTGCGCGTTGAGTGGTTGAAAATAGAAAACTGTAGTAGATTGATTTTTTTTTAACTTTTATTGATGAATAAAAAAATCTAATTTAATTTTTTCTCTTAAAAATCAGTGATTTTACTCTCAAGAAAATTTTAGTAAAATGAACTAGTGAACAATATGAAATGCTCCGCATATTTATTGCACTTGATAAAACTGTCCGGTCAAATCAGGTGCACTGATTTTTGCCCTGTTTGCTCTCTTGTTCTCTGTATTTACTGTTTAGTAATATTCGACTACACAAACAATCAATATTTGCGTTTCAAAAACATGCAATACTGTCCACTTTTTAACATCTTGCGCTCACCTTTAGTAAATACGATCTCAATTTTATATTATTTATGCATTTATACCTTTTAAAGTGATTTTAATTATGAATGTTTATGCAATTATAGTCGGCTTTGTGACCAAGACATGAAAGGTCGAGCGGTAGATGTACGGATGATACAAAGTTAATATCACCTGGTAGTAAAGAAAAATGTTATGTTGCCGTCAAAGACGTTTCTACAAACTAAAAGTCAAAGGATCAGAAATAAAATAGCCAACAGTTTATAAAAAAAACCTAAAACAATACATTTTATTCCACATAAGAAAAAAAAAATTTAGAATTCAGCCTTAAAAAAGTTCAGTCTTTCAAAAGTTTACATAAAACAAAAAAAAAAAAAACTAATTAATATAAAACCAAATTTTCATAAATATTAATCAATTAACATTTACTTTTATAAATATGTCTTAAAAAATAAAAACAAGAGCGAGTAAATTAAAACCGACATCTGTTAGCTGATTGGTTTATTTCCAATAAAAAAACGATCACATTGGTTTCTGTGACACCTAAAACCGACAATAATTTTTGTTCGAAAATAAAACCAATAACATTGAATTTCATGACACCAAAGTATTTTTTTTTTTTTTTTTGTCGGTTTTAAATCCAATTCCGACAAAATTGGATTCTGTGACAGCCCTGATTATGGAAGCGCTCTAGTTTGATATCCCCCTAGATTAATAATAATACTTTTGACCGAAGCTTTTACAGTTGAAAGTAAAAACTACATAATTTCTACTTACTTAAGACCAAGATTCTTTCTGAAATCGAAAAAGTTATTCGAATTCGGTTTAAATAAAATCAGTACTTATTTCCGCGATGTCGAAATGATATTATTAGAATTTAGAAATATTTTAAATTTTCTTTTTTTGTTTTATTTTATTTACACAATTTACCACTAATTATTTTTAACAAAATTTGGTATTAAATTTGGGGAATACTTCTGAAGTTTAGCTTCCTCCCATTCTTTAGGGTGTATTTTTTTACGATGAGCATGCATATTACTATTTGAATTAAACGTCTTTGGACACCAAGGACACGTATATAAAGGAGTTCCAGTATGTGAGGCCATATGTTCCTGCAAAAACAAGGGATTTGCAATAATTATCATCACATTATTTTGTTACATCTGATTTCACACACCCTGAGAACTTCTGCCCTTTTAAACGCCTTCTGACATATAGTGCATTTGTGATCGTAGCCTTTTTCATGCATAGTACTGATATGTTTACGTAGAGCCTTAAGTGTTGGTGATTTTTTAGGGCATTTGGGACACTGATGTTCTTTTTTTCCACCTACTGGATGTTGGCCATCTTTGTGTCTCTTAAGTCCTCTTTCCGTAGTCAAGCGCAATCCACATATATCGCAGCTAATCATAGGTTCTGGTACCCCTAAATGTTTATTCATATGTGTTATAAATTCGCCACTAGAGCTGATGGATTTACCGCAAACGTAACATATTTTAGCGGACTTTTTTAAATGAACTGCTTGAATATGATGTTGTAAGAGATAAGAACTGGCGTAACTAAAAGAAAATACGTATAAAGCGAAGTTTTTTAGTGGTTAGCAAAAAATCATCACAAGGCCGCTTAAAGAAAAATATTTTAATTTGTATATTGTATTAACCCAAGTCTAAAACTTAAGAATTTTTCAAAAATAGACGCACTTGTAGATATACAATTAAGTTACTCTTGCAATATATTTTATATATTTTATATATTTTTTTAAGTGTACTTACTAATAACGGTACAATATTTGCTTACATTTAGTATTTACTAAATATCAACATATCTATACATATAATAAAACTGTTACAGGACCGTCCTTCTGTGCGCCCGTCTGTCTGTTTATCATCATACAAAAACTAAACTACTGAAAAATTGGCAGCACCATTTATTTTTGTAAGCCAGAAATGTTACACTGTAGTAAATATATACACAGAAATCTACACAAATTTTAGAATTTAACAATACTTTAAAATTTTATATAAAGCATCCTGCATAATTACCCAGGGATGGGTACCTCTACATAGCAGCACTCTAAAAGTAAATGTCAAAACAAGAGGCAAACTTGAACAAAATATTATCAGGATGCTGACGTCATTTTTGTAACAAAAAATATTATTAAAATAATATTCTTATATACTTGTAAATTTTTAAGGTGGCATAGTGATAGTAAAAGCATTTGTGACAAGAAAAACACTTTTCTGTTGTCGGTTTCATATAAAAGTACTTTTTGCTTAACTTCGCAATGATTGTTGCCATATAGTCGTAATGATTTTTAGAATAACTCTGTATCTTTACACTATCGGAGTTCACATCTGAGTTAAACCGCTCCTGGTGAATATAGATACATATGTATATCTTAATTGTTTGATCTTAAATGTTACTTTGTTCACATTTGAAACCAAACCAAAAAATAAAATGTTTTATGACCTTAAATGGTTTTAACCAAAAGCTCTTAAACAAAAATACATCTTTACAAACTTTTTGTAAATGAAGAAAATCGGTCCAACTAAGAACTAAATCTCTGACAAAATAATATGAATAATAACTTCATTTACATTCTCAAAACTTACAATTTACCGCATTCGTTGCAATGAAACTTTTTTTCTTCTTCCGACAAATGTGTTGGCTTATGCCTACGCAAACAATTAGCAGTTGCAAATGATTTTCCACATTCGTCACAACAGTGTTTCTTTAATACATCCTTGTTGCCATGCACCCACATATGGTGTTTTTCTAAACGCAAACGATCCGACATGACTTTGCCACATTTGTCACATTTGAAGTAATCGGGATTTAAATGACAATGGATGTGATCAACCAAAAGTCTTCGACGGAAATATTTCCTATTACAGCAAACCAGGTAACCCCGCTGTCGGTGAACATCCGCAAAATGTGTTTGCATATCGGAAAAGTCGTTTAATGGTACTTGGCAAAGATCACAAAACATCTGCTTGAAGTTCTCAGCTATAAACTTCTCATTTTCCTCACTTTTTCTATAACATTTGCCTTTACTTTTAACATTTCTTTTGGAAATTTTATCGGGCCGATAATTATCATCAGTGTTGTCATTTTTATCACTTTCATTATCCGAATTAACATCAGAATCTTCTGGTTCCTCTTTAACTTTCGAAACTTTTGTTTTGCAATTTCTTGATTTTTCATTTTCTAAAGCTTTTCTTTTAGAACGTTTAGTTTTTTTCGACTTGTCAGCACTCAAATTATTTGATTTTGCTAGAGGATCTTTGCTTTCTTGGTCCGTTTGTGTTTTCTGGCGTTTTTTTGCTTGTTGCAATTGCTTGTCATTTTCATCTATTTCATCATCAGAGTTCATTTTTGCAATTTCTTTATTCGATTCTAGATTTGTATCTACTTTATCGTCTGACGGAGTTTGATTTATAAGAATTTCCGGTTCCAAAAAGCAATATGCCATGTTATTCTCGTATAATTCTTCGCCATTATTCCTAATGCTCGATACTTGCGTTGTTAATTCCTCTTTAAAATCTACAGATGCCCCACCCTCAACTTTAATTAAATGAAAATTCATATGAGCCTTCTCTATCCGCAAGTAGAATTTGTGAAAATCGTCCACCTCCTGCCAGCATGATAAACATATCCATGAATTATCTTGTATGGTATTCTAAAAGAAGTTTTATTATTAAAAAGACAAAAACTAAAAAATATAGACATTCATACTTACCAATGGCCAAAAATGTTGTTCCAACTTTTTTCCTACGTCAAGCTCTTGCCATTGTGTTGAATTTGTTTTTATAGAATCTAATTTATCTTCAATTATTTTTAAACACAATAAACATAAGACCATTGTAAAACTTTTATCGGGTTTTGAATCCTTATAATGGGTAATGTCACTATTAAACCTGCTTTTATGAGATAATGCTTATTTTATATCAGTTATTAAAAATCATTAGTAGTAAAAGTAAACACAAATTAGTTATCTGTGGTAAACAAATATGCCTTGCCGTGGTAGCAGCGTTGCCATATGCTTTTCAATAAAAAACTAAAGATTTATAATGGGTGATTTTTTTGAGGTTAGGATTTTCATGCATTAGTATTTGACAGATCACGTGAGATTTCAGACATGGTGCCAAAGAGAAAGATGCTCAGTATGCTTTGACATTTCATCATGAATAGACTTACTAACGAGCAACGCTTGCAAATCATTGAATTTTATTACCAAAATCAGTGTTCGGTTCGAAATGTTCAAATGTGACAAATTTTGTTCAGCGATGAGGCTCATTTCTGGTTGAATGGCTACGTAAATAAGCAAAATTGCCGCATTTGGAGTGAAGAGCAACCAGAAGCCGTTCAAGAACTGCCCATGCATCCCGAAAAATGCACTGTTTGGTTGGACCGTATTTTTTCAAAGATGCTGTTGGACGCAACGTTACGGTGAATGGCGATCGCTATCGTTCGATGCTAACAAACTTTTTGTTGCCAAAAATGGAACAACTGAACTTGGTTGACATGTGGTTTCAACAAGATGGCGCTACATGCCACACAGCTCGCGATTCTATGGCCATTTTGAGGGAAAACTTCGGAGAACAATTCATCTCAAGAAATGGACCGGTAAGTTGGCCACCAAGATCATGCGATTTGACGCCTTTAGACTATTTTTTGTGGGGCTACGTCAAGTCTAAAGTCTACAGAAATAAGCCAGCAACTATTCCAGCTTTGGAAGACAACATTTCCGATGAAATTCGGGCTATTCCGGCCGAAATGCTCGAAAAAGTTGCCCAAAATTGGACTTTCCGAATGGACCACCTAAGACGCAGCCGCGGTCAACATTTAAATGAAATTATCTTCAAAAAGTAAATGTCATGGACCAATCTAACGTTTCAAATAAAGAACCGATGAGATTTTGCAAATTTTATGCGTTTTTTTTAAAAAAAAAGTTCTCAAGCTCTTAAAAAATCACTCGTTAAAAATACTTATTTTCTTTTATAAGCACTATTTTTAAATGAATATTTATATATTTTTTTATTAAGAAAAATTAGAAGAATGATTACAATTGAAACTACCTTGTTGATAGATACGATAGCGATTCAGAAAATGCATTACATTCTGCTAGTGTCTAATATTTCTTTATCTCTTTATAATAAGGAACTTAAGCCTAAATAATAAATTAATACTTATTATCACTAAACTGCACCAAAAAAATATTTTTAATTATACATGCATGTAAAACCATAACATAAGTGAGTGAGGAGATTCTGCAATATGTATTATATCTACAGCGGCATTTTTAATTTCTTTGCAAAATAATAAAATAAAAAAAAAGTTATAATTATTAACTAATCAAATATAAAATAAGAAATTTATAAATAACTAATTATTTATTTTATTTATTTAATATAATCGAAAAGCCTATTGGCCTAATTGATTATCCAGTTAATTTATGAGTAGGTTTAATATAATCAACTCTTATATACTACTTATAAACAATAAATATTTTTAATTAATTATTTATATACATTATATAATATTTGTAAACTTTGACTGTTGTATGTTGTATGCCGCACAATCGTGTAAATTAATTATATTTAGATTTTATTAAAAAGAAAGTAACAAAGAGGCTCAAAATTTGCAAAGAGTAAAAATTAAATTTAACAAAGACAAACTTAATAAATTTAAACTTAAAATTCCACTTGGACTCTAAGCTACATTAACCTCCTCCCGATGATATTCCCCAAGGCCTGTCTGTGCAAAAATTGTTTTCTTTCCTATCTTGGCCGCAAAATCAAAAACAGGTTCAAAATGTTTTTTATTTTATTTGCTTTCATGAAATGGAGAGGCCAAATTTTCATGCAACAAGTCGGCCTTTTCTAGAACCAATATGATTTCTTCTTTCTCTCTCAAAAAAAAAATCAGACTTTAAGAAGACTTTGTCGGAAAACAAAAAAAGGTATGTGTTTTGTCACTGTTGTATTTAACAACGGAGCAACAAATAACTTCTGGTGATTAAGAATATTAAAGGCCGGGGCACATAGAATCCGTCATACTTTATACTTTAAAGCTCTCAATTGAAATCAAAGTAACAACGGCAGAGGTTGACTCAATGAGTACTTTGTTGACGGATATTAAATCAGAAAAGAAAACACGAGAAAAGCTTTTTTCTCCATTTAACTCTATTAATTTAAAATATTTTGTTGTATTTTTGCATCCACTCAACACAAAAATTTAATTTTGAGAGAGAGAAACAAAGAGAAACCAATTATAGTTTTGAACGTACGTTTGTACTATGCGCTGACGGAGACGTACTGATTGTGACAACACTCATTAGAAAATCTGTATTTCAACTTTCTTGTGCATTGAAAAACTCGACGTATAACGTATGACGGATTCTTAAAAATGCAAAGAAAAACACAAATCTGCACATTTGGCAATGCTTCTGGTAGTAAACCTCTTCAGTTTAATTCGCCTTACACAAAACTAGTATTGCCACCAGATTTTTTGGAACAGCTACATTCATCCATAAAGAATCCGTTTTTTACTGTGTGTTCAAATTGTTTTCCCCAGCAAACCAAATGTTCTGATTTCGTAAAGAATTCGTAACGACTGTTCGAAAAAATCTTTCGATTTCGGTACCGAAATATTACTGAAATCGTAACGATTTTTATATGAAAGGGTTGACACGACTTCGCAACGATATGTAGTTATGAAATTATAACGAAATGTAGGTACGAAATCGCAACGACATATAGGTACAAAATCGCAAAAATATGTTTTCTGTCGGTATCTGCGTATAAGCTAGAACTTTATTCTCTGAAAGTTAAATGAATATAATGATTTGGTATTCAAGGAAATATTTTACCGTAATCAATTCAATTTCAATTGTCCATCTTGCATGTATTGATTAATTATTTTCGTATTTACTATACATAATTCTTTTCTGTATAATATAATTTTGGTTTTTATTTTCTTACATATAAATCAAAGTTTTATATACATATTTTTTTTATTCGTTCAGACAAACAACCGTAATGTCATAACGAATTCCTTACGACGAGTCTGATTTCATATAAATTACCGAAATGTCTTAACGAATTCGTCACGACAAGATTGATTTCAGATAAACCATCGAAATGTCTTAACGAATTCGTTACTACAAGTCTGGTTTTAGAAAAACTACGGAAATGTCTTGACGAATTCCTTACGACAAGTTTGACTTCAGAAAAAATCGAAACATTTGGTTTGGCGGGTGCTTACTTATTTTAATCATTTGAATTAAATTATTACATATGTAAGTGGTATATAATCCTTAATAGCAAAAGGAAGAAGAATATAACTCTAAAATATTTATAACAAGCGAATCCATTTACCATGTGATGGCAATGACAAATTCACTAATTTGGCCCATTGAAGCTAACAACCCTGAAAGTTATATCCCAAGTTCAATTTGATCTTCGGTTTTTAAGGTAATGTAAAGCAAGATCAGTTTACATCTTGTAAACTTTTTGGCGTCGAAATCCCCACAGGGGACTTGCTATCATTTCTTTAGAAAAATTCTATTATTCCAGTAAATTATTTCGGCGGAAGTAAGGCGGTAGTTTAGATTTTTCCAAGGTGTTTGATAGAGGGCAGTGATAACTTTTCTCAATTTATATCGAACTTCATCAGGGATCAAACCATAGGGGTTGTTATATATTGTATTTCCTCACACGAGTTGAAAATTAATTTAGGAGTACTCTAAATGAGCGTCCTTGTCAAATTTCCAACCCTATCTTCTATTTGCAGCAAATGCTGCCGTCACCTACAATTGCAGAAGTAGATACAAACGCAGTTTTACTTCCCGCAGAAGGATTCACCCTTGACAAACCCAATAGCTCGTTCATCCACACAAGCTGCGTTTGTTGTTGTAACAGCTATGCTGCTGTCGGAAGTTCCTGCATGAAAAGATTCAATTTATATATGTATGTATATTAATTATTGTTAATATGGGTCACATGGAGAAATTGTGCCACCTCAGTCGGTCTTAGCCATATGTCAATGGGCGCACAAATGTCTTTTAGGACAAATAAATAAAGGCACAGTATCATGAGGGCTTTGCGAACAAGATGGACAACGGTTTAAAGTACCAGGAACTATTCGCTCCCGGTAGCTGTTAAGTATACTGTACCATCCTGCTTTCAATTGTGCCAGAGTTGTTCTTCTTTTTCTGGGTAAGAGCTGTTAATGATCCGAGATTGAAGGCGGATGTTCATTGAGGACTTTATTTCATCTATACCCATTCATGGTAGTAGTGACCGTCTGTTCATGCAAAAGTTTCTGAGCCGTCACTATGGACATCCGGCCAACGTAGGGTGGAATAACATCACGGATGTAATCGAGATAGTGAAGAAAGTCCTGTCGGATGTGCCTGGGAGCAGGATCTTGGGAGAGTATCCGATGATTAGAATGACTTAGACGGTGGATTTCACTGAGATGTGAAAAGAGACACCGACGACTTTGAAGGCTGTTTTTCTCTGAAATTACCAATTGGCGCATCGAGAGGTCTAATATTGCTTAGGTTAGGTTAGGTTTGGAAGGGTTGTGCCAAATATGGCACATCCACTCGGAGACCTATTGGTCCACTGTGATTCCCTTCAGCTAAACTACAACAAAACTAAGAAAATTATGGGGAAAAAGAGAGACTTATTATGCTTCCTGCCACATATCACTCAGCCAACCGATTTCCTTGATGAAGCCGACGACATCCTCGATTTTACACCGCGCGATGTCGAAGAGCCCCTCGATAAATCTATCACCTAGCCATCTAAGTCTGCGGCTTTGTAATACCGGGCAGTGACACACGACGTGCTCAACAGTTTCCAGCTCCTCCTCATCCTCGCACAACCCACAGAAATCTGGTGTGCCGACGACCAAGTTTCTAGCCATTACCCTAATGGCGCAATGACCTGTGATTAACCCTATCACGGCTCTTAGAACCTTCTTGTCTAGACCCAGAAGTATCTCGGTTTTCGCAGCGTCCAGTTTAGGCCAGATTGACCTTGACACTCTGCAATCCCCCCTTACATCCCAAGACACGTTGATTCTCTTGACTACCCAGTCTGATATCAGCCTGTAGTAGTGACTAATCGGTGGCTTAACCGATTCTACCCTAATTGAATTTACCCGTTCCGTGCCCAGTCTCGCAAGTTCGTCAACAATCTCATTGCCGTCAACATTACAATGGCTCGGAACCCAACACAATCTAATCCTATACTTGTCCGTCAGTGCGTCGATAGCCTTTTTACAATCACCAACCAGCCTAGATGTGACCTTGTGTCTTTTCAAGGCTTTAAGCGCCGCCTGGCTGTCGACGTACAGAGTGACCTCTTCCCCTTCTACAACATGTCCAGACACCAGCTCTGTGGCTTTTAAAATCGCCAACACCTCTGCCTGGAACACACTACAATTGTCTGGTAGTCTGTAAGACATGCGTGTTCTGGTTCCCAGGATATGAACACCAGCACCGGTGCCCGTTTCCATTTTTGACCCATCTGTGAACACCGCAACCCCGTCATACAGTTTATCAGACCCCAACCATTCTTCCCTATTTGGAAATACAACCAAGGGAATCCTACTGAAGTCAACCTCGTTGACCATAAAGTCCGTTAGAACAAGGGTTAACGGAACTGGTCCATTGAGTCCAACCTCAAGAAGAATCTTTCTGTGTCCTATGTTACTCGACTTCACCAACCCTAATTCAAAAGTCTAAACAAACTTCTCGCCGCCATTCCGACCACAAACCTTTCAATGGGGAATAGGTGCAGAATAATGTCCAGAGCTGCTTGAGGTGTACTTCTCCTAGCACCTGTGATGCCAATAGAAGCACACCTCTGGACCTTGGCAAGAGTTTTCCTATGTGGAAGTATCAACCAGCTTAGACTCCACATTAACCCTGAATAGATCCCAATTTGTTTACCTGGGATTTAAATAAGGGTTACACTTTGGTTTACTAAAGTTCAGTTTGAAGGAAATTCTACTATGGTCCGAAAAGGAACAGTCCGTAGAAACCCTCCAATCTACTACTAGATCCCTGTTGTTGGTCAAAGTGATATCTATAACTTCCTCCCTAACCCTATTACTAAACGTTGGAATATTACCCTTGTTAGTTATAATAAGGTTATTAGTAGTAATAAAATCAAAGACAAACTCACCCCTGGTGTTGATGTTGCTGCTTCCCCATTGACTGTGGTGAGCATTGGCATCACAGCCAAGTACTAGGTTAGCTTTCCGTCTACTGACGTACCTGGTTAGCTCCTTTACACGCATGCCCGGTGGGTTATCGGCCTCATAGGGCATGTAGACCGAGGCTAGAATGAGACTCTGTCCAGCTTTAGCCTCTCCACAGACTGCCGTCACATCGCCGCAACTGAAAGAATTAAGAAGTTTTAATTTAAGCACATTTTTGGCGATTATACAGGTTCTTACCTTGTCCTCTGTAATTGGGACATACAGGGTGTAGCCTGCCGCCCTCAGTCCGCAGACCGTTTTTATTAATCCAGGGCTCCTGGATGAGAGCAACGTCTGCTTGCGACTTCGTGAGGTATAACATCATTTCGGCTGAGGCTGCTTCACTGTGGTGCAGATTTAGTTGCACGACTAGCAGACTCCTTGGGTTCATCAGATCTCGGTATCCTAAATCTGACGCGCCCTAAACCGAAAGTGACGATACCCTCCTTCATCTTTAGAAATTTTAGAGACTCCTGATCCACAGCAAACCGGAAGTCCCTACCCATGTTCTCCTTACAGCCGGCTAACAGCTTCCACTGGCTCGTGTTGAGACCTTTGTTTTGGTTGGCCAATATTGACAGCATGGACTCCACCGGCTTCACAGGGGGTGGAATCCATACTATCAGCCTTAGTGGTAGTTCAGAGGCACATATAATCTCCAGCTTCGCCTCCGAACAAAGATCGCCGCATCTGCCAACTGCAGAACTTAGGAATTCAAAAGTCTTCCTGTTTCCGCAATTGACAACTTTGACACCCTTTGACCAGTCCGCGCCCTGAAAGTCCATGTCCTCCGACCAACCGTCGATATATCATCTAGGAGCCTATCTTCGATCAGCCGCCATAGATCCGTTCCTATCCTGCCATCAGGGTCGGACAGTTGCCTGAAGACTACTTCCTGGCTCGTCGATTTCTTGTCTTTTTTCGAGGTGGAGGCTTGATCGTCACCAGACCTAATCCGCTTAGCTATCCCCTTATGGGGAGCCCTAGGTGGGCTCGGCTGGGTATTATCACCCCTCCCCTCGAATTTTTTAAAAGGCGCTGGATGCTTAGCCTCAGGAGCTCGTTCCGAAGACTTGAGCCTTTTGGTAAGCGAACCCTTGCCCACCCTACTACTACCGGAAAGGGAGGTGCATGTCGATGACGACCCTGTACCCTTACGGGAAACACTGGGGGCATCATCCACATGCAGCACCCTTTCCTTGGGACAGGAGGCGCCTGCCTGTTTCACCCCATCACCTGTACTAGGCAAAACCGGGGCTTCACTGACAATCGTCTCCTGTTCAATGGGATAGGATATGCCCAGGAGAGCACGGACTGGTCCGTAAATTCTCTCGAATTTTGCGACACTCTGTCTGTGCTTCCTGAGCAGATGCCTCTCCCTGGCAGTGAACGACGTAGAGTCCCTTTTAGCCATCTTAGTTAGATAGTTCAAAGAGGCTCTCGTGCCGCTCACCGCCTTTTCTTCTTTAGTACGGACTTTAACTGGCTGTGATGGAATACCGACTCCCGCCACAGCGTCCTGCCGTATGACGCTTCTCGAGCAAGAAGGCCGATCTGCATGAGCCCCCAAGAGACCCCCCTGTGCACTAAGCACCACAGAGGCAGGAGGCTCAGCCTCCAAACTCCGACCCTGAGTTGACACCTTATCGGTAGTCAGCTCCTCGTCGGAGCTCAGAGACAAAACCCCCAACCTCCGGGCAGCCTCGCGCCCCACAGAGGAATCTCTTGACAGTTCCATCAGATCGTCCACTCCCTCGAGTTGCGTCCGAAGCTGTCCCTCCTGTCTTTCGATGACACTGTGTATGTCCGTGAGCGAAAATTCGCCCCCTGACAGTTTGTCCACAGAGTCAGCATCCGTCTCAATAAGTTTGATTGTATTTGTTTTTTTAGAATTTAAGTTATCAATTTTGGTCCCACAAGTATGCACGTAAAGAGAAGGACCATCCATGCAGTGACGGCGTACATGGACTAGGCAAGGAGTTACAACCGGCCCGTGCCCTGGCGCCGGAGGGGAGCTGTTCACGACTAGTCCTCTTTAACCACTAACTAGCCATTCAGATTCTCGGCACTGCTACCACCACCTTAATCTTACAAGTGGTGTCAATTATGGTCCGCGGGCATGCGCCAAGGTCGTGACAACTGTTATGCGATTGCCGACCGGAGAAGACTATGATCCAGTTGACAGTCGCAAACCTTTGACACGACCACCCCTATCCGCCACCTGGGGACGCGCTCGATGGAAGAATTGACAACTCCACACGAGCTAATATTGCTTACTTCACTGAGAGTTTCAGAATCTCGTTTGAGCTTCTGATTCTGTAGAGTAGAATTTTAATTGTTTGCAGAAGAGTTGTGCGCATATTTTTGCATCTGTATGAGAGGTATCGTTGAAGCCTATAGCTGCGAGATTATTACTTCTAGTCGAATCAGATAGACTCTTAATGGTAGATCAAACTTTTTTGAGCTTACTGAGTATTGCTTGAGGTGCTGCATTAGGTGGAAAATGTGGTCTAACATTAGGAATTCTTCTTGCAGGGATAAGCCTTAGCAGCTTTAAGAATAGTTTCTCTAAGGATTTTCTCTCCTTTCCTGGCACACAAATTTTGAGAAGCCCTGCCAGTTGGCTTTATTGTAGTTAATAAATGTGCGCTTATTGCGCTACACGAAGTCGCTCGGTTTCTCTACAGTGACCAAGATGGAAATGTGGTCAGAATTAAACGCAACTTGAGTTAGCCAGTTAGTGTAGGCAAGAAGCGACAAAAAGACAATGGAAACATCTAGGGAGCTTGAGCATCTTGCTCTTATTCTTATCTTCATTAATTGCAGCGAAGTCGGATTCATCTATCTGGTCGGCTATGAGTATACCGCGAGGATCGATTGGTAGCTGTGAAAACGAATAATATTATAGTTCCCACAAGTTGAGAGTGAACAATGACTTTTCAGCTTTGTATCTTGTATAGCGGCTATGTGTATTTTATGATCATGCATATATTTTGTAATCTCCACAATCTTGTTTCACGGACCATTACAATTTAATTGCATAATCTGAAGAGATTGATGGGAATCATTATTGTGCACTAGCCGCCGGTCAGGATGTTGAGTAGGGCACTGAGGGATTGTTGGCAGGGGTACTGGTTGTTGTAGCTGTGATGTAATCAGTCGGACTTGCGTAGTACTACTATAAGGTGTTGATGGAGTTGTTAATTGTCAGGTACTACTTGTTGTTGAGGTAAAAAGAGGCTACAAACCTAGTATTCCAATCTTTATGCATGCGTAAGTTCGTACATCTTCTCATGTAACACCATTGTTTACAACCGTTGCACATAAATGATGTAGTGTTTCTTGGAATAACACCCGGGCATACAGAACAATCCCACTGAGACCGCCGAGCTCTGTTATACCCTGCGGATAGAGGCGGGATGTGATTTTAAGGGGTTATTATTGAAGAACAAGTGCTGACATTGGGTGGTTGCGAGCTACAACAACTTGCTACAAAGCTTGGAGACCAGCTGCGGTGGCTGGTGAGACCTGAGCACCTTTTAAGGTGGCACCAGATATTACAAACTGTGCACCTGACTGAGGCGACATTGCGGGTGACTCACAAAACAAATCCAAATTTGTCGACCTGGGTTTTGATCTACGCCAGCTATAATTAATAGTAATTTCAGCAAAATTGCTGGCATATTTTGCTCACCTGGGAAAAAACTTCCGGTTGATACAGCTGTTACTGAGTTGACAATCTTTGGCCGTGTGACTCTGGTCATTCCGGAGCAAAGATCCTATTGTCATTGGAACGACCTGCGTTCGTAACCGTCCCTTCTGTGGGGTAATGCATCTATGAATGTCAGTCCGATATAAGCTCCCGTAAGTTTATCCGACGAGTGACCTCGTAAATAGATGGCGATCTATGCTGGGCATGAATTAGGCTACAACTTACAACAGTCTCGTGCCTTGGCGCGGGAGAAGCTATTCGCAACTAGACATTTTTAACCACTAACTAACAATTCAGATTCCATGCACAGCAAACATAGCAGAAATGGGACTGCCAGGTAAGACCTATGCAGTATTAGAGACAGTTGTAAAGTTTTATCATGTCCGCCCCTATCCATCACCTGGGGATGCGCTCAATAGAAGATTTGACCATTCCACATGAGATATCTCGGTGTTTAAGTAACCAAAAGATCTGAAAATGATAAATTATATCTAGGGTAACGCATAAGGTCATAGTTTTAGGGCTGTACTAAAACGGATGTAGTTTTGCGGTATACGATTTCCCATCTTTGACATCTTTTAATCGAAGATGTTTCACAGGGCACTTCGCCAGTAAACTTTCATTCTTGGGTTTTTTTTCTCTGCTCTTTCGGCCAGTATTAATCGGATTCGATTTAAAGAACATCAGTAGTAATTTTCGGAGATGTCGAAATGATGTTATTAGAGTTTTGAAATATTGTTGTTTTTTCGTTTTATTTTATTTACACAATTTAATACTAATTATTGCTAATAAATGGTGGAATTATATTTGGGGAATATTTTTGAAGTTTTGCTTCCTCCCATTCTTTGGGATGTATTTTTTTACGATGAGCATGCATATTACCATTTGAATTAAACGTCTTTGGACACCAAGGGCACGTATATAAAGGAGTTCCGGTATGTGAAGCCATATGTTCCTGCAAAAACAAGGAATTTACAATAATTATCATGACATTACTTTGTTACATCTGATTTCACAAACCCTGAGAACTTCTGCTCTCTTAAACGCTTTCTGACATATGGTACATTTGTGATCGTAGCCCTTTTCATGCATAGTATTGATATGTTTGCGTAGAGCTTTAACTGTTGGTGATTTCTTAGGGCATTGGGGACATTGATGTTCTTTTTTTCCACCTACTGGATGTTGGCCATCTTTGTGTCTCTTAAGTCCTCTTTCCGTAGTCAAGCGCAATCCACATATATCGCAGCTAATAATAGGTTCTGGTACTCCTAAATGTTTGTTCATATGTGTTATATATTCGCCACCAGAACTTATAGATTTACCACAAACGTAACATATTTTAATGAACTTTTTTAAATGAACTGCTTGAATGTGATGTTGTAGGAGATAAGAACTGGCGTAACTAAAAAAATACATACATATACAAAAATTTGGATTTGAAGAAAAGTTTGTCGGCGGTACGAAAAAATTCATCGCTGGTGAATTTGCAATCAAGTTAGTCGTGCAATATTTTTTTCATTTGTACATACCTTACGATCTGAATATCTCAAGGTCAGTAAAAGACATTTTAATAAATTAGGCGTAGAAAAGATTCATATAGAAGTCAAATATGACAATTTGAGAAAATAACAGTTTTTATGATACAATACTTTATTTTCCCTAAATATTGACTCTTTCCAGAAAATCTACTGGTGCTCAGATTTATGATCAGGTTGTCTGCAATTTTTGCCATAAGTCTTAAAACATTCTACGTTATAAAACGTAATCGGTGAAATTTTTAAAATCCATAATCACAGTATTTTACAGGCAAATAAATAAATAAATAAAAGATGACATTTTTATTGAAAAAAAAAGTCATTTGTAAGACTAAATTAAGGGTGCCACGGTGGTGGAGTAGGTAGTGTGCTAGTCTATCAGTCCGGGGTTGTGGGTTCCATTACCATCAAAGACTCTGGAACTTTTCACTACAAGTTGGCAGGAAGCCCAAGAAAGTGCTTGGATATAATATGGTAGCCTACAATTGCTTAACTGCATTTGTGACAGTTTACGTACTGTCAAGTATTATCTGTCCAAGTTAAAAATCTAGGTAAGGCGATACTTGCAGACTACGCCTGGAGATTAGATAACATAAAATGTTATTATAAAACTCTGTGATGAGGAAGAATGTCGACATGTCGCCAGTCTGAAATCACTAGTCGAGTGTAAAAGGTTAGTGACAGCACGAGATTCAATGAAAGTAAGGTATTCGTAAATTTACAGTCGGCTACCAGAAATCATTAGGGAACGAAGGGGGTCGAAAAGGTACCCATGAAGTTAGTATTCTGCTTCGTTATCCCTCTACAAAATATCTAAAAAAAAGACATGTTTAAAGTAACGTTGACATTATTAAAGTATTAGTTATTGAAGGTAAAGGAAAATGAAAAAGAAACATTTTGGTATATTCTGCCTTAAGATTATTTACAATTGCTTTAAAAGGTTGGTTCAACAGTGGTCAAAACTTTAGTATTATCGGAATGAAAATTGTCAAATATGTATATTTGCAGTTAAAAAACTTCTATCAATGAAAAATAAACTAAAACCAATATCACATTGACAAAACAATATGAAGAAATACTCAATCTACACTTTTCAACACTTACTATTTCCCGCATTCGTTGCAATGAAACTTTTTTTCTTCTTCCGACAAGTGAGTTGTTTTATGCCTACGTAAACAATTAGGACTTGCGAAAGCTTTTCCACATTCGTCGCAACAATGTTTTTTCAAACCCTCCTCCGGACCATGTGTCCATAAAACGTGTTTCTCTAAACGTAAACGATCCGGCATGACTTTGCCACACTTTTCACATTTGAAATAATCAGGATTTAAATGACAATGGATGTGATCAACTAAAAGTCTGCGATGGAAATATTTCTTATTACAACAAACAAGGTAACCCCGTTGTTGGTGAATTTCCACAAAATGTTTTTGCATTTCGGTAAAGTCATTAAATGGTACTTGGCAAAGGTCACAGAACATATACTTGAAGTTCTCAGCTATAAAATTATCGGTTTCCTCACTTTTTGTGCAATATTTAACTTTACTTTTAATATTTGTTGGGAAACCTTTATCTGGCCGATACTTATTATCAATATTATCATTGTTGTCATTGTTATCATTGTCATTGTTATCATTGTCATTGTTATCATTGTTATTACTAACACTATCCGTATTATCATCAGAATATACTGGTTCTTCTTTAACTTTCAAAACTTTTGTTTTGTAATCTCTTGATTTTTCATCCACCAAAGCTTTTCGTTTAGTATATTTAGTTTTTCTGGACTTTTCAGCACTCAGCTTATTTGATTTAGCTAGAGGATCTTGGATTGCTTGTTGCAACGGCATGTCATCTTCATCGATCTCATCTGCAGCGTTAATTATTGCGATTTCTTTATATGCATTTGTATCGTCCATATCGTGCGGTTGTGTTTGATTTATTAAAATTTCCGGTTCCAAAAAGCAATATGCCATGGTATCTTCGCATGATTCTTCGCCATTATTCCTAATGTTCGATACTTGTGTTATTGACTCCTCTTTACAATCTACAGATATCCCACCCTCGACTTTTATTATATAAAAATTCATATGAGCCTTCTCTATCCGCAAATAGAATTTGTGAAAATCTTCCACCTCTTGCCAACATGATAAACATATCCATGAATTATCTTGTATGGTATTCTAAAGTAAGTTTTGTTATTAAAAAAAATAAAAATATACCTAGACAGACAGTCATACTTACCAATGGCCAAAAATGTTTTTCCAACTTTTTCCCTATATCAAGTTCTTGCCATTGTGTAGAATTTGTTTTTATGGAATCTAATTTATCTTCAATTATTTTTAAACACAATAAACATAAAACCATTGTAAAATTTTATCGGGGTTTCAATCCTTAAATTGGGTAAAGCTACTATTTGACCAGCGTTAATAAGATTATATTTTTATCAGTTTTTAACAAGACATTGGTAGTAAGCAGTAGTAGTAAGTAAACCTTCTTCAGTTTAATTCGCCTTCCATAAAACGAGTATGGCCAGATTTTTTTAATTAATCACGTACTAAAAAACTATTTTCCCTTTAAAAATGGCCCAGGAATGTCCGCACTTATTTTTTAATTTTATATTTTTAATCAGGGATCGCAAAAAATTATTATTTTATAAATTTTAACCAAAAAAATCACAATGGAAGAGAAATGCTACACGATCAAGAAGTACACCAACATACTCGTTATTACGAGAACTACTTTTGCCTGCTTTTTTTTTATTGGTTTGAGTTTTATAATAAAAATTGAATTTAAAATTATTTATTGTTTTATTTTTTGCTTACAAAATAAAAGTTATTTTTCGAGTTTTATTTTTTGCTTGGAAAATACTCGTTATTTAAGTTTTATTTTTAGCTTAGAAAATAATAGTTACTTCTCAAGTTTTGTTTTTTTGATTGAAAAATAACAGTTATTTTTAAGTTTAATTTTTTGCTTAGAAAAGTATAGCTATTTTTAAAATATTATTTTTTGCTTAAAAAATTTAATTTATTTATCCAAATTTATGTATATAGATTTTCCCAAGTTTTACATAACGTCTATGCAATATATTAAGAGAATTTTACGTCTAGAACCCATATTAACTGATTTATTTTCTAATAGTGCATTTACCCTTGAGCGAAATGTAGTATTTATGAGATTTTGAGCAAAAAAAAAAGTGTTGTAACTAAGGTTTGTGTGTGTGTGGATATTTGGGGACACACAAACTTAATGCTTAGGAAACGATAGTGTCCAAGGATGGGTGGGCAAGTGAAGAACAAAAGATCGTGTTTCCGATTGTTTTAGAGTTGTTTTTTTTTATTATTTTTAATTGTGATTGCCTCTGGGCTATGGTTGTAGTTTAGAACTTGCCCCCTTTAGAGTCACGTAATAAACAATGAGTTCAAACATTTTTGCTCATGTATTTATTACAAAACAACAATCATTTACTGGACATTACCGCTCCTTATTTATTGTTGTTTCTAGCTGTATAGCTTTAACGCAAATGGTATATTGGACCCAAGTCAGCTCTGTGTGTAGTTGGCCTGCCTAACCTACCTATACAATTTTACCCGTCAGTGGAAATAAGTTGCACTATATAGTTAAGACACATATATATTATTTAAAAAAAAAAATTTTGCATGCTTAGATTTTTACGTGCTAAATTGAAAGCACGTCATAACAACTGGCTCTGTAAATCTAGAACGAAAAGAAAACTAAGTTTTCCAGCTCTGGTTTTAAGTATCCGAAAAACAATTACTTAATTTTATTACAGCACTATAGAACATTTTTTTTCTTGTTTACAATTGCAAATAAATGCTTTTAAGAATTTCTTAAACTAAACACTAAAATGGAGTGCTGTTTATTGTGCTTAGAACTTAATAAAGATTTACTCGATTCCATAGAAACAATCTCATCGCGATGGCAAGAACTTGATATAACAAAGGTGTTAGAAAAACATTTTTGGCCTCTGGTAAGCAGTAAGGAAACTAAAAATTTTTTAAGCTCATATTTTTCCAAAACTAACTTTAGAATAGCATACAGCAGCCCAACTCCTTTATATGTTCATCTTGTTGGCAAGAAGTAGATCATTTTCACAAATTCTACTTACGCGTAGAAGAAGCGCATATAAATTTTGGAAGAATAAAGATTGAGGGAAATCAGTTGCTAGAATCTAAAGAGGAAACAAGTAATGAAATTAAAGATCTATCATATTGCCTCGAGCCGGAAATATTAATAGATCAGAATGAACTGCAAGACGTGATAGATATTAAAGAATGTCCTTTGAAGCAGGAGGGAGATAAACATGATTCGAATGCGTTTACCATGTTAAGCCACGTTAAGGATCCTTTACAAAAAACTGTCTGTTCAAAACGTAAAAGATTAAAAAGTTCACAAACAAAAACCTCAAGTGCAACTAAATCTGATCAGAATTTAGAACTACCTGAAATTAAAATTAAAACTGAAAATGATTCCGATAACAATGATTTTGAAAATGCAAGTGATGATGAAGATGATAATTGTAGCTATGAACCAGAGAAAAACCCAATAGAATACAAAAACCGTAAAGAAGGAGATAAGTATATTGCAGAACATTTTAAACAAATGTTTTGCGATATCTGCGACGTTCCATTTGTAAATTTTACCGCCATGAAAAAACATTTTTTGTTGACGCACTCGATTCAAAAAGGCTATTTAGTTTGTTGCAATAGAAAATTCTATCAGCGCAATCATTTAGTTGACCACCTACAATGCCACTCGAATCCAGATCATTTTAAATGTACCCAATGTGGTAAAATTTTGTCTGATCGAAAGAATTTACAAGGTCACATGCTTCGTGTACATCGACCTGAAGATGTTGTTGCAAAACATTCTTGTGAAATTTGTGGAAAGTCCTTTACGATGGCTTACGTTTTGCGCACCCATAAATTGACACATTTGTCAAAGGAGGAAAAAAAGTTTCCCTGCACACAATGTGGCAAATTGTAAGACTTAAAACTTTCATACAAATTTTTAAACATGCTAACATTTGGAAATATTTTCTAGCTACGCAAGTTCCTACTTATTGAAAATACATAACGAAGTAATACACCTAAAAAAACAGGCTAAAGTCTGTTATATTTGTGGCAAAACCTTAGGAACCAGCACTGAATATAAAGCTCATATGAATAAGCATGAAGGCATTCCAGCTCCCGTTATAAATTGCGATGTATGTGGCCTACGTCTGACCAGTGAAAGAAGTCTCAAGCTTCATAAAGAATCCCAACATCCGGTGGGAGGGAAACAGGATCATCCTTGTCCTTTATGTGACAAAGTTTCACCTACGGCTAGGGCTCTTAAAAAGCATATAAATACTATGCACGAAAGGGGATTCGATCATAAATGTACGATGTGTGAAAAAGCCTTCAGGAGGGCAGAAGCACTAAAGGTAAGTCAATGTTAAGCGAAATCATTAAAATCAATTGCTTCGATAAATATACTGCTAGGAACATATGGCCTCACATACTGGAACTCCTTTATATATGTGTCCCTGGTGTCCAAAGACTTTCAATTCAAATGGTAATATGCATGCACACCGTAAAAATAAGCATCCAAAGGAATATTTAGAATTAAAGCTTCAAAGATATAATTAGAATAGAGTTTTTTTAGGATTAAAGTTTTTTAATAAAAAAATATATTTTTAATAAAACTATTTACAAAAGCTTCATGCAAGGAAGGCGACTTGAAAATCAGACAGCATTATCAACACAGCTGAGTGTTCAAGGAAATTTAAATTTTTTAATTGTTAAAAAATAAATAACAATCCAGAAATAAAATTTTTAAATCTTGTGAAAAGTTTATTATAAAAGGTATCAATAAACTAATAAAGTGTAAATTTGTGGCTTATAAGTTATCTTTAAACTAAATAAAAATTTAATAAATTTTAATGTTTTTCCAAAGACAAATTAAAACTTTAAACATATCTATACATATAATAAAGTAGTAACTCATTTCCGTCTGTCTGCTGTTCATTTACGTTGTTTTAAGTCGCGTACGTGTTGTATACATTATTTTTGTTATTTAGCGTTAATTGTTAAAATTTGGTAAGAATACTACGACTTGAGTGTGGCTATAAAATTCTGTTATTGTTAGTTTCTATAAGTAATAAGTAAGTCTTGCAATAGGTGTGGAATACTTTGAAAGCAAAATCGAGTAAAATATTATCAGGACGCCCACGACGTGGTTGCCAGTTAGTATAGAATAAGAGGGTTTGTGAAACGAAGTTGAAACTATAACTTTTTACGTTCAATAAAAAGTCACTTTAACATAATATTTGCAAAAACTTCGAATAACTGATTATTACTAATACTGTTAGTTACTAGAAAAACTAAATTTCGATCTTCTGCATCCAAAATTAAAATGTGTGCAGCTGTTTTTAAGAAAGAGTCAAAACTAAGTTTTATTTTTAATAATTAAAGCACATAAAGCACCCTCTGGTGCCGTCAATAGTAGCAAAAACTTATAAATTCTTTCACATGGGTTCGAATTATGGTGTTAGCTGTTGAACAGTTCTAGTTTCGAAAATGGGCAGACAGACGCCCATTTTCTGTCCTATTCTAAAAGAGGTATAACGAAAACTACACTGTTCAACAGCTAACACCATATTATACAAGATATTGATATTTTTTTATTTTTGTCTATGGAAACAACTGTGCGACGGTTTGTTCATGTGTGTGGTTTTTGAATAAATAACTAAATGGCATGTGCAGTTCGAAAATTTGCCAGGGTGTGTGTGATCGCCTTAGCTTCCTCCAAAATCTGCAGCGCGAACTATACCTTCGTTTACTTTTTTACTATGCTAACTTGAAGCTGTTTATGGAACGTATGGAGTTGTTAACATTGTTCAATTAATTTATAAATTTGCACTTCTTCAATATTAATTATATATATTTTTTTGTTCGTGCATTTTTACATCGTAATTTGAAGCTTATTATTGACTTAATTGGAAAATGACAAAATGTGTGGAAAGTTGGCTTTAGGCTGAAAGGACTAATAAGTGACACAATATTTTAAGAGCAAATTTGTACAATTTGTACATACATATTTATCATTTTTCATTAAATTAAAAGCAAATGTAAATTAAGCTGTGTTCACATACAAAAACAATTGATATGTACATACATACATATGTATATTATGGAATTATTACATGAAACGTTAAGGATTATTGGGTTAAATATCAATAAATAACTTCTCCTTTTAAATTACAAAATAAGATAAAAATTGAGATGATATTTGAATAGTTGGATTAATAAGGTATGTGATGGAATACCTGATTATAGAAACTTTTATAGAACCAAATGTCAAGTACTGAACAAAAAAAAAATAATGAACGTAACGAAGTCAGAATCGTTCAGTTACCTGCATCGTTCAATTGAACTAGTTCGTACATGACCGGCACAACTTTTCTTTACTGTATGGATGTATTAACCATAGATAACACAGTATTAACATACATACATATAATCCACAAATTATAAATACAATATATTACATTTATCATTAAAATGGAGTGCTGTATTCTTTGTTTAGAACTAAGAAGAGACTTGCGGGATGCTATAGAAAAAGACTCGACGAGATGGCAAAAACTTGGTATAACGAAAGTGTTAGAAAAACATTTCTGGCCAATCGTAAGTAGAAAAGAAAACAAGCACTATATGTATGTATAAAAATATTTTTAGAGCAGCTTACAGCAGCCCTGCTACTGGATATGCTTATTTTGCTGGCAAGAAGTAGACAAGTTTCACAAATTCTACTTACGCATAGAAGAAGCTCACTTTGGGAAAATAAAAATTGAGGAGGGAAATCAGCTATTAGACGTTAAAGAGGAAACCAATCTAGAAATTAACGATGTATCATATCGTTCCGAGTCGGAAATATTAAGAGATCAAAACGAATTGCAAGAGATGATTGACATAAGAGAGCTTGAGCTCATAGATGGAAACCAGAAAACCCCAACCTTTGCACGCAAGGATCCTTTACGAAAAACAGTGATATCAAAACGTAAAAATATGAAAAGATCGCAAACAAAAAAATCAGTTGTAACAAAATCTAATCAGATTTTAGAACTACCTAAAATTAAAACGGAAACAACTGAATCCGATAACATTGAATTTCTAAATGTAAGTGATGAAGGCGATAACTGTAGCTACGAATCAGTTAAAAACCCAATAGATTACAAAAAGCGTAAAAACGACGATAAGTATATAGCAGACAATTTAAAAACACCGCGAAGTAAAAACCCTGATCAGATTTTAGATCGCTCTAAAATTGAAACAGAAACAACTGATTCCAATAATGAATTTCTAAATGTAAGTGATGATAAAAGCGATTATTGTGTAAAAAGATCTGAAACAAACCCATCAGTAATAACAAAATCCAATCAGATTTCAGGAACAGAAAATGTAAGTAATGCTGTCGATAATTGTAGCTACAAAACCGATAAAAACCCCTTAGATAACAAAAAACGTATAGTCGGCGATAAATTTATAGTAGAGCACTTTAAACAAATGTTTTGCGATATATGCGATGATACATTTCTAAACTTCTCCGCCATGAAAAAGCATTTCTTGAAGACGCACTCAATTCGGAATGGCTATCTAGTGTGTTGTAGCAAAAAATTCTATTTTCATAATCATTTAGTTGACCACCTTCATTCCCACCTAAATCCGGATCATTTTAAGTGTACCGAATGTGGCAGAATATTGGCCGATCGTTTAAACTTAAATCGTCACATGTTGCGAGTACATCAGAAAGAAGAAATTGTTGGAAAACATTCTTGTGATATTTGTGGAAAGACTTTTACAAAGGCTTAATTTTGCGTTCTTATAAATTGACCCATGTGCCGGAGGAGGAAAAAAAGTTTCGCTGCCACCTATGTGGTAAATTGTAAGATATGAAACTAAAAATACAAATCGTGAAACATTATTATATGTTTAACATTTTTTAGAAACGCAACTACCCATTTATTGAAAAAACATAATGAAGTAATACATTAAAAAAACGTGCAAAAGTATGTTATATTTGTGGTGAAACCTTAGGCACCAGAAATGAGTATATAACTCATATGAATACCCATGAATTCACTCCCGCTCCCGTTATAAATTGCGTTGTATACGCTTAAGCAATGGACAAAATATACCAACATCCCGTGGGAGGCTAAGTATCCACCTCGAATAGGGCTCTTAAAAAGCATATAAGTGCTATGCATAAAAGGGGTTTGAATCACAAGTGTACGATATGTGAGAAGGCCGAATGTACGAAAGGTAAGTCGATATAAAAGTGAAATCATTAAACTTACTACCTCTAATTATCCTTCTAGGAGCATATGGCCTCACATGCTGGAATTCCTTTATATACCTGTCCCTGGTGTCCAAAAACGTTTAATTCAAATGGTATTATGCATGTGTATCGAAAAAAATAAACATCCGAAAGAAACTTTAGAAGTAAAACTTCAAAGATACAATTAGAAAGTGCTTTAGAAATTTCAAAAAAATCGAAAACATTTTTCTTTTTGGTGGTGGAGAACCAAATTAAATTAAATTTTTGACGTGGTGCAGTACCAGCAAAAAAACTAAGATTGATACTGGTGGAGACCAATAGTACTCTAGGAGTCCACACTGGTGACCTACTTCCTGTGCAAAGGCACATGTCGGCTGCATTTTCCCAAGAAAAGCTCCTACATGGCGATTTTAACTACAATCCAAAAAAATAAAACAAGTATACATATGTACATATATACTTATGTATGTATGTAAATACATTACAAGTTAACTTTTTTTAATAACTATATTTTAATTAAATAATTAAATTTAAATAGTGTCAGACATTTTTTAATGTTGTTTGAGTTAGTGGTTTCTTTGATTTTATTTTTTAAGATAATAATTAACTAATTTTATTTGCTAGTTTAAGCGGCCAACGTTGGTTGTTTAAACTTACATGAAATAAGAAAACATATGCATACATATGTACATACTTATATGTTAAAAAAAGAATACAAAGAGGATATTATTTAACGTAAAAAATGGACAAAACGTATTTATTTTTTTCATTTTAAACATTCAAATAAACTATCTTTAAAATAAATATATTAATTACCAGCAATTTCTTCTTCTCTAGACAACAGAGTGTTCTTTTGATCAAATAATGACGTTTACAAAAAAATTTTGCCATTTTTTGTGGTTTAGTTGCCATACTAAGGTTTAATACTGCCAGGTTTAATCTACTATTTAAAAATATTAACTAAATAATTAATTTAAAAATATCAACTTAAATTAATATTGGATTAAATTAAGTATCAGATTAACTAATTGAAAAAGAAAGTTGAGTTTAATTAATCTTAAACCTAAAAACCCACTCTAAATGTAATATTTTCGTGTTGGTGGTTTATGACGTTTTTTACCCGCTTCTGGTTTTTGTTTAAAAGATTTGGCAACACTAACCATTTTTGAGTCTTGTAAACGGCGCCGTTTATTACTTCGGCTTGGTTCTCTGTGGGTGTAATGATTATAATCACAAAATAGTCTTGTTTATGATTATATTAATGTACATATGTATTAAATTTATTAAAATGGAGTGCTGTACTTTATGTTTAGATCTAAGTAGAGACATACTGGATTATATAGAAAAAGACTCTACGCAATGGCAAGAGCTTGGCATAACAGAAGTGTTAAAAAAACATTTCTGGCAAGTGGTAAGTAGCAAATAAAACAAACAGAATATCGTTAGCTGAAATGCAAAACAACGTCACTAACCTCTACTTTTTACAGAAGAAATGAAAAACTAATTTGAATATACGCTAATGGTAACATTCTATTGAATTTCTCTTAGGAACAAATCTAGTTTAGCGAAGCTACTGCAATTAAAAAAAAAAAGTATCCAGGGTGATAGAGAATTGAAATACCTCTAACAAAAAAAGTATAAAAATTAGAACTTTTAATAGTAAACTGGGATTGTGCACCACCCTTTGAAAAGCTTGTGAAAATATCAGGAAGTGTTGAAATGTTTTAAAAAAATATGTAATATTCGATTAAAGTAACCTAGCTATTTTAAGCAAAAAATCTTAAGTAAAAAAATCGGTGGAAACTGATTCCAAAATTTGTATGTACATATGTATAATGTAACTCATATGAATTTATGTATATACCAAATATATTTTCCGGAAAAAAACTCCTACTTGTTGATAGATCCTGGCAATATAACACACAAGTATTGGCCATTTTAAACCAAATCCCCCCAAAAAAAAAATGGATCAAAGAAACTGTATTAAGTTTTGTGTAAAAAATGAAATTAAATGTGCAAGGACATTTGAAATGTTGACTGTGGCGTTTGGCGAGTCTACTATGGGCAGAACACAAGTTCAATTGTGTTATAAACGGTTTAAGGAAGGCCGAGAAGATCTCAATGACGATGCTCGTCTTGATCGCTCGAGCACGCCAACAACCGATGAAAACATTGAAGCAGTGAAGAAAATGATTTTGGATAATCGTCGAATCACTATTAGAGAGGTTGCTGACGATGTTGGCATATCGTTCGGCTAATGCCAAGCAATTTTTACTGATGTTTTAGGCATGAAACGTGCGGCAGCGAAGATTGTTCCAAAATTGCTAAATTTTGAGCTAAAACAACGTCGCATGGACATCGCTCAGGAGATGTTGAACATCGTCAATGACGATCCAGATTTGCTCAAAAAGGTCATAACTGTCCATAATGTCCTTGCACATTTAATTTCATTTTTTACACAAAACAATACAGTTTCTTTGATCCATTTTTTGAAATAGTAAAAAATTGAAGAGCACACCAAAACACGACTAACCTTTTTATCTGTCAAAAACAAACTGACAATCCAAAATATCTGATATTGTCAACATAAATAACAGACATGTGTTCCAACATTCAAAAAAATTCGAAAATCGAACATACGTACCTCACGAAAATTGAAAATAACGATTATTTTTTTTATCATACCATGTATGCATTATAATTACACTGACCATTGTTTTCATGGAAAAATAGTGTACTTATATAATGGATTTGATAAAATATAAAAGTTAAATTATAAAAACAATATTATAACGAGTGATTTTTTAAGAGCTTGAGAACTTTTTTTTTAAAAAAAACGCATAAAGTTTGCAAAATCTCATCGGTTCTTTATTTGAAACGTTAGATTGGTCCATGACATTTACTTTTTGAAGATAATTTCATTTAAATGTTGACCGCGGCTGCGTCTTAGGTGGTCCATTCGGAAAGTCCAATTTTGGGCAACTTTTTCGAGCATTTCGGCCGGAATAGCCCGAATTTCTTCGGAAATGTTGTCTTCCAAAGCTGGAATAGTTGCTGGCTTATTTCTGTAGACTTTAGACTTGACGTAGCCCCACAAAAAATAGTCTAAAGGCGTCAAATCGCATGATCTTGGTGGCCAACTTACCGGTCCATTTCTTGAGATGAATTGTTCTCCGAAGTTTTCCCTCAAAATGGCCATAGAATCGCGAGCTGTGTGGCATGTAGCGCCATCTTGTTGAAACCACATGTCAACCAAGTTCAGTTGTTCCATTTTTGGCAACAAAAAGTTTGTTAGCATCGAACGATAGCGATCGCCATTCACCGTAACGTTGCGTCCAACAGCATCTTTGAAAAAATACGGTCCAATGATTCCACCAGCGTACAAACCACACCAAACAGTGCATTTTTCGGGATGCATGGGCAGTTCTTGAACGGCTTCTGGTTGCTCTTCACTCCAAATGCGGCAATTTTGCTTATTTACGTAGCCATTCAACCAGAAATGAGCCTCATCGCTGAACAAAATTTGTCACATTTGAACATTTCGAACCGAACACTGATTTTGGTAATAAAATTCAATGATTTGCAAGCGTTGCTCGTTAGTAAGTCTATTCATGATGAAATGTCAAAGCATACTGAGCATCTTTCTCTTTGGCACCATGTCTGAAATCTCACGTGATCTGTCAAATACTAATGCATGAAAATCCTAACCTCAAAAAAATCACCCATTACAAACACTAGCTTCTAATATTCACATATATGATTAAATATTTATTACCTTTGATATTTCCCTATTTAAGGTTTTTTTTTTGATTTTAAACAAGAGGCTTATTCGTTATAAATTTTTTAAATTTGAAATTGTCTATATTCTAAATTTATATTCTATAGCGTCAAATCCCATTTGAGATTTTTCGGAACACCAAATAATGCACATACATTTAACTATTAAATATAATCAAAATAAACTTATAGAACAGGACTTCAATTACATATGAATACTATTAAATCAAGTACAGTACTAACTTTAACATGAGGCCTGATCTAAGTTATGGCTATAATGGACTCGGATATTTAAAACATATTATTTGCAAACATAAAAACACGATCATAGTAAAAAATGTTATCAGAGATGAATGAAAATAACTTAAATTAAGTGTTTACACTAAGAATTGTCTGTCATTGGATATTAAAGCACGGCATGAACACAAAAACGAGGCTCATTATAAAATTTTATAGAATTCATGTCTGTTCATTGCACACGAGTAACGATGAGTGGAGAATAAGGAACATGGAAGACCAGCGAGCTAAATGGGATGAGCTTGCAGAGTTCCCATAAGTAAGTTTAAATAAGTTTGAGTAAATGTGAAACAAAATAAGAATGAACTTGGGAGAGTTCAAGCAGTTGTATGCTTTGTGTGAAACACGAACACAGTTCTAGTGTACAAACAAAAAAACAAAGAACTTTTTAACAACATTACTTGCGTTCATTTCATTTCTTAAGAAATACAAAAATCCACTAGTGCAAGCAAAACGCACTAAGCCATATCCAAAAGTTCTACAGAACTACTAAACAAAACACACTGTTTCAAACATAATCAATAGTATAGAAAATTCATTTTACTTTTGAAAAAACTTATCGATGATGTTTTTTTTTATAGTTGCACTTATAAAGACTGTAATGTAAAACAATTACCTGATCGGGTTGTTGCAGTTTCTTTTCTGTGAAAACATAAGACATTTAGAGTTTTCAACAATATTTTTATGCAATTTTATCTCTTATTGAGTTTTTTTTTTTTTTTTTGTTCTAAACGTTGTGGAAATACTAAAAAAAATGTATAAAAGTGAACAATTGTGCATAAAAATAACATGTATACTACTAAATAATATTGCAAAAATTTATTGCACTATCTCTTTTGCAGCTTAGTGATAAACCGCTAATATTCACTAACACTCAAAAGAATTTATTGCTAGTGCAAATGTTTGCACTATCACTAACGCAGATTTACTGAAAAAATTCTCCACTCAATTAGTGCAAAATTTGTACTTGCAATCAATAAAAAGCTGCATTAAAGACAATCTCGCTAAACTTTCAAAATTTATTTATTTGTTCAATTTAAATTTCTACGTTGCATTTCTATTATAAAATATTTAGGTAAATAAATTAGTGAAGAAAAAAGAATTACATATATTGCAGATTGCTTTTGTGAAATCAAATAATTAATTTTAGTGGAATTTTTTTTTAACTCACTATCACTTTTGTTGATTGAGGTTGCAAATTTTAAATCATCACTAGAAAACAAAAAAATTAATGTAATAATTTTGCAATACCACTCAGAGAAAGTTAAGATTAGTGTACTACACCTACTATGAAAAATATAGGCTGAAATAGTGTACTGTCCACTATAAAAGTGAACTGTTGATCACCATAATCCTAATCAATCAAAAATCAATTTTAGAATATTTTATTTACGTGGTTCTGCATTTCAATTAACGATAGGTATGTATCAAAAAAAAAAAACTCTTCAGAACAGCATACAGCAGCCCTGCTCTTGGATATGTTTATCTTGTTGGCAAGAAGTAGACAACTTTCACAAATTCTACTTACGCATAGAGGAAGCTCATTTAAATTTTGCGAAAGTTAAGATTGAGAAGGGAAATCAGTTATTGGATTATAAAGAAGAAATAAAAGATGTTTCATATTGTCTTGAGCCAGAAATATTAATAGATCAAAAGGAATTGCAAAACGTTGTAGATATTGAAGAATGCTCTTTGAAACAGGAGGGTGATAAACATGATTTAGAGGAGTTTACCATGTTAAGCAAGGATCCTTTAAAAAAATCTGTCGATTCAAAACGTAAAAGTTTAAAAACTTCACAAACAAAAATATCAATTACAACGAAATCTGAACAGAATATAGATTTACCTGAAATTAAAACAGAAAGAACTGATTCCGATAACAATGAATTGGAAACCTTAAGTGATGATGAAGACGATAATTGTAGCTACGAACAAGATAAAAAACATATTATATACAAAAATCGTAAAGACGGCGATAATTTTATAGCAGAACATTTTAAACAAATGTTTTGCGATATATGCGATGTTCCATTTGTAAACTTCACTGCCATGAAAAAACATTTTTTGATGACACACTCAATTCAAAATGGCTATCTAGTGTGTTGCAGCAGGAAATTCTATCGGCACAATCATTTAGTTGACCACATTCAGTGTCATCTAAATCCAGATCACTTTAAGTGTACCGAATGTGGCAAAATTTTGTCCGATCGTAAAAATTTAAATCGTCATATGCTGCGAGTTCACCGCCCAGAAGATGTTGTTGCAAAACACTCTTGTGAAATTTGTGGAAAGTCTTTTACAATGGCCTACCTTTTGCGTTCCCATAAATTAACACATTTGCCGGAGGAGGAAAAAAAGTTTCCCTGTACACAATGTGGCAAATTGTAAGATATAAAACTATTCTTAAAAATTAAAAAACATTAAAAATTTTTTATAGCTATGCAAGTTCCTATTTATTGAAAGTACATACTGAAGTAATACACCTCAAAAAACAGGCGAAAGTCTGTTATATTTGTGGCAAAACCTTAAGCACCAGCGCTGACTATAAAGCTCATATGAATAAGCATGAAGGCATTTCAGCTCCTGTTATAAATTGCGAAGTATGTGGCTTACGCCTGTCTTGTGAAAGAAGCCTCAAGACTCATAAAGAATCTCAACATCCGGTGGGTGGAAAAAAGGACCATCCGTGTCCGATATGTGACAAAATATCACCATCATCCAGGGCTCTTAAGAAACATATAAATACTATGCATGAAAAGGGGTACGATCACAAATGTACCATGTGTGAAAAAGCCTTTAGGAGGTCGGAAACACTGAAAGTAAGTCAAAGCCTAAGCAAGAATACAAATAATACAATAATACAAGTTTTAGTTTCAATTTATTTTTTTATTAATCAAGAATATCGAGCCATACCTGATTAATAAAAATTATCTAATTAATTGTCCTTTTAGGAACACATGGCCTCACATACTGGAAAGCCTTTATATATCTGTCCTTGGTGTCCAAAGACATTCAATTCAAATGGTAATATGCATTCACATCGCAAGAATAAACACCCTAAAGAATATTTAGAGTTAAAACTACAAAAATATAATTAGGGATTGATATTTTAAATACCGGTAATACGAAAACAATTTTTGTTTTCTCAGAATTGTGTGGATAAACTAATGCAATACCTAAATAATTATATGTTAACTGTTATTTATTTTTTAACACAATGTTTTTTGTAAAAAATACATACATATGTACATACACGATTACAGCTGTATATTTTTCCTTTATTTTTTAAGCGGCATTTAGACGGTCAATCTCGGCTTGTCAGCGTGGCGTGAAGGCAACTTAGCTTCACCTTCAACTTAGCTTCTAACATTATTACTTGTTCTAAAAAGATAGATTTTATTAAACCTTAAACAGGCATAATAAGAAAGGATTGGCGGTGCATTGAAAAATGCCTGTTGTTGTTCTAATGTTGTACTTGTTGTAGACTTGCATGTACTTGATGTAAATATACTTTGATATAATCTATTTAACAGCTGATAACCCGTAGCTTCAAGCGAAAGCCAACGCATTCGGGATGAGTTCAACATTTTCTACTTTTATAATCTACCAAACTTGCAATTTTGTAAATATACCCTGGGCTATTTTGGATGAAATGGTAAATGTCCCTAGGTATCCCTACAAGAACAGTGACAGTCATTTGACCGATTATTTGATAGTCATTGGATTTTGATGTAAACATTGAGTACGTGTTAATTTTTCATCTCCCACGAGTTTATTAACATTACTCTTGCATATGTGCAAAAGTGAAACAACATACTTAATTTGAATATTTTATTTTTGTTTATGTGTGTTTCGATCATCAATTTCTTGTAGCGATATGTACATTAGGGGCATAAGCACCCTTTTACATTTGGACAGAAAATGGGCAGACAGGCGAGATTTGCAGGCAAGGGGATGAAGAGGTAGAGTGTGTATTGAATTACTTTCTATACAAATATCGTCTGTCTGCCCATTTTCTGTCCAAATGTAAAAGGGGTGTAACAAATTGTTTTTGGCATAGTACCATGAGGTCAACCATATCCTAGTAACCACGAAAATCATAAGTTATTGTACTTTTTCTCAAAAAAGTTTACGCACCAATTGCTTTTTCTAAACAGGTGTAACGTGGTTTTGTCGTAGGCTGAGGTAGCTTAGTCTCGTCCAGGGTTTACTAACGAATCCACAAACCTTAAGTAATACAAGAGATTATTTTTCCCTTTCTGGGCTAAAATTCAAATCTATATTCTTTATTTAATATTCTCTGTTGCCAACTTTTTCTTACGATTTCCCACCAAATTTTTACTTAAAATCGCAGGAAACCACAAAATTTTTTATTTAGCGGTAATTGACGTGAAAAAATAACTAAATATATAAAAATTATATTAAAATAACAGTATATAATGTACCCCATACCACGAAATTATTAAAGCCATTTGTGTTCAGTAGGTTATGCCATTTAATTATGGAAATTTACGCGATTGGATGACGACTAAGGAAATTAAATAAAAATTAAATTGCTCAGTTAATCGATAGTTTGTCATGTTCTAGAAAAATTTTAAAGTAATTTTTTCTTATTCGATATATAGTACAACAGTGAAAAAAACACATGGACGCCTCTACTACCAAAGGGTTTGACGAATTTATTGGTCAATTTTTATTTATGGACCTCGAAAGAAGCTGAAATTTAGTGGGCACTTCAAAAAAGGTGCCATCAGTATTTTTTTGTAATATCGCATTCATAGGTGATACCACTTAATTTTATTTGGTAATAATGTAGCGAAAGATTCGTCGAGAAAATTCTATTAACATTTTACGCCAAAAAATGTTTTTTTTTACTTTTTTTCAGCATAACTTACAGAGTCTACTAAATTTTCACTAACAATAAATGGGAATAGTGTAGCCACTATAAGATTGAACAACTTTTTTGAACATACTAATGCAATCTGAACATGCCTAGGCTGCCTTAATATCTCATTAAAATCACTATTTACCTTAAAACTTTAATTTACTGAGAATTTTATTTGAAAAACAACAATAAATCCAAGAAATACAACAACAAACAAATGAAAGATATGTATAGGTTAGTAAAAAACTGCCGTTTTAAGGTAGAAAGTCCTATTTAAGGTGCCTAGATTATTCTGTCGAGTGTGTCGACCTTTACAAAGTCATGAAAATAATTTTCAACTGTTACTGTAAAACAATTTGTTTGGTTTTCCTTTTACTTTTACTTTTGTTAAATTCATTGGGTATTGACAAAATTATATCTTAATATCTATTTGAAAATCGCCAGATTTCCCGCTAACCGCTAAGTGTAATAAGTCTGGCAACTCAAAAAGAGTTGCTTAGAAAATTGACAAGCTACACATGTATTTTTTAAGGTTAGATAAGCACGCGGAATCAAAAGAAGAACCAATAAAACTGAAAATTTAAATTTAATAAACTTACTAAAGAAAACATAATTTGTCGTTTTACTCCAAAATATTACATGGTGTCAGAAGCGGAAGGTAAAATAAAATATGGAATCACGTTTGCCGCAGCCACTCGATTGCACAAATTTGTCGAATGAGTGGCCGAACTGGAAGCAGCAACTTTTTATCTACATGCTCGCCAATAAAAAAAGCAACGAGCCGGAGCCTAATAAAGTTGCTACATTTTTGTGGTTTATTGGTAAGCGGGGTGTAGAGATCTATAAATCTCTGTTCCCATGTAATGGTGGGCTTGAACACCTGTTCGGTATCGCAACCACTGCTGGCGGTAGAAGCAACCACTGCTGGCGTCGCTGCACAAGATCAGCAAGTTACAAACAACAACGTTGATAATACCAGTGCCACCGTAGAAAGGATAGACAGAAACGTTCAACGAACACTAGCGCAAGTAATAGCAGCTTTTGACGACTATTGTTTACCTAAAAAAAATATTTCTGTGGAGGCGTTTAAATTTAATATGATTGTACAAAAAGAAAAGCAATCATTTGGTGAGTTCGAAACAGAACTTCGCAATACTGCGAATTCAATTGCACATCATGTCATGCGTCGTCGACCATATTATTGTTGAGGTACAAGATAAGATGCTGCAGTTAAAACTTTTAGATGGGAAAGATGAGCCGCTATTAAAAATCATTCAAATATGCAAAACATTTGGAACAGCTGCAGAAAACAAACAGCTTTTGGATCGGAAGGTCATAAAGACCGAAATCAATGCAGTTGCTGTCGAGGATACTGAAGGTCCGGAAGCCAGTGAGGAGGTTTCTGTTATAAGAGCACCTACTTGTTTTAATTGTGGGCAACTATTTAATGAGCGTCATCGTCGCAGCTGTCCAGCTAATAACGTGACATGCAATTCTTGTGGACGTCGTGGACATTACGCGAAATTCTGTAGGTCGATGTCAAAACAGCATGATATTAAGGGAAAGAAGCCAGCTGAGAAAAAACGTCCGGAAAATGCCAGTGGCCGCCAGGTTTATGCACTGAACTATTCTGATTTAGGTAATTCTAAACATTGTAGAGTAAGTTCTTATAATTCATCTACTGTTGAAAATATTGATTGTTACTGCAGAGTAAACTGTTGATATAAGTCGAAACAGGTGGATAAAACGATATCTGATTCAAAATCTGCCAATTGAATTTAAACTGGATACTGGAGCAGACATTAACTGCATTCCAATGAACATTATAAAAAAATTAAATATTCCTTTTTCTCATATTAACAATGTGAAAGTTACAGACTATAACTCTAATAGAATAAACGTTCACGGTGAAGTATGGCTAACGTGTTTTGATGAGGAGAAGGGTATAGCTCATGATGCGAATTTTTTAGTTTCCGATGAATTTTTTGATCCATTGCTAGGGCTGGATACGTGTGTGTCGTTTAATTTAATAAGGCGGATAAATACAGTCGAGGCTGCAAGTGTATTTCCTTCTGAGGTTAGTGAGTTTATAGAGAAGGAAATGGATATTTTTGAGGGAGTAGGAAAATTTCCTGGTACTTGTTCAATTATATTGAAAGATGGTTCCATTCCAGTATTACATTATAAGAAACGAATTCCAATGACGTTACACGATAGATTGAAGGAAGAATTAATTAAACTTGAGAAAGTGGGAATCATAAGCCCAGTTGACTATCCCACGAATTGGGTGAATAATATCCAGATTGTGGGAAAACCAAATGGATCACTACGTGTTTGCCTCGATCCAAGGCCCTTAAATAAGTGCATTAGGAGGGAACATTTTCTGATTCCCAAGTCTGAAGACATTTTAAGCCGATTGTCGGGCAAACGTGTATTTACTGTACTTGATTTAAGGAATGGTTTTTGGCAAGTTGGCTTGATCGGCAAAGCTCAGATTTAACAACATTCATGACTCCATTTGGACGTTAAAGGTGGAATAGATTGGTATAAATAGCACCCCAGAAATGTTCCAACGCCGGATGGTCCAAATATTTGGGGATATTCCAGGTGTTGAAATCTATTTTGATGACATGTCGGTGGCAGGTAAAGACTGAAGATTATGATAGGACTCTTGCAATTGTTTTGCAACGAGCTCGGGAAAATAATATTAAGTTTAATCCTAGCAAAATACAATATAGGACAGAAGAGGTTAAATTTATGAGATACATAATTTCCAATAACTGTTAAACAAGATAGATGTTATATTGAAGCCATAGTTAATATGGCAACACCAAAAACATCCCCTGTTTTGAGACTTCTTGGATTGTACAAATTTTTAAGTAAATTCATACCGAATTTATCAAGACGTACAGCTAGATTGCGAGAGCTATCCCGAAATGACGTTGAATTTAGTTGGACAGATAAACATGAAAAGGAGGTAAAAGACCTCTCTAAATTTATAACAAACGCCCCTGTTTTGGCTCTATACAACCCTGAGCAACCAATTTACATCCAGACAGATGCATCAAAGAATGGTCTTGGAAGTGTGTTATTGCAAAACTACATGCCTGTAGCGTACGCGTCCCGAACTTTATCGAAAAATGAGCAGAAGTGGGCCCAAATCGAAAAAAAATACTGGCAATAGTATTTGCGTGTGAACGATTCCACTATTTTGTGTATGGCCGTGAATTTGTTGTACATTCAGATCATAAGCCACTCGAACCTCTAATGAAACGAGACATTGATGATGTCACGCCACGTCTTCGCAGGATGTTCAAATATTTACTTAAGTATCCTGGTATGTCTATTGTATACAAGCCAGGAAAACAAATTTTGGTCGCAGATTGTCTTTCAAGAGCTCCCCTTCCAAAAATTGAAGATATGAGTGACGACATGTCTGCAATGATTCACTCAGTATCGAAAAAAATTTGTATGTCGCCTGATAATAGTGAAAGTTATAGAAATTTTTTGGGTGCAGATGAACGCTATAGGCGTATTACTAAATATGTAGAATCAGGGTGGCCTTCATATCATCAGTTAGACGATTTCAGTCAGTTGTTTTATAAATATAAAGCGGAATTGCATTACGAGAATGGTTTTTTGCTGAAAGATCATCGTTTTGTAATTCCTATGAACACGCAAAAGACCATATGCAAAATTTAGCATGAACCACATCTGGGAATTGAGGAAACATTAGCCCGTGCACGCACACAATTCTTTTGGCCATGTATGACAAATGACATAACTGAGTGGATCAAGAGTTGTGGCATATGTGAAAAGTTTACACGGAACAACCGAAAAGAGCCCTTAATGCAAGATACTGTACCAGAGTATCCGTTTCAAAGTATCCGTTTATGAATATGCTGGACATTCGTACATAGTGTTGATTGATGCGTATTCAGGGTTTATCTGTTCCGAAAAGTTAGTTGACAAATCTGCTCGCCAATGTATAAGTGCACTTGATTTACTATTTTGCAAATATATAATATTCCCTTCAACTCAAGAGAGTTTGATGATTATGCCAATGATAACAATATAGAATTAATATTTTCCAGCCTACGGTACCCCCAAAGTAATGGGTTAGCAGAAAAGGGGGTAGCTATTGCTAAAAAACATTTTGAAACGATGTTACGAGGTACCAAATGTTGAGAAGTTGCAATACTACTTATTAGAATATAACGCGACACCAGTAGCTAGCATGGGCCTCTCCCCTGCTCAGTAATTTTTTGGTCAGCCGGTGAAAACACGTTTGCCAGTCTCAAGTGAACTCTTAAGGTGTGTTTAGATTGAGTGTATAATTCATATGGAATGTCAAATTTTCCATATGTAAAACTATACATATAGTGTAAACCTCTTGAAACATAACATATGTTATTTACCTATGTGCAATAACATGTGTTAGTTTTTTATTTAAAGCACGCTCTATTTGATGTGTAAAACTATATGACAACAGCTGTTTTCAGTGATGTTCACTTGTATTTTCAAAAATTCCACTCATACATTTTTATCATGATTTTAAGGAGTTTAAATTTAACCAATATCTTTATTCTAACTTTTGCTAGTAACTTAATGTTCGAAGATTTATATCGATACCTCAAAGGTGATATTAATAATAAAGTTATGTTTTTTTTTTTTTTTTTTTTTTTTTTTATAATAAAAGTCTTTATTTACAAGTTTAAAATATAAAAGGTACAGAGGTATGAGATTTTACTATAAGTACTACAACAATAAGAGTCTTATAATTAAATTTACAAAACTAATAACAATAAATATACAGCCTTAAGGAAAATAGCTCACAAAAACCTTTTTGATCTCTATGGAAGTTATAAAGAAATTTGTTTGGATAATCACTAATACATTCATTCTTAACGAACGAATCTTAGTGATTACCTTGTAAATTCCTTATTGATTCAAAGTTTGACAGTCTGCATTTTTCATTAAATGTCAGTGTCAGTTCTCTAGTGAAATCGTTTATCATCTTGTGTCCAAAGTTACTGTGAAGTAAATTTGAATATGAATTATTTTCAAATTCTTGTTTTGTATAATCTGAAGCTTTTTGGTATGAGTTTTCGCAGTTTTATGAAACCATACTTGACAGCTGTAACTCATAATTGGTCGAATGCACATTTTATATAACAATATTTTGTTTTTCATATTCAATTTAGATCTTCTGTTGAGTATGGGAAACAATGCCCGACCACACTTTATAGCTTTTTCACAAATTTGGTTGACATGTTGCTTAAATGTTAGTTTTTTATCCATTATAATGCCCAAATACTTGATTTCTGACTTTATAGGTATAACATTCCCACGGCACAACATAGATTGAGAAGGTATGCGTTTTGGCGACTTATTATATGGAAAAATAATGGCCTGTGTTTTATCATCATTGACCTTTATTTTCCATTTATTAAAATATTTTTGGCTTGAATTTAAGCTCTCTTGCATTTTCCTAACTAATGAATTAGATACCTTACCGCTGCAAATGAAAGCACTATCGTCTGCATAAAATGCTGCTTCCTGATTCCTGCGTAGAGTGATATCTGACGTATATAACGAATAAAGCGTAGGTGACAAAACGGAACCTTGCGGTAGACCTGCGAGTATATGTTTTTCATCTGATGAGATGCGCTCCACGAAAACTACAAATGAACGTTGGTCTAAAAAGCTTTGTATGATTTTTTGTAAATATAAAGGAAAACTAAAAGAGTTAAGTTTATACAATAGGCCATTATGCCATACTGTATCGAAAGCCTTTTCAATGTCAAGAAATATAATACCTGTACTTCTACGATTTCTTTTATTATTCTCAATAATATTAACCACTCGTTTGATTTGATGTACCGTAGAGTGCTCTCTTCGGAATCCAAACTGCTGCTGATGTATAATGTTATTCTGTTCTGAGAACTCTACGATTCTTTTGTGGATTATTTTTTCAAAGACTTTATCCAACAAGCTCAAAATGCTTATCGGCCTATAGCTGGAAGGCAATTTAGGATCTTTTCCAGTTTTGAAAATAGGTATAACTCTGGCCTTTTTAAATATCATGGGGAAATGACCATTTCTCAAGCAGTAATTAAATAGTTTGCTCAAAGTTTCAAAAAAGTAATCGGGCATATTTTTTAAAATAATGCTGTTAATTCCGTCTAAACCTGGGGCTTTGTTATTTTTTAAACAAAAAACAAATGTCTTTACCTCTACTGCATCTGTGAATTCAAAATTGTCACTGTCAGCGAGATTTACATTGTTAAGTTCCTGCACATAATTTAGAACCACATTATCTAAAGGTGATGAATTGTTGTTGGTGATATTATTGTTGCATCTAAAAACTTCCGCAATGGCATTTGCTTTTGCTTCACCGGTACTTAAAAATTCCCCATTTATATTTAGATCGGGGATTGCAGAATTTCTACCTTTTAAAGCTTTTGTTAGTTTCCAAAACTTTTTAGAGCCGGAAGGCAGTTTGGAAATGAATTTAGCCCACGCTTCATTTCTATCCCTTTTCAAATGAAAATCAATTAATTGATTCAACTGTTTTAAAATGCTGATTAGTTGAGTTCTGTAAGTAGGATCTCTACATCTTTTAAGTTTACGGTTATTCTTGTTCCTCTGAGTAATCAGCATTTTAGACGTATTTGAAATTTCCCTCTGCCAAGGATTTTTCTGGCCAATTGGAATCTTGGAAAAGTCTTCTTTAACTATACTAACTAATTTATTTAATGACGAATCTAGGTTTATATTGTTAAGCTCTATTTGTCCGATATTATGATTCTTAATTTCATTCTCGACCCAGTATTTAATTGCTGGCCAATCAGCCTGATTATACAACGGAACTGTAACAAAGTGATTTTGTGGTGTTCCAAAAATGTAACAAGATATTGGGGTGTGATCAGACTGTAAAATATTTGGATGTGACTGTAACTGCGAAAATGAAATGTTAGAGTTATTAAGTAAAATATCAACCGTGGATGGTTGGACTGGAATTATATTTTGGCCGAATCTAGTATGTGTATCCGGATGATATACATAATAACTTGAACTTAAGTGATGTCTGTACAGTTCTTTGCCAGCTGAATTGTTTGAAATACAATTCCAACTCACATGTTGTGCATTCAAATCACCAAAAATAAAATAGTCACTAAACGAATTGGTAAGAAGTTCTAAGTCAGTTTTAAAATTAGAAGTGTAAACAGGATTATAAGCAGAGATAAAACTTACGGGACGTCCACTTATTTTAACTTCCACAGAGATATTTTCTATGGTTATTGTTTTAATCTTTGGTAACAACTTATGATCTATGTAATTTTTAACCGCTATAAGCACACCCCCACCATGTGTAATAAAGTTATGTAATATAATATAGATACATATATTATATATCTATTTGCAAGTTTGATTATTTGTACGTCAATTACGGCCAAATCGAATTAAATGATATTAAAAACATAGACAAATCTTTATTTTTTGTGGGTCCATTGGGATATGTCTGTTTTCAAAACTAGGGCCAGGAGGGTATAAGGGACATTTTTATATGAATGACTCAATTTAAATAGAAGTTGAGAACACAATTTCATAAATGTATAGTGATGAAAGGCAAGGTGTGCTTATCTATATTACCGGTACTACGAAAGACTGAATTAAATTAAAATTTTACTTAACTATAGTTCATTATATTTCAAATCTTTTTTAAGACGGTAACTGTGTAAACTGTAGTATTACCTAATTAACAACTTTGGCCTGTAGGACAAAAAATGCTATTGAGGTATTGTGGGTATCGAAACTGCTGCAAATCACTTAATTGAGCCGTTGCTTTTGAAAATGAGAGAATTCCATTTAGCAAAAAAAAAAAAAAAAATAAAATGAATAAAACCTAAATCTTATTACAAATTAACAAAATTTTATGTTTTTAATCCATGTTGAATAGTTCTATTTTTTATATTGCAATATATTAAGTAGAATTATCAGAATTTAGCAATCATACTGCAACCTAAAAAATCTACGCTAATAAAGCTAATATTATTAGTTTTATTATATAGACTAATAATTTAAAAAAAATAATTCATCTAAACCACACTTTGAAGACCAGCTGTTTTTAATATTGATTTTTGTTTTTAATAATAGGAGGTTATGTCATATGTACGTAACATGTGTACGTTTAAACACAAAAATTATAAACCAGCTGTTTTTAATATTGATTTTTGTTTTTAATAATAGGAGGTTATGTCATATGTACGTAACATGTGTACGTTTAAACACAAAAATTATAAACCATGTGTAAAACACTGATTTTGAAATACGCATGAAATTCCATATGGATAGCAATTTTGACAGTACATATGACTTGTACACTCAATGTAAACACACCTTTAGTTCGTAACACTATAGATGAGAAAGTGATCAACAAGAAATTTGAAAAGAAAAGAAGCGTGAAAAAGAAATATTTTGACCCTAATGCTAAAAATTTGCCGGTTTTGAATCCAGGTGATCGAATAATGTTCAAGAAAAATTCCAAGGAATGGCGATATGGAAAAATTGCAAAAAAAGTTAATGATCGCTCATATATTATAGTTGATAATTTTAATCGTTATTTCCGTCGTAATAGACGGTTCATTACCACAGCTAAAAATAATCAATATAACTCAAGTGATTTGTTATATGAAGATCATATCGCAAATCACAAAAGCAATATTGAAAAGTCAACAATTAATTTACCAGTCGATAATATTCCAGTCCAGTTGTCCAAATTCAGTTTTAATCATTATAATAGTAATAAAGATGTAAGTCAGAGATCTGAACTACCCGATCAATCAGCGGAAGAGTCATCTGACTCTCAATTTATTATGAAGCTGATTTTAAAGGGTTTAGATCTGCGAGTGACCCTGAAGATTGTAACACTCATAGAAATTCTATTGTAAGACCAATGCAAACTTATGTGAACGTCAGTTTTCCTTATAAAACTAGAAGTGGTCGCACGACCACATGTAATAAGTCTGGCAACTCAAAAAGAGTTGCTTAGAAAATTGACAAGCTACACATGTATTTTTTAAGGTTAGATAAGCACGCGGAGTCAAAAGAAAAATAAATAAAACTGAAAATTGAAATTTAATAAACTTACTAAAGAAAACATTATTTGTCGTTTTACTCCAAAATATTACACTAAGAGACAATTTTCCCCACGACTGGCATTGCAAAAACGCTAGATTTAGCTGCAAAATCTTTAAATTGGCAACAGTCTTTATATTATAATTTGTTACAATACGAATACAAATTTACGATAACCGACGCACGCCAGCCCGACTGATTCGGGATACAACTAGCTCACAGGTTAGGGTTACTTAATCTATGTTCGTAAATACGTACAATGGTTCTTATTGTTAGATTTCTACAAGAATACATAGTTTGCTTACACTAGAGAACAGTCGGCTGAAGACGCTGTGGGAACAGTCAGTCCGAAGACCACTGTGGGCAGGGCTGCCAGGTCAATTTAAGAAAAAAAATTTCCGATAAAAATTAAAAAAGTCGTCTTTTCAGCTTTGAAAAATCGGACAACTAGAAGCGTATTTCTTTAACTTTTTTTGTTTAACTAATTATTAGAAGTCACTTTTAAAGGTAAATTAGACATACATACATATTTCATGTACACTGAAATCAAAACAGTATATTATGTTCTAAACAGACGACGTTGGCTCAATTGTCGCCGTGTAGTCAGCTACTTATTTATATTGAAGACGACAGCTACATCGTAAACTCTGACAATGGGCAGTGTGAATAAAAATATAGTTCTTAAGTTTAAACTAGTTTTGAGGTAATTTTTAAACGATTTTTAAATAGGACAGAATTCTGTTAGATTTTTGCATCGTACGATTGTGTAGGACAGTGAAGCCTGGCCTTAAAAATGGCGTTGTAGATGCCACACTATCATACAAAACTAATTTTTGCAACTCTGATCGCATGGAAAAACAATATTTTATGAATTTTTTCAAAAGATTATCAAATCGTACGACTTGTCAAAAAGTGTGTCACACACATGCTAAGCTAAGAACACTATCATATTTTTTGAGCACACATGCATTTTTTGACAGATCGTACGACTGAGTATGATAGTGAATCAATGACTTAAGCAACACAAACTTAAAAAAATAAAGCTATTATTAAGTGCAATTTGCCGCATAAACAGTGAGTTAATTATTTGCGAATAGGCTACGTATAAACGTGGTAACTGTTGGAAAAATAATTGTATATATGTATGTACAAATCTTTGGCAAGCGCCTCTACAGCAGGAAGGTATTTGAGGCATGTATAAGACGAACATAATTCCAGTGAGTGACACACACGAATTTAATGATAACTATTACCACGTTTATACATAGCCTAATCGCAAATAATTACTTCACTGTTTACACGGCAAATTGCACTTAATAATAGTTTTATTTTTTAATGTTAAAGAAAAGTAACATATTTAAGTAAAAACTTTAAAAAATCTACATTTTTTAGCGAAAATATGCATTTAGCCATTTTTAAAGAGCAAAATCCAGATAAATCTATACTTCTGGCAACAGTGCTCCAAAATTATCTACCAAGGCGAATTCATACCAGGTGGAGGCGATACCCAAGATGATTATTATTTGCTAATGTCTTGTCAAAAATACATTGTTTTATATCTGCTAGTTAAATGCAAAAGTTGTTTTGTTGAAGTTGTTAACGTACTGCTCACACCTGGTATGAATTCGAATTAGTATCTACTAAAGGTGAGCGCAAGATGTTAAAAAGTGGCTAGTATTGCATGTTTTTGAAACGCAAATATTGATTGTATATGTAGTCGAATATTACTAAACAGTAAATACAGAGAACAAGAGAGCAAACAGTGCAAAAAACAGTGCACCTGATCTGACCGGACAGTTTTATCAAGTGCAATAAATATGCTGAGCATTTCATATTGTTCACTAGTTCATTTTACTTAAATTTTCTTGAGAGTAAAATATCTGATTTTTGAGAGAAAAAATTAAATTAGATTTTTTTATTCATCAATAAAAGTTAAAAAAATTCAATTTACTACAGTTTTCTATTTTCAACCACTCAACGCGCAAATTAATATAAAATAACTAAAATACAAAGTACAAACCCTTGCTTTTAACATCATACATTTACATACATGTTGTCTGCTATAACAGTATTTCATATCAAGAGACACTATTGAAACAAAATATTAACTACTGAAATTTTATTTCAAACAACAACAAATATTGCATTGGTTGGAAGAAGAGCAAATGCTATTGTATGTTTTTATTTAAGAGCACAACAATATTTGTATACACATGAAATCAAGTGCAAGAAAAAAGAGACCAATTCATTATTGAACATTATGAAGTTAGTCTAACAAGACGTTTTATGCTCACGTTTAGTATCTACTGAACCGATTTAAATAAAATTAAGATTGTGGACATCTGTGTAGAAAAAACTTTAAAACACTATAAATCTTTCCAAAATCGGAAATAGATAATGCTTTTTGGACTAGACATTTTCGCAGAAAAGAAGATACAAAAATAATTACCTGGATTATTGATTCCACCTTGTAAATTGAATTCACCTTTGGTGAAAAAAATCACAAGACCAGAAATTTTAATATTATCAAAATAATCTACAAACAAAACATTTTCAATTCTTGCTAAAAGATCAGAATTCGACGAGTTTTAAAGAATTATTATACGAATAATTTAGAACTAAGAATATAGTCTGGCATCTCCGTTGTATCGATAAATGGAAACTTGATAATTTACATCGATTAACGACAAGTTGTTATTTTTATTAAATAAGCACAACTTTCTTGCTAACAAATAGAAATTTGTTTTACCAAATATAACAAAATGGTATCATGTTTATTGTGTTTAGAAATAAATAAAGATATCTTGGATTGCATTAAGGCGAATTCTTTACGATGGCAAGAGCTTGAAATAGAAAAAATAATAGAAAAACACTTTTGGTCATTGGTAACTATTAAAAAATTATTGGGTCAATATTTCGTTTTACAAAAAAATTCTTTAGAATTCCATTCAGTCAAGTTCCTGGATATGTTTATCATGTTGGCGAGAAGTAGACGATTTTCACAAATTCTTTTTGCGGATAGAGGAGGCACATGCGAATTTTGGCAAAATAAAAGTTGAGGATTGTGTAGTGTCTGCAGTATGTAAAGAGGAACTAATATTACAAGGATCAAATATGAAAGAAATTGAAGAAGGATGGGATAAAGACAACATAGCACATTGCTTTTTGGAATCGGAAATATCAATAGATCAAACTCTGCAGCAGGATTTAGCAGAGCCAGAAATTTTTATAGACCAGACAACAACCAACATGTTGGAAGTCGATAATGAAAGTGCAAGTAACGAGGCTCTAGATGAACTTGATTTAGATAATATACAACTTAAGCAAACAATCAAACGATTAAGAATACCAAATGATGTAGTAACAAAGGACCCACTAGAAAAATTAATAAAAATAAAAAAGAAAAATTCCAAGGCAAAGGTCGCTCCTGAAGCAGAAACAATGATAGAGAACAAGTCGGAAGGCTTTAAAGTAAAAGTAGAACCAGCGGACTTTAATGATAACGATTCGGAAAGTATACATGGTAAAGACAGCGATATCACTGGTGTCGGTTATCAGCCAAATAAAGATTTTTCAAAAACTTCAGAAAAAGGAAACCAATCATGTAATAAACCACGCATAAGTCGTGAAGAAAATGATAAATTTATAAGCGAACACATTAAGGAAATGTCCTGTGACCTTTGCCAAGAACAATTTAGAAACTTTCCTGCCTTGCAGAAACACTTTACCAAGATTCATCAACAACGAGGTTACGTTGTTTGCTGTGAGAGAAAATTTTTCGATCGTACTCGTTTGATTGATCACCTTCACCGTCATTTAAATCCTGATCATTTTAAGTGCAACGAATGTGGTAAAGCTATGTCTGACCGTTTAACTTTTGTCAATCATATGATGCGTGTACATAGAGCAAATGAGGTTGTAAGGCAACATTGTTGTGATGTGTGTGGTAAAGCGTTTATAAAGGCAAGTGTGTTAAAACTTCACAAGTTAACCCATTTGCCGGAAGAAGAAAAAAAGTATCCTTGTGATGATTGTGGCAAAAAGTACGCCATTCTTTATTGTAACCCATATTGTTTCTAACAAATGCTTATCGTTTTAGTTATGCCAGTGCTTATATACTTAACCAACATAAGCAAGCTGTACATCTTAGGCGATTTGTTAAAATATGTTACCTATGCGGCAAAGCGCTCAATTCAAGTGCTGAATTTAAGGCACATATGAACAAGCACGAAGGCATTTCCTTACCCGCTGTCAATTGTGATATATGTGGAGTACGTCTGTCCTGTGAAAGAAGTCTTAAAATTCATAAAGAATCGCAACATCCGGTGGGTGGCAAACAGGATCATCCGTGTCCTTTGTGTGACAAAATATCACCCTCGGATAGAGCTCTTAAGAAACATATAAGAACTATGCATGAAAAGGGCTTCGACCACAAATGTACAATGTGTGAAAAAGCTTTTAGGAGGGGGGAAGCACTAAAGGTAAGTCTAACACAGCGCTAAATCATCCAAATTAATCACTTAACTAACTGCCCTTTAAGGAACATATGGCATCACATACTGGAACTCCTTTATATATGTGTCCTTGGTGTCCAAGAACATTTAATTCGAATGGTAATATGCATTCACACCGCAAAAATAAACATCCTAAGGAGTACTTAGAACTAAAACTACAAAGGTATAATTAGGAAGTAATTTTAGAATTCCCAAAAAAAGCGGAAAATATTTTTAACAGAATATTAATTTAAAGTGCTTTTTAACTCTACATATTTTCTCACAAATTTTTTACGATAAGAAAATCGTAAAATAGAAATTTAAAAAAATCGGTAATATAAATTTTAAATACTACTATATACATAAAATAAAGTCATTGGTAAATACAAATTTAATTGTGTACATATAATTTAGTCATTGATACATTCCCAAACCAAAATGCCTTAGAAATAGCTTGCTACAAGTTTGCTAACATAAGCATTAAGCTTACAAAAGTATTGTGAATACTACTATAAAGTATTATTAACAATTGTTTTATAAAGAAAACTGATATAAATAAACACATACGCGTGAATAGCACCTCTCTATCGGAACGTCCTATAAGTTTTAATATTTGTCGCTATAGCGGCCACAGTTATACACCTTCTGTGAAAATTTCAAGAGTCTACCTATTATGGTTCAAAATTTAGGCCTTATACATGCAAGTCACACCACTTTCGCAACACCCTTTAATTTTTAAGTTTATTTTTTAGACTTGTTTATATAGCGCACTAAGTTTTAATTACTGCTTGCATATTTTTAGTGTATTCTTCCTAAAGTTAAAGAAAAAAGCACATATTCGTAAATAACACCTCTCTATCGGAACACCCTATAAGATTAAGTTTTTGCTCCTATAGCGGCCACAGCTATACACCTTCTGTGAAAATTTCAAGCAGCTACCTATTATGGTTCAAAACCTAGGCCTTATACATGTAAATCACACCACTATCGGAACACCCTTTAATTTTTAGTTTTATTTTCTTATAGTTGTTTATATAGTGAACTAAGTTTTAATTACTATTTGTAAATTTCAAGTGCATCCCACCTACAGTTTACGAAATAGGCACATATTCGTGAATAACACCTCTCTATCAGAACACCCTATAAGTTTTAGTATTTGTTGCTATAGCGGCAACAGCTATACATCATCTGTGAAAATTTCAAGAGTCTACCTATTACGGTTCCAGAGATAAAAGGCGCTGACAGACGGACAGACATTGTAGCGAAAACAATAGGGAGACGTTTTTACACGTTGTGTACGGAACCCTAAATAATAAATCAGTCAAGTGCGAGTTAGACTCACACACGTAGGGTTCCGTACTATGTTTAGTACAACATTAAAAATTCAAGTTGTTAATTTTTTCATGTCTTATGAGTCACCCTTTAATTTTAAAATTATAGTCGTAATCGTGAAAATTGCATCACTGTTGGAACACCCTTTAAATTTTGGGAATTTTTGTTATAGCGGCAATGGTAATACTATAAAAATATACATGCGCCTTCCTATTGCGGTTCAAAAAATAACACAGTACAACACATGATTTGCCAACTCAATTCTGTGAACTGTATGTGAAATTAGACCCAAAAAGAAGAATTTCTGCATCATTCGTTTTGTCTTCTTACCTGCGATTTGAAGTTAGTATCGATTTGAAGTTAGTACTATCGTATAGGGGAATTTATCACGTTTTAGGCCCTGTTGTTTGACATAGCTTGACAACCACTAGCCCAATTTAGTTGAAATAAATTTTAAAAAATTAAGAATTACAATTCCCTTAATCTGTTCATATATTGTTTTCCTATACAAGTAACACTTTCGAAGTTAAAAATGAATGTATGAAGGGAAAAAATTATTTTTTGGCTAAAAATTAATTTTTTTTTTTTTTAAATACATAAAAAATCCAAAATGGAAAAAAGTTTCAAGTCTAGTTATTTTTTCGCAAAGTCACATAACCTATGAGCAAAATGAGACAAAGATCATAAAAATCGATGCACGCGTTTCGCTTTTATTCGCAATTGAGTAAAGGTATGAATTTCAAAAATCAGTTATAGCCACCACCCTTAGAATAAAAATAAAAATATAAATTAAAAAATTATCATGCAAAAAAAACTTTATTTATAAAAACTGAATGAAAATAAAATAATATGCAATTAATACGCAATTATAATATGCATAAAAACAAAATTTAGAACATTTTTTCAATTATTGGCAATATCCATCCTTGTAGAAGTTGACGCTTGTGGTTCTGATGATCTTGTTTTCTTCGTAGGTTGTTCATATTCATGGTCTGAGTCTGTATCGTCATCCGAGATACACAGACTATTCAAGGGCGTGTTTCTTTCACTGTGTCCACCAATTTCAATGTCTTCATCTTCGGTGCTTTCTTCAAACTGCATAATTGTGGAACTCCACCAACAAACCTCCGCAAGCAATGCATCCAATTTTTTGCTTTTGAACCGCTTTTCAAATGGCATGGTCACCTGGTGGAACCTCTCTCCTTGTTCGTCTGATTCCTAAGGTGATTGTGCCAAAAAAGTATCGAGGTGGTGGTGCAAAAAATGCAATTTCAGCGTCATGGATGCACCGATTAATTGTGAATAAATGACAAACGCGTGCATCGATTTTTATGATCTTTGTCTCATTTTGCTCATAGGTTATGTGACTTTGCGAAAAAATAACTAGACTTGAAACTTTTTTCCATTTTGGATTTTTTATGTATTTTTAAAAAAAAAATTTAAATTTTTAGGCAAAAAATAATTTTTTCCCTTCATACATTCATTTTTAACTTCGAAAGTGTTACTTGTATAGGAAAACAATATATGAACAGATTAAGGGAATTGTAATTCTTAATTTTTTAAAATTTATTTCAACTAAATTGGGCTAGTGGTTGTCGAGCTATGTCAAACAACAGGGCCTAAAACGTGATAAATTCCCCTATACGATAGTACTAACTTCAAATCGATACTAACTTCAAATCGCAGGTAAGAAGACAAAACGAATGATGCAGAAATTCTTCTTTTTGGGTCTAATTTCACATACAGTTCACAGAATTGAGTTGGCAATCAATTAACTGAAAAATGTTATACTGTGTAAGGTAATATACGTGAAAAACATATCACTGATGGAACACCCTTAAAATATTAGTAATTGTTACAGCGGCCAAAGTACAACATCTACTGTAAACATTTCAAGAGTCTACCTATTACGGTTCAAAAAATAAGGCTATTTACATACAAATCATGTCTCTGTTGGAACACCCTTTAATTTTGTTATTTGCTATGGCGGCCAATTTTCATGGCAATTCTCTGTCTATGAATATATCAAGAGTCTACCTATTACTATTAAAAAAATAAGTTACTATACGTGAAAAACATGTCACTGTCAGAACACCCTTTAATTTTTAGTAATTGTCATAACGGCCATGGCAACACGTCTTCTATACGAATTGGAAGAGTCTACTTATTACGGTTCAAAAAACAGGTCGTTATACATGCAAAAGACGTCACTGTCGGAAAACCCTTTAAATTTAAATTGTTTTTATAGGGGTCATAGTAATACACAATTTGTGAAAACTTCAAGAATCTATCTATTATGGTTAAAAAATTAATCAATGTTTATGCAAATCACGTCACTGTCGGCACACCCTTTAATTTTTACTATTTGTTACAGTGGCCATAGTAATACACCTCCTGTAAAAACTTCAAGAGTCTACCTATTATCGTTCAAACCTATGCCATGTACATACAAATCACATCACTAACGGAACACCCGTTAATTTTTAGGCTTAATATTGTATACTTGCTTATAATTCAAACATAGTTTAAATCACTGCAAATTTTAAGTGGTTGCCTCCTATAGCTCAAGAAATAAATACATAAAGGCAAATAACACGTCACATTCGGAACACCCTATAAGTGTTAGTATTTTTTGCTATAGTGGCCACAGTTATACACCTTCTGTGAAAATTTTAAGAGTCTACCTATTATGGTTCAAAACTTAGGTCTTATGCATACAAATGACACCACTATCAGAACACCCTTTATTTTTTAGATTTATTTTTTAAGACTTGTTTATAAAGCGAACTAAGTTTTAATTACTGTTTGTAAATTTTTAGTGTATGCCTCCTACAGTTCAAGAAATAAACACATATTCGTGCATAACACCTCTCTATCGAAACACCCTATAAATTTTAATATTTGTTGCTATAGCGGCCACAGATATACACCTTCAGTGAAAATTTCAAGAGTCTACCTAATATGGTTCAAAACTTAGGCTTTATATATGCATATAACACCACTATCGGAACACCCTTTAATTTTTAGGTTTATTTTTTTAGTCTTGTTCATAAAGCGAACTAAGTTTTAATTACTGTTTGTAAATTTTTAGTGTATGCCTCCTACAGTTCAAGAAATAAACACATATTCGTGAACAACACCTCTCTATCGGAACACCCTATAAGTTTTAATTTTTGTTGCTATAGTATCCACCGCTATACACCTTCTGTGAAAATTTCAAAAGTCTACCTATTATGGTTCAAAACTTAGGCCTTGCACAAGCAAATCACACCACTATCGGAACACCCTTTAATTTTTAGTTTTATTTTTGTATACTTGTTTATATAGTCAACTAAGTTTTAATTACTGATTGTAAATTTTAATTGTTTCCCTCCTACAGTTCAAAAAATAAACAAATTTTCGTGAATAAAACCCCTCTCTATTAGAACACCCTATAAGTTTTTGTATTTGTTGCTATAGCGGCAACAGCTATACATCATCTGTGAAAATTTCAAGAGTCTACCTATTACGGTTCCAGAGATAGAAGGCGCTGACAGAGGGACAGACATTGTAGCGAAAACAATAAGGTTACGTTTTTACACTTTGTGTACGGAACCCTAAAAAGAATAGGCTTAAAGAAAAATAGTTTTCTAACATTGCTTACAGTAAGCTTAGTTTTATAATATTTTTATAAGCTTATGAATAGAATTAAATGTCTTTTAATTATTCATTTTATTTTGTTCCTTTTATGAAAACATGATTTTGTATTTTTGTATGCTACAATAGAAATTGCAGCACGTAACAAATTTAAAAAGTAAATGAATGTGTGAATGAACATAAACTTTGAAATAACTAACACTCGGAGACCTGTTTGGTCCATTGTGATTCCCTTCAGCTAAACTAAAAAAACTAAAACTAAGAAAACTGGGAGGAAAAAGAGTGACTTATTATGCTTCCTGCTACCTATCACTCAGCCACCCGATTTCTTTGATGAAGCCGACGACATCCTCGATTTTGCACCGCGCGAAGTCGAAGAGCCCCTCGAGAAATCTATCACCTAGCCATCTAAGTCTGCGGATTTGTAATATCGGGCAGTGACACACGATGTGCTCAACAGTTTCCAACTCCTCATCCTCGCACATCCTACAAAAGTCCGGTGTGCCGACGACCCAGTTGCTAGTCATTGCCCTAATGGCGCAATGACCAGTGATCAACCCTATCACGGCTCTTAGAACCTTCCTGTCTAGACCCAGGAGTATCTCGGTTTTCGCAGCGTCCAGTCTAGGCCAGATTGAGCTTGATACTCTGCAATCACCCCTTACTATCCAAGACACGTTGGTTCTCCTGACTACCCAGTCTGATATCATGCTGTAGTAGTGACTAATCGGTGGCTTAACCGTCAGCAATCTCGTTGCCCTCAACATTACAATGGCCCGGGACCCAACACAATCTATCCCTATACTTGTCCGTCAGTGCATCGATAGCCTTTTTACATTCACCCACCAGCCTTGATGTCACCTTGTGTCTTTTCAGGGCTTTAAGTGCCGCTTGGCTGTCGACGTACAGAGTGACCTCATCCTTCTCTAAGACGTGTCCAGACACCAGCTCTGTGGCTTTTAAAACCGCCAGCACCTCTGCCTGGAACACACTACAATCGTCTGGTAGCCTGTATGAAATGCGTGTTCTAGTTCCCAGGATGTGAACACCAGCACCGGTACCCGCTTCCATTTTTGACCCATCTGTGAACACCGCGACCCCGTCATACAAATTATCAGACCCCAACCATTCTTCCCTTTTTGGGAATACAACCAAGAGTATCCTACTGAAGTCAAACTCATTGACCATAAAGTCCGTTAGCCCAGGGGTTAACGGAAGTGGTCCGTTTAGTCCGACCTCAAGAAGAATCTTTGTGTGTCCTATGTTTCTCTACTTCACCAACCCTGATTCAAAAAGTCTAAACAAACTTCTCGCCGCCTTTCCGACCACAAACCTTTCAATGGGGAGTAGGTACAGAATGATGTCCAAAGCTGCGTGAGGTGTAGTTCTCCTTGCACCTGTGATGCCAATTCAAGCAAACCTCTGGACCTTGGCAAGAGTTTTCCTATGTGACTCCGTTTTCAAAGCCTCCCACCATATAGTGCATCCATACGAAACAATGGGTCGAACCAGCGAGGTATAGATCCAGTTTACAACCTTTGGTTATAGGCCCCAGTTTTCACCTATGGAGTTCTTGCAGGCATAATAGGCATTTAGACCCTTCTTAAGTATCTCCTGAATGTTCCTGCTCCAGATCAGTTTACTATACAGATAAACTCCTTGGTATTTAGCCTCGCTTGCTAGTTTCAACTCGACACCATTAACTTTGGCTTGAAACCTACCACTTTGTATCTCCTGGTGAAGAGAACTAGTTCAGTTTTATCCTCGTTGACCCCCAAACCCTTGCTCGAGGCCCAGGATGAGAGTTCCCCAAGTGCAGCCTGCATGACTTCTGTGATAGTGGAGAGAAATTTCCCTTTTACCAATATCACCACGTCATCTGCGTAGGCCACTATTTTCCTCCCCTGTGTATCAAATTGTAGGAAAATGACATTCACCACCAGCAACCATAGTAGTGGTGATAGAACCCCAACCTGCGGCGTACCCCTCAAACATCCGCCTCCTAGATCCGAGTTGATAATCCTACTTCTAAGCATACGAATAAACCACTCCACTATGAAGCCCTGGATGTTGAGATCTACTAGGGATTCCCTAATAGCCTCCAAAGTAACCTTCAATATCTAAGAACGCCGCTAACGTATATTCGCTATCCTGCAAACCGCGCTCAATATACTCAACCACATTATGAAGCGCACTCTCAACTGATTTACCCTTAAGGTAAGCATGCTGAGCGTCACTCATGAGGTGCGGGTCAATTGTTTGGCTTCGAGTGACTTGCCTTACCACCCTTGGGTATAAATATTACCCGAACTTCTCTCCACCAATTGGGTATGACACCTCTTGCTAAACACGCCCTAAAGATGTCCCTAAACAGCTTCAAGATATGTGTCGGGACGTTTTGCACCATGGCCGGAAAAATACCATCCGGGCCAGCAGATTTATGCTCGAAAGTATTTATCGCCCATGCAACCTTGTCACAGTTACTAAATCCTTGATCGCCTCCTCTGATCTCCCTACCAAACGAGGGTAAATATCCCTGACCGAATAATCGACTCGTAACCCACTGCAGCCGGGGTAAAACTTATGAGGAATTTTTGTCTTTTATATTTTTTCGAAATTATTTAAATTAATTAAATTATAAATTAGGTGATAATATTAAAGAAAAATTGGGAAAATTAAATTTTTACACACCAGCAGAGCGGAATGCATATTTTCTAGACAGCCACGTCCGTCTTCAGCACTCTTCGTATCTATCTACTTAGGGTAGTGTTGTAATTTGTAATTTAATTAATTATTTCTTAGAGAGAATAAAAACGAACTTAAGCTTGACTATAAATTTCTTTGTATGTAATACATAAATAGTTCGACTAATAATAATTTCAAAATTAAAAATCGCAAAGCACCGCGCAATCATGTTTACTCAACAAAGTTTGTAGATTAGTGTTAACTAAAAACGAATGTTGGAAGTAAAACAAATAAAAAAAGTAGCTTTCATTGCTAACCGAAGGTTGGCTGAAGGAACAACAAATATAAGGTGGTAAATATTTAAAGTAAAAATATTCAACAAGAGGGAAGCTTAAGGTAGTGTTAGACTTCGTTCTCCCCAACTGACGATTCATAATTGAATACAAGTTTTCTCGTATTCCTTTATCTGGGTTTGGTTGGTTAAATAGATGATGCTTACAACTAAAACACTACCATAAGTAGATACATAGATACGAAAAGTGCTGATGACTTATTTAAATCGGTTCAGTACTTAAGGAGTAATACGTCTATAAAGTTCTTACTAACACCAATAAACAAATATGTATGTATGTAGATGTTGTTCTCTTAGCTGCAAGTCGAAAACACAAGTAAATTTTGAGAGAAACACGTGCGTTTTCGTCACAAAATAGCAGAGATTGTAATGATTATGAGTTTTATTTTCAAATTGGGTTTTAATGATTATTACTTGATTTTTATTTTCTACTCAAAGAATAAAAATTATTCTCTGAGCTTTATTTAATGCTTAGAACATAACGATTATGTATTAAGTTTTATTTTTTGCTTTGGGAATAAAAATTATTCTCCGAGTTTTATTTTCTGCTCAGAGAATAAAAATTATTGTCTGAGTTTTATTCCTTGCTCGCCATTTAATGATTGATGCTTAAGTTTTATTTTCTGATTGAAGAATAAAAATTACTTTCTGAGTTTTATATTTCACTTAGAAAATAAGGATTATTTTCCAAGTTTTATATTTCGCTTAGAAAATAAAAATTATATCTTGAGTTTTATTTTTTACTTAAAAATAAAAATTATTTCTTTCTTTTGTTAATTTGGACATATGTAAGTATATAAATAATACTTTTTGGAACTTTTTTACTGAAACACATATCTCACTGAAACCCTATCTCAAATAACGATACTAATATTATTTCTATGTGTTTCAGTAAAAAAGTTCCAAAAAAGTACCAAAGTACACGTTTTATCCCCCAAATATTGAAATGAAGAAAAAGTACCAAACACTAGTTTGATACTTTTACTATATCAAAAGAATGCCAACTAAACTAATTTCTATGTTTTTTAGTTAAAAAGTTTCAAAAAGTACTATTTATATACTTACATATGTTTTTTTTTTTTTTTTTTTTTTTTTTTAATAAAAGTCTTTATTTACAAGTTTAAAATATAAAAGGTACAGAGGTATGAGATTTTACTATAAGTACTACAACAATAAGAGTCTTATAATTAAATTTACAAAACTAATAACAATAAATATACATCCTTAAGGAAAATAGCTCAAAAAACCTTTTTGATCTTTATGGAAGTTATAAAGAAATTTGTTTGGATAATCACTAATACATTCATTCTTAACGAACGAATCTTAGTGATTACCTTGTAAATTCCTTATTGATTCAAAGTTTGACAGTCTGCATTTTTCATTAAATGTCAGTGTCAGTTCTCTAGTGAAATCGTTTATCATCTTGTGTCCAAAGTTACTGTGAAGTAAATTTGAATATGAATTATTTTCAAATTCTTGTTTTGGTAATCTGAAGCTTTTTGGTATGAGTTTTCGCAGTTTTATGAAACCATACTTGACAGCTGTAACTCATAATTGGTCGAATGCACATTTTATATAACAATATTTTGTTTTTCATATTCAATTTAGATCTTCTGTTGAGTATGGGAAACAATGCCCGACCACACTTTATAGCTTTTTCACAAATTTGGTTGACATGTTGCTTAAATGTTAGTTTTTTATCCATTATAATGCCCAAATACTTGATTTCTGACTTTATAGGTATAACATTCCCACGGCACAACATAGATTGAGAAGGTATGCGTTTTGGCGACTTATTATATGGAAAAATAATGGCCTGTGTTTTATCATCATTGACCTTTATTTTCCATTTATTAAAATATTTTTGGCTTGAATTTAAGCTCTCTTGCATTTTCCTAACTAATGAATTAGATACCTTACCGCTGCAAATGAAAGCACTATCGTCTGCATAAAATGCTGCTTCCTGATTCCTGCGAAGAGTGATATCTGACGTATATAACGAATAAAGCGTAGGTGACAAAACGGAACCTTGCGGTAGACCTGCGAGTATATGTTTTTCATCTGATGAGATGCGCTCCACGAAAACTACAAATGAACGTTGGTCTAAAAAGCTTTGTATGATTTTTTGTAAATATAAAGGAAAACTAAAAGAGTTAAGTTTATACAATAGGCCATTATGCCATACTGTATCGAAAGCCTTTTCAATGTCAAGAAATATAATACCTGTACTTCTACGATTTCTTTTATTATTCTCATTAATATTAACCACTCGTTTGATTTGATGTACCGTAGAGTGCTCTCTTCGGAATCCAAACTGCTGCTGATGTATAATGTTATTCTGTTCTGAGAACTCTACGATTCTTTTGTGGATTATTTTTTCAAAGACTTTATCCAACAAGCTCAAAATGCTTATTAGCCTATAGCTGGAAGGCAATTTAGGATCTTTTCCAGTTTTGAAAATAGGTATAACTCTGGCCTTTTTAAATATCATGGGGAAATGACCATTTCTCAAGCAGTAATTAAATAGTTTGCTCAAAGTTTCAAAAAAGTAATCGGGCATATTTTTTAAAATAATGCTGTTAATTCCGTCTAAACCTGGGGCTTTGTTATTTTTTAAACAAAAAACAAATGTCTTTACCTCTACTGCATCTGTGAATTCAAAATTGTCACTGTCAGCGAGATTTACATTGTTAAGTTCCTGCACATAATTTAGAACCACATTATCTAAAGGTGATGAATTGTTGTTGGTGATATTATTGTTGCATCTAAAAACTTCCGCAATGGCATTTGCTTTTGCTTCACCGGTACTTAAAAATTCCCCATTTATATTTAGATCGGGGATTGCAGAATTTCTATCTTTTAAAGCTTTTGTTAGTTTCCAAAACTTTTTAGAGCCGGAAGGCAGTTTGGAAATAAATTTAGCCCACGCTTCATTTCTATCCCTTTTCAAATGAAAATCAATTAATTGATTCAACTGTTTTAAAATGCTGATTAGTTGAGTTCTGTAACTAGGATCTCTACATCTTTTAAGTTTACGGCTATACTTGTTCCTCTGAGTAATCAGCATTTTAGACGTATTTGAAATTTCCCTCTGCCAAGGATTTTTCTGGCCAATTGGAATCTTGGAAAAGGCTTCTTTAACTATACTAACTAATTTATTTAATGACGAATCTAGGTTTATATTGTTAAGCTCTATTTGTCCGATATTATGATTCTTAATTTCATTCTCGACCCAGTATTTAATTGCTGGCCAATCAGCCTGATTATACAACGGAACTGTAACAAAGTGATTTTGTGGTGTTCCAAAAATGTAACAAGATATTGGGGTGTGATCAGACTGTAAAATATTTGGATGTGACTGTAACTGCGAAAATGAAATGTTAGAGTTAGTAAGTAAAATATCAACCGTGGATGGTTGGACTGGAATTATATTTTGGCCGAATCTAGTATGTGTATCCGGATGATATACATAATAACTTGAACTTAAGTGATGTCTGTACAGTTCTTTGCCAGCTGAATTGTTTGAAATACAATTCCAACTCACATGTTGTGCATTCAAATCACCAAAAATAAAATAGTCACTAAACGAATTGGTAAGAAGTTCTAAGTCAGTTTTAAAATTAGAAGTGTAAACAGGATTATAAGCAGAGATAAAACTTACGGGACGTCCACTTATTTTAACTTCCACAGAGATATTTTCTATGGTTATTGTTTTAATCTTTGGTAACAACTTATGATCTATGTAATTTTTAACCGCTATAAGCACACCCCCACCATGTGTTTGACGGTCTTCTCTGTATATTTTGTAGCCTCCAAATTTTAACCTATGATACGGCTTCAGGAACGTTTCGTTAAGAAGTAAAATATCAATATTTTTTTCATGGAGAACTTTTTCGAGCTGTGCAGCTGCTGACTCAGTTGTTATGCCTTGAGCATTCCAGTGCATAACGTATACATTTTGACTACCCATGATTTTATATAGCATGCTTGAGCATCATGCCAAGCACTCTTAATTTGTCAAATTTATTTCGACATTTTTCTAGTGCATCCACAGCACTAAAGAAGATTTCTAACAGTCTCTCGTTAGATAAGTCATCATCATCTCAGAGTACAAACTTTTCCTTTAAAAGGTGTGCTCTCGTGAATCAGTTGGTTGACTCTGACTTGACAGGTGTGGGAACTCAGTCTCATCATACACATGATTAATTCTCGACTTGTTGAAATTAGGTCTAGACTTAGAAGTTAATCGTAGGCGCATTTCTAAATAATCTTTACGGCAAGGGCATTTAGGATCGTCGGACCTGTGATTCGAGTTTCTTAAGTTCTTTTGGCTACAGTTGTGGCATTTATAAACAACATTACTCCCTTGAGTGTTTTTGGCCAATACACACTCAGTCTGGTCGTGATTGCCAGCACAAACTGCGCAGACGATAACTCTATTGCAGTTTTTAGCTCCATGTCCGTACATAGAGCACTTCGTACATTGCGTAGGCCCTTTATTCCCTTTAAGAGGTCTTTTCCAGTAAACAGCAATATTGCAAAAGTACTTTATTTTCATAATATCATTTTTTGACACTTCTTGTTTGTTAAACTCAATCAAGTATATAGCGTCATCAGCTGTAGTCCTTTTGGTTACGATTTCTTTAACACTTACTGGGTTTATGTTGTGCATTTTAATCAATTCCTCCTTTAAAAGTTTTGCGTCTGTTCTTGGCAAACCAAATAACACTAACTTAAAGTGCTTTACGTCTTTAACTTCGTGTGTATAAAAACTGTACTTCAGTTCACTCAGCTTTTTTAACGCAGCTTCAAACAGGACCATTGTATTGCATGTAACCTTAGTTCCAATTGTCATTCTCTTGAAGAAGTACTCCTCACCAAGTATTTCCCAAACTTTTGAGAAACTGTGACACGAGTCTATCACTATTGGTGGAACCCTTTCTTTGACGGCTCTTGCCTCTTCTTCTTCTTCATTTGCTAGCAAATGAAACCTGTTACTAGGGCCAGGATCAATCCTTATCGTCTTAAATTTGGGACTATTCCCAAAGTATTCTCGCTTCTGGCTAGCCATATTGGAAGCGATTTAAAGGAAAAATTAAATATACTTACATATGTCCAAATTAATAAAAGAAAGAAATAATTTTTATTTTTAAGTAAAAAATAAAACTCAAGAAATAATTTTTATTTTCTAAAGGTGTGTTTACATTGAGTGTACAAGTCATATGTACTGTCAAAATTGCTATCCATATGGAATTTCATGTGTATGTCAAAATCAGTGTTTTACATATGGTTTATAATTTTTGTGTTCAAACGTACACATGTTACGTACATATGACATAACCTCCTGTTGTTGAAAACAAAAATCAAATTTTTAAAAAACAGTTGGTCTTCAAAGTCTGGTATAGATGGATTATTTTTTTAAATTATTAGGCTATATAATAAAACTAATAATAGCTTTATTGCTGTAATAAGTTATTAGGCAATTTTGCATATTTTTGCCGCCATTTTATTTTATAAGAAACCCGCTAGTGATGTCAACTATGCAAAGAACTACCGTTTTGTGTTATCATTTTGGAGCTTCTATACAGTACAGAAATCAATTTATAAGAAAGAAATTATATCAAAACAAAAAATAATTATAATAAATAATATTTACAATAAGTAATAATTGATAATTTTGATGATGTTAATGTCAATTTATTTTAACTCTTTTTTTACTTGGAATAAAATATTTTTATCCTAATTCTTATGACAATAGGAAATAATTAAATTTCTTTAAAATAATTGAGCCGTTGCTTTTGAAAATGAGAGAAATCCATTTTATTATATGTAATGATTTGCATTTGAATGGCGTTACAAAAATTCACAAGCCTTAATAGACTTATTTTATATTTTTTGTGGTCTTATTGCACGTAAGTTTGAAATGAGATGAAAATGTTGATTTTCTTTTACTGGAATGTAATTACAATACCAAAAATATTGAATAGTTTATTTACTTATATATTTTATCTCAATATCATTTTATTCTTCTTTAGTGCAGTAAAACAAAAAACCAAAAAAAAAAAAAAACTCAAATTATATTTAATTTTAAAGTGAAAAAAGAAAGAAAGAAATTACAATACTTATATTTCATAGGTTACATAGCGAAAATTTTTCACCATAGTTGCAGTATGATTGCTAAATTCCAATAATGTTTCTTAATATATTGCAATATAAAAAATAGTACTATTCAACATGGATTAAAAACATAAAATTATGTTAATTTGTAATAAGATTTAGGTTTTATTCATTTTATTTTCACAAAACGGAGTTCTCTCATTTTCAAAAGCAACGGCTCAATTAAGTAATTTGTAGCAGTTTCGATACCCACAATACCTCAATAGCATTTTTTTTGTCCTACGGTCCAAAGTTGTTAATTAGGTAATATTACAGTTTACAGTTTGCTTTCCGTCTTAAAAAAGATTTTAAAAAAAATGCACTATAGTAAAGTAAATTTTTAATTTAATTCAGTGTTAGTACCGGTACCTTGCCTTTTATCACTATACATATATGTAATTATGTTTTCAGCTTCTATTAAAATTGCGTCATTCGTATAAAAATGACCTGGCCCTAGTTTTAAAAACAGAAATATTCCATTAGACTCATAAAAAATAAAGTTCTATCTATGTTTTAAATATCATTAAAATTGATTTAGCCGTGATTGACGTACAGATAATCAAACTTGCAAATAGATATACATATAATATATGTATGTATGTATGTATGTATGTATGTATGTATGTATGTATGTATGTATGTATGTATGTATGTATGTATATTATATTACATAACTTTATTATTAATATCATCTATGATGTATCGATATAAATCTGCGACCATTAAATTACTAACAAAAGTTAGAATAAAGATATTGGTTAATTTTTAACTCCTTAAATTCATGATAAAAATGTATGAGCGGAATTTTTGAAAATAAAAGTGAACATCACTGAAAACAGTTGTTGTCATATAGTTTTACACATCGAATAGAGCGTGCTTTAAATAAAAAACTAACACATTTTTTTTTTTGATTCTGTCCAAAAAGAAATTGGTAAATGGCAAAGGTACGAAACCAAAGCGCCAGGGTATGATTGCCTTAGCTTCCTCCAAAATCTGCAGAGCGACCTATACCTTCGTATAGGAAGTGAGACTCCAAATTCAGCTAGGTAAAATTAATGAGAGTTTAATGGTGCTCCTCCAGTGAAAATCTTGAGTTTATTGGTACTCCTCCAGTTAAAAATTGAGTTTAATGGTGCTCCTTCAGTTAACAGTTGAGTTTTTTAAAATGGTGCTCCACCAATGTCCGACTTATTGAAATTAAAATTTATAGGTTATAAACGATAACCAAACGATTACACGTGGCTGATTAAACAACCACCAATAACAGTACCGTAGTACAGCTATTCGAGGACGCCAATCAGCCAGTGTGAGAACGAGACGCAAACCACTCGAAGGCCGAGCAACAAGGACGGCCTGATTGACTTTAAGCGATAATGACAATGACGCACGCACGTGTTCCCCGACCCAGAGCTACTTTACGACTGAAAAAACTAACACATGTTATTGCACATAGGTAAATAACATATGTTATGTTTCAAGAGGTTTACACTATATGTATAGTTTTACATATGGAAAATTTGACATTCCATATGACTTGTACACTCAATCTAAACACACCTTAAGCGAAATATAAAACTTGGAAAATAATCCTTATTTTCTAAGTGAAATATAAAACTCAGAAAGTAATTTTTATTCTTCAATCAGATAATAAAACTTAAACATCAATCATTAAATGGCGAGCAAAGAATAAAACTCAGACAATAATTTTTATTCTCTGAGCAGAAAATAAAACTCGGAGAATAATTTTTATTTTCCAAGCGAAAAATAAAACTCAACAAGTAATCATTGATGTCTGGGGAAAAAATAGAACTCGAAAAATAATTTTTATTTTTGATTTTTTTTCAATAAAACTTAAAAAATAAAAATCATTGGCGGAACGGACAGTCCCCTTAAAGACGATTGCAATGGTGTACTCCTTGTACATGTAGCATATCCCTAACATAATGATTTTTTTCTTTTAAAATGTGATGGATAATCATTATTTGCGATCCCTGCAAAATAGTCTATGGTTTTCGTGTTTAAGAATGGAAATACTTTTTCTAACAAGTGTTTATTTAATTAAAAAAGGGCAGCGAAGCGCACCAATGATATCTAGTATATATAAATATATGTATATAGCAAAAAATAATAAAATAAAAAAAATAATGGTATGAATTTGCCTTGTTTATGTACAAAAAATATAAACCAATATTTGAATAAAAAAGAGCGTCATACAAATGTCTACTTAATTTTTTTACATACATAAATATTTCTTTAAAATGTTTTCTATAACTTAAATACTCTATTATTCCAGAAAACTTTTCAAAAAACAAATGACACCAGTAGTTCGATATGTGCGCGCGAAATGAAGTTATTAACTAAATTTAATTTTTTTTTTTCATATTCTACAGTCAAGCTGCTCTACTTATATTTGTTCCAGAGAATGTCAAAAACTTGTTTATACAGTGAAATAGTATAGTCTATACAATGAAGCCCCTATTATGAATTCATTTAAAAAAATACAGATTTTTTGTTTCAATGTTAGTATATTTTCATTTATTTATATATTCATTTATCCATACAGTGACTTTTTCTTAACAAAGAAACAAGTTTGCAGATTAAAATTTTAATTTTCTATATAATGATTTTCTCTTCCCATGTATTTATATTCATTATAAGGAAGTTCGACTGTATTTACAGTTTTTTATTTTCCTTTGTTTGTTCGACTGTATTTACAGCTTTTTATTTTTCTTTTTTTTAATAAAATATTTTTTGTTAATAAAAGTTTTTTAAAAATTATGGTTTTTTATGTATATAATCATAGTTTAAAAGTGAGATTTTAGGTGTGTCCTCTGCAACAACAGTTGTTTGATACGTATTATCAGTTTGTTTGTGTTTTTATTAGACTTGTGCATTTTTGTTTATTTTAGAGATCGCTCATTTTAGTTCAACGTAAAATATTGAACTAGTTCAATATTTTAGTTCAATTGCTCTTTTTTCTTTTGAGCTATGATTTGTGTTCTGAACTACATTTTTTTGAGTCTTATTATAATTTTATTATTAATAATTTTCAAAAATAATAAATTCTTAAAATGGTTATTAAATTGTATGGCAGTTCTACTTTGTTGGGTCCTCTTTGACATTGTTGTCAAAAAGAGTAAACATCAAAACACTCACATATGTACGTACTTTTTAGTACATTTTGTTTAATAGTTCAAATACAAAGCATAGGTCAAGGCGAATTAATACTAGGTGATTGCACGGGCGAATTCAGCCTCCTTTGCAGTTGTCAAATTTCATATAGAAAAAATTTGTTTATAATTTTTTTTATATGGAATTTGACTTTTCGATTTCATGCATATGATGAGCTTTTTCGCCACTGCAATCACCTGTTATGTATTCGCATTGGCATAGGTCAAAAATTGAACTAGGTAGACATACAAATTTGAACTAGTTCAATTGATAGAATAGTTCAATTGAACTAGTTCGTTCGTGAACTACCCAAGTCTAGTTTTTATGTTAAAAAAGTTTAATTTTAATTGTGTTAGAATTTCAAAACTTTTTATTTTGTATTTTTGTTTTGTTTTTCTTTATTTTACATTAGAAGTTCTATGGCATTCTCTAGCACATTGCACTAACACAACTGCCTGTTGTTGTATTTGTACCACCGTGTAAGGTAAATACGCTTTGGGCAAGCATGTGCAAAATACTGCTTTTTTGCAACTCTGTAAAAAAGTTTGTCAGTCCTGCGCTGAACGGTATAAAGCCGCCGCTGACATTTTTTCAACTAAAATTTGGCTAAAACTTAGCCGCCGATACGTTAGTTAAATTTTTTAACAGACAGAAAAAAAGATAATCACCCCTATCGTAAACATTTATTCCCACGAAATATTTTCCCATTTCCCAAAATTGCAATCGTGAATAAGTTTTCCCATGAGAGTATTCCCTTTTTTATATGTAATTCAACTGAGAATAACAACCGCAAAAATATTTACATTTATATAAAATTCCCCTTATCGTAAACATTTTTTTCCTTCGTATAATTTTCCCTTTTCCCTTCGATTTGTTCACATCATTTATACTGGGGAGCAGCATAAATGAATTCTCTTACCGAAGAGTTAAATAGTGCTGGCCCTTCAATAAAAAATGTCTCCGAGTGGAAAAAGGTAATGATATTTTGTTCATAATATTGTTTTTTATTGCTGCACAAAAAGTTCATTTTATTCACACACAACAGGTATGGATAGATCGAGAAAGATATGTCCGAGCAAAAGCTGTCACGAATTTAAAAAACTAACGAGAGACGGGAGGAGGGCCAAACCAGACAAAGTTGCTATCTGAAATCGTAGCTTTATTTCCCTATAAAATTCAATAAATCTAATACAAAAGTTGTTAGAAAAGTATATTTTGTAAAGGCAAATAATAAAATAACTTACAATGCATCGGGTAGTTCCAATGGTTTAGATGCATCCCGTAAACGTCTACGAACCATGCGTTGTTCTCTACAGCCTTCTTTCTTCCTGCAGTAAAATAAATGCACCGATTCTAAACATGGTAGAGTAAAACTTTTCTTGACCACAATTAATTCCATTTGTTTAATAATAATTTGTTTATTTTGATCTTCTTTTCTCTTCTTTCATTCACTGCAAACTGATAGCACTAAATAAGGGAACAAAAATTTCACGGGAGATTCACGATCGCACTTTTCCCTTCGAGGGAAATGAAAAGTTCATGGGAATAAAAATTTCACATGTTATTCACGATAGGGGTGAATGTTACCAATTCGTTACTACTTTTTTATGTTTGTTATATAACTACGGTGACAAACCATTCCCTATTATAGCGTACAGTACACTATTTTAGCCCCTTATACACTAATTATTTTTAGTACGCTATTTGTACACTTTTTTAATACATGCCCCTTTTCTTCAGTAGTTTTCACTTTATTATTATTTTTACAATATTTAGAATAAAAAAAAAACTTATTCGGATCTAAAATTGCATACAAATCCTGTTATAAACTGTGCATGAAATATGTAGTTAATTTAAGAGTGTTCGTATGTCAAGGTCCTCTCCTTTATTTTGAATATTTTAAATAGTTAAATGGAAACTTTAGAAAATCTCTTAATCATAAATCAATCTTGAAATGGAGTGTCCTAAAATTAAAATATTCGTTACTAATCAGCCTAATCTTTAAAACTGAATAAATATGTGTTAACTTATGTAAATATTATTATACATATTAATTTTAATATTTGTAAAATATTAAATTAGCGGTACTCAGTGTGTGATGCAAATTGTCTTGAGAAAGTGCAAATGCGTTATATAATATAAATTTAACAAAAACAATAGGTATTTTGTTGTTAAATTTTACAAAAACGCTATGATGTTACGCACTTGAACTTTTGCAAGACCATTTGAATCGAACACTGAACTCCGTAATTTGAAGTTTATAGCCATATTTTGAACCGATATGAACAGACATTTGAAAATTACACAGAATTTCTTTTTATAGTGGTACTATGCCCACTATAAAATGAAATATCAAATTTAAAAATATAATTTAAAGGGTGTCCTCAAAGGTAATGAAAATCATCTTTTGAACCGTTTGCCCTGAACGCAATTCTTATTTTAGGGTGTCCCCATAAAATACGTGGTTTTTAGGTAGATTTTTTTTAATTAAAAAAAACGGCAAAAATCGAAACTATATTTTTCTGGCTACAATGTCTCTCAGCGCCTTCTATCACTGGAAACGCGATATCTTGATACTTTCACAGAAGATGTTTAACGGTGGACATTATTACAACAAATACTAAAATAAAACATTTTCTGTCACCAACATGTTAATTTTATTCATTTATTTATAGTAGCGGTATTCAGTGCTTGATGCAAATGGTATTGCGAAAGTTCAAATGCGTTATATCATTCAAATATAACAAAAACAGCAGGTATTTTGTTGTTGGATTTCACAAAAAGCTATGATATTGTGCATTTATGCAAGACCATTGGCATTGAACACTAAATTCTGCTAATGTGTTAAGTTCAGAAAAAAATTAAAACTGCGTTTAAGCTGATTATTTGTATGAGCCGGGCAAAAAAAGCTAGCTGATTAAACATCGGCTAATAGCTAGCTTACAGCCGCCGCCGAACAGTTTTGTTAGCCGCCGCCGCCGACTACAACCCCTCGGCGAAGGTCTCTGGTCCTGCGTTTGATTTCTTCTCATGCGTCACATTTTGTTCACTGAATATGATTTTAATAAGTAACAGAGCAAAAAAATGGTGTCTTGTTTATTGTGCTTAGAAATGAATAAAGATACATCGGATTGTATCAAGGCGAACTCGATCCGATGGCAAGAGCTTGAAATTGGGAAAATAATAGAAAAACACTTTTGGTCATTGGTAACTATCAAACATCCTTTGTTTTATATATTAATGTTAGGCTTTACAAACATATTTTCAGAATACCACTCAACCCAGGTCCTGGTTGTGTTTATCATGCTGGCGAGAAGTAAACGATTTTCATAAATTCTTTTTACGGATAGAGGAAGCTCATGCGAAATATGACGAAATAAAAGTAGAGGATTATGCAGTGTCTTCTGTAGACTGTAAAGAGGAAATAACAATACAACGATTAAATTTTAAAGAAAATGAAGGATGGGATGAAGACAACATGACACTTTGCTATTTGGAACCGGAAATACTTATAGATCAAACTGAGCAACAGGATTTCGCAGAACTAGAAATTATTATAGAACAGGAACCAAGCCAAGACTTGGAAGATGGCCAAGAAACTGTAAATATCGAGCCCCTGGATGAACTTCATTTAGAAAATATATCGCCTAAGCAGGCAAACAGCCAATTGAGAACCCAAGATGACATTGCAGTGAAAGACCCGTTGGAAAAACCAAAAAAGAAAAAAAATTCGAACGCAAAAATTCCTGCAGAGTCGGAAATAACAAAAGAGAACAATGCAGATGATTTAAAAGTAAAAGAAGAGCTAGTGGGTAGTGATAGTGACAATTTTGATTGTATAAGTGATAAAGACAATTTTTCCACTGATGTCAATTACGAACCAAACAAAGATTCTTCAGGAACTGCAGAAAACCACAGAAATAAGGGATGCAATGGACAACGCATGAGTATTAAAGAAAATGATAAATTTATAAGTCAACACATTGAGGAGATGTCTTGTGATCTTTGCCAAGAGCAATTTAGAAACTTTGACTCCTTACAGAAACACTTTAACAAGATTCATAATCAACGTGGTTACGTTGTTTGCTGTGAGAGAAAATTTTTCATTCGTACTCGTTTGGTTGACCACCTTCACCGTCATTTAAATCCTGATTATTTTAAGTGCAACGAATGTGGTAAAGCCATGTCCACCCGGTTAACTTTTGTCGAGCATATGATGCGTGTACATAGGGCAGATGAGGTTGTTAGGCAACATTTTTGCGATGTGTGTGGTAGATCCTTTATAAAGGCAAGTGTCTTAAGACTTCATAAATTAACTCATTTGTCAGAAGAGGAAAAAAAGTTCCATTGTGAGGATTGCGGTAAAAAGTATGCCTTTTATAATTTTTATTGGTACAAACCTACATATTCTAAAATAAATTTACCTTTTTAGCTACGGCAGTGCTTATGTACTTAAACGACATAAGCAATCGGTTCACCTTAAGAGTTATGTTAAAATCTGTTATATTTGTGGCAAGGCAATTAATTCAAGTGCTAAATTTAAGTTACACATGGACAAGCACGAAGGAGTTTCCCTCCCCAGTAAGAATTGCGATATATGCGGCATACGATTAACTAGTGAACGCGGTCTGATGCGACACAAAGAAACCCAACATCCAGTTGGCGGAAAACTAGAGCATCGCTGTCCTATCTGCCCTAAAATATCACCTACTAAGAAGGCACTTAAAAAGCATATAAAAACTATGCATGAAAACAGTTCTCGTCACAAGTGCACCATTTGTGAAAGGGCTTTTAAGAGAGCGGAAAATTTGAGGGTAAGTAAATAGAAATAGATGAAGTTTGTTCAAAGCTTATTTTAAAACTAATTATATTAGGAACATATGGCCACACATACTGGTACACCATTATACACCTGCCCTTGGTGTCCGAAAACTTTCAATTCTAATAGCAATATGCATAATCATCGCAAAAAAAAGCACCCCATAGAAAATGCACAATCTAAACTACAAAAGTATTCAGGAAATATACCACCAGAAATTTAAGTAATGGAGAAAATATATGTGCGTTACATTCTTCTTTCGCATCACATTAGAGAGTAACACCAAAGCTAAAATTTGTTTGCTTATGTTTTTTGCCTTTCAAAATTTGTTTATTTAGAAATAAAAATTAAAATAAAACACAAACTTAAAATTTTCAGAATAATAAATCAAAGGCAAATTCATAACAGGTAAACCAAGGCACATTCATCATGTAAATCAAGGTATATTTATCTTACTAGGTAGTGTCGTCCGCCCAGCTGATTTAGTAGTTCGACATGTCAAAAGTTGTATGTGTTCAGAAATTTTATAGTGTAGAAGTGAAAAGGCAATAACACACATACAGGCCTTCTCAATTTTCTCCTATGTTTTTTGACATTTCGAACTACAAAGCAACAACAAAATGCCATGTTGTTCTTGTATTGTTGTATTTGTTGTAGGGACGCCACTACCTAGTAAAATAAATATACCTTGATGTAAATATTAAGCGAAATTTTTTTAATTTTTTTTATATTTAGTTTGACAGTTCAACTCAAGGCATATTAATCAGGTAGCCTCACTACCAAGGTATATTTATTTTACTAGGTAGTGGCATCCCTACAACAAATACAACAATACAAAAACAACATGGCATTTTGTTGTTGCTTTGTAGTTCGAAATGTCAAAAAACATATAAGAAAATTAAGATGGCGTGTATGTGTTTTATTGCTTTCTCACTTCTACACTATAAAATTTCTGAACTTTTGACATGTCGAACTACTAAATCAGCTGGACGGACGACACTACCTAGTAAGATAAATATACCTTGCTCACTACTGAGGGGAAATATTAAGGCGAAAATAATCAATTTTTTTAATATTAATTTTGACAGTTAAACTTACAATTTTTACCCTTAAATGGAAGTTGAACTATCATACTCCATATAAAAAAATTTACAATTTTCGACTTAATATTTCTCCTTCTAACCTTACTATAAAGAGGAAATATTACGTTGAAGATTTTTAAATTTTTTTATATGGAAAAAATTATAATATTCGCCTTAATATTTCCCCTCCGTAGTGAGGCTACCTGAATAATATGCCTTGGTTCAACTTCTATTTAAGGGGAAAAATTGTAAATTTAAGTGTCAAAATCCATAAAAAAATTGATTGTGCCTTGTAATAAATATAATAGACAGAAGTCACATATGTATGTATGTATCAAGGCACATTTATCAGGTAACCTCACTAAGAAGGGGAAATATTAAGGCGAAAATTTTTAAATTTTTTTTATATGGAGTTTGATTGTTCAACTTCCATTTAAGGGGAAAAATTGTAAGTTTAACTGTCAAAATCCATATAAAAATTTAATGTTTTTGCCTTAATATTTCCCCTCCGTAGTGAGGCTACCTGATTAATATGCCTTGGGCAAAAACATTCAATTTTTTTATATGGATTTTGACACTTAAACTTCAATTTTTCCCCTTAAATGGAAGTTGAACTGTCAAACTTTATATAAAAAAATTTAAAAATGTTTGCCTTAATATTTCCCTTTCGTAGTGAGCAAGGTAGCCCCATTACGGAGGGGAAATATTAAGGCGAAAATTTATATCATGTTTGATTGTTTTTAAAAAATATTTATGCGCAATTCATTGAAATAAATCGTTTGTTATATTTTTTAAAATTGCATTTGGAGATTTGTTAAGACTACAATTTAGATAAAGATTTAAAAAAAATCGTTGAATTTTGCTGATTTTTCTAATAAAATTTCTGGCAACACTGCTCACCAGTCCTATATTTTATTACAAAACATTTGCTCAATGTTAATTTTAACAAGTAGCAAAACAAAACAATGGTATCCTGTTTATTGTGCTTAGAAATAAATAAAGATATCTTGGATTGTATCAAGGCGAACTCATTACAATGGAAAGAGCTTGAAATAGGGAAAACTATAGCAAAGCACTTTTGGTCATTGGTAACTATGAAAAACTATTTTACCTATTGATATTTCCTTTTACATAAAAATCTTCAGAATACCATTCCATCCAGTTCCTGGTTATGTTTATCATGCTGGCGAGAAGTAAATGATTTTCATAAATTCTTTTTGCGGATAGAGGAAGCTCATGTGCATTTTGGGAATATAAAAGTGGAGGATTGTGCACTGTCTGTAGCATATAAGGAGGAACTAACAGTACAAGGATCAAATATTAAAGAAAGTGAAGGATGGGTTAGGGACAATATGACAATTTTCTTTTTGAAACCGGATATATTAATAGACGAAAGTGAGCAACAGGATTTAGCAGAAACAGAAATTATTATAGACCAGGGACCAAGACACGACTTGGAAGATAACAAAGAAATAGCAATTAAAGAACCCCTAGATGAAATTGATTTAGAAAATATATCTCTTAAGCAAGAAAACGAACGATTGATAATGCAAAATGACGTAGGACTGAAGGACCCACTGGAAAACCCTAAAAACAAAAAGAAAACAAATTCTAAAGCAAAAATCACTGCAGAAGTAGAAAGAACAAAAGAAAACAATGCAGAAGATTTAATCATAAAAAATTTGGATTATATAAATGATGTCAATTTCGAACCAAAAAAAGATCCTTCAGGAACTAGAGAAAACAACAGCCACCAGGGATGCAATAAACCACGCATAAGTCGTGAAGAAAATGATAAATTTATAAGTATACACCTTAAGGAGATGTCCTGTGATCTTTGCCAAGAACAATTTAGAAACTTTCCCGTCTTACGGAAACACTTTAGCAAGATTCATAAAGAACGTGGTTACGTTGTTTGCTGTGAGCGGAAATTTTTCGATCGTACTCGTTTGATTGATCACCTCCATCGTCATTTAAATCCTGATCATTTTAAGTGCAACGAATGTGGTAGAGCCATGTCCGACCGATTAACTTTTGTCAATCATATGTTGCGTGTACATAGGGCAGATGAAGTTGGTAGCCAACATTGTTGTGATGTGTGTGGTAAATCCTTTATAAACTTACGACTTCATAAACTAACTCATTTGTCAGAAGAGGAGAAAAAGTATCATTGCGAGGATTGTGGTAAAAAGTATGCCTTTTATATAATTTTTATTGTTAGAAACTTCCATATCGTCATATGAATTAATAATAGCCCTAAGTTACATTGAATAAATTTTACGGGAGATGCAAAGAAAGTGTAATATAAAAATTTGCCAACATTTCTTTCAGCTTAAGCATACGAACGTTATTTTTAATTGTAGAAGTGTAAAAATTTACGGCGATTAAAAAAGTTTATTTTTTAATTTAATGTAACTCAGGGCTTTTTTGATACCATATTACGATATTCTAAAATAAATGTATCTTTTCAGCTACGGCAGTGCTTATATGCTTCACCAACATAAGCAAGCAGTTCACCTAAAGCGTTTTGTTAAAATCTGTTATCTTTGTGGCAAAGCAATTAATTCAAGTGCTGAATTTAAAATACACATGAACAAACACGAAGGCATCTCCCTACCCAGTAACAATTGCGATATATGCGGCTTACGATTAATTAGTGAACGTGGTCTGAAACGACACAAAGAAACCCAACATCCAGTTGGCGGAAAACTAGAGCATCGCTGTCCTATCTGCCCTAAAATATCACCTACTAAGAAGGCATTAAAAAAGCATATAAAAACTATGCATGAAAACAGTTCTCGTCACAAGTGCAGCTTTTGTGAAAGGACTTTTAAGAGATCGGAAAATTTGAGGGTAAGTAAATAGAAATAGAGGAGGTTTGTTCAAAGCCTATTTTAAAACTAATTATATTAGGAACATATGGCCACCCATACTGGTACACCATTATACACCTGCCCTTGGTGTCCGAAAACTTTTAATTCTAACGGAAATATGCATGCTCATCGCAAAAAAATGCACCCTATAGAATGGGTAGAATCTAAACAACAAAAGTATTCAGGCAATATACCACCAGAAATTTCAGTAATAAGTAAGACATGTTCTAAGGAGAAGTAATATGTATTTTAGAAAAGTATATTTCGGAATATCCATTGAAATTTAAATGCATATTTGCATAACAACTGATTAAAATAAGAATACCGCATCCTAAATCAAACAGCCAATTCAAAATTATAAAAATTATTTTTTTTATAAACCAGCTCACAGAACAAATCTCTAATCATAACAAAAAATTTCTTCTCCACCACAGTTTTCTTTTATTTCAGTGAAAAAATGCCGCTTGTTTTCATCATACTTGGCTCGCTTGTATAGCTTTAACCAAGGCAAATTCATTCATTCATGAATTCGCCTTGGCTTTAACTAAAAAGTTCTATTTTTAGTTGCTTCAGTCAGCATAGGGAAAATTAGCTAAATTTTATTTAAGGATTTTTTTACTATGTAAATAAATTTGAATAAAAATTTATAACCAAGGCGAATTCGCCTGGCTTACAACCATATTTGTAAAAACAGTCTTTTGCCGCTGAGCGTTTTAATAAAATTTTAATAAGTGGCCAATTTAATAAAATTGCAAATCAACTTACTAGATAAGTTAGTAAGCTAAGATAATGTGCATTAAGGTTTTTAAAGAAATTATAACTATATAATAACCCTTCAGCGATAGATATCTATAGTAAAATAAAAAGAATTTAAAAATTGTTTGTTAAACATAAAAATATGATAAATACTGTAAGCCTGCTAGGTAGATGTATGTAAATCAGCAAAATATCAAACTCATACACGACGTGGTTCGTACCAAAGTCAAGTCGAATTCATGCCAGGTGGAGGCGATAGCCCAGCTGATTGTTTTTGTTCTCGTTTTTTCTTAAAATCGTAAGCAAGATCCATTTATCCCCAAAATATTGAAATTATCCTCAACGATTCCCCCAATCCCCAAACTAAATTTTTAATCCCCATTAGCAAATAAGAATTCCCGATTTGGGGATAAATCCCCTAATCTGACAACACTGTCGAGTACATGCAAGTCTACAACAAGAACAACAACAGGCATTTTGTTTGTGTAAAAATATTACTAGGTGTAAAAAGCAACTCAAAGGTGGCAATTGCAATTTTTTGTAATAAAAAACAAGATAAATAGATGATGCTTACAACTAAACACTACCTAAAGTAGATAGATACGAAGAGTACTGATGACGGACGTAGCTGTCTAGAAAATGTGCATTCAGCTCTGCTGGTGTCTGAAAATATAATAATAATATCACCTCATTTGTAATTTAGAGAGAATAAAAACGAACTTAAGCTTGATTTAAAATTTCATAATAAAAAAACTTAATATCAATTCTGCCAAATCAAAAGTCAGCAATAAAAAACTTTACCAAGTTAAAATAAATGTAAGCACATAAAATGATATACCTTGATAATGTTATATTTATTAAATACAAATTAAATTTTGGAATCCATACTGTAATTAAATATAAAAATCTTTTTTGTAACGGCTATATATAAATGAAAACAGCAACAACAACAAAATATACTAATATTCATAGGCAAAAATAAAACTTGCACACTTATTTTGTTTGCAAAAACATGTCCCGTTATAAAGTTTTTGTTAGAAAATTGGCATTTTTTTAAATGCCAGAAAAGCAAATGTCCAAGGATTTGAAAGAGACAATTATAAAACTGGAAAGAAAACATGTCAGCACGTGAAATTGGAAAAATGATAAGTAAACCTTCACATCCAAAATTTAAATGCTTACTCCGTCCATAAGAAACCTTTCCTCTCTGATGCTAATGTAAAGAAATTCTTAGTATATGCAAATGAGTACATACAAAAAGACAATGCTTTTTGGGAAAGAGTTATTTTTACTGACGAGTCAAAATTTTGTATATTTTGCAGTGACGCTCGAAAATCCGTATGGAGGAAGAAGGGAGAGGCTCTAAACCCACGCAATATTACAAACACTGTTAAGCACGGAGGTGATAGTGTAATGGCAAACGGGATAGGTAACCTTGTCTTCGTAGAAGGAAACATGAATAAAATATATAAGTATTTTGAAAAATAATTTGCTTCAATCTGCCCAAACAATGAGCTTAGGCCATGGCTTTGTATTCGTTCAAGACAACGACCCTAAGCACTCAGCCCATGTAGTTAGAGAATGGCGGCTTTAAATACCAAAAAAGTTTTGCCTCATCCTCCCCAAAGCCCAGACTTAAATCCCATAGAGCATTTGTGGGCTTTCATGAAAAAAAAATTAATGGAATACCATATCACCAACAAGGAAACCCTGAAAAATGTTCTTGTGGACATATGGAATTCTATACCCGTGGAAGTAGCAAAAAAATTAGTAGAATCTACGAAATACTAAATACTAGATAGCTCCACATTTAAATATTTATTTGTATTTACATTCAGTTTTTCCTGTGTACAAGTTTTATATTTGCCTATGAATATTGATATATTTTGTTGTTGTTTTCATTTATATAGCCGTTACAAAAAAGATTTTTATATTTAATTACAGTATTGATTCCAAACTTTAATTTGTATTTAATAAACATAACATTATCAACGTCTATCATTTTCTGTGCTTACATTTACTTTAACTTGGTAAATGTACAAGTTTTTTTTTTTGCTGACTGTATATTTGAATTTTTTTTTTTATCAATTTTCTTTGAATTTACTTTTTAAAAATGCAATGGCGCTATAAAAAAATGTATGTAAATAAATGTTGACACGTAGAAACAAAGCAAAACGAAAAGAAAATTATCAGCTGAGCTGACGAAAGTACTTGATAGTTCGTACCTCAGTAAATTTGTTACATTTTAATCAAAATGAAGAAGATGATTAATTGTCCAAATTTTCGAACTGATTCGTAGACAATTATATTAAGCAGATAGCTATGTATACAGCTCACTAGGGCCTAGGTGCTGGGGCCAAATTACGGCATTCGGTATCGGTCGAAATTTCCATTTACTTTCTATTGAAATTTCGATCGATATCTCAATTTCATTGAGAATATTTTTTTTCGTCACCGAAAAATTGAAAATAAGTTTTTTTCCCTTAAGATCTTAATTGGTTGGTAATCTATTTTCAAATTTTTTTCTTAAATTGTTTGTATAAAAAAGTTGGCCAAGTACGAATTGGACTGGCAAACTAAAGATCATGATTCACTAACAAACTCAGCCGTTCGATCTGTCGAAAATAGCATAGTGTACAAAAAGTATGATAGTGCGGATTAGAAGTGAATGTGATTGACAGACATTTTGATAGGTCTGTACGATTCGATAATATTTTTAAAAAATTCATAAAACATTTTTTTCAATGCGATCTGAATTTCATTTTTTTTTTAACTTATTTTATTGTGATGACCACCACGATATATTATGTAAGACAATATTTATGTATATTAAACACTAAATTTTACCCTTTTTCCTTATGTTGTTACGGACCGGTTGGACTGGCGAGGTTTCCGTCTAGCTCTTATTTTCTTCTCTGCAGGGGGTTCCAACCCTTCTCGCCAGCCGCGTATCCGAACAATAAAAAAAAACAAACTGACACTATAAAAACTACACCACACAAAGAACCCCGGGACAGATGGTCGTCTCGTTTGCCCTCCCAACCTTGTCGTAGCATTTCCTAAACATCTTTGCTATACGACCCACAAAACACTGTTCCAGTTCTTCTCTTACCTCTCCATCATTGCCTTCTCCTTTAGCCAAATACTAGAAAGATTTTTTCTTTTTACATTTCGATTAAAAATCACAATTTCTTTATTCACTACATAGAGAAAATTAACGGATATGTACAAATATACAAACAAAACAAAAATATAAATAAATAAAAAAAAATATAAATAAAAAAAAAAAATAAAAAAGTTATATTATATAAAAATTAATGTATGTAAATAAATATGTATATAAGATATTTCCAAAAAAAACTTTAAATTTTTGTGTTCCAGGTAGGGTTTACGAGTGGGGAGCATAAACCTAGTTCTTCCTCGAAAGTGGTTCTGCGTGTTTGTAATTTTTTGTTTTTTGTTTGTTTCTCTATTTTTTGTTCTTGTCTCTGTCCTGCAGTAGGGTTGGGACCTTCCCTGAAGCTGCTAGTTGAGTTGGTCGTAACAATGGTTTCTGTGATCAATTTTATTTAAATATTTCAACAGTTAAGAGCGAGTCTTGTGGGCTGGGCTATTTTTGGTCATTTAACAATCAAAGCGATGTAAATAAAAACAATTTGCTTCATCTTTCACTCAACATTTCGTCGATAAGGTTGTCAGCTTCTGTTTTACTTTTTTGGAGATTTTGAAAAATATAATTAAAGCTTGACTTACGACTTAGTTTACATCACAATCATATTTCACTAATCATTTTTAAATTTAATGAACAACACGACACAAAATTAAAAATTAAAAATAAAATGATGAACTTATTTTTGAGGCCTTGGCAAATTTAATTTCAACGGAATAATTTATAATACTATATTCTTCTCACTCTAAGGAGCATTGTAGTTGTGTTGTCAGGCTACTCAGAACACACTACCAGGGCAGGTTTCAACCCACAGACGCAAACAAATTTATCTATTTTTTTATTAATCACACTTTAGTAGGATATTTTTAATTACCTCATTCTCCATTCTTCTCATTCTGTTATAAAATAGTCGTTATATTCCACACATATCCATAAAAACTTTGGGGTCCGTAACTCCGAAACTAAAAGGTCGCATCTTATTTGTTCATTTCACATTTTTTGCTTATAAAAAAATTCACTAAAAATCGAAAATTCACAGAAAATTAAAATTTTACCAAAAATATTTATTTGCCAAAAATCTTTTTGGTAATCTGGCAACTTCATTTTGCACTAGTGATGTCACACTAAATTGGTTACCTCATAATAAACGACATCAATTACTGATTAATCGTTTATTATATTATAGAGCATATTTTGTTTACAAATTGTATCTATGTTTTTACTAAAAAATAATTAAACAAAACATACATATAATGGAGCCATGTTTGATGTGTTTAGAAGTAAATAAGGATATATTGGATTGTATAAAGGTGGACTCGACACTATGGCAAGACCTGGATATAGAGAAAACAATAGAAAAGCACCTTTGGCCATTAGTAATTATCAAAAATTAATTTCAATGATATTTGGTTTTCAAAAGAAAAAATTTCTTGTAGAACACAATACACCCCAGTTCCTGGATATGCTTATCATGCTGGCGAGAAGTAGATGGTTTTCACAAATTCTTTTTGCGAATAGAAGAAGCACATTTAAATTTTGGAAAAATAAAAGTGGAGAATTGTATAGTCACTGTAGAATGTAAAGAGGAATTAAGACTACAAAAATCAAATATAGATTATGGTGAAGAACTAGGTAAAGATAATATGGCACTTTGCTTTTTGGAACCGGAAATATTAATAGATCAAACTCAGCAGCGGGATTTAATAGAACCAGAAATTCTTATAGACCAGCCACCAGCCCACAACTTGGAATATAGTAAAGAAACAGCAATCAATGAGCGATTAAATGTACTTGATATGCGTTTTAAGCTTGCATGTAAGCGAATGAGATTACAAAATGACCTTGCAAGCAGAGACCCTTTAGAAAAATCAATTAAGTCCAAAAAGAAAAAAATGTCTAAAACAAAAATCGTTACAGAAGTAAAATCAATAGAAGAGTATAAGGTAGCAGCAGATTCAAATGTAAAAGAAGAGCCCATGGAAATGAATGATAATATTGATTCGGATAGTATGAGTGATAAATATAACGACGTCGTTGATGTAAACTATCAACGAAATAATGAGTTTTCCGAAACTGTAGAAAATAAAAGACGCAAAGCATACAGTAAACACCGGACAAACCGTAAAGAAAATGATAAATTTATAGCCGAGCACTTTAAGCAAATGTTCTGTGATCTTTGTCAAGTACCGTTTGAAGACTTTCCCGCCATGCAGAAACACTTTACTGACAGTCACAAACAGCGTGGTTATGTTGTTTGCTGTAAGAGAAAATTTTTTGATCGTACTCGTTTAGTTGATCACCTGCACTGCCATTTAAATCCTGATCACTTTAAGTGCAATGAATGTGGTAAAGCCATGTCTGACCGAATAAGTTTTGACAGTCACATGTTGCGTGTACATAGAGCTAATGAGGTTGTTAAACAACATTGTTGTGATGTTTGTGGCAAGTCCTTTACAGAGGCATATGTGTTAAGAATTCATAAATTAACCCATTTGCCGGAAGAAGAGAAAAAGTTTCCTTGTGAAGATTGTGGTAAAAAGTATGCCATTAATTATTATTATTTTAGCAAACAGACAAATTTTCAAACTGTTTATAACAAATACTTATCCTTTTAGTTATGGCAGCCCCTATCTACTTAACCAACATAGGCAAGCTGTACATCTTAAGCGATTTGTTAAAATTTGTTACATATGCGGCAAAGCAATTAATTCTAGCGCCGAATTCAAAATACACATGAACAAGCACGAGGGCATTCCCCTACCTGTTGTCAATTGTGATGTATGTGGCTTACGTTTGACTAGCGAACGCGGCCTAAAGTTACACAAAGAATCTCAACATCCAGCTGGTGGAAAACAAGAACATCACTGTCCTATCTGCCCTAAAATATCACCTACTCTGAAGGCACTTAAAAAGCATATTAATACTATGCACGAAAAGGGTTATGATCACAAATGTAGTATTTGTGAAAAGGCTTTTAAGAGATCGGAAGCTTTGAGGGTAAGTTAATTTTAATAAGTTACAAAATTTTGATTTAAAGCTTATTCCAAAATTTATCGTATTAGGAACATATGGCTACACATACTGGAACTACTTTATACACCTGTCCTTGGTGCCCGAAAACCTTTAATTCTAACGGAAACATGCATGCTCATCGTAAAAAAGTACATCCTAAGGAATGGGAAGAATCTAAAATGCAAAAGTATTCAAGCAATATACCTCCAGATATTTAAGAAAATGCTTAACGAGTATTAAAAAAGTATTGTAATGTACATATATGTATAATTTTAAGAAAATGTTAATTTTTATTTGGTTTCTTAAGAGTAAGAATGGCTAATGGCTTTATCAAAATATTTTAAGATTGGTTCAAAAATGATTCTCAAAATCGAACTAAATTCATCACACCATTTTGAATCGATCGTTTTCTATCTCATACGTACCTGAATAGTCTATAATTGTTTTATACAGCGTATAAAAACCTAGATAAGAAAAGGAAAAATATGAAAGTTTTAGAAGAAATTTATAATTTAAAATATTTAATTGATATTATCTAAAAATGTTTAGTTTTAGAGTCAGTGACGGTTTACCTGACTCACTTATCAATACTAGAGGTCAATTGCCATATAACCAGAGAAATAGTATACAAATAGGTTTCGGTAAGCAAGGAATCCGGATATCTTAAAACTATAAAATTTATCTAGAAAATCTGAAAACTGGAAATTTGTATCTATGGTAACGCATATATTTCTCATTTTGATCTCAGTACTTTTAACTGCGCATTTATTGAATAGGAGCTTGGCCATGGACAATCCATTTAACATATGCTAGCAATGACAATTTCATTAAATTCCTCCAAACGTAAGAAATTGTATGTGTTTTAAGAGTTTGGGCACATTAATCAGGTAGCCCCACTACGGAGGAGAAATAATGAGAAATTTTGTTGTTTGGAACAAGATATATTTATCTTTCTAGGTATTATCGTCCGCCCAGCTGATTTAGTAGTTCGACATGTCAAAAGTTGTATGTAATCAACAAGGCACATTTATCAGGTAGCCTTACTACGACCGCAAATTTTAAGAGGAATATTTTTAAGTTTTTTATATGGATAGCAAGGCACATTCAAAAGGTAGCCTCACTATGAAGGGGAAGTATTAAGGCGAAATTTATCAATTTTTATATGGATTTTGACAAATAAATTTGCATTTTTTCCCCTTAAATGGAAACTCTATATAAGAAAATTAAAAATGTCGCCTTAATATTTTCCCTCCATAGTGAGGCTACCACAATCTACAAATTAAGGTGAAAATTGTTTATAAGGATTTTGACTGTTAAATTTACAATGTGTCCCCTTAATTGGAGATTCAACTGTCACACTCCACAAATAATATTCGTCTAAATATTTCCCCTCCGCAGTGATGCTACTTGATATATGTGCCTTGTGCTACCTTTTAAATGTGCCTTGTTACCTAGTGTCGTGTTCTGAAAAAAAATGGTTAAAACTTCATATAAAAACTAGTACACATTAAAAAGGTTTTTTTATATGAATTTTGACTTTTGTCTAGACAATTTTTTGTGATGTTTACCATGCGTTTACATTTGACAAGGCTATTATGTGAATAAAAGAATATCTCAAGGTATATACATCAGGTAACCTCACTACAAAGAGAAAATATTCAATTTCCATTTAAGGGGGAAATTTTTAAGTTCAACTCAAAATCCATATAAAAAAATTGATTGATTGAAGAAAGCAAAAACAAAATAGTACAATAAATCTTAATTAAAATCCAAATAAAACGTAGCACGTATGCGTTGTGTAAACGGTATTATTAGCAATTATGATTCAGAGAGTGAAGTAAGTGCTTCGTTTTGTCGTGGAAACAAAGAACAAAATAAAATTAAAAGTGTTGTTTATATATAAATAAAAAAGCAAATAAAATACAACTTAAAATTAATAAATAAAACACAAATAAAAGTATATCAAGTGGTAAAAAGAGAAAATCGTGCAATAAATGTTAAAATCAAAACGAATCACGTAAGCGTCGTGTAAGCGTTATGATTCGCAATCATGATTCCTGAGCTGTTTAGCGAATTTATTTATCAGGTTAAAGCGAGACGACAACAAGTACAAAAACAACATGTATTTCTTTTTGTTTGGTCGGCTGCCTCTGTCAAAATAAATTAATTCGCCTTAATTAATATCAAAGTAAAATGTAAAAAAATAGCTGTTTCGCTTACTTTCGAAGCAGAAACTTCCAATATTTATGAAAAATATAGCATGGAATTATTTTTTTACACAATAATAATTTATGGGCTTATTAATCTTATGTGTAAAGATCCCTGAAAGATGTTAAAGCGACCTACAATGTTTCTAGAGCTGCTGGCTCCATGACTAGCAAACAACAAAAAATAAATTTATTAACTATTTTTAATTAAGGAACAAACCTATTTTTACTAAAAGAAAAAAATAGAACTAAAAATTAAAAAGCAATTAAAATAAAAGCTTAAAAAAAGAATCTGGACCGACCCCAGCTCATTTAATTTGTTAAAATATTGTGAAAATTTGTGTATGTGTTGTTGTGTTGTGTGTATTCAAAATTGAAAACACATTCATATGTAACGAGTTTTTTCAATAATTTTTTTTTTTGTATTCAATATTGTTTCTAAATAAACAAATTTTGGCAAAACCTGCCTTAAAAAACGTAAACAAAACTAAGCTGGGTTATCAACACCACCTGATATAAATTCGCCTTGATTGGTTGAATCACGAATGAGATTACAATTGTTATCGATTTATTTGTCTGTAATTATAAATATGCCATCACTAGTCCCCTTAATTTGATGGAGTAAACTACATTCATATACAGTGATGCCAGAAGTAGGGAAAATTCCCTACAAGTAGGTTTTTTTGACTTAAAAACATGAGCGTAGGGAAATAGGGACAGATTTTTCATATTCGACCAAAAGTAGGGATTTTTTTTAATTTTAAAAATAATTTTCCTTTCTAAATCCTTCGGAAACTGTTTATCGTTTTTCTCGAAAAAATGTTTTTGTCGAATTGAACAAAACAATATTTCTATGACGAGTTGAAAATATCAGGCGTTTTTTTATTAAATTTTTAACGTTTATTGTTTCACTATAGTTAGCATCACTTAACCAGTCATATTGGCAATATCAGGTGTTTGTTTTGTTTCTTTTTTGTAAAAAACTGAATTCTTTGTAAAGAAAAATTGTTTTATGTGGATTGTGAATTGAAATTATAAAGTAAGCAATATTTTGGCATAATTTAAATGCTCTGAAGTCGCACTAGTGAAGTTTTATCTTTAAACAGAAAATGTCTTCAAGTGAATCTTCACATGGCCGCAGAAGCCCCCCAAAAAAATATAGGAAACAAAAGTTTCGCCCTATATGGCTTGACGAAAGCGAGTTTAAAGGATGGCTGGAAGTAATACCAAAAGACATATACAAATGCAGGTGCTCCGCATGTGGAAAAATTTTGAACTGTGGGAAGTCGGAGCTTTTCAAGCATAGCTTAAGCAAAATACACAAGAAAAATGTGGTCTCACTCAAAAATGCACAAAAGATTGACATGTTTACCAACAAACAAAATAAGGCGGAGGACCCAGTTAAAAATTTTGAAATGCGAATCAGTATGTTTTTTGCAGAGCACAATGTGGCATTCCAAGTTGTTGATCACCTTATACCCCTGTTAAAAGAAATTGTACCGGATTCGGAAATTTTAAAAAAGTGCAAATTGGGAAGAACTAAATGTACAAAAATTATACAAAACATATTAGCCGAAGAGGAAAAATCCAAATTGATTTCAAAATTAAGAAAGTATAATTTTTCTGCTTTAGTTGACGGAAGCACAGACATATCGTCAAAAAAAAGCCTATGTGTTCTGGTCAAATTTTTTGACGAAGAATCTGAAAAAATTACTGTGCAGCTTTTAGATCTCATACCAGTTGGTACTGACGGTACTGCTAAATCATTGTACACACTGTTTAAAAACACAATTTTGAGTTATTCTATACCATTTGACAACGTAGTTGGAGTAGGTTCCGATGGAGAAAATACCATGGTTGGTAAAAACGATTCATTTGTTTCCCATTTCTTGGAGGACAATCCACACAGTATAAATATCAAATGTATTTGTCATTCTGCAGCTCTTATTGCTAACAAAGCATGCTTGGAACTACCGCGAGCACCCGAGGAGTTAATTCGTCAAATTGGCACATATATTTCAGGTAGCTCAAAAAGGTGTACAGAGTTGGAGGAGTTCCAAGTTATGATGAACGAAGAAAAACGAAGAATTTTAAGAACTTCCGAGACTCGCTGGTTGTCTCGTCAAAAATGTATAGAACGTATACTGCATTATTGGAACGTTCTAATCGAATACTTTAAAAGTGCACATGCTCGTGATAAATTAAAATCGGCTGAATGGATTTGCGCCGAATTCAGTAACGTATGCAACAAAGCATATTTATTGTTTTTAAAGTATGCTTTAAACTACCTCAACGAACTAAATGCACTTTTTCAATCGAAAAAAATTTTAATCCATGTACTTCATTCGGAGTCAGTTAAAATATTTCTAAAACTTGGACAAAATTGTATAAAAAAAACGGAGTTAAAAACAAATTGCATAGTTCGTTCACCCCATGTATCATTACCGATTCAAGAAGTTTTTCTGGGACCTGAATGCGAAGAATTTTTGAAACAATTGCCCGAAAAAAATATGCTGCAAATAAAAATGGATTGCCTTAAATTTTATATCAAGGCATTGGAAGAAATTCAAAACCGACTTCCATTAAAAACAGAATCTCTTTTTAAAGAAATGGAATTTTTAAATCCTATGGCTGCATTTGGAGAAAATAAGGAGGATTTAAAATTTTTTTATTTGTGCCAAAAATTTGACTTAAATTTAAATGAATTGACACAAGAGTGGAGATCACTGGAGTACAGTTTTTCTAAAAATGAAATCAAATCTTTTGAAAAAATTGGCATCGTACAATTCTGGTGCAAAATTATGCAAGCGAAAAATTTTAATGACAATTTTATATTTCCCAATTTATCAAAGTTGGTAAAAAAACTGTTTGCATTACCTCATGCAAATGCGGATGCTGAACGAATATTTTCGGTAGTTACCGATGTTCGTACCAAAAAAAGGAACAAATTGAGCCACGATAATTTAAATTCCATATGTATAATAAGATCCTTCTTGCAAAACGAAGAAATTGATTGCAAAGATTTTAAGTGCAATCAAAATCATTTTGAAAAGTTTAATTCAAATGTTCTTTATACTTAAACTTTTTTTTTGTTGGTTTTTTTTTTATAGAATAATCTATAATTTAAATGAATTGTTATTTTTGTTTTAGTTATTTTAAATGACTGATTTTTTATCCTTAAAGACTGTAATTTGTGTTGCTTTAATACTAATAAATATACAAACTTTAACTTTAAATGTTATAAACTATAATTAATTTAAAAAACTATATTCATATTTGTAGGGAAAATTGTAGGGAAAATTTTTTAGCCATGTTGGGAAAAAAGGGGTTTTTTTTTGCTTGCGTAGGTTTTTTTGAAAATATCATCTGGCATCACTGTTCATATATATTTATTTGGAAAAATCGTGTGCTTGTTATTTATTGAATCGAAACTAGAAGGAAAAAATGAACTTGTCCCAAAACACGCGTTTAGCTCCGCCGGCAGGATTAAGAAATGGTTGTGGACCACATACTTCACCTACTAAGGATTCCGGACATACTTATTTGTCAACCGGCAATTTGAACCCTAAAAATGATAAAATACTTTTCAGCAATAACGCCAATGACAGTAGCACCCACGAATATGATCAGATCCAGATGCAGCATCATGACAATTTTCATACTCAAATACAACACATGTTTGAAAAATGTTTCCTTTATCAAAAAAATGCCACGCCTAACTCTTGGTTCCTACCCAAATCTGAGGAGATATTTAAGGAATACTATCAATTGGAAACGCTGCAAGGATTAAAAATCAAGCTAAATGAGGTCAAGAGCAAGTTGAATAATTATGTTATTGAGGATTGGTCATTACATACACGACGTCAGGATCCTGCTGGAGAAATACCATGGCGTTTAAAATCGGAAACTAGTGCTGAATTTGTTACAATTGCTTGGTGCAAGATCTACGAATGTATGGGAAAATTTTCCGAATTGATCAAAGGTCCTAGATTAAATTCTTTACATTTGTGCGAGGCTCCCGGAGCTTTTATTACAGCGCTTAATCACTATTTGTATACAAATTATGACAAAAATGAGGTAAGTTGTATTAAAATGATACAAAAATTGTTCTATGGTATGACCAACATCGGCTTCGCTTACAACAGTTTTCCTGCAAAGCGGGCGTAAGGATTTTCTCTATGGTATGACCAACACTGGTTTCGCCGAAGGCCGACTATGCTGGAAAACTTTAGTAATTTTGGCTACACCTGATAGATATTTCCTCTCGATCACCCTGTATAGTTTTTAGGACTGGTCAAGTTTCACTAACTAGATTAAAGCCAAAAATATTTTAATATTTTTTTCTTTTAACAACTATAATTCTTAAACGGGACAATAGTGAAATGCTTTTTTGAGTATGTAACCAATGGATGAAGCTTTACAATTCTGTTTTCATTTTTCAATCGGTTTTATAACATCACTCTTATTCATATTAGCTGTAAGCCAAGGTAGATTTATCTTACTGAGGTGTCATCCACCCAGCTGAGCTAGTAGTTCGACAAGTCAAACATTTTTTATGTTTTGAAATTTTATAGTGTAGAAGTGAGAAAGCTATAAAAAAATATATAAACACCTTAATTTTCTTCCATGGTTTTTGACATTTCGAACTACAAAGCAACAATAAAAATCAATGTTGTTCTTGTATTGATGTATTTGTTGTAAAGACGCCACTACCTAGTAAGATAAATCTAAATAAATAATTTAAAAAATTTACATTTACCGTAGTAAATTTAATTTTTAAATAAGGAAAACACAGAAAAAAGGTAGTTTTTACCCTTTTACCAATTTTTAACCAAAGAGGATATCAGCATAAGAGGCCGACTTCACTAACCATCAATATATTTTAAGAAGCGTCAAACTTGATATAAAAAAAAAACATTTTTAATACTGTATCTTATTTCCAAGAGAAAGTGGAGAAAAAGCAGTGAAAGTACGCCGATTTTTTACCGATTTAAATGTAATGCATACTTTTAGGGATCTTTTATTTTTGAAAGCGGTATATTTTTATCACGGTTGCGCAATAGATGGCGCTATTTTAAAATAATGACTAAATATAAATTGAAAGTGGGATATTTTATACACTTTTGCGCAACAGATGGCGCTGCTTTAAATAATGACAAGATATGAATCACTTACTGAATTTGAATAAAATTTGTATTTTTATTTTGTGGAATTACATTGTTATTAAAATATTTTAAACACCTTTTACAGAGCTTTACAACAATTTTTAGAATTTTATATAAATTTTATAATTTTATCCAGGGATGCGTACCTTTATATAAAATAAATACGTAAATTTTAAAATTTGGTTTTTATTTACTTTTAAAGCACAACGTGTGTGGGCACAGCTAGTCTTATATATATTTTTTATGAAGTTTACCTTTTTGTTTCATATTCATATGTACAGTAAACTCTCGATTATCAGCTTTCCTCGATAGACCGATTGGTAGTGCGCTAGTCTATCAGTCTGGGGGTGGAGATTCGATTCCTGCCAAAGACTCTGGGTGTTTTCTGCAGACAAGCAAAAAAAGCTTCGCAGGTTGTGTTGTTAAAAAAAAAAAAAAAAAAATATTAGTCGTATACGGAGTCTGTTCGAAAGAAAATATGAATTTTAAATTTTCGCTGGCTGTGTATATTCGATTATCGAAAAATTTTTTTTGTTATGTTGGTACACATGTTTTATTCATATGTATGTATGTTGGCATTATCAGCTAATTTGAATTAGTAGTTGACAACTGAAAAGGGTCACCTTTTCTTTTGACCACGTAAACTTAAAGTCATCATAATTAAGAGTTTTTTATTTAAAATAAATTGAGTTAAAGCACTTGTGTTGTTTTTTAGTACTTTCAGCCATTGTTTAATCTCTCGATAATTTTAGTCCCGGTATCCGCACTAGTCAATTAACGCAGATAATCGGAAGTTTACTGTTTGTATAAGTAAAGCAAGAATGATAGAAACAAGATAAAACCATCTTGTTGCAGTTTACCGAAAAGAATATTAAAATTGCAAAGTTGCCCTACTTTGCAAAATTTTAATATTTGTTACAAATAAAAGGCTTTTTTGCAATATTTTAATTTAGTTGTATATTAAAATTTATTCTTTTATTGTATTTGTAATTTTATTTTACAGGTGCAGTGGAATTGGTTAGCGACTACCTTAAATCCTTACTATGAAGGAAATCCTGTGAATAAAATGATCATGGATGATCGTTTTCTGTTATACACTCTGGATAATTGGCTTTTTCATGACGATTTTACTGGTAACATTATCGATATAAAGAATTTACATCATATACAACAACAGTGTGAAAAACGATTGGGGGAAGTTCATCTGATAACTGCTGACGGTTCTATTGATTGTATAGAATCGCCCGATTGTCAAGAGGAAAAAGTAGCTTTATTACATTATGCTGAAATAATCACCGCATTGACAGTATTAGCTGATGGCGGCTCGTTTGTCATAAAAATGTTTACTATGTACGAAGCATCATCAGTCAGTAAATTATTTCTATTGAACTGTGCCTTTGAAAAGGTGTATGTCTTTAAGCCATGCACTTCTAAACGTGGTAATTCCGAAGTTTATGTTGTATGTTTAAATTATAAGAAACAAACAGAAAATTTGTCCGAAATCATAGAAAAAATGAAACTAAAATTAAATATGCAAAATTCAATGTTATGGCCATTGTTTGCTAAGTCTTCTTTGCCAGTTGATTTCCTGAAACAACATGAAATATGTTGCCGCATATTCATGAACCATCAAATAAGTGCTATAGAACAAAATATTTATAGTTATGAAGTAAGACCACATAAAATGGTTGTAAAGCGCTTGCAAAGCTTAAGAATAGCCGTATGCGATGAATTTTACAAGCGTTATCATATTCGCAAATTACCCGAGGATTTAAAAATTCTTTACTTTAAAAAATATGTGGAAAAAGGCTATAAAAATCAGCTTTATAAAGGATCTTATTCGGAAAGGGAAATGTTTAAGGAAACTTCAAAAGAAGAGCAAGTTTTTAAACTTCGCAAGCATTTAAATGAGTTGGAAAAAATGTTAAAAGAACATATACATCAAAATGAAATAAAATGCCAGTTTGAAAGCCTACAAGAAGAAGAGGAACAAAATGTTAAATTAACTCTGTACCGAGGACAGGGTGTGGCTACAATGAATAGCAGTCTATTTGCCAATGTGCATTTATTAATAATGCGCTCTAAATTAAATGAATTATTTACAGAAGCTAAATACGATAGCTTATGGTTGTTACAACCAAGAGTTGAATATATAAGCAATGAGTCATTAATTTCAATAAATTTTAATGATTACGCAACTACTTGTGGCACATTTTGCTTGCAACAAGAACAATTTTTTAAAAATCTTATCTCAGCGCTGTTGGTAACAAAACCAAATGAAATAAAATTTATAAATATTCCATTTTTAACCCATTACGCAGTATCATTATTACGTTATTTATCTTCTTTGACGTATTCAAAAATATCATTTTCATTTGAATCGAAATTCGAAATTACTTTAACCCTTTGTTCGCGCAACTTTGTGGCAAGTTTGGAAGAGCTTAAAATGGCATTGTCAAGTAGCCTAAATCAAGATATTTTTTGTTTTTTAAACATAATACACTTACATCGCAATGATTTTAATAAAGCATTGTGTGTATTTAACAACATGTTATTATTACACAACTTTAAGCATTTGTTAACTTATTAATGCTCCGAGTTAGAACATATCATGGCTAACTTTTTTTTAGACTTTAATAATACCTACGAAAAATATTTTATACATGTGGATTAATTGTAAATAATATAGGTTTTACTATTTTTAGCAAGTAAAGCATAAAAGGTTAACTTCTGAATTAATATCCCTTTTCTCAATTCATAACATCGTGTTCGTTTTTTTCGCCTTAATTTTTTAGTTTAGCCGCGAACCTAACCTAAAAAATCCATATTACACGCCAAGGTTAATTAAAAAAGTAAATTTGTTAAATGAAATACACAATTTTATTTTCAACTTTCGGTTTTCAATTTCATCATTGGATATTTAAATACAAATATTAGTTCAGAATCGAAATCCTTAAACAATATACAATTAAGTTAAAAATGTTAAATGAAGAAATAAAGACAAAAATAAAAGCAAGTAAAATAAATGTATGTGTTTTTATTACGAAGGACATATAGGTAGTTGTTTGTATTTCCTGCACCATTAAAAGTTGGTCATGTACTCATAGAATGCAGTCCAGCAGGTATGGACTTTATCAAATTAAACAAATTTTCAAAGGAAAAAAACGTACAATAATGCTTAGCAAAGAATAATTATTAATGACAATTTGGTTTTAAAGTCTTTTGTTTTTATTTCTTTATTCTAGTTGCTCTACTAATCAGCTGGCCTTTTTTCACTATTCTTACGGGTAAAATCCTCAGCATTTTTAAAAAACTTTTTGCGATCTTTTAGAAATTCCTCCGCCAAGTCCGCACGCAATGGATGCTCCGGCTCAGGATCATTAATCAAAGCAATTAACGAATTTACTACTTGATCCGTACGTGTGGCAGGTTTCCAGTTTTCCGTACTTATAATCGGCAAGCACACTTGACCTTTTTCATCAATATTCGGATGATAGATTTTTGTTTTAAAATTTATCTTTGGAGGCTTGAAGGGATATTCCGCCGGAAAGTTGATTTCAATACGAAATGCCCCCTTATTGTAGGGTGGGTTATCGGGTACAATTAGACCAGTCCAACGCAAGAGATTATCATCATCAGTGGCAATTTCGCGAAAGGATTTAAGCTGACATTGTTGCAAATCTGTAAGTTCTTTACGTAAACGGCGTGGCGCGGTCATATTCTATTAAAAATATATTATTACGTTAATTTTGATACGTTTTAATTTGGCTAGTTAATGTTTTAATGATTTTTACAGCAAAAAATTTTTGGAAATTTTTTCTTTTGTTACACACTGAATCAGACGTTTTTCTTATTACCTTTTCTCTTTAAAATACGTTCTTCTTCTTCGTTTTGGTTAAAACAGTGAGGCTAACTTTAATAAAAAATATTTTTGGTTTTATATATACTTTAATAATTAATATTAGGTTAGGGAAAAAGAAATCCATTATTTTTTCGGTAAATGGCTTTAGAAATCAATAACTCGTAAAGTATCGATCAAACAATTTAAAATTTCTGTTCGTTATCATCTGTTTTTGTGTGATCCATTCAGTTGTGAGTTACGTCGATTCCGTTAAGTTTTTTCTGTTAAAGATGCACCTCGCACAGGCAGGCTCGTCGTCGAAAATGTCGATAAAATCACAGAAACAATCGAAGTTAACCATAAAGAAGGTCGATGTTTGGGTGCCTCACCAAAAAACATGATGGATATCTGTCTGCGAAGCCTTGGCCAATCGGAATAAAATCAACCTATTTTTTAAACGGATGGTGACTGGGGATGAGAAATGGGTCAAAACTATATTATTGTGGCTTGCGTTATCGTCTTTTAACTGCAAATATACCAAATTTTCTCATTGTTGACTTCCATTTTTAAAACCCTTAAAATCACAACTGAACGGACCAAACAAAAATCAGTAAAATATTTTTTTGTGTGAAATGTCACCTTGACAACGAGTATAAATTTGAAAATGTTTGATCTATACTTGACGAAATATTCAATCAATACAGCCATCTACCGAAAAAATAATGGATTTCTTCTTTCCCAACCCTTTATAAACTTGCTATTTAAAAGCAATAAATCTTTGGCCTTTAAGGCTTTTTGTGTTGTTAAGAAATAAATAGCCTGTTAAAAAGAGTTTCATGTCATTACCCCCCGTATCCATTAGATATTAACATGTCTTAACAAAAGTCAAACTTCATATAAAAAAAATATTTTTAATACTGGTTTTTTATATATGAAGTTTACTTTTGTTAAGACATGTTGATAGCATATGAAGACGGGGGTTTAAGGAAAGTTTAATGACATATATTAATATAATTCGAGAACTGTTTTAAGTTTCTACAACAATACTAGAACAACATGATGTTTTATTGTTGAGTGGTAGTCAGAGAAACAAGTCGAGCGGCTCATAGCCGTTTAACTGCCGGCTATCGAGCCGCCACCGAAGAGTGCGGCTTGTCACGGCTCAAAAATGTTTTTCTTTTGGGTTTGTCGTACTTTAAATTTTATATATTCAAATTTCTATTAGTAAAGAAATGTAAATTAAACTTTGTAGCTTTTTATTTAAAATTGATTGATAATAGAATTGTATTTATATGGTAATTTTTACCTAAAGAGCAATGCCAGCCTTACAAGTAAATCAACATACATATATTTTTTTTACGACTGGCAACATTAAAATATGAATTACAACTTTCCAATTCTTAAAATGTAACCGTTTTTCCACAGAAATAATTATTACTGATTATAGTTTTGTTGAAAATGGCACAAAAAGATTTAATGTTTTTTTTTTCTTTTTTTCACATTGTATATAGGTATCTATATATGTACATATCCTAATAACAAATTTCTTTTAAGAAAAAACACTCAATCAAAACAATTGAAGATTTAGATAGGAGATACCTAGTAGGTATTACCTACCTGGTAATATAAGCTAAATTTTTTTTCAAACAGTAAAAAATTTAAGAATTTTGTGTTTACACTATATATAAATCATAATATGATTTAAAACTTTCGAGTTAATTTGTAACATTTACTTCTTCTAAGTAAAGAAATTATTAATAAATGTACAAAAGTGTTTGTTTATTTTTGTTGTTGTTCTTTTTGATAACAGAGTAATTCGGCTTCAGCCGACTTTCAGCCGCCGCCGCCGAGTTTTTACGACGACTTGTTTCTGCCTTTGTAGTTCGAAATGTCAAAAAAGAGAAGAAAATTGAGAAAGCGTGTATGTATTTTTTTGTTTTCTCACTTCTGCACTATAAAATTTCTACACATACAACTTTTGATATGTCGAACTACTAGATTTACTGGGCCTACTATTAATTATGTTAAGGCATGACACCGCCAGAGCAACGGAATTGAATGTTATAGGCGATGAATGCGTGTTTATTTCATTTTCTGTTTAAACATAATTTTCTGTTTTCCAACAATGTTGTTTGAATGCTTATTGCACAGCAGATGGTAGGAGTACCGTTGAGCAACAACAACAACGTCATGTTATAAAAGATTTTTTATAACAAATGTTTTAACAACGATGTTAAAACTTGGAAATAACATTAACATGGGCAGTCTACATTTAATTCTAACATGATGTTAGTGTTAATGTTTATCATTTTATGTCTAATGTAGACTGGGGGTAAAGTTAACCCTACAAGAACAGTGACAGTAGTTTGACCGCTCATTTGATAATCACTGGATTTTACCATCATTTGGTATGATAAACTTCCTATCACATTCTTATGGGCAAAATGACAAAAACGATGTAAACATTGTCTACGTGTGAATTTTTTATTTCTCTCAAGTTTATTAACATTACTCTCGCATATATGCGAAAGTGAAACAACATACATAATTTTATTTTTGTTTATGGTTAGTTTCGATCATCAATTTATTGTAGGGAAATATGCCTTGATTGTGGCATACAGAGGAAAAAACGACCAAAGCAGCAACGCTGTTGTGAAGAGAAACTTTCATAAATTGAATCTATTATATACGTTGTCTAAAATATCCCCCTTCAATTCAGCAATAATTTTCATCAGTCATCATTCAATTTTTCTATGAAGAGGAGACGTGTGTTAAGTTTGCGCTTGGAGGAAAGAGAAACATTTTTGGAGTTTTTTTTATTAATTTCTTTTAGTTCATTATTTTGCGTTTATAACTAACTAAAGAACTGCATTTGTAAGAAGTTAAAACCAAAACGTTAAAATTATCATTAAACGAACATTTGGTAACGCTTGAGTAGCTATACGGTATTAGTTTAACTCCACGTGAAAGTGGGAGCTATCCATTTATCTACGCCTCACGAATATAGAAAAGAAAATTTTCTCACATTATAAATTATTTTTTGCTTATAACACTTCCATATATTTTGTTATGGCATACATTTTCGTTAAAAACGAAAAGTTTAGTTTTATACTTTTGTAACTTAAAAGACTGAATTAATTAAATTAATTGAAAAAAATAAAAATATTAATTTATAAAGAATTAGAAATAATCCACGACGACATTATTTCTGTGTTTTAAAAAGTGAATGATGAATAATTAGCACAGATAAAAAAGTGAAATACCTACATGAAACGAACGAAAATACATGAAGTGAATTGTAAAAACAATCAGAAAACAAATAGAAGAAAGAAAACACAAACAAACCCACACACAGCTGTTCCATAGCATACTGCCCAAATTGATGAAAAATGCGTGCATTTGTGTGAGTGTTTTAAGAAGAGAGAAAGAAACTTAAAACAAGAAATTTATGATTATTTAATAAATATTACGATCAAGAAATATAATTGTTGAAAAAAAGTTCTAAAAAATACAACATACTGACTGCAATTCTTAATCAAAGTAATCATAATGAAAATTTGATGAAAAGACTTGTAGTGCACCTTTAAGTTATAGCAAAACCAAAAAAAAAAAAATTAAACTCGTGAAAAAGTGTGACGGAAATTTTGTTTAATAAAGACGTAAATAACGGGGTCTTATAAAGAAGTAAGCAAAAATTACAGATTTTGCAGTTAAGGAGGGGCCAAAAATAAAAAATTGTCGCAGCCGCAGTTTATAGTGTAATAGGATTAATTACGCCTTCGCTAAAACTAAGGTAAGTTTTCAATTCATTTTTGGAACAAATCTTATTTACGGACACATCATTAAAATCATTTTGTGTGTAAAATTTAATTTTAAGCAAAAAATTTAAAATGAAAAAATTGGGGGCGACCCTTAGTTTCGGAGTTACGGACCCCCAAAGTTTCTATGTAAAATATGATATATGTAGGTATGTCGACCATTTTATTACGGAATGAGGCAATATGGGTATCATTGGAATGGTAATTAAATGTACTATCAAGCTAAATTAAAATCAGTGAAAAAAAAAAAAATAAAAACAAATTTCGAGTGCGCACAAAAATAGTATTTTTTCCCAATTTTTATTCTGAATCACTTAATTCTTCATCAATTTCTTCTTCCAGAGCTAAATATCTTATTTCATCCCATGTAAAATTTGCATTTGAGGGCCGGGCGCAAGAATTTTCTCCTCTATTGTATAGCTCACACCGGCTTCGCTAACTAAAGATTTTCTTCATAGCGGGCCTTTGGTCGTGCCCAAGGATTTTTTCTTCTATTGTACAATAATTATTAATTGGCTATTCTAGCTTCAAACTACAAAAAATGTAAAATTTTTCTTTAGAAATTTTCTTAAAACTATTAAAAATAATTATTAATTTGTATATGAATGGTATTAGGTATATAAAATATTTTTATTTAACACCTTTTAGTTAACAAATTTAATTTATTCAGAATAAAATTAATATTTTTCAAAAGTACGAATAAAACAAATGTGCAACTGTGGCATAATAGTTTTTAGATTCATGTAAGTACATTGTAGCCACCTAAAAGTCTTCAATGAGTTGCTTAAGCATTTGCCAGACTTTTCGTTCATTTTTTGACATTAGCTTAAGCCAGCTTATGCATATTATAGTTGGGCCTCTTAAATTTAATTTTTGACGCGGCTGCGAAAACAGTACTCTAAACTATATAAATGGTTTGAACAAGTATACATAAGTGCTATGTTTAGGAAGCAGCTGTTGTGATTTATTTTACCCTTGACTGACAATTTTTTTGAAATTGTTTTTTTGTATTTCTACTTTACCATATGTAGTATAAGGTAAAGTATAGTAATCATGAAAAAAATCGAGGTCGGGATTTCGACGGACTTATACGTTTTGAGGTCCCCTGAATCCATTTTGACTATTTTCGCGATGATGTCTGTGGGTGGGTGTGTATGCCACTATTTTTGTGGAGTTTGTAGAGGTCATACCGTTTGACATATCAAAATGAAATTTAGTATGTGCCTTTGGTATATGGAGATGAAGAGCTGTATAGTTTTTGGACATAATCGGGAGGGGGCAACGGGTAGTTTCCTTACCCCCAAATTTGTTAACGCTCTAGAGGTCATACCGTACGACATATTAAAATTGAGTATGTACCTTTGGGTTATGGAGATGAAGAGCTGTATAAATTTTGGCCATAATTGGGAAGGGGCAAGGGGTAGTTTACCTAACACCCCAAACCGAAGATAATTAATTTTTCGATTCGAATATACTTTGAACTTTTCTTTATGTAATATGTATATTAGGGGTACAACCAAAACAAGGCCCTACCACCTCGCTGTAGCCGATGTTGTGCTGAAACCAAAAAATGTTTCCTCAGGTCATATCGAAACAAAAACGTTCCGCGTCGAAGCCGATTTCTGAAAGCCCTTTAAGATTTTATTTTTTATTTTTTCAAAATTTTTTATTTTATAATTATTTAACTATATACATTTCTTATTTAAAAACTATCTCTGTTAAGTGAAATGAACTTAAGATTAAGAGTTCGAGTTGATTTGCATTGGGGGAAAATATCTTGTACGACTTTGATGGCGCGTTGTGTTTTTGGATTTGGTAGCCAATTTCGGAATATTTAGTTTAGTCCATAAATCGAATAATTCTTGTGATATAATTTTATACCTCTCTGTTTTTGATTTTTCTTTTTCATATAACGCATTAAATCTTCCAATGACTGTTTTCTTTTTAGGTATTTGGTTCAGTTACCATAACGAAATACTGATACTTGGAATATTTTTACATTTATTTTCTGAATTTTTTAAAATTTTGGGTCCACTTATCCGCGTTTTTCCGAACTACAATTTCGCTATGTTTAAAATACATTTTAAAAAATTGAACGAAAACAAACGATTAAATTCGTTTATTATAAAATTAATGCACAACAAACTTAAAAAATTGGAGTATTGTACAATTTTTTTTTATTTATCATTTAACGCGGAACCTTTTTTAACGATATCGAAAATCTAAAGATGCAGTTCTTATTGTTTTTTTATGCACTACATGGTATGAATAGGGCCATTTTGATATTTTCAAAAATTGTAAAAAAGTTGTATCCCTAATGTATATCCATAAAAACTCTGTTTCCATTTGGTATGGTAAAGAACGAGTGTAGGCCACTCCAGTTTTATTTATAAATCTTAGTCTATTTTTAAACTTTTAGTATAATAGGTATGTAAATAATAAAAACAATTTGTTTTCCCAATTTCCTGTCTTCATACTGAACTACCATGATTGAAAATAAATTACCAATTAATAATTACCGTTATAGGGTATAAACAATGGTATGTTTTATTCGTTTCCTGTGAAATTTTTTGTCAGTTGCTGTGTTTTGAAATTAGACAATCGAAACTATTGTAGAAGTAATTACACAATGTATCAAACTGGTGTTATTATTGTACTGATATAATGAAAATATGGTATGTTTAGAAAGTCAGCCAAGGTGCTCTTCCACACAATTGAAAAATATATTTGGTATCTATTTTTCAACGTGTGATCTTATTTAATTAAATACCTATTATGAACGTTTGAATTTAAAATATAGCCATACATATCTCAAAAAATTAATATTTTGATATAATTGAGCAAAAAGTTCCTATATACCTACATTATCCCCCGCTAACCCGAAATTATACAACAATCTGCAATATATTGCTGCTAATTGAGTGCAATTCTTCACTAATTTGACTGCAATGTATGTAGAAATTTTGCACTAAATTTGAAGTGCAATTTTTGAAAGTTTAGTGAGAGTGTGTTAAATGCAGCTTTTTATTGATTGTAAGTACAAATTTTGCACTAATTGAGTGATTGAAGAACTTTTGAACTAAATCTGCGTTTACTGATGTTGTAAATATTTGCTCTACCACTAAATTATTTTGTAAGCTGAAAAAAATAGTGCAATAAAAAAAAAAAAATAAATAAACAAACGGACCAAATCTAGTTTAATAATCTCATTTATCCGGGCTTCGCGATGATTTTGCACTAGAACATCCCTATCAGATGTCACAAAGGAGTAAAAGTGTCCTAACCTAACGTAGTTTAGAGAAGCTAATTCAATAAAATATAAAGTACCCATAATTTTATCACCTCCTAGAAGAATTTTTCAGATGATACCCGTATTGTCCTGATACGTTAAGAAATATAATTCACAATCTCAGTTTTATATGAAAAGTTCAAATGTCCATAACTCGGAAAATATAGGGGACCGCCGATTTTTTTTCCGGGAAAAGATTCGCTAAAGAATAATTCCATTATTGCTTTAAAATTTCCATCTCTGATAAGAAACAGATAAAAATAAACCAAACGAAACCAAACGTCGATGGTAAAATTTTCATTTTTTGCTTAAAATTAAAATTTACCCACAATAGGCTACTTTTTTATGATGTGTCCGTAGCCTAAATTTAAGCCTGGAAAGTTATATTTATTAAGGTACCTATACGCGGCATGTTTTTTACATCTTACATGTCAAATTTCCCACATTGCTTCTGTAAAATACATGGGTCCGTTAACTAAATTTAATCATAGAAAAGTTATATTTATTAGCAAAATCTAACAAAACACATTTTGTCGATTTTTCACATCTATTTTGGCGAGATGGTTCAACAAAAAAATCTGACAACACTGAAAAAAAGTGATACCTGTTAATTATAACGGTAAATATTGAAACAGAAGGAATAGGAGAAACAATGTATTTTTCTTCTCTCTCTACCCTGTTTTAAAATAAATATTTAAACATATAAATATGCATGCACATGTGTATGAAAGTATGTATGTATATATGTATGCATGTCGGTCTATTCATTATAAAGTCATTAAAAATTCAAGCAGAAATTTACCACAACGTAAAATACAATTTTAATTTTAATACCTAAAATTTCTTTTTTTACTATTTTAACATTTTTTCTTTTTATACAAAGACCACATTCTCATCATGCAAAATAATTGTTTAAATATTTTTCTTCTCTATTTTTATTATTGTTAACAAACGCTTTCATTGTTGGATTTTACTTCTTTTTTTTTGCAGAAATTTGCGGACGCTGCATAAAAACTCGAGTAAATAAAACGTGAATTAAACAGTTAAAAAAAGAAGGAGAAGCAGAAGCAGAAAGAATTGTGAATTTTGCAAAACTTGCAAAAACGCGGCCAAAATAAAACTACAATTTAAATATTCGTGTTGGCGAAGTATACAACGGATCATTTTAGGTCAAAAGAAATGCTAACAAATTCATTGGAAAATTCAAATACACATTTTGATTGAGAGCGACTAAAAAGTTATCTTCCAAGAACATGAACACCCCTCAGGTTTCAGCTGGAACTGGGTCTACGGCGACTTCACAACAAACTCTGACAAAAGATGGAAGTAGTGCCACTGAAAGCGCAGGCGGCAACAATGAGCGCAAACGTCTCTTTATTACACACGTCGACTCTTTGGGGCCATACCTTAAGATCAGTGGCCACCTTAATCCCGATGCTATGGGTGTGGTGCGTAGCCAAGTTCAAAAGATATTAACCACCTGCTATACGATTGATTTATCATGGCCAGTAGCACGTCAGCTGGCTCTACTGCTACCTGGTGCCATGTGTCTATACAAACGCATTAATGGTGCTGCTCCGTCAGATTTTGAATTTGTACGATCGCGCATTCTCAAAGTTGTTGCCGCCCCATCAATTCCTCCCCTCACATCCACTCCAAAAGTAGACATTGAAATTATAGATTATGGTCATACTGCAACAGTGGCCAGTGTTGAGGTGAGTTATTTTAATTATATTTTATCAATTTAACTGGATAAGCTTCATTGATTAGTGTTGCTACTTAATATTCTGATCGTTAAATGTTTATTTCTTTGATGGGTGCACTCCATACTCAAATTACTAGCCGCCTGCCTGGTTGTACTTGATTTTCAAAAGTTTGTACCTATTTTGTTTATCAATTATATTTTTCATACATAGGTAACTACCAATGCCTATTACTCATTTTATGACTATTAGTGGTAGCGATAATTAGACATTTTTATCAATTTAAAATTAAGCAAATGTCTGAAAATGTAAAAATAAACAGTTTAAAATAAACCGAAGTTATAGAAATATTTAGAAATTCAATTGAAATGCATTGTTTCAAATGCTTTATTTTTAAATGGTTTTATTTTAAAAACTCATAAAAGGCGACGATGTTTTTCCACATCTTTTCCATATTATTTTAAAAGCCTTCCAAGCTGAACAAAATAAAACTTTCAACTAATCGAAAATTCACTAAAAATCGAATATACATTTTTTCGAAATTGCACAAAAAACGCAATTTAAAAAAAAATTGTCCGAATACCCACAAAAAAATCTAAAAATCTAATTCCAGTCGATGGAAGTTTAAAAATTAACGAACAAATATTATTTCTAAAAATTTATTTGAAAAATAATTAAGAGGTACAATTTCTTAATTATGAGGTAATGTTGGATCCTATTAATGTAGGGGGTGATATCGAAATAGACCACTTAGGATCTAAGTGGTAAATAAATAAACCATATTCTGAAATTTATTTAAAAATATTTTTTCCTTAATATTCAAATTTCATATGACGAACTATTTATTAACATGCAAATGAATTTTTGAAGTCAATGGTCTAATCGCCACATTCGAAATCGAGTAAAATATCTCGTAATTTTTCATTTAATTTTTCAAGTATCGTAATTTTATTCGAAAGGAAATGTTTTTTTTAAAACTGTGTTTTCTTCGAATTTGTTTTTTGATACGATAGTTTACTCGATATCGAATGCGGTGGTTAGGCCCCAGTCTTAAGTTTGTATGTAGTAGACTTCGTTCTCACACACTAACAATAAATGATTGTATACAAATTTTAAATAGATGATGTTTTACACTAAACACCACCCAAAATGGATAGATACGAAGAAAGTTGAAGGCGCAAGCAGCGGTCCAGCAAATTGTCCTGTTAATCGCTATCACTCATTCTCATTTTTTTTTTAATGTGGATTGCAGTTAAATGCAGAACACCAAAGAAATGCGTTTATACATTAATTTTTAAAATCACATTGAATATCAGTGTTGGAATCTAACAACGTTTAAATTGTACCGCCTCAACGATAAAATTGTAGCGTCTTAACGATAAAATAGTACAATATCAGCATCAATTGTACTGAAATTTGGCATTAAGTAAGAAAATGAAATAAACCATACATGGAGCTCGCCATTAAAATATGACAAATCCGATAGATTATGTCGTAGAGTTATTTGGAAGAATTGAAAAATATTTCAGCTTAATACTGCCAGAAACTGATTGAGGCGATGCTAAACCGTTCAAATTCCGTAGTTCAGCAAAACGGCCTTGTAACTTAATTACCTATGACTTATACATAAAAGGGTTATCTACGTAATAACAGTCCTAAACATAAATCAAGAATGTTCCAATTTAGTTAGTTCTAGACAGGGTTGGAGAACTATTAAATTAGAAATATTTATTATTGTAAGATGTAGTAAAAAAAAAAAAAAAAATATTAAATAACAATTTATTGAATATATTTTAAATGAAATTGTACCAAAAACAGAATAAAATGTACCACTGAAGTGTCGATTGTACCAAATTTTGTACAATTCTACCACAAATTCCAACACTGTTGTATATGACTGTAAAGCTTAACATAGTAAAAGTTCTATTTGCGCAACCGAAAGTAAATCGAGAGTTCTTGCTTTTACCTAAAAGTTGCAATAGCCGACCACTAAAAACTTAATATAAGAAAACAACACTTAAACATATGAGCACAAATTTATTAAGACGTTCGTGGACATGAATGTTATAGCATTCATTTTCATAGTGATGCTATTCAGCTATTACAGGTAATATCTGAATAGACATGAATGCTATTTAGCTATTAGTTGTAATAGCTTTCATGTCTATTTTTGCAGCTTCCTGAAAATTTTAGCGTCCACGAACGTTTTAACTCCATGACACAAAAAGTTGAAAAAGGTTTTGAAATATAAACTAGCAGCGCCCGCCATGTCGTGTGCGTCCTGACTATATTTTGTTCGATTATTCTATGAAAGTAGTCCACACGAACCTAATCTACTTAGTCCACATGAAAGTTTAAGACCCTTCCTCTTATGGTGCTTGAGGTATGGTTTATGTATTTACTAAACGTGAGAATAAAACGTCTTGTTAGACTAACTTCATAATGTTCAATAATGAATTGGTCTCTTTTTTCTTGCACTTGATTTCATATGTATACAAATATTGTTGTGCTCTTAAATAAAAACATACAATAGCATTTGCTCTTCTTCCAACCAATGCAATATTTGTTGTTGTTTGAAATTAAATTTCAGTAGTGAATATTTTGTTTCAATAGTGTCTCTTGATATAAAATACTGTTATAGCAGACAACATGTATGTAAATGTATGATGTTAAAAGCAAGGGTTTGTACTTTGTATTTTAGTTATTTTATATTAATTTGCGCGTTCAATGGTTGAAAATAGAAAACTGTAGTAGACTGAATTTTTTTAACTTTTATTGATGAATAAAAAAATCTAATTTAATTTTTTCTCTCAAAAAATCAGAGATTTTACTCTCAAGAAAATTTAAGTAAAATGAACTAGTGAACAATATGAAATGCTCAGCATATTTATTGCACTTGATAAAACTGTCCGGTCAAATCAGGTGCACTGATTTTTGCCCTGTTTGCTCTCTTGTTCTCTGTATTTACTGTTTAGTAATATTCGACTACACATACAATCAATATTTCAAAAACATGCAATACTTGAGCTGTAGGAGGCAACCACTTAAAATTTGCAGACAGTAATTAAAACTATATTCGCTTTATATACAAAGTATACAAAATTAAACCAAAAAATTAAAGGGTGTACCGATAGTGATGTGATTTGTGTGAATGCGGTCTAATTTTTAATTAATAATTGATACACTATTCAAATTTTCACAGATGGTGTATTAATATGGCCTTTAAAACAAATGGTAAAAATTAAAGGGTATTCCGACAGTGTGCTGATTTGCTCGTATATAGCCTTATTTTTGGAAACGTTATAGGTAGACTCTTGAAATTTGTACAGAAGACATGTTGCCATGGCCGCTATGATAATTAGTAAAAATAAAAGGGTGATCCGACAGTGAAATGTTTTTTACGTATATTGCCTTTTTTTTTTGAATCGTAATATGTAGACTCTTGGTATATTCATAGAAAGTGAATCGCCATGGCCGCTATAACATATAATAAAATTAAAGGATGTTCCGACAGTGACATGATTTGGATGTATATGGCCTTATTTTTTTAACCGTAATAGGTAGACTCTTGAAATTTTTACAGTAGATGTTGACATTTACATTTACACAGGATATTTATTATTATTATTTTTTATACTCTAGTATAAAAAATAATTAAAAACTTAAGGATGTCCCATAAGACGTGAAATAATTATCAAATTGTATTTTTAAAGTTGTACTGAACATAGTACGGTTGAGCACGCCGTGTGTCACTGCCCGGTATTACAAAGCCGCAGACTTAGATAGCTAGGTGATAGATTTCTTGAGGGACATCGCGCGGTGTAAAATCGAGGATGTCGTCGGCTTCATCAAGGAAATCGGGTGGCTGAGTGATAGGTAGCAGGAATCATAATAAGGCCCATTATTATGACTTGGCTTTAGCTAAATAAGGAGGATAATGCTCATTGCTATAACTTGTCCTTATAGTACGTGATAGTTAAAAGTGGTTTTTAGTAGCTTACTTTTATTGACGAAAAACTATTTTTCGCTCCAACAAAATCCTAACTTTAGCTAAAGGCAAGTTATAATAATGGGCCTAAGTCTCTTTTTCCCCATAGTTTTCTTAGTTTTGTAGTTTAGCTGAAGGGAATCACAATGGACCAACAGGTCTCCGAGTGGATGTGCCATGTTTGGCACAACCCTTCCAAACCAAACCTAACCTAACCTAGTACGAAACACTACGTGTGTGGGTCGGACTCGCACTTGACTGAGTTAATTGTTGATTTTACTTCTAATTTAAATTCATAAGGCGTATAGGAAAAAAGGAGTATCCCTACTCCCTATATTGTTTTGATATACACTCGCATATACATATGTACATATAAATCTAAAATATTTTCTTCTTTCCTTTGCATTTCAGTTATTGTTTCCACAAAATCCCGAACAGTTGTTAAATATCCCAACTATGTGCTCTCAATACATAGTTTTGGGTATTTGTGAAGATTGGAAAAACTCCCAACTCGATGAAATTTTTCGAATGATCGGACATCATTCTGTAGAGATTTCCATTATAAAAGAAGTAAGTATTTACGATTTTAATTTTGATGATGTAATGAAAATAATAAAGAAAAATATTTAATCGATTGTGTCTTAATACTAATTGAATTATTTTTGTTTGCTTTTATTTCACACTCTACGCAGTTTATTCAATTTAAATTTATAACAATGAAATGGAAAGAGTTTAATATTGCGGAATTTTTGATACATCAGAAAAAAATGGGTGCACCCATAGCAAATGATTTGTTGTTTGAAAATTTTTCAAAAATAGTTAAACAGCAAGAGCTAAAACAACAACAACAACAACAAGCTGCCTTAAACAATAATATGCCTACTCCCAATATAAATAACAATCTTAACATTAAAAACAATAACTACTATAATAAAAATCATGATCCACCATCATCATCTTCATCATCCTCTTCGTCTTCGGCCATCAATATAAATTCAAATAACAATGTTGTGGCAGTGGCACAAGCAGCAGCCAAAGCTGTTTCAGCCGTTGCAAGTGCTCCACATCAAGCAACAGGTACTACAAATAATCAATTGAGTGAACAACAATTGGCTGCTAGACGTTCTTTATCAGCCCGACTACAACAATTGCAACATCCACAGTTACATTCACAACTGCATATGCGTTCAAATGTAGGGCATATGGCTTCAGCTGGTCAAAGTAGTGGTGGTCATCATATGATTATTGTAAGTATATTCGATTGATTGTTGGTTGGTTGTTTGTTTTTTTGTCTTCATTAATTTTTTAGTTTAGAAAAAAGATTTTATTGTTTTTTGCTTTTTTAGGGGCGATGAAAAGAAGAATGCATGGAATAGACATTGTAGTAAATTAAATAGAGTAGAGGTCATAATAAACTTGCACTTACAAATATATTTTTTTAAACACAGCAGTCTAATGCATTTTAAATATCTTTTACAAAACAACAACATATTTTTAGTTTTTTTTTATTAATTAGTTTAATAATTGGCATAGTTGCGGGTAGTGCACTAATTCTGCAATATTCACTCACACTGAGTGATATTGCAAAATTATTGCATTAAGTTTTTTGATTTCTAATGGTGATTGCAAAATTTGCAGCCTCAATCAAAATTAGTGATAGTGAGTTAAAAAGTCTTTGCACTAAAATTTAATTATTTTGATTTCAAAAAATGCAATCAGCAATATATTGCAACTTTTTTTTCTTCACTCAAGTTGATTGCAAGAAGAAATTTTGCATTCAATTTGAAGGTCAATTTGATTTATTGTTATTTTTTTTTCACTAATTCAAAAGTGAAGACTAATACTTCATTAAAAATATAATTCAATTTATTTTATATTTATTAATGATTATATAAAACAGTAAATTAATTTATATATGTAACATAAATATACGAGTAAGACCATCTAGACCTTCATAAATTAATTTAATTAATTTTTAGTTTAACAAACTTTTTTTTATTTCAATAAACAAAATGGATACATAAAAAAGTAAAATTCAAAAAATTATTTGCAACAAACTTTTCAAAACTGTTACCACCAAATTTTTTATCTTCTCAGTGTACCATTCCACTAAAGAAAAATAAAGGCCTCACAGGTGCAAAAGAAGGCAAATGCGTGTTGAATTTGAAAAACATTTGCCTAATTACTGGATATTTGTTAAGACAACCCAATTCAGTCTCCAAAATCCAGTAGAGAAGTATTTAATTCTATTCATATGCTATCATTTTGTTCTACTGTTGAATTATCTAATATCAAAGATATGAGAAGACTCGTGATTTAAACAATTGTTTTATTTACTTCGTCAATTGCACTAAAATCTAGGAATCTAACTTACCTAGTAATGATCGAACTGACTTTGAAAATTTTTATGTAACTGTTATATAGTATTAATAATTAATTTGTTACCATTATGTACCTTGTTTCAATACTGAATAAAAAATTCATTACGTTACATCACTTTTTTTATTTTGGCACTTTTTCTTTATTGCCACAGAATTAATAGATAAAATGTTTATAACATATTTTTGATGCACTGTGCATTTAGAATTATATTTAAATTTGACTCTCAAATAAATCTGACTCGTAAAATAAAGGTAAAGGCAAGGTGGCAGCACGGAGAAGTTAGTAATTTTTTGCTATACTTTTTTTGTGCATGGTAGCTGTCGAAAATTCGTTTATTTTTTTTAAATTTGAAAAAAAAAAAAAATAAAATTGTATTTCAAGATTCAAAGAAATTACAAAATACTACCAGATCTGATATTTTAATTAGTGCTTTTGGCATCTATCATACATTTAACCAACAACAAAATGCATGTGGGTGTTTTATGGTGTTGTATTTGTTGTCGCGGAGATGCCACCTTATATAAATTCGCCTTGGGTAAAGGATTAATTTGAGGTTAGATAGTAAATTGATCTAAAATAAACTTTTCTTTTTACAAACCCAGCTTAAATGATAATGTAAAGTAGAAATATGGGAATTAATATTAGAATGTATCGTCGCACTGTATGGGATTTACAAAAAAGAGGAAAAAAATCAAGAAATGGTTTAGTTTATTTATTCCGTTTAATCCTTGAGAGAAAATTTGGTTTCAGAATCCAGGTTTGCCAAATGTGCAGATTTATCTGTTTTATTGTTGTTTTACGAAGCATTGACAAGTTTTTCAGTTTTTTTTTTTTTAATTAAAGAAATACGTTTTTCTTTAAATGTATATTTAAAAATATTTTTGTGTCAAGCACTTTATTTCCCGAAAATACGTTTTTTTTCGAAGTCTTCAGTTTTTTTTTAATGAAAAGCATATGGCAACGCTAGTCCTTAAATAAATTTTAAGTTAAAATAATTTTCAGAAAATATGAATCTTTTTAATCTTATTAATGTTAGATTTTAGTGTCGTATAACTTTTGACTTAGAAAAGATTTATTTTACAATACTTAACATTTATTGACGATAAAAAATGGTAAGTGAAAAAAATTTAAATTTACATTGTTTTTTTTTTTTATTTCTAAAATCGGATCAGAAATAGTAAAAATGGAGACGGTTTTAATTTTTTGTATACACACGAGGTACAGTACAGACTTCACTTTTTGAACAAACCCCCATCCATTTCCACCAAAAGATAATTTTTTAGTAAAATCTATTGGGCTCTGGAACTCAATAGTTCCTTGTTCGGACTGAAGATTTTCACACACTATTTTCATTCAGTATCTATTTGTTGGTTTTTTTATTATACAATTATTTTGCACCGATATTTGTCTAAAGGGGCGGTGTTTTTTTTAATTCTAACTTAGTCTGACTTTAAACACGGAAACATTTGGAAGGGTGGGAAAGAGAGTATTGTTTTTGTGTTAGGGTACTCGGCGACACGCTATGTTTACATTTGGTTTTTGAAATTTGTTTCAATAATAATAAAATGTTTCCGACAAAATGTTAGTTCGTTTGAACGCAAATGAAAAAAATCCGGAGTGGCCTACACTTAACTTTACCATACCCAAATGGAAACAGATTTGTTTTATGGATATATTACATAAAGAATATAACTTCAAAGTATATACAAATCGAAAAATTAATTATTTTCGGTTTGGGGTTTTAAGTAAACTACCCATTACCTCTTCCCAATTATGGCCTATTTATACAGCTCTTCATCTCCATAAACCAAAGGCACATACTGAATTTCATTTTGATGTCATACGGTATGACCTGTAGAGCGTTTACAAAATTTGGGAGTAAGTAAACTACCCCTTCCCCTTTCCCGATTATGCCCAAAATTTACACAACTCTTCATCGCCATTTATCAAAGGCACATACTAAATTCTCGTCTAATTTTCAAATTTTTTTAGTATTAAAATTAAATATAATATTAATATATTTATTTATAAAAAATTGTATACAAATTATTTTTCTATATAAATAAAATCAAATGTCGTTCGTTGGTAATCACTTAAGAACTGGTTCGTTGGCATCACTTAAGAACTGCTGCACCAATTTGGCCTTTTTTTAAATCTTTATCATAACCCAACATAGGTTTTTACAGAAAGAATATTTGACCACTCCCACGAGTAGCTAGAGAACGATAATAGGTAGATCTTCGAAATTTTTCTTCAGTAACTCCCTTATTAATATACATAGTGGAGATGTGCAATAGGTGGAGTCTTTAAACTTTGCACATGTAACCCTCAAACTAATGTGCATAAGCTAGCAAAATATAGGATTATGATAGTGGATACATACGAATTAAAATATTATCGTGTTAATACGCATAGTCTAGCAAAGAACAGATTGGATGGGAACAGTGTGCATCGTACCTTGCATATAAACTGAAAGTCTTGTTAAGAGAATAGCGTGCGTTTTCTTCCAATTGTTTATTGTATTTTTTCTAGATGGGTGTCGCGAAGAGTAGCGGTGATAGCTGTATTTGTATGTCATATAAATAAAGCCCCACTAAGGGCTTAAATTTTTTTAATAATCAAAATAAATAATTCAAATATATTGTGTTAAGCTTAGTGAGTGGGACGCTCTTCAGAGAACCTTTAAAGTAGAAATTGAATTCGTCTATTTTTTTTTAAAAACCTAAAACTTGTCTCAATCCTTTGTTACAAAAAACCAAATTAAGGATTTTCCAAAACACTTGCCTGTCGTCTTTTAAAACTTGACATTTTTAGAAAAATTTTGGCGATATTTAAAAATATATTCTATATTTATTTCATTTTCTACTTTCAGACCACACCCGTACAACCACGTATGCCGCAATCAATTGGCAATCTAAGATCAATGATGCAAGGTTAATATTTTATTTTAATAATATCTTTTATTTTTCTACAGGATCAATAAAAGCATACACTACTACTTTATAAATCATTTCCCTTCTTTTGAAGGTATACATTTACAAAATAACCGCATCCCTTTTACTGGTCTACAATATCAACCACAACACCATCATTCTTATCACCACCATCAACATCAACAACATCAACATCCACCTCCACCATTACCTACTGCCACGGGCATGTCTGCAACAGCTGGTTCCTATAATGGTTTACACCCCGGTGTTATACCAGCAACAGCAGTGCCACAGTATAATAATTTTAATCCACGCTATCAACGACCACCACCTTCAACGCAATTGAGTAGTGCCATCAATATGCCACAGCAACAAACGCCTCTATCACCGCCCAGACGTAGCACCCCAGCAACTTTCAAATCGAATGCCTTGTCAGTGGGACAAGTATACGATGTCAGTGTGAGCTTTGTAGAGAATGGTCCATTTTTGTTTTCCGTCCAACTGGTAACACAAGAAGATGATTTGACCGATATGATGAATCAAATCGAAAAGGTGCATTTGAAACAGTTTAGCGAGAAACCAATGTTGGGAACGGCTTGTATAGCACGTTACAGTGAAGATGGTCAACTTTATAGAGCTTTAATAACGGGTGTTCAGCCAACAGCTTGCAAGGTAGCCTACATAGACTACGGCAATGCAGAGTTGGTGCATTTTAGAGATTTGTATGAAATACCGGAAGACTTTCTTAAACACAAGGCTTTTGCCATACGTTTCACCTTGTCCGGACACAAGGAATTAGAACCCATTGACGACAGTTTAAAAAAGGCCTTTAAGGACTTGGTCCTTTATAAAAATTGCAAGCTAAAAGTAATGCCCTTGGAGGGCCCTCCCCTAGTCCAGTATTGTGAATTGTATTTACAGGATAAAAATATTTTACTTGTTTTAAAGCAAATCCAAAAGACACGTTTGGTTTATGCCAAAGCTGAAGTGTTGCGCAATAATGATATAGTGGAAATACGTTACATTGATTCTCCAAAAAATTTTTATGTACAGAAGGTCGACAATATACCGGCCTTCGAAAAACTGATGGACGATATGTTTTTGTACTACAACAAAAATCAAAATGTACCCAACCACTTGGCTTTGGGCGCTCCCTGTATCGTCAAATACGAGAATGAATGGTATAGAGCAGAGGTTATGCGTGCTGATTCCACAGCAATTATAGTCAGACATGTGGATTTCGGCTATGAGCAGAAGGTAACGAAAAATCTGCTGAGTACAATAGCGGAAAAACATTTAAAATTGCCACGACAAGCAGTGCAATGCTGCTTGAAGGGTTTTGAGAATAATGAATTGAGCAAAGACTTGGCCACCACACAATTTGAAATGTTGGCCGAGGAATCAAATCGCCAACGAAGATCCTTTACCGTTAAGGTATTTCGCATACAGCCGGATGGTGTGAATCTTGTTAATTTGTGTACAAAAGATCTAAATGTAATGAAAAAATTATACAAATTGTCAATGCCTTTTGAACAGTATCTTACCTTGGAAAAGGAAGACTTTAATATGCATGCTTTTGCATCTGGCCATCATGGCCAAAACGGTCATCATAAATCACAGACGGAAAATGGTAACAAAACACCATCGATAGCTTCATCCACAGATGCGGCCTCTATGCCTTCAAGTAAAAAATGTCACATACTCAATTCGACAACTCTGCAAAGTGAAGAACAACGCCTGCAACAAAAGCAGCAACAGCAGCAGCAACAACAGCAACAGCAGCAACATAGGCCGTATCGCAATAATAATATTAATAATCAAGGTTATGCGACATCATCAGTGTCCAACTCAGAATGGGACAAACAAAGTTCGAACAGTTCATTGGCAACGGAGAATAGAGATTCACGTTCAAGTTCCAGCGAATTTAAACAGCAACAACAACAGGGTCAACGTAGACAGAACTATTATAAGAACTATCCCTCGAATAGACAGCAACAACAGCAATACATAACAAGCTCCAACAATTCAGTATCGAGTGATAAGCGTAGTACAACAAGTAGTTATAGTAATCAAAGACCAACATCAAATTCTAACACACCCCCAAGATTCCAAAAACAACAGCAATATAAACAAAACTATCAGCAACAACAACCACCACCGCCACAGCAACAGCAACAGAATTCTCCACGCAAGCAGAGACAACAACAACAACAGCAACAGCAGCAAAGGCCACAAAATGCTCCACAAGGTTTCTCGCAGCAAACAAAACCTAAAGACAACAACAACCAGTTAAATAGCTCTAACAACAGCATTAAATCATCTACCTCAGCCAATAGTAGCGAAGCTTCTAAGAAGTCTCAAGAAAAAATTAATAAAAATCAATCCGATAATTCATCCACTACCAGTTCACAGCAGCAACAGTCGAAAGAAAAAACTATGACCTACACATTTGTACCACTAAACAAAGCCTTCCCCATTAAACCCCTAGAGACACCATGTCGCGAGGAGGTCATTATATCCTGGTGGATTTCGCCACATCAATTCTTTACCCAACTAAAATCACGTTCCGCTGAATTTGAACGTTTCATGAAAGACATTCAACAGTTCTATCACAAATTGCCCCTGCAGCAGATACAACTGAAAGTGGGTTCGTATGTAATGGCACGTCAACGCAGAGACAATATCATCTATCGTGCTCGCATAATGGCCTGCAATCAAATGTTGCGTAAATACAAAGTACATTTTGTTGATTTTGGCAATCAGTATACAGTCACCTCCGAAGACATTTGGCAAGTCGAGAAACGGTTTGCCGATTTTCCGGTCATGGCTTATTTGTGCGGCTTTGATGGAATTGTCTCCAACTATGACCATCTTTACATTATCGATCGCATGGACAAGTATTTGCCACAAGGTGTTACACTGCAGTGTGAATTCATTGAGAAGAATAATCACGATTTGTATTACGTTAATGTCAAGGTGAATAAGGTTTCGCTTAAGAAAACTCTATGCACAGAAGGTTTAATAACTGAAATTTGTCCAGGTAAGCTTTTATTATTTTTTTTCAGTTTCTTTTGATATTTTTTTATTTTTCGTAATTATAGAACTCCGTTTGGATTTACTTGCCGGCCAACAGATACGTGCCAAAATAACTTCCATAAATAGTATGCTTAATTTTAAAATTCAAGTACCTTTTTACGGCTGTGATAATATGCCAAACATCGAAATGTTATGTTCATACGATGATGTTCGTTTCGTTAAGTCCAATCAAGATGTTGCCCGAAAGTTTAAGCAATTTTACGAGGGCAAATCGTGTGTGCTTAATATCAAGGATATTAATGATAACAAGGTGTAAGTATTTTAAAACTGTTTTAATCTACTTTCAATACAAAAAAAAAAAAGGAGGACGATTTCAAATAGACTGTATTTGTTTTTAAGTATTATTTAAGGATGGGTAAGCTAGGTATGGAAGGATAGTGGAAAATACTCTAGATATCTCTGCTCGAAGACTAATTGGTATATTGTGAATCCCATCCAATTTATTTGGAAAAACGCATCGAACCCCATTCGTCGATATAAGCTACACTATCTTTTAGCCACCCAAAACCTATAATGAATCTGACCATATGATCAAGGCTGGACAAGATAGTAATATTACTTAACATCGTGAGATCGAATCCTAAGCGTGTCCCGTCTTCTTTCAAACCTGTAAATACTTAGTTAGAAGAATGTTGAACTAAGAGTTCTGATTCTGGTTGCCTCTACAGACCTAATAGGTTTTTCTAAAAAAATTATGTTTCACGACAAAACGAAGCATTTGCTTCGCTCTCTGAATCATAATTACACGACACATACGTGCTTCGTTTGGATTGGATTTTCAAATTTATTACACGATTTCCTATTTATCTATTTTATTTTTATTCCAATTATTTGCATTTTTATTTTTATACATATAAACATCACTTTTAATTTTATTTTGTTTTTGTTTACATTTATTATTGTTGTTGGGGAGTTAGTTCAGATGAACTTGCGATAAAAATTAGAGAATACAGAAACTATTCATGCTTCGCAAATAGATTCAAACTGAAAATCTCAAGATTTTGTATGACGAAGCATGTTTATTCAAACATGTTTGGGGTGTGAATTATTAATGAGAGAGCGAAGCGTTAATATTGGGCTTCGTGGAAACGTGCTATAAGGGTTCGTTACAAAACTTACTCTAAGAACTACGTGAATACATTTATTTTTTGAACAATTTGAAGGCGTTGTTCTGACGTTATACTATTCATGATGATTTGATTCGCCGGTGTAGGAATTCAAATAATGCGCTACTTAAAAGCCTTCATAGCTGCCTGACTATCAACATAAATAGTTATCTCCTAGCCTATAGTACCATTCTTAGACACTATTTTTGTTTTTCATTGGCGCTGAAGCTTTTAACAATTCGCTTACAATGCTTTTTAAATTCGCAAACACTCCAGCGGATTCGCAAAATACTCCAGCGGATTTGCAGTTTCTTTCGAAGTACAATAAAAGTTTCAAGTTAAATTTTTTGTAAAATTTTATTCGAAAAATTTTCGGAAAATATTCACCCCTATCGCGAATATTTATTCCCATGAAAAAAACTCCCAAAAATTCTATAGTGAATGATTTCTATCGTAAAATACAAGTAAATTGTTATTGGAATCATTCACGATAGACAAATTTGGGAGTTTTTTTCATGGGAACAATTATTCGCGATAGGGGTGATTAAAATTTTTTTTTTCGAAAAATTTTCTGTAAAAACACCCATCTTTTTGAAAATGTTTTCTAATTTTTTTGGTAAATTTTTTTAAAAAACATTTTTTTTTTTTAATTTCATTGAAATTTAGGACCTTCCTGCAATCTAAATTGAATTTGAATGGTCAAACTAAGCAAAAACAATTTCCTCATATTGACCCCCCAAGTGCCTTTTAACTGCTCCTGCTTACCAGTGGGCACCCTGTGGGTCCATTGGCTACTTCTATGTGTATTGCTTTCAATAAGGGCAAAGCAGAAAAACCCTACCAACCTAAAAACAATCAAAAATCGAACCTCGCAGGGGGTTATTGATCCCCCGAGATTTGTGTGTACTCCATGCGATCTACTGGTCGCGGTCTAATATTTATTTAACAAAAAAAGCAAAAAAGAATCATTACAACCGGAAACAAAAAAATAAAAACAATCTTAAAAATTAAAAAAAAAAAAAAAAAATAAAAAAACAACCTGAAAAATTAAAAAAAAAAAATTGGCAGGCGTGGTTTTTTGCCTGTTGCTTCAAATTGAGTGGTCTGATGTTGCTGAATTTTATTAGCGAAATTTTTGAAACTATGCCTGGCAGATTGGTATGCTTAAATTTTATATAACTCTTCGGGTGCCTTGGCAAAGTTGATTTCAACCCGAACACAGACGGACATCGCTAAATCAACTTCTTTATTTATAAAGATCCGAATATACATATACTTTATGGGGTCGGAAATTAATATTGTAGAAATTACACACGGATTGACAAACTTAGCTGCGGTGAAGGGTATAAAAAGTTTCGCAAATGTTTGTTAAATGATTTGCTAATAAAGGTAGAGAATGTATCAAAGCGGTACAAAACTTTTATTTTTGAGAGATATTGAATGACAGTTTGCATGATTTTTTGTTTCTATTGTTACTAATTTAGACTGCAATAAAATAAGAAGAAAATCAATTCCAAGAAAACAAATCATAAACAAAATCATATAATAAGTTTTTGCTTTTGTTTTGTTCAAAATTGTAAGATTGTAATGGTATATCAATACCCGTCAAGACGTGCAATTTTAGATCTGAAATTTTTTTGAAATTGCACTCGTGTCCATACATTGAAATTTTTGTTTCTGGCGACTGTGTAAAAGTATACATCAAAGTCGAAAAGAGCGAACAAAAACAACAATACAATGAGAAAGTCGCAGCAGAATACCTGCTGTACTCACTGACATACATCCTTCCTCTGTCCCCTACAAACTTAAAGAGTTGCAGAACAAAAGTTTCAATGTCTAAACGAAGTCTTAGTGTAAAGACAAGCCAAGGCAATTGTTTGGTTTGTCATTCAAAAAGTATTTCTTTTGGTTTTGCTTATGTACAAAATGTTTAAAAAAAGGTTCTGAAAAAGTTTAGATCTTTGTTTAAAACGTTTGCAAAACATTATGTTTTTTTTATACACTGAATGAATGTAGGATTGATAATATAACATTTTTTGTAGTTACTGTACTCTAAATATCTATACCAAACAGTAATTACTGTACAGTTAACATCCCATAAGGCACACTACCACGTTCAATTAAAAGCCTATACGACTTCCCAATATCCGTGCCCTGACACCAGCCCTAGTGCTCACATTCAACATTAAGCCGCCGGTAGAAACTAAGCACCAATCATACGGTCGATCGGATACCCGTTAAAGACCCTTTCCGGGAATTCTATTGGTAGCATTCCATCAAAATCTATCGGACTTTTTTTATAATTTTATTGTTATTTAATAATGAATGGATTTTTGTTTTCTTCCGAATAACAAAGAATTTTTTTATAGTGTAATTTTGTTGTTCAAAAAAATATTGTAAAAACGAGCCTTTTGCATATTTCGCATTAAAATCATGTCGAGTACGCAAGAAGGAAAGCTAACTAATACGTGATTAATTTATTTCTGGTTAAAAATGTATTGAAAAAAAAAATTATCTAAATTAAAAATCCATTTTTATTAACAGCCTTTTATTGCGACCTTTGATGCCGCTGCTTAAGGAAGACATACCCTGGTATATATGTACGCCTCCTATCCTATTGGACAGTTTTAACGTGCGTATTGTTTATGTACCCACACCATATCGTTTGTATGGACAAATTGTAGCCACTGAAATGGAAATGGCACAACTGTTGGATGACATGTTCAACTACTATGAAAATGAAGGTAAAATTTAATTCCTTAAACTAAATCTTCTGTAGAGAATTTTTAAAATGTTTTTTTTTTTCTTTAATTTGATTCAGGAACTCTGCTAGAAACTTTCGACTTGGAACAGGTATGTGCTGCCAAAGGCAGCGATGGCAATTGGTATCGAGCACGCATAAAAAATAACCAGAATTTCGAGGGTCCTTTTGATGTCAACTTCTTTGATTATGGCAACACTGAATCAGTGGAAAAGCAACTGTTGAAGAAGTTGGAAGAAGAATTCTACTTGAATAAGGATGCGTATGCGTTAGAAATAAATCTGCCTTTGAAAACCTTGGCAGCTGATTTGCAACAAAAACAAAAGGGTAAGAAATCGGCTGGCAACAATTCATCTGGCAGCGCTTCAAATGAAAGTGATATAGCTGTCATTAAGTCGTTGTCCAGCATGACCTTAGATCAACAAATGACTGTTAAATGTTTGGAAGTTAAGAACAATCATTTAATCGCTGACCTATTGATGTCCGATGGTAAAAATATGATTGATTTGTTAAAGGAACAAAAACTTATAAAATCTCGAGATTTGGAATTTATGCGTAAACTATTGGAAAAAGAGAAGCCAAATAATTTGGAATATATTGAATGTGTTGACTTGACCTTGGAAGATGAGGATGAGGGTGGTGAGGATAAGGCAAAAACAGGTAATAGAAGCAAAACATCATCGCCCAAGAAAAAGAAATCGAATACAAAGGATATTGAAATGGAGAAAAAAGCTGCTGCTACTGCTACTGCTGCTACTGTTTATGTTCGTCAAAATGAAAATAAAGTGTCTGAGGTTGCTTTTGCACAAGAAATACAAAGGGAAATTGCTGTTTTAGAAACTCCTGAAGTTGTTGAAGAAGAACCCAAACAATCTGCAAGTGAAGAACCAAAATCAGTTCAGTCAGCAGCTAAGCTGCAAGATGTAGTAGAGAATGGACAAGAGCCACAGCCAGAGACAGAAACAGAGCCTGAACCAGAACCAGAACCAGAAGCTATTATTAATCCCTATGCTGATATGGAACATGGCATATTGGCGCACTGTGATAATCCGGCCCAATTCTTTATACATCCCATGGATAAGGTAAAAGATTTACAGCGTTTGCAGGAAAATCTACAAATTGTTGCCAGTTCTTTGCCACCACTAATGCGTGTCATAAATGGTGCTTACTGTATATCCATGTACTCGGTAGATAAGCAATGGTACCGTGCCAAAATCTTAGACGCTGAATTGATGGTGTTGCAGTTTATAGACTTTGGTAACACGGATTGTGTCACCGATACCACTGACCTGAAAGAAATGATTGTTTTTCCTGATGTTGAACCGTTGTGCATCCCCTGCGCCCTGCCCATTCGACCAAATGGTACTGCCGACTGGCAAGATGCAGCCAATGCCACATTCAATGATTCCTATACCAAGGTTTTGGACTACGAGTTCATAACCCACGGTGAACAATTCAAAAAAAGTTACGTTAATCTGAACATAGAGGGTGTAAATCTTATGGAGAAATTAATAAAGGATGGCTATGCCAAACCTTTGGAAATTGTAGATTCAGGAGAGAATTGTTATATATCACATGTAAATGGTATAACGGACTTCTATATACAATACGAAAAGGATTCAAAGGGCTTAGAGCTAATAGAAATATACTTGGCGGACTATGAGAAGCTCAAGAAATTGGAGAAGTTTGAAAAATTCAAAATTGTGGCCGCCCTATTTCCCGATGACGAAATGTGGTATCGAGCCAAAATTTTGAATCAAGTAGGCGAGCGTTTTGAGGTTTTGTTTATAGACTATGGCAATACTAGCATTAGTCCAGAGTGTCGTGAGATTTCCCAAGAAATTGCAGAACTGCCTCCTCTGTCGAAGAAATGTGCTTTAGAAGTGCCAGCTAGTTGCAAGTGCTGGTCTGATGCAGCTGAGCAGAAATTCATGGAAATTGCCGATACAGGAGAGACAATATTTTGTGTAGAATTGCGTGAGCCTTCTCAACATCATGCTATAGTTAATCTGTTAATTGATGGTCACAACATTGCTGACGACCTGGAGGAATTATGTGAAAAGAAACCTTTGCCGGAACCCTATGCCGATATGAATACCAGTTTTAATAATTCAACTCTGCACACTTCAGTGTACGAAACCGGCACTCTATACGAAGCAATTATATCACATGCCAACTCTCCCTGTGACTTTTATATACAATTTACCAAAGACTCTATACGTCTAGAAGATATGACACAATCGCTAAACTCTTTAGCTATGGAAAAATTGGACCACCCCTCCATTATGCAATTGTGTGCCGCCCTCTACCCAGAGGACTCAAAACTGTATAGAGCTAAAATATTAGAGATCATGCCCAATAATGAGTATAGAGTGCTTTTTGTTGATTATGGCAACGAAGCTGTTACCTCACAGTTAAAAACTTTACCCCAAGATTTGGTAGAACTTAAGGATTTTTCGAAGAAGTGCCAGCTAGAAAACGCAATCAAATTTTCGCAATTTGGTTCTTTTGCCACAGAATCATTCAATAACCTAATAGATCAATGCGAAGGTCTAGTCAAGATCGATATAATCAATGAAGGAATCGACAATCAACCAGCCATAGTAAAAGCTTTTGCCATGAATACAGAGGAAAATTTATGCGAAAGTCTTAACAAGTTGTTGGGACTAAATCACAAAACTCAAACCGTTACGATACCCACTCAAAGTGGCAATAGCCTTTTGGACGAAGAGGACCTGGAAAAGGCAGCCAAAAAGTGTGTCATTTCTCATGCCATATCGCCTGCACATTTTTACATACAACTGAAATCCAATTCGAGCAAAATGGAAATTATCCAAAAAGCCCTACTTGACTTGGATGATGCCACAGAAACCCAAGAAAAATTGCAACATGCTAAAGTGGGCATAGTTTGCTCAGCTTATTCAGCTGAAGATGATTGCTTCTATAGAGGACGTATAGAAGGTGTTTTGGCCGAAAATAAAGGCTACGAAATATTTTTACTAGACTATGGCAACGTCATAACAACTCGCGATATACGACAGCTTCCCGAACAGCTAATATCAATTCCATCTATGGCCCTTAAATGCCAACTGAACGCTATACCTACTGGGGTAAGTGACTCTGTACTCGAAGAACGTTTCTCTGCTTTGCTAGAAACACATTTCGGTGAAATTTACGAAATCGAACAGGATGAATTCGACGATACAACACGTATACATACGGTAAAGCTGCAAGTAAATTACAAGGACTTGGCTGAGGAACTCAAAAAAGCCGTGGAATCTAATATTGCCGATGAAGAAGTATTCTCTCCTTTACCTACTCTTTATGATTGTAGTATCATACATGTTAATTCTCCCACCTCTTTCTATGTACAATTAACCAAAGACGTTTCTCCACTAGAACACATCACCGATGTTTTACTAGATGCAGAAACAGAATTTCCACAATTCACCGACTTACAAATAGGAGCCATATGTGCTGCTCAATTTCCCGATGATCTGGCCTACTATCGCGCTGAAATTGTTAACCTGCTAGAGGACAACAAATGTGAAGTTCACTACATTGATTTTGGTAACAATTCAATAACGGATAAATTCTATGAACTGCCCGAAGATCTACGCAAAACGGAAAGATATAGCAAGCATTGTTCTCTGGATACTACTTGTCCGCAGACACCCGAAATGATGCAACATTTTTCACAATTTGTTGACTCACACTTCTCAGAGACATTCCAATTAGAATTTCTAAAAACCTCTGAATCTTTAAACATTGTAAGAGTATTCTATCAGGAAAAGAATATAATACAGGAGATTTTACAAATCCTTAAAAAAGGTGGAGTTGATGGTGGTGGCTCAATAACTGGTGCCAATGACAGTGATGATATTTTGCAACTGACTGGCAGTGACGTTGAAAGTTTACAAGTAGATGTTGCCAATGAACCTCAAACAAATGGTGAACACTAACAAAAAAAAAAATCTGCAAAATAAAACAATTTTATAAAATAAATTGTAACCTATAAAAACAAAACATGGATAAAGTCTTCTAAAGAAATTTAAAACTAACATGAAGACAGATAGACAGACAGAGGGATGCAACGTTAAGATAATAATTTGAAGAAAGAAAAATCTTTTAAACAAACAGATTTAAAAAAGGAATTGAATTGATGATGATGAGCGTTAATTAATTAAACTATTTTTTTCTTATTTTTTAATTAATTAAACTAAACCTTCAATGGAGCTACGAATATGTATGTGATCTTCTTCAAGAAAATGAAAAATATTATTCACATAAAAGCTTTTAACTTAAGTAAATAAGTAAGCAATGAAGCTGCTGTTTAACAAATGCTAAAGAAAAATATGAAACTAGAAAATAAACATTAAAAACAATGGAATACTGAAAAACGAATAAAGTGAAATGATGGGAATGAATGTCCTCTTATATGTAAACAAAAGAAAAAAAAAAGAATGTAATACATCGTTTGGTAGAACCAAGTGTTCATTATTATGAACAATAATTTGCCAACATTTGTAGGATCATAAACGGTGTCACACTTTTTCAAAAGGTATGTAGAAAAATTATTTGTTTTTTTATTTATAATATATTTTAAAAATCAATTCATAAAATATACCTATGGCGCCGGGTAACTAGACGATTATATGCTCACGTTAGTTATACATCTATACAAAGGGTGGCGCTGCTTGGCAGCCCGGTACAACAAGACCTTGCAGACTTATCTAAATTAATTTATCCGGCGTTGTGGATGGTTTTTGCACCAAACCTAAAGTGTGCATCAGCAGGTATCTTCCTGCTCATTCCTCTTTCGGGCGTCACAACGGGACCAAAGGGACCCAAGTGAGTCGGTTTCCCCCCCCCCCCCCTAACACGGAGCCGGCGACCCATGCAACCTACATCTATACATATACTAAAATAGCAACTCATTTCCGTCTGTCTGTCTGTCTGTTTGTCCGTCTGTCTGCTTTTCATTTGTGTTCGCATCACGTAAAAACTACTGGATGGATTTTAACAAAATTTTGCATCGTGATTCCAATATAGGATATTTGATTTTTAAGAGAAAGTTGAGAAGAAGCAGTGAAAGTACGCAATTTCCGGTTTAAAGGTACTGAAATTTTCGGTTTAAAACTGTGATATTTTAAACAAAGTTGTTCACCTTTTATTTTTGAAAGTAAGATATTTTAAAGAAAATTTCGCAGATGGCGCCAATTGAACAAAATTTGTATTTTTAATTTACAATAATTTTTAAAATTTTTTATAAATTTTATCAAGGGATGGGGGTACCTTTATATAAAGTAAATATGTACATAAACCATAACTGAAGCACTATAAAAGTAAGAGTCTTACAATTGGTGTGGACTACTTTCAAAGCAAAATCGAGCAAAATATTGTCAGAGGACGCCCACGACGTTGTCATTAATAAAATATGTATATCATGTATCAATTTTGTATGGACAATTTTCTTTGGATACATTTTTTTTAAATATGCCCGATTAATTCGAGTAATTTAAATTTAATAAACGATTAATCGACAAAAATTTTAGTTGCCAAATCGATTAATTATTTACTCGAAATAAATCAAAACCCGATTATAAGAATACTCTAGTTAATAATTTAAAAACCTAAAAATATCGTTTCGAAATCAAAAAGAATAGTGGTTTATCTTGATCTTTATAGGGTTCTCAAAGGGTCAAAACATAACCCTATCGTTTTCGCTATGTCATCTGTCTGTCTGTTGGCGCCTTCCATCTTTGGAACCGTAACAGGTGGAATCTTAAAATTTCATAAAAGCTGTATGGCCGCTATAGTAACAAAATACTAAAATACAGATACATATATGGCCTTGATTTTGAACCGTAATGAGCAGACACTTGAAATTCACACAGATTATTTGCTTTACAATGGTTACTATAACAAATAGTATCAAAAATAAAATGTATAAAAATGAAAGGGAATTGTAGGGAACACAAGTTGCAATTTTAGCGAATTTTAGGCAGACACTTAAAATTTTGACATGGTATATAGTATTGTGATCGCTAAAATGGTGACGTGATGGTGACGCATTTGTGCTTAAATTTTTTTTAAATAGCATATAATTAAATACATATTAAATAGTCTCCAAAAAAGACGTGAAATATGATTATATTGAGCTTTTTTAAGTAGTATAAAAATTTAATATTTTACGGATCCCCACGTGTTTGAAGTTGACTCGCATTTCACTGATATATTTATTAACTGTATTTAATAATTATATGTACATTACGTACATACATACATATATGTATAACTATTTATTTGGTATTAAATTTACTTTTAATTTACTAAACAGGTTGACTGACAAATACCGAATGGAAATGTATACAGATAGAAATTGTGCCAATATATGAAATGGAGTCAAGAATGTGGATGAACTATATACTCATGCTTATATAATTATAAACTTAAACGATTTAAGGCATCAGTGCTGCTGCTGCTGCAGCCTTTTAAAGGTATGCTTCAACGATTCATAAAGAAATTTATAAATAAAAATGTCTCGCTCACTTAAACTAAAAGTGGGAGTAAAGGCATAAAAAACATTGCCTACAATTAGGCTAAGAAATAAAAAGAAAAGTTAATAAAAATGGAAAAATTTATTAAAAAAAGATAATCTAGAATGTGATAGAAATCAAATTGAAAGATGAATAAAAGCCTTAATAAGGTGTGTTTTTTTAAACTTAAAAAGCCTGTTTAATAAAAACTTTTCGAAAAAAATTAGTTTTAAGAATTTTTTTTACTGAGAAAAAATAAATTAAAATAAAACAAAAACTAATTTGGAAAGTATGATTTTCATGGTGGTGAAAAACTACTGTATAAAAAGAAAGAAAAAAAAAAAAAAAACGAAAAATAAAATTAAATTTAAATTAAAAAAAAAAAAAAAAATTATAAGAGATTTTAGAAGATTCTTAAAGAAATAAAATATTTTTTATGAATTTGAAATTGTTGTTGCTTTGAACAAGACTTATTTAATTTTTTTTTAATACTTAACTTTCAATAATATAAACGAACGATTACTTTAATTTTAAAGAAAATGGAAACGAGAATTAAAGTTAAAAAAATTACAAACAAGTGCTCATTTTTTTTATAAAAAATAAAAAATGTTTTAAAAAACTTAAAAAAAAAACTGTAATACACTAACTAACCTAATACATACAATAACAATTATTGCTCATGGAGAAAGGGAATAAAATTTCTTATTTTGCAATATTTCAGAGGTTGAATTGTTTAATTATAAACATATTTATTATAACTATTTGTTTTTTTTTTTATTTTGTTTTATATAAATATTTAACAAACTCAAGTTTAATTTTTGTTATATTGACTTTTTTTAATATAGAAGTTTATTTTTTTATTATTAATATATCAAACTTAAATGTGAATTGTTTATTTAATTTCGTATACTTTTAGTTAGATGAATTTCTTTAAAATACTTTTTTTTTATAAATATAAAAAATATATAAACACCCGATAAAAATACTAACATTAACTAAACGTAAACGAAAAGCAAAAATTCTACATTTAAAAATAAATGTGTAACTAATGTCTTCTCCACATCCTTTTTTGCAATAAAATATTAAAACAGTAAAATAAAGAAATTAAAACTAAAAACAAAATGTAAACAAAAATCATACAAATAATTTGTAAAAAAAAACAACAAGAAAAAAAGCAATAAAAAACGACTTGAAAAGTAATAAAACGTTTCTTTTTTTACAAAAATTGTCTCCGTATTGGCAATTTCTAAAGGGTGTGTTTATGAGAAGATTCGAAATCGTATGCTCTTGAATGCGAAGAAACAGGTACATTTTGTAAAATAACTTTATCACCAAAGTTACGTTACAAGATGTGCGAAAATCACTAAAAATTCAATTTTTTTTGGCACAATAGATAGTCTCGATATATTCATACAGAGGGAATTACCATGGCCACAAAAAAAAAAAAAAAACAATAAAATTAAAGAGTGTTCCGACAGTGACAGTGATTTAGACGTAAATGTCCTTATTCTTTGAATCGTAATATGTAGACTCTTGAAATTGTTTAGTAGATGTGTTACCACGGCCGCTATAACCATTACTAAAAATTAAAGGGTGTTCCGACAGTGTCATGTTTTTCACGTATATTGCCTTATTTTTTGAACCGCAATAGGTGGGCTCTTTATATTTTCATGGAAGGGTGTTCCGAAAGTGTTGCAATTTTCGTGAATATGACTTTAATTTTTTAAACGTGAATTTATGCAGAGTGTGCAGATTAAAAATAAAATAGACACTTTAAATCTACACAGATTATGTATAAATGTGTCCCCTGTAATAAGAACAAATAATAAAACAAAAAATTAAAGGGTATTTCGATAATGACACTATTTTACATATATGTATAACCTTATATTGAAATAGCGATAGGCTAACACTTTTTAAAATAAACACAGATTATATTTTACAATACAAGTAAAGAAAATAAATTTAATAAAAATAAAAGGGTGTTCCCTAGAGTTCGCGAATTTAAGTAATTTGCCCTTCTTTTCTAAACGTTATAGGCAGACGCTTGATATTTACACAGAGTATTTAGTACTATGCTCTAGTATAAAAAATAATTAAAATTTAAAGGGTGCCCCATAAGACGTGAAAAATTAACAACTTTGTTTTTAAAGTCGTACTGAATATAGTACGGAACTCTACGTGTGTGAGTCCGACTGGCATTTGACTGATTTTTTAATCTTTATAACTTTTACTAAAACTTGTAATGTTATAGTTGGAGTGAACACGATTTCATTATGAGCAGCTGGTCAGACCCCAATGATCGTTTTCCAAGCCTCTGTGTGGCTGTGTGCCAAAGGTTCGTATTAAAAACTTTTAATTCTTTTAATCAATACATTTATGTAATTTAGCTTCTTTTCAATGTTGTTTTTATTATTATTAAAAATGTAGTACAAGCGTGGAATAAACAAGTCCAGAAGAAGAAAAATAAAACTAATTTAACTGATTAGAAGTGACATAAAAATCTCAATAAAATAAAGAAAAAAACGAGCAAAAAAAAAAGCAATCAATTTACACTTGAGTAAAAATCATATGAAATCAATTAAAATTTAACAAATTCACAATAAAAAATTATTATTGTTGAGATATTTATTTTTGTTTTCGATTTAATAACAAATATTTTTAGACCGTAAGAGAACATCTTTAAGAGAGAAAATAAATCCTCGTGGATGAGTATTCAAAAAAAAAAAAAATAAATTTTGTTATTGCAATTCAGCCAGATCGGATCTTTCCTTTGGAGGCTGTGTGCCAAAAACCACGCCCACCTATATTTTATCACGTTTTTTTTTTATTTTTTTTACAAATAAATATTAGACCGCGATAGGTAGATCGCAAGGAGTGCATACAGTTATCGGGGGATCAATAGCCCCTGCGAGGGGCCATTTTTGTTTGTTTTTAGGTTGGTAGACCTTTATAGAAAGCAGTACATATAGATATAGCCAATGGACCTACAGGGTGCCAATTGGTAAACAGGAGCTGTTAAAAGCCTTATGGGTGGGTCAATATGAGGAATTTTTTTGAGGCTTTTTTTTGCTTAAACTGACCATTCTAACTCAATATAGATTACAGGAAAGTCCTAAATTAAAAAAAAATCAATAAAAATTAAAAAAGATTATTGAAAAATTTTTTTTTAAATATTTTCAATAATTTACAAAACATTTTCAAAAATATTTTTTTACAGAAAAATTTCCAAAAAAAATTTTTTAAAAATCTTCAAAAAAAAATTTTTTTTTAATAAAATTTTACAAAAAAATTCCAAGAAAATATTTTTATAAACAATTTTCGAGATATTAAAAAAATCATTTTTTCTACGAAAACGAAAATCATGAGAGTAACATAACATAATTTTAATATTTCAAATTCAATTTTATAAACTTTAATTCAATTTTATAAACATCAAATTCAATTTTGTTAACGTTAAATTCAATCTCAATTCATATTTATAGAAAATTAAATTTTTACAAAAACTTGCTATAAAATGTTTACAAAAATTTTTTACAATAAAAAAAATTCTAAAAAATTTGCAATAATATTTTTACAAAACATTTTATATAAAATTAAAAAAAAATCAATAAAACTTTACCAAAAAATTCAATATATTTTTTACAAAAAATTTTTAAAATAACATTTAAAAACAAATCTTCTATAAAAAAAAATCTAGAAAATTTTTACAAAAAAATTGCAATAATATCTGTACAAAAAATTTTCAATAAAATTTGTTGGTAAAATTGTATTGAAAATTTTTTTGTAAATTTTCGAATGGTATAAAATTACTAAAAAATCAATAAAATTTTTTTTTGTAAAAATTTTAAAGTAATTTTTTGTAAAAATTTGTATTGAAATTTTAAAGTAATTTTTCGTAAAATTTTTTTTTAAAAAAATTTCTATAAAATTAAATTTTGAATAAATTTGAATTCAATTTGATGTTTATAAAATTGAATTTAAAGTTAATAAATTTGAATTTGAAGTTAAAAACCTATATGGGTAATTCCACGTCAAATCAACAAGGCACTCAAAATGACTACTTCAGATTTTATTGAAACTTTTGTTATTTATATTCCTTGACTCCAAATATGAATCCAAATATAATTTTAAAAAAATTTAATCTCTTATAGTTTTTTAGCGATACAGCTATAAAAGTCGCAACATATCGCTTTTTTGCATATGCGCTCGAGGAGTAAATATATTCTAATTCCAGTTCTATAAGCCCTAGGAAGTTGAGTAAGAGCTCATTTTAAAGGGGATTTCATACGCTTTAATTTGATATCAAAATTTGTTATTTTCATGATTTTCATGAAAATAACAAATTTTGATTATTTTCATGAAAATAACAAATTTTGATATGATTTTCATGAAAATAACAAATTTTGATATCAAATTAAAGCGTATGAAATCCACTTTAAAATGAGCTATTACTCAACTTCCTAGGGCTTATAGAACTGGAGTAAGAATATATTTAATCCTCGAGCTTATATGCAAAAACGCAATATTTTCCTATTTTGATAAATGTATAGCTAAAAAACTGTAAGAGATAGATTTTTTTTAAATGATATTTGGCTTCAGAATGTCAAAGAATATAAACAGCAAAAGTTTCAATAAAATTGAAAGTGGTAAATTTGAAAACAATTTTTTTTTGGTTGATTTGACATGGAATTACCCATATGTATGTATGTATGTATGTATGTATGTATGTATGTATGTATGTATGTATGTATGTATGTATGTATGTATGTATGTATGTATGTATGTATATAGAGTAACATATGTTTTAAATACGTTTGATTCTTAAATAGATGAGATCTCTTTTTTTAAAACCTAGATGCATTAAACACGCAGACGGCATAAGGTACCGACTACCAACTGTCAAAAATAAAATAAACGCGTTTATAGGTAAACAATTATTTTGAAGCCTGCAAAGCTACATGGCTACACACACGACCACCGGTGTGGTTGTAGTCAACTAAGGCTAATTTCTATTTCTATATGCGACAATTTTATTTTATTCAACAAAAGAAAATGTCACAAAAATATAAATTACAAATTCATACATACATACATACATACATACATACATACATACATACATACATACATACATACATACATACATACATACATACATACATACATACATACATATGTATGTATGTAGGAAATAGTATTTATTATTTTTTTAAAAACTTATTTAATTTTATAAAAAACAGAATAGGTATTTCTACAACAATGTCAGAGTTTACGATGTAGCTGTCATCTTCAATATCTTTAAAAGGCATTTCACACTATAATACAAGAATTAATACTTTTGAATAAAATACAACTGTGATCTAATCGCCGTTTGAAATTTTTCAAAAATACAAAAACAACTCATAATGTCAGGGTTGCATTTTCCTCAAAAGTATTAATACTTGTATTATAGTGTGAAAAGCCCTTAAGTAGCTGACTACACGGCGACAATTGTATGTAACGGAATTTGTTATTGAAAGCATGAATAATGAGTTTTTCTCATACAACTTATTTCAATTTATGTAAAGAGTAAACAATATGGATAATGCTGTACATGTCTGTATAAATAAAGTCACCGTGGTGAAGGGTATAGAAGATTCGGCACGGCCGAATTTAGCAATGTAGTTTTTACTGATTTCTTACTTCTTATTTGTTTTTTTTTTAAGAATAATTTCGAACTACAAGTGTTTACAAAAGAAAAAATAAATGTATAACCCATGAATCATAAATCGAATATGACGTTTTTCCCAAATTTTTTCATTCATTTTATGAAAAAATATGAACATACATACAGATGAAATTTTAAGTCAAACTTAAATTCGTTTTATTCTCTTTAAGAAAGTATAAAAAAAAGTGATTAATATTAAAGAAAAATTGGAAAAATTTAATTTTAGACAACAGCAGAATGGAATGCATTTTCTAGACAGCTACGTCCGTCGTCAGCATTCTTGATATCTATGTATTTTAATCGTAAACATCATATATTTAACCAACCAAACTCAGATAAAGGAATACGAGAAAAACTGTATTCAATCATCAATTGCCAGTTGATGAGAACGGAGTCTACCACTTGATTTTTTCTCTTTTTGGTTAGATTTAAAGCGGTTTTAAATATCTTTTAAATATCCAGCCACAGTTTTGTGACTTAAGCTTTAAACACATATACAACAGCGGCTACACCGCTACACGACTACAAATGCCGTTGGCTACAATCGTCGCCGTGTAGTCAGCTACTGAATTATGTTGAAGACGACAGCTACATACTTCAAAACTATGAAAATATTGTAGAAATACATATTTTACTTGTAAAAAAACTTTTTCAAATAATACTTTTATCATATCAAAACAAACAAAAAAAAAATTATTTGCTCAAAATGAATTTGTATTTTTAATTTCTGATATTTTATTTCATTGAATAAATTAAAATTGTCGCAAACAAAAAGTATAAATTTTCCTAAGTTGACCAAAGCCACAACGGTGGTTGTGTAGCTATGTAGCTATGATGTCGTCAAAATAATCTTCTTCATATAAACGTGTGTATTTTCATTTTGACAGGTTGTAGTCGGTATCCTGCTGTCGTCTATGTGTTTAATGCTTTAAATATAAAAACTTGTTACTCTTTTTCCTTTGTTAAGAGTTCTTGTTAGCGAATGAAGGAGAGCGAGAGAGGATGAGTTTATTTATTTTCAATAAGGAAGATCTTAAATCAAAAACAAGATCAACAAAAGTGAGAAATGCATGGTTATTTAATTTTTAAAACTAGAATTATTTTAGTTCTGTAACTAAAATAAGGTTTCAGGTAACAGAGTTTTTCTCCATTGTACTCATAAATGTTTTTATAACCAAACACAATCCTAACCTACAGCAACAAAAAATATATAAAAATGGAAAAACATTGGAAAATTCAATGACGCAGGTAAAAACATATTGTTATTTATCACAAATTTCTATTTAAATTTTGGAAATAACCTTTAATGACCTTAGAAACGAAATTGAGTGTAAAAATATTACAAACATACATACATATGTATGTTGACAATGAAATCTTTCACACAACACTTAGATGACAGCAGTCAAGAAAACAAGCTGTCAAAACTAAAATACACACACCTTTATATAAAGACGACTACTTGGACGATAAAAGGCTACACGACCACCGTTGTGGCTGTAGCCAATTTAGAAAAATTTATATTTTTGTATGCGACAATTTTTTTATTGAACAGAAGCGAATATCACAAAATTAAAAATGACTAATTTGTTTACAATCAGGAGGTTTAATGAAATTTTTTGTCTTAAGATCAATTGAAAAAGTAATTTAATTTTTTTATGCATTTCTTCAACAATGTTTACAATGTAGCTGTCGTCTTTAATATAATTAAGTAGCTGACTACACGGAGACAATACTGGCCAACGGCATTTGTAGTCGTGTAGCGCTGTAGTCGGTACTGAATTTCATTTTGCCTTGCCCCTCCCGATTATGCCCAAAAACTATACGGCTCTTTATCTCTAATACCAAAGGTACATTCAGAATTAATTAATTTTGATATATCAAACGGCATGACATGTGGAGTAGAGTGGAACCAAGGCGAATTGAATACTAGGTAAAACTGATAGCCCAGGTTATGGCACAATAAACAAGGTAGACTCGCGGCTAAAAAAGAGTACAACTATGTAATAAAAATATTTTGTATAAATCATTTTTGGCTGTCAAAATAAAAAATGTTAGTACAATTTGACACTGGAAGATGGAGACAACAAATAGTCAGCTGAGCTCTCGAGTTTACCTGTTATGAATTCGCCTTGGCCCAGGTGAATATCTTCTTTTATGTGTGTTTTTTACCCTCTTATGTCAAAATTCGTTTACATTTTCTTTGCGACACATTTTAATAAATAAAATTTTAAAATAAAAATTTATTTCACTCTAAGATTATGTTTTTTTATTTCTATTTTTCACGTTTTTTCACTTTTTACTTTAAATATAATAATATATTTTGCAAAAACTAACAAAACTTTTGTGTTTTGTCTAACAAATTTTCTTGGTTTTTTTTTGATTTTTTCTTTGGGTTTTTTACACAAACAAAATTGTCTGTGGTTGTTTTTGTTGTAACATTGCGATTACCTAGTATTCAATTCGCCTTGGGTGGAACGAAAAAATATTTTTGTTCAATTTCAATATGTAATAGTGATAAAAAGTTGACATTTGCTATTGTTAAGTCAATTCTGAAGTTTGAACACTATTGGAGTAGGGTAAAAGGTGTCGCAAAGCCAAATGCCGCAGATCCAAATATTGTATATTGAAATTTAGCTAAATTCAATATATTTGGAAAAGAAAATCATTACAATATCATATCTACCCCCATCTTTCTAAAACAATGGGCGTTGAGTATTTGTCTTAGAAACGGGTTGTTGAGTAGTTGCGCTCAGCTCAACAGTTGGGTATTTTTTGTATCATCAAATATTTTAGCTACCTAAAGTCAACATGCTGTGTTCAGCTTAAATAGCTATTAGAAGAGAGTTATACTGTTTCTTATCCATAATTTTTAGCTAAAGTAATTAATAATAATTAAAATTTTCAAAAGTAATTAATTTAGTTAATTTAAGTTGTATATTTTGTTCCTCTTATTTTTTTCAGTTCTTTACATTTATCAGCTCTTTATTTTGCAGTACGTTTCTAAGACGTAATTTTTGAGCTCAACAGTTGGCAACAGTTTCGTATACAGTTGAGCTCAACAGTTACGTCTTATGAACGTGCCCAATAAAAAAAAAAATAATTAAAAAAAAATATTTGCATTATGTTAGGATTAGTTTTAATGAAATTAAAATAATAATAAATATAAAAAACCATCATTAAAATAAAAAAATATAAATCTATAAGACTTAAGAAATAAAATTTGTTCAAGGCTCAGAGCTGTAAATGAATCATTCATTTTTGAATTAATTCGCGAATCATTCATGCATTGAATTACCAAATTTTGAATTAATTCTTTTCATACAAAAAATGAATTGAATGAAATTTGAATCAATTCAAATGAATTAGGCAGAAATGAATTGCAATTCGTTTCCAATTCAAATGAATTTGTAAAATGAGTTACAATTCATTTTTCAATTCAAATGAATCTGAAAAATGAATTGCAATTCATTTCCATTTCAAATGAATTTGTTAAATGAAATGCAATTCCTTTTACAATTCGTTTGATTTGAATTGATTTTGAATTCATTCAAAACAATTAGAATGAATTGTAATTCAATGAATGAAATCAAAAATGAGTTGTAATAATTGTCGTTGGGTGGTGGTTCACAAAATTTAAAAATTATTAATTGTTGCTTGAATATTAAACGTGTCTTGACGTTTAGCGTATTTTAAAATAAAATAAGTTCTTTTTGAAGAAATAAACTCTAAACACCATGTTTTCTTTGATCAGGCGCAGATCCAGGACAAGGTTTTTCAAATTTTTTACTGAATATTTTCATTTTGGTAGCAGAAATTTCCATTTTTCATTCCCCTAGATCTGCTTTTGAATTTTATTGATTGCAACTCATTTTTGATTTTATTCATTGAATTGCAATCATTGTTCTAATTCATTTGAATGAATTCAAAATCAATTTAATTCAAACGAATTGTAAAAGGAATTGCAATTTACTTAACAAATTCATTTGAATGGGAAATGAATTGCAATTTTTTTTTTCAGATTTATTTGAATTGGAAATTAATTGCAATTTTTTTTTCAGATTCATTTGAATTGCAACTCAATTTACAAATTCATTTGAATTGGAAACGAATTGCAATTCATTTCTGCTTAATAAATTTGAATTGATTCAAATTTCATTCAATTCATTTCTTTTGTATGAAAAGAATAAATTTACTAATTCGTAACGAATTAAAATCAAAAAAGAATGATTCATTTACAGCTCTGTCAATACTCAAGATGTGGTTCTATCATAATAAAAAATTGGAGGATAACTTCTCAAATAAAAAGAGATATTTATATCACTGTTTGAACGGGTAATACAAAAAATGTATTTTTTCCATATACCAATGTTCCAGCCTAATGTGGAAAGGCCTTTATAAAATAGTGGTATACGCCAGAGAATGACAAAAGTATAATTTTTAGTACTTATTAAGTATTTGAGGCGAAACATGTATAAATGTGTATAGCTACAGCTCAAACAACATATCATACTCATATCAATTTCAACTTAAATATCTACAAGTATAGGCAGAGAATAAGTGTTCGCATACTTGTTCATTATTTTTCCCAATACAATCAAGTATAAGTAAAAGTTGGATAAAGTATTGCCTATACCCATACCTGTAAATACAGAGTAGGAATGAGTACAAGTATGTAAATACTCTAAGTATACTTAGAGTATTTTATAAATATATGTAACTATATGTATTAATTATTTTACAATTTAAAAATGCGTTTATTCATTCCTTCATCCTAATATAAAAATTATTTTGGTTCTCCATACTTAACTAATGTTCGGTTATAAACAAAATACTGCCAAACATCATCCATCTTTTTATACACACAATTCCCAAAAGTAGTTGTTTTACTTATAGGTACACTTAGAGTATTATAACTACTTTTCCATACTTGTAAGTATTAGGTAGTTATAAGTATGGGTATGACAGATACCCATCACATTTTCTACCTACAACCAGTTGTACTCATACATGCATTACTTATACATTTTTAAGTTCGTTGTGTATAAATAATGTTTGTTATAAGTATTGAGTACACCCATACTTATTTCACTGCAAATATGTATGTGTAGGTATTTTCTGTGTTATAAGTATAACACATACCCAAAAATATAACTAATACAAAAATATGTGTAAATACTTGACTACATTTATTTTATAAGTACTTTTTGTCAGTCTCTGGTATACACCCCACCCATAAACATCGAAAATAGTAAAAATGGATTCAGGAGACCTCAAAACTAATGATCCGTTTAAATCCCGACATTGAAAAATTTTCACGATTACTATACTTTACCTACATACATATGTATGTGTCGAATCTAGTTAAAAGGGACCTATTGATAAAAAATGCGTTTTGGAGAAAAACGATTTTTAAGTTAACAAGTCAATTTTGAAACGCCTGAACGTTTTAATAGCTCGAAACCTCGACATAAGGGGCTTTTGGGGGTCGCTGATTACGAATCTGGTATTGGATTTTGAAAATTCAAAATGGCGGGTCCAATATGGGGGAATACATTTTGTAATGTTATTGGATTTGTTTAAAATAAGTGGATTTTGATACACCTGAAGGTTTTTATGGCTTGAAACTCTTTACCTGGTTGTTTTTGGAATACGAGTCTGGTATTCCATTTTAAAAATTCAAAATGGCGCATTCAATATGGTGGACTTTTTTTTAAGTTTAAAGAGTTCTTTTTGACACACCTGAACACTTTTATGGCTTGAAACTTATCATCCGGCGGCTTTTTGAAAATTAAAAATAGCCGATCCAATATGGCGGACTGTTTTTTCTATAATTAAGTTTTCTAGACGGACGTGGCTATCTAGAAAATGTGCATTCCGCTCCTGCTGGTGTCTAAAAATTAAACTTTCCCAATTTTTCTTTAATATTATCACATAATTTGTAATTTAATTAATTCTTTCTTAGAGAGAATAAAAACGAACTTAAGCTTGATTATAAATTTCATTGTATGTAATACATAAACAGTTCGACTAATAATATTTAAAATTTTCAAAGTTAACAAATTCATTGTGATACGCCTGAGTGCTTTCATATCTTAGAGTTTTCTACTCGAAGGTTTTCGGAGTCTTAGATTACGAATCTGATATTAGATTTTGAAAATTCAAAATGACATTATTGTATTTGATTGCGGTTCGTCACTCAAGGGTTCTCTGGACCACTGATTACGAATCTGTTATTAAAAAAACAAACAATTATCCACCATTTAGTATTTTTAGAATTTAATACCAGATCATAGACCCTAAAAACCCTTAAATGATGAGTTACAATAAATCCCATAACGTGCCGGTCCCGAAAACCCCAGAAAGGTGAAATTTAAGTAAATTAGATTAACTACAAAAAATTTGGTTTATTCTTTTTCTTTTCTTATCAAAGTTGTATTTTTAACCGACTTCAAAAAAGAAGTTTGTGCCCGCAGAACTCAGTAATTTCTGAACCGATTTTAAAAATTTGCTTACAGATTGGTCCCATTTTAAAAGAAGTTCAGAATTTTGAAAATAAAGGGTGTCCCCATACAACATACATGTTTTTTACGTGTATTATGAACCGTAAAGGACACCCCATTAAAATTTAAAAAAACTGCATATCATTATAGCTGCCAATAACAGAACTTAATAAAAAAATAAACTTAAAAATTAAAGGGTGTCCCCATATGTGACGTCAATTTAAATATATGTATGTACCATTTAAACCATTGTAGACAATTACTTGAAAATTGGACAGACTATTTATAATCAGAAATTAAATAATTATAATTAGAAGTTAAAGGGTGTCCCAATAGTTGATGTAATTTGATGTATATTGCAAAACTTTTGAACCGTAACTGAGAGACGGTTGAAATTTACAAAGAACCTGTATATCTAAGTCCTTTGTAACATCAAGTATATAATTTTAATTTGGAAACTAAAGGGTGTCCCCATAATTGATATAATTTTATATATGTAGCCCTATCATATATGTAGCCCTATCATATGAATACAAACACTTGAAAATTAGACAGAATCTCCACTACTATATCCCGTATATATATCCTGTTTCGGTTAATTATACTTTTTTCTTTACTAATTTCCATGTAGAAAATTTGCAACTACATATTCTCATTTATATACATATATTGTCTTAATCGATAATAATTATGCCTGTATCAAGACGTGAACGACTAATTAGCATACATAAAAATGAATCGTATACAAGTCAAGAAAGCTAAATATAAAATCACATTTTCAATTATCAACTTTGTTACACATTTGAGTAAAAAAAAAAACAGAAAAAAAACAGTCGAAATATTCTGGTATTTTATATTTATTTCAGCAAGATCGGAGTTGGCATCGTGAGTAACTTTTCTCTCACCATCACGCGAGCAAAAAATTTTATTCATACATTATGATACAAGAAACTTGTTTTTTTAAATCACGCTCATAAACTCATACATATATGTATGCGTGAAAAAATTTAATTACGATCATAAAATTAGCTCCGTATGGTTCGATCCCAAAGGGTGAAAATTCAACCCTATTGTTTTCGCTATAGTGTCTATCAGAGCCTTCTATCTCTGGAACCGTAATAAGTAGTAGGCTCTTGAAATCCTGCTATAGCAATACATAGCCTCTGTAAGAACAAATAAAAAACATGAAAGGGTGTTCCGATAGTGACGAGATTTTCACGTATATGTACTTGTTTTTGGAACCGTAATAGACAGACACTTAAAATTAAGACAGAGTATTTAAAACCGTGTATGCTATATTACCAAGTATAAAAAAAATAAAACTGAAAATTAAAGGGTGTCCCGCTAGGGATGTGATGTTTACAACTTGACTAATTTATTTAAATGCGCTAAAGTTAATGCTACATGGCATTAAAAATTGATTTGCAGAACATTTCATTTGTTCTTAATATTATCTATACATATAACAAAACAGCAACTCATTTCCGTCTGTCTGTCTGCTTTTTTTATGTTCGCATCACGTAAAAACTTTTGGATGGATTTTAACAAAATTTTGTGAGGAGATACCTATCGTCACCTAAAATGCAAAAGGCCGTAACTACACTTTTTAGTTTTTTACAGGAGAAGGAATAAACGTTATAAATTAAAGACTTCTTAAAAGTTAATATCCACATTTTAGATTCAAACTTAGAAAACAAACATAACACACATTGAAAGATAATCAAAGCCAACTTTGTTTTGATTTTTTTTTGGATAAGTGCAGTTACGGCTTTTTGGTTTAGTTGACGTTGCAGTTACGGCCTTTTGTTTTTCACCAATAAAGTCATTATTTTTGGACGTATACATGTAAAATTTGCTGTGTAGATGTGTTTCGGTTAAGTTCGTCATAATCAATCAAAAAGTAAGTTTTGAATTTTTGAGTAGTTACGGCCTTTTGCATTTTAGGTGACGCTATGTATCCTGATCCCAATATACGATACTTTTTTTTCCGTAAAAATATCTTATTTCCAAGAGAAAGTGGAGAAAAAGCAGTAAAACTACGCATTTGGGCTAACCGGATATGCATACTTTATTTTTTATAAAGTAAACAAAATTCATAAACTGATATGCAGCATAGTTTAAGGCCGAACTAAAATCGCCTTCGCCGGTATTACCACATTGCACTAAATCGCCGACGAAAATAATCACAACATGCAATTGGAGTATTGCCATAAGCGAAGCTTTACTATCACACTAACCATCTGTCAAGGCATATTAATCAGGTAGCCTCACTACGAAGGGGAAATATTAAGGCGAAAATAATCAATTTTTTTATATGGATTTTGACAGTAGAATTTACAATTTTTCCCCTTATATGGGACTATTAAACTCCATATAAAAAAAAATTAAAAATTTTCGCCTTAATATATCCCCTTCGTAGTGAGGTTACCTGATGAATGTGCCTTGCCATCTGTCTTATCTACTACTATCCCTTTCTAAAGGAAGTAACACAGCTAATATCGGAATTAATTGCCTGAGTGTTACTTCTCTTAAAAAAAAAAAACTAAAAACGTAAGGTTCTTTGGTGTGGATTGCTTTCAAAGCAAAATCGAACAAAATATTGCAAGGAGAGTGACGTGGCGGGCACAGCTACTTATTTATAAAATTCACAATAAAGAAATAACTTAATTACAATTTTACTTCCCAATTAATAAATTATGACACAAAAATTTCTTATTGCAGTTCAAAGATCTCAAATTGCATTTTGTTATTTTTAATTGCCACTTAGATCCACTTCTAGGGTTTTTCAAAGCGTCGATAAAATGCATAACCATTTAAAACCGCGTACATTAAACACACAAGAATTTTTTTATCGAATGAATACCTTCGAAGTTCAAACATTTGCTAAGATCTCATCAACAGTGCACCCTATAAGGTTCAATCCATAAAGTCAACCACTAAAGAACAACTTATTAAAAACGGGTTCAGAGATCACCTCGTACAACAAATATGTTCATATATAAATTGCGTTCTATTACTAAAATAGATTCAGTCGTATAAAACTGTCGGTTTTGAATCTATTCTTCCCTTTGGCCCCGTAGTTTAGGTAATAGAAATTGCAAGTTGCACCTTTTACATAGGGATCTATCTGTCCAAACATGCCCGTTGTACGCCCTTCCCCTCTGGATCCAAGTTTGGAACACATACTTAGCCTGTTGGACCTTCTAGATAGCGACCGACTTAACTATTTTTTAAATTTTATTAGCTCAGGGTCCAAATTTTGAAAATATTTATAGTCGATGGCACCGTTTAGGTAAGGTCCTAGGTATGTTTCAAATTTTATTGAAACCGCTTAAGCCGTATAAGAATGCGGTTATAACTGGGAATATATATATATATTATACAGTGAGACATTGCCATAGCATAGCCCATTGTGATAACACGCGACAATAATATAAACCAAGTCTCCATCCTAAAATAAACCGGAAAACAGTCAGCGACCATAATATTCCATCGTTTTCTCATAAATTTGGACGACTACGAAAGTCGTTTTTATGACTTTTAGCTGATCTGCTAATAATAAGAATAAGAAACTGAATCAAGCGATGTTCAAGACTATCGCTTGGAAATCGAGTATTCTATACTGTCTTCTGAAAAAAGACATCTTCCTTTTTTAGATTTACGGCAAATTCGCCCTTTTGAAGCCATTTTCACAGTCTGTGATAAAAGTTAAAATAGATTTTCTAATGCCGTCATAAGCACTACAATGCGAGTATTAATTCTTTTAAGGAAAATGTAACCTTGACATATATATGCATATATATTAATTCCTATGGTTCCAGTGTGGAACAAGGGGCCACAACAAAGTTCCTCCAGTGCGATCTATCGTGTGCCTTCAGCATCACTTCCGGCCAAGTTGCTCCTACTAAGCCTGCTTCCTCTTCTATTTGTCTCCTCCATGTATTAGCAGGTTTGCCACTTCTCCTGATACCTTGAGGATTCCACGATATTGCCATTTTTGCTACGTCGTCGTTTAATCTTCTTAGGATATGGCCAATCCACTTCCATTTCCTCTCCGCTAGCTGGACACGGATGGGAATCTCCACTGTTCTTGTCCCTAATTCTGTATTTGATATTACGTTCGGCCAAAAAATCCTCATTATTTTTCGCAGAGACCGGTTTATGAACACCTGTAGAGCCTGTAAATCGTTCGCCGAGGTGTTCCATGACTCAGAACCATATAGAAGTACTGATCGTACATTTGAGGAGAAAAGGCGGAGCTTGGTTTTTAAGTGGATTTGGGGAGATTTCCACACCTTTTGTAGCGCTCCGAAAGCTTGGTTGGCCTTGTTGATCCGATTTGTAATATCTTCACGTGAACCACCTGTAGATGATATAATGCTGCCCAAGTACGTGAAGGATTTTACGTCTTCGAAATCGATATTGTTTTTTTTTAAACTTCGAGGTGTTTAGGCGTAGGACCTTGGTCTTTCCGATGTTGATACGTAGACCAGCGTTAATCGCAATTCTTTGTACTTCCTCCAGTTTTGCTGCCATATCCGAGAAACTATGGACTATCATCAGCATAATCGAGGTCTTCGAGACGTCCATACATGCCCCATGTGACCCTGACATGATGAGTTGTTATTTTTTTTTTTTTAATTTTCAAATAGCGCATATAGGGGTATTTTGCCAATCTAGCCGGACATTGCTTTTATTTTAAGCTTATATTTGCTCTGAAAATTTATTGAGTGCCCCTAGATTTGTGAAACTTGGCAGAAAAATCTCTCTTATGGTCATAGGCTGTATAAAGCTATAAAATAATAAAAATCGCAACAAGAAGAAAAAAGCTCCCCTTAGAGGAACTAATCATACGTCTAATCCTACCTCCCATACTTTTGTTTAGCAAATTTAACTTTTACCTGAAGATTCTACAATTACATTTATCGCCCCTCCCGCTTTTGTGGGCGGTGACATAAAAATAATGTAATTATTAAAAGATATGGATTACATACGCCTTAATACTATAAGAAAAAAATTTTAAAGTTTTTATGGGCAGGGGGAGGTATCCCTTCATGTGAAATTTAACAATTTTTTTGCTGATATTCATTTTTAAGCTTTTTTGTCGAAGAACAATATTAATAAAGGTAATTTTTATAGTACTTAATTTATCTGCGAATAATAAATTTATTAATAACTAGCTGTGCCCACCACTTCGTAGGCGTCCTTATTTTGATTTGAAAGTAATTAATTTTATAGTGCTTCAGATATGGTTTATGTAATTACTTTATATAAAGGTACCCATCCCTGGGTTATTACTCAGAAACATAGGCTTTTTACTAAAATCTAAAATTTGTATAAAATTCCATAACTATTGTAGAGTACTGTACTGCCAAGTTTGCAATACCATTGATTGCGTATTTTCACTACTTGTTCTCCCTCTTTCGTGGCAATAGATATTTTTACGGAAAAAATATCCTATATTTGAAAGGCGGTACTAATTTACCTCTCCATAAAATTTTATTATAATTTATCCAGTAGTTTTTACGTGATGCGAACACAAACAGACAGATAGGCAGAAAATCACAGTTTCCTTATACGTATGTATGTGTAGATAATAACTTATTTATATTAGTAACAATAAATTTTATTTAAAATAATAACAATTTATTTATTTAAAACAACTTAGAACCCAAAAACATTTTATGACCGAGAAAAGGGTTTCTTATTCGTATCTAACCTATGCAAGATGAGCAAAAATAAAAAGAGGTAAAATTTGAAAAAAAAAACGCCAAAAAATGGCGCAAAAACGCGCAACGTTTGTTTCTACAGTATAAAAGTTTAGATCGTGAATTGTATATTAGTATATAACATCGCGATCCTGATGGTCCTTACTCTAAAAAACTTTTTCACTTTTTTTTGACAAAAAAAAAAAAAAAAAAAAACAAAAAAAATCCGTTTTTTAATTTCGAAAGAAATTTTTTGTCATAAAAATTTGATATAAAATTTTTCTAAAAATTAATATATGTAAGTAGCTGCTAATACAGCCTTTCACAGAAAAACAATCAATCCAAAATCTTTATTCGTTTAGTCATAAAAAATATATTACACACCTGTCAAAATCGTATAGTCAATAAAGTCAATGCATGCGATTTAATCAACTTTCGTGACTTTAACAGTGTCCCAAAACGACAAATCTCAAGCAAAAGCCTTGAAAATTCACTGCAGAATTTTGTTTTCTGTCGAGCAGCGTACGTAAATTTTTACATTTCTCAAAATTAAATTTTGCCCTATATCCGGCTAGTTTGGCAAAATAACCCTATGTGCAGCGCTTAGATCAAGGTGTCATTTTATTCAAAAGTATTAATACTTGTTTTATAGAGTGAAATTGTCTTTAAGGACACAAATACGAAATTGGGAAAACTTTGTTTTCCACTCACGGTCGCTAACGTGAAAAGAAAGCACTTGACAGGTGCACATCTCCTATAATGCCACAGTCAAAAAAATATTTAAAAATTTGAAGACTTCATCAAATATTCATACATACATATGTATGTCTAAGCAAAAACAATGTTTTTTTTAACAATTGTTTGTTAATGAAAAATAAAACAACTAAACAAACAGACAACAATAAAATACAATTACTACTCAACTCAAAGACAAATAAATAAATGCACTGGCATCGCTACCGATACTCATAAGGTTGTATTTATCGTAATTTAAATTATTTATTATTATTGAAAAATGAGATTGAAATAGGAGCAGCAGAAGTGTTCGTATGCTCGCATGTCACTGTAGAACAATGTGCTCACAGTATACGACAACAACATCAATAACAACAATGCAATATAGATTATTGCTATTATCACCACTTAGCGTGCAACTGTTTGACTTCGTACTTGTTATCATTTCTGTTTTTTTTTGTTGTTAAGCAACAATTACGTGACACTTTATGAAAAACGCGCCCGATGGAATTTGTATTATAGTTCTCTTTGTTAAAAACAGTGATAAAAATTGCGTTACTCTTAAATTGCTTTATACTCTTAATATAATGTGAAGTGTTTAATCTTAGCAGCAGGCATGGAAAATTTAAATCTTTAAATGGTAGTTTTTAGTGACAAAAATATGTACATATGTATTGGGTATTTTTTAGCTGCGTGAGAACTATATATATAGACTAGCTGTGCCCGCCACGTCGTGGGCGTCCTAACATTATTTTGCTCGATTTTGCTTTGAAAGTATTCCACACCAATTGTAAGACTCTTACTGCTCAACCTAAACAAGGGCGTAAGGCGTAAAATAACTGTCAAAAATTCTTATGTAAAGGGTGTTTTTTATAGAGATATAGAACTTTAAATTGGCATTACTTTTCAAGATGGCGACCGATTTAACAGCTGTCAAGTGATTTATTCTCAGTTTGGTTTGGCAATTCATGATGAATAGACTCACGCCTGAACAACGCTTGTAAATAGTGCAAAACGAGATTACCGTTGTTCCCGGTTTTCATAAGCGAATTGAATGGCTACGTCAACAAACAAAACTCCCGCATTTGGAGTAAAGATAATCCTCGAAACACCGTTACATCCAGAAAAACTGACTGTTTGGTGGGCTTTATGGGCTGGTGGAATCATTGGTCCGTACTTTTTCAAAAACGATGGTGGCCAGAACGTTACAGTCAATGGTGATCGGTGATTACTAACTTTTTCATTCCAGAATTGAATAAACATGATATCCCATTACTGTTTCTTACAAAACGTTGCGCTCGTATTTAGGTTTGTTCAAAGCTAGGCGCTAGACGTCGTTACGCCTTACGTTATGGTTTGGGTATAAAATCTAAAATTTAGAAAAAATTCCATAAATTATTGTAAATCTCTGTATAAGATGTGTAAAAAATTTAAATAACAATGTACAGAAGACCCCCTTATAACACAATACTCTTACAACCCATTTTCATATTACGCGATTTCAGTCCCTCTTACAACGCGGGTATTCCCCCATATAACACGGGGATTTTCACATTATATTTCTGTACTATAAATCTATAATAATAAGTAATTAACACATTGTGTTAATTGTGTTGCTATAAAATTATATTATTTTTTTAAATTTGTGTTCCCAGTTTTTGAATAGTAAAAAATTAGTTATACGAGAATACTCGTATAACGCATTTTCCTTTAACGTGGAACCAATCCACTGTGTTATAAGGGGGATTCCTGTAATTCCAAAAAGTTAAAATACTAATTTTATTTAATTAGCTATTTGGCAGTAAGTAAATCATATTTTGTCAATATTTTAAGACAGCGCCATCTGTTGCGCAACTGTGTTTAAAATATCCAGCTTTCAAAACTAAAAGACGCCTTTAAGTAGGCAGTACCTTTAAATCGGTAAAAAAAAAGTCGGCGTACTTTTACATGGAATTAAGGTATTTTTACATAAAATTCTAAAATTTATATAAAATTCTAAAAATTATTGTAAATCTCTGTAAAAGGTGTTTCCACAAAGTAAAAATTTAAATCAAATACAAATTTTATTCAATTGTCGCCTAATGTTGCGCAATAGTTTTTAAAATATCCCAGTTTTAAACCGAATATTTCAGTACCTTTAAACCCGTATTAAAGTTATTCAGGCTTATTATGAAAACCATCTTCAGTGATGAGGCACATTTTCACCGCAGAGGATTCGTCAATAAGCAGAATTGCCGCATTTGGGCGAATGATAATCAAAGAGTGATTGACGAAAAACCAATGCAGCCACAAAGAGTGACTGTTTGGTGCGGTTTATGGGCTGGCGGCATCATCGGGCCGTATTTTTTTCCTAAATGAGGCCGGTCAGGCAGTTACTGTGAATGGTATTGGCTATCGTGAGATGATAACGAACTTTTTATGGCCCGAATTGGAAGATATAGATGTGGACGATATGTGGTTTCAACAGGACGGTGCCACTTGCCACACAGCTAACGAAACATTGAATTTGTCTTTTGCGCGACAAATTCAATGGCCGTGTTATCTCACGTGGTGGCGATGTCAAATGGCCGCCAAAATCATGTGCTTTGACACCGTGGACTTCTTTTTTTTGGGGTTATTTGAAAAAAAAGCTGTACGTCGATAACAACAATTCAAGAGGTAAAGGATGAGATAATTAAGCACATTAAGGGGCATAGAACCTCAATTATGCCTCAGCATCATCGAAAATTTGGAGCATCGGATGGAGGTGTGCCGCCGAGGTTGCGGCGCTCATCTGGCCGATATTTTGTTCCATACATAATTAAACCATACCAATATTATCAAAATAAAAAGAAATGACAATAATTTCCTAAATAATTTGTGTTTTATTCAAAATCAACATCGGCCCTTAAAATTTAACCACCCTATATTATCATTTTACGTTCTCATGTAGCTTAAAAACACCTTACACTTGATTCCCTGATAAAGATATTTTAATTTAAAATTTTCGATTTGAAACATTTTTAAAAGACTTTTTGGAAGAGGGGAAAAATATGTTTAATTAATTTTATGTTCAAATTTTGTAACACTATTGTTTATTATCAATAATTTTTATTACAAATTTTCATATATAAATAAATTTATAACTTTATTTATTTATTCATTTTTTTATTTATTAATAACAACTACGTTTGCCATCCCTGTGTTTAAAGAGAATAATTTACATTTTCGTTCTCAGTAAATTTTCCTCCAGTTCTTTTCAAACTGTTTTTATTTTATGCTCTCAAAAATGTATTAAAATTTATCACAAGCATTTAATATCCTTTTCATTACCGTGTGCAAGTGTGTGCGTGTGTGTGTTTGCATGTCCATCCAGCATGTGTAGTTTTGTTCGATCACTGGGTGTTTTGTTTTGATTTTTTCCTTTTAATTTTTATCGACAGTACAAGTGCGTATGTTTGTGTGCCTGTGTGTTTGTTTTTGCTGTTCATTCATTCATTTTTCCTCATTAGTTTGTTTATGTGTTTGGTCGGTCGAGTTTTATTTATTTATTAATTCGTTTTCCTCAAGTGCTCTTTCTTTGAAACAGTACTTTTTTGTTGTAGTAAAATACAACATTAGTGAGTGTGTGTGTGTGTGTGTGTGGGCCTGTATCGCCGCTGATTTGAACAAGAACATACAATTTTCTTTTAAGAGAACTTCTATGAAACTCAATTTCATATACGACTCGGTAATGTGCGGACGGTTATAATGATCGCTCTGAAATAAACGTTAAATTTGAAAGCGGAAAAAAGTTAAATTTCCATTACACACTCATGGAAATAAAAAACAACGGTTTGTGTGAATGATAAAATGCAATATTTATTTGTTTGTTGTGCTGCCATTAATTTACTAATAAAAGCTTAATAAATATTAATAAAATAAATAAAGAAAAATATTTATTAAAAAAAAAAAAAAAATAATCGAAATCAAATTTCAGTGCCTTGAAGAATATTTTTATATTAAAAATTAAACGTGTTTTTTTTAATATTTGCATAAAAAGAAAATTAATATTAAACAAGGAATTTAATACTTTTATAATTACATATTTATTCGAAAATTGTGGCCTTTTCTGTGGGATTATCACGAAAAAAATGGATTAATTTTTTGCTCATCATTTTGTATTTCATTGCAACTTAATTTTAAAAGGTAAAATACAATTTTAAAGTTTGAATAAAAATTTAATGGGAGTTTTCTCTTATTTTTAAGAACAGTTTCCTTAATTTTATATTTAATATTTTTAGCTGATAAATCATAAATATCTGTTATATTTAGCCGTAATAAAATTCGTTAGTTTAGTACAAGTATCATTTTAAATAATATGTTATTTTGACATTGATAGATTTTTCCCCGAAATATTGACTGTCAGTCTAACAACCAAAACTAAGTCCAGACAGAGCTTTGAATAAATTTATCTTTATGGCTGACCAATATGAGCTGCTTTGAGACGGTTATGCCCTTCTTCGGTCTTCATTGATTTTAGGCAACCGACTAGTACTTTACGACTTCCTTACATTTTTTGAGTCTTGTGCTAACACTTGCCTTTATTCTCGACTGTAGTAATTTTAGACAATAACTAGCTGTGCCCACACACGTTGTGTGCGTCCTGAAAATATTTTGTTCAATTTTGCTTTGAAAGTAATTCACACCAAATTTTAAGACTCGTATGTATTTAATTTATATAAAGGTATCCATCCCTGGAAAAATTCTAAAATTTATATATAATTTTAAAATTCTAAAAATTATTGTAAAGCAGTGCAAAAGACAGAAATGAGTTACTCATTATTTTAAAAGAGCGCCATCTGTTGCGCAACATTGCTTAAAATATACTGCTATCAAAAATAAAAGATGCCTTAAAGTATGCAGTACCTTTAAATTGGTAGAAAAAATCGGCGTAGTTTCACTGCTTTTTATCCACTTTCTCTTGGAAAAAAAAGTATCCTATAGTGGAATCGGATTACTATAAAATTTTGTTCAAATCCATCCAATGATACGAACACAAAATAAATTAATCAAGTGCGAGTTAGACACACACACGTAGGGTTCCGTACTATGTTTAGTACAAATTCAAGTTGTTAATTTTTTCATGTCTTATGAGTGGACCTTTAATTTTAAAATTAAAGTCATAATTGCATCACTGTTGGAACACCCTTTAAATTTTAGCAACTTTTGTTATAGCGGCCATGGTAATACACTATCTATAAAAATATACATGCGCCTGCCTATTGCGGTTCATAAAATAAGGTAATATACGTGAAAAACATGTCACTGATGGAACACCCTTTAGATACATATTAGTAATTGTTACAGCGGCCGAAGTACAACATCTACTGTAAACATTTAAAGAGTCTACCTATTACGGTTCAAAAAATAAGGCTATTTACGTACAAATCATGTCTCTGTCGGAACACCCTTTAACTTTGTTATTTGCTATGGCGGCCATGGCAATTCTCTTTCTATAAATATATCAAGAGTCTACCTATTACTATTAAAAAAATAAGTTATTATACGTGAAAAACATGTCACTGTCAGAACACCCTTTAATTTTTAGTAATTGTCATAACGGCCATGGCAACACATCTTCTATACAAATTGGAATAGTCTACCTATTACGGTTCAAAAAATATGTCGTTATACATGCAAAAGACGTCACTGTCGGGAAACCCTTTAAATTTTTATTGTTTTTATAGGGGTCATAGTAATACACCATTTGTGAAAATTTGAAGAGTCTATCTATTATGGTTAAAAAATTAGTTAATGTTTATGCAAATCACGTCACTGTCGGCACACCCTTTAGTTTTTACTATTTTTTATAGTGGCCATAGTAATACACCTCCTGTAAAAATTTCGGGAGTCTACCTATTATCGTTCAAAACTTAGGCCATATACATGAAAATCACATCACTATCGGAACACCCTTTAATTTTTAGGTTTAATATTATGTACTTGCTTATAACGCGAACATAGATTAAATTACTGTCTGCAAATTTTAAGTGGTTGCCTCCTATAGCTCAAGAAATAAAGACATAAAGGCCTATAACATGTCACTTTAGGAACACCCTATAAGTTTTAGTATTTGTTGCTATAGTGGCTACAGTTACAAAACTTCTATGAAAATTTCAAGGGTCTACCTATTATGGTTCAAAACTTAGGCCTTATACATGCAAATCACACCACTATCGGAACACCCTTTTATTTTTGGTTTTATTTTTTTAGACTTGTTTATATAGTGAACTAATAATTTTTTGTAAATTTCAAGTGTATCCCAAATACAGTTCAAGAAATAAACACATTTTCGTGAATAACACCTCTCTATTGGAACACCCTATAAGTTTTAGTATTTGTTGCTATAGCGGTAATAGCTATACATCATCTGTGAAAATTTCAAGAGTCTACCTATTACGGTTACAGAGATAAAAGGCGCTGACAGACGGACAGACAGACCGACGGACAGATATTGTACCGAAAACAATAGGGGTACGTTTTTACACTTTGTGTACGGAACCCTAAAAAAGATAGACAGATAGGAAATGAGTAATTATTTTATTACATGTATAGACTAGCTATGCCCGCCACTTCGTGAGCGTCCTTGCAAAATTTTGTTTGATTTTGCCTTGAAAGCAATCCACCCAAAAAACCCTTACTTTTTTAGTTCCGCCCTAAATTATGGTTCAGTTATGGTTATGTATTTACTTTATAAAACAGCGCCATCTGTTAGTGATTAGTGCTTCAATTATGGTTTATGTATTTACTTTACTACTAATATAACTGCCTACTTTTACTGCTTTTTCTCCACTTTCCCTTGGAAATAAGATATTTTTTCGAAAAAAAAGGAATCAGGATACTAGTGTACTTCCTCACAAAATTTTTTTAAAATCCATCCAGTAATTTTTACGTGATGCGAACGCAAAAGAAAAGCAGACAGACAGAAAGGAAATGAGTTACTATTTTATTATATGTATAGATTAATATTTAAACCTTTCACATGTAATATGTGTGTCTGCCATAGTCCTTAGCCTTATGGTAGCAAGTCATGGTAGCTGGTCATTTACAGACAATATGCGCTACCTTCTCAGCATCTTCCAGGCACAGTCTGCAAGTATCATCTTCTTCGATTTTCATCTTGGCCAGCTGATACTTAAAGTTTTCATGACCTGACCCCAAATAAGTTAATCAGCTTAAGGTACTATGATTACATCCAGGCAAATTTCTGGAATTCGTGCTTAAAGGATATTACCTCAAGAGTGCCTTTTAAAATTTACCTATCCGCATTTTGAGATGTTTTCGTGTCCATCTAAAGGGTGGTTAAATTTGTAAGGGCCGATGTTGATTTTGAATAAAACACAAATTATTTAGGAAATTATTGTTATTTCTTTTTATTTATGGTTCAATTATGTATGGAACAAAATATCGGCCAAATGGCAGCTGCGACCTCGGCGGCACACCTCCATCCGATGCTCCAAATTTTTGAATTTGCCGAATTATCTCATCCTTTAGCTCTTGAATTGTTGCTGGCATACCGACGTACATCTTTTCTATCAAATAACCGTAAAGAAAGAAGTCCAATGGTGTCAAATCACATGATTTTGGCGGCCAAATGACATCACCACCACGTGAGATAACATTGCTATTGAATTTGTCGCGCTAAAGAGCCATTTTTCGGCAGCTGTGTGGCAAGTGGCACCGTCCTGTTGCAACCACATATCGTCCACATCCATATCTTCTAATTCGGACCATAAAAAGTTCGTTATCATCTCGCGATAGCGAACACCATTCACAGTAACTGCCTGACCGGTCTCATTTTGGAAAAAATACGGACCGATGATGCCGCCAGGCCATAAACCGCACCAAACAGTCACTCTTTGTGGGTGCATTGGTTTTTCGACAATCACTCTTGGATTATCATTCCCCCCAATGCGGGAATTCTGCTTATTGACGAATCAATTGAAAATGTGCCTCATCACTGAATATGATTTTCTTCGAAAATTGATCATCCACTGTTACCATTTCTTGCCACCATTCTGAACATTGCTCGATTATGTATCTTTCCATGGTTCAAATTGAGTTAGTCTGAAATTGAGAAATGTCAAATTAAATGCAGAAAAAAGCTTGACGTTTGACCTTAAAATTTGACCACCCAATATTTCGACAAAAAAAACCGGAGTCCCTCCAGATACTAATTTCTTCATATCTTGCAAGGCTCTCTTGTTTATTAGTGTTGATTCTGATTGATTTTATTAAAGTTGGAATTTATTATATTCCACGTAATGTGGAAAATATGTCCACCCGCACACAGCTTCATATGCACAGGCATCCAGAGTTTGTTCAACTTGATTTAGGCAGCCTCCTAGCAAATCCAACTAGCGGCCTGCCATCGGTGTAACTGCTGCCACTACAATCATAGCCATACCCTGGTATAAAAAATTGCTCCCCGGTAGTCGGGCCATTTTAATTTGCAACTTCATTATTATTTTTGTTGTTGTTGTTGTTGTTTATTGTAATACACCTCCTTTTTCATGTGTCGGCCCATTACGGATCAACAGATACAGCCGTGCTACACCCAAAAATCCATCGAAGAGATATTTTGAGTAACAGAACCTGTAAAGTAAAATTTTTATTGGAGAAAACCATTTTTAGAATTGATAAGTTATGATTATTTTGGTGGGTTTTCAAAATTATATTTTTTCGCAACATGTAGAACATGTAATAACATTTCATTTAATACACAATACATTTATTTTTAACCGACTTCAAAAAAGAAGGAGGTTATCTATTCGTCTGAATGTTGCTTTTTTTATGTATGTAACCGCAGAACTCAGCCATTTCTGAACCGATTTTTAAATTTTCTTTACTTGAAAGGTTATGCTTTCAGGTTGGTCCCATTTTAAAATCAGTTCATTATATTAAAAATTAAAGGGTGTCCCCATACAACATACATGTTTTTTACGTGTATTAAGAACCGTAAAGGGCACCAAATTAAATTTTAAAAAAATTGCGTGTCGCTATAGCTCCCAACAGCAGAAATTAATAAAATAATAAATTTAAAATAATAAATAATAAATTTAAAGGGTGTCCCCATAGGTGACGTAATTGACCTATTTGAGCCTATCTTTTGAACCGTTATAGGCAAAACCTTGAAAATTTGACAGAATGTTGATTACTCTGACAGTTGTACACAGACCGCTGAAATTTACAAAGAACCTGTATTGCTAAGTCCGCTATAACAAAAAGTATAAAATTTGAATTTGGAAATAAAAGGGTGTCCCAATAGTTAATGTAATTCTATGTATGTGGCCAAACTTTTGAACTGTTAGAGACAGACAGCTTAAATTTACAAGGAACCTGTATTGCAAAGTGCACTATAGCAAGTATACAATTTAAATTTAGAAACTAAAGGGTGTCCCCATAAATTATGTAATTTGATCTATATGGCCCTATCTTTTGAACCGTTAAACACAAACACTTGAAAATTAGGCAGAATATCCACTACTTTCTCTGGTATGATAACAAGTATAAATATTTGGAATTATAATGTAAAGGGTGTCCCAATAGTTCATGTAATTTGATATATATGGTTAAACTTTTTAACCGTTATATACAGATAGTTGAAATTTACAAAGAATCTTTGTGGCCAAGTCCTCTATAACAACAGGTCTTTAATTTAAAATTGTAAATTAAAGGGTGTCCGAATAGGTGATGTTATTTGATCTATGTGACCCTATCTTTGAAACCGTTATAGACAGAGGCTTGAACGGTGTCCCCATAAAATACGGATGCTGGTGAAAATAGCTTAAATTTTTAACAGTAATAGGTAGATGCTTGAAATTCACATAGTCTTTACTTTTTTCCGCTAATTTTGACGCATCTATTATTTGGTTTAAATCTAATTCTTACAGATTACTTCTTACATTTTTAGTTTATAATTGGTGCCCTTCTATCTGTTTTGAAGTCGGTTTTTTTTTTGCAAAAATTATAGGTTATGGCCTTGTTTTATATATTTTTTGAAATTCACGAGTCAAATAGGAAATAGTAAATTTCTGCCCTGGCGAAACAATCTTCAAAATTTCTTGAAATATGCCTTTTTAATCTTTTTAATTAACCTCAAATTGTTCGCACCCGTATGTGTGTGTGTGTGTGCATGTGTGCGTTTTAATTAAATTTATTAGTATTTTTTATCAATTAACTACATAAAGTACCAAAAAAAAAAAACAAAACTAGTCACAAAGCATGTATGAAGTGACTCAATAATTATGATAAATTTCTTTAAAAACAAGAATAAATAAAAAAATAAAAATACACACAAAAGAAAATAAAATTTATCACATCAACGATATAAAGTAGTTTATTTCAATTAAAAACAATTAAGAAAATAAAAATTCTTTAAGAACATTACGAATTTACAAACAAGTATGAATGAGTAGCAAGCTAAGTCATTTTGACTTATCACGAGTGAAATGCGTTAAAAAAAAAAAATAAAAAAAAACAAATAAATTTAATTGAAGGCAATTTGATGTCTTTAAAAACTGCCTACTCTGATAGTTGTGAGTTTTCGAACAGATATTGAAATTCACTTAATTTCAATTTTATTTCCAGCAAAAACTGAACTAGTTATACAGTGTTACGGTGACCATTATTTTCATGAAAAAATAGTGTACACATACATATGTATAATGGATTTGATGAAATATCAAAATTCATTAATAAATAAAAAATTCATTTATAATAAAATAGTGCTGTATTCGGCCATGTCGAATCTTATATACCCTTCACCATAGTAATGTTAAATATTCTGTTACTCTGTTATGTTTCCCAATTTCACATAATATACATAAGGTTTTTACTTTTATGATTTTCGACTTCATTATTATAAATATAATATAAAGATATAGATTTTTTTTTTAAAAATTTAGGAAGACTTTTTCTAAAATTTTATTAAAAAATTTTATCGAAATTTTTTTGTAAAAATTTTATCGAAAATTTTTTTCTAAATATTTTATCGAAAATTTTTTTCTAAATATTTTATAAATTTTTTTTTTTTAAATTTTATCGAAAATTTTTTAAAAATTTATGCGAACATTTTATGGTATTTTTTTTTTATTTGTTTCGAAAATTGTTGGAAAATTTTTTGTAAATTTTTTTGGTGAAATTTTAATTATCCTGCAATTTATATTGCGTTAGAATGGTCAGACAATAATCCTTAAATTAATTTTCCTCATATTGACAAATCGAAAATTTTTTGTAAATATTTTATACAATTTTTTTTTTGTAAAAATTATATCGCAACGTCTTAGTAAAAATTTTATCGAAAATTTTGCGGAAAATTTTTGTTAATTTTTTCGAAAATTTGTTGGAAAATTTTTTGTTAAATTTTTTTTTAAATTGTTATAAAAATATTTTTTTGAAAATTTTTATAAAAATATTTTTTTTTCATTGTATGTAATATTTTTTTTGAACATTTCGTAAAATTTTTTCGAAATTTTTTTTAAATTTTTATTTTAAATAGGGGATCTTCTCGCAATCTAAGTATATCGCGTTAGAATGGTAAGACTAAGCAAAAAAATCCTTAACCAAATTTTCCTCATATTGACAAATCGAAAATTTTTTGTAAATATTTTATACAAATTTTTTTGTAAAAATTTTATAGCAATGTCTTTTTAAAATTTTATCGAAAATTTTTTGTAAATTTTTGTTTAAATTTTTTCGAAAATTTGTTGTAAAAATATATTTTTGAAAATTTAATAAAAATATTTTTTAAAATTTTTTGTAAAATTTATCGAAATTTATTTTAAAATTTTTTTCGAAATTTTTTGTAAACATTTGTTTGTAATTTTTTTTTAACATTTTTGTAAATATTTTATTGATTTTTTTTAATTAGGGGATCTTCCCGCAATCTATGTATATCGCGTTAGAATGGTAACACTAAGCAGAAAAATCCTTAAACAAATTTTCCTCATTTTGACAAATCGAAAATTTTTTGTAAATATTTTATAAAATTTTTTTTGTAAAAATTTTATAGCAACGTCTTTTTAAAATTTTATCGAAATTTTTTGTAAATTTTTTTTTTAAATTTTTTTTATTTTTTTTCGAAAATTTGTTGAAATTTTTTTTTTAAATTTTAAAAAAATTTTTTGAAATTTTTGTAAAATTTGTCAAAATTTATTGTAAATTTTTTTTCGAAATTTTTTGTAAACATTTTTGTTTAATAATTTTTAAAATTTTTTTGTTAAAATTGTATAGATTTTTTTTAATGGGGACCTCCTGAAATTTATATTGCGTGATAATGGTTAGAATAAAGCAAACAAATTTTCCTCATATTGGCAAAGATAAGGTCCCTTATGTCAGCTTGTGTCACATTAATTATGCAGTAATTTTGCGTTACTCCAATGTAAAGAAATACTAGAATATATGGTACTACTCAAGGACCTCGTAACTGTAAATGGACTACTAAATATTATTCATACATTTAGATTTTATTTAGAGTACTCCTGTTCCAGATGGTAGAACATAAATTTCAAAATTTTGATGTAAATGTACAATAAGACATCTAGATTTAAAAGAAAATGTTGCTATAATATTGCTCCACAGTGTTTCTCTACGAAACAAAATCTTTATAGCTGAAAATTAACTTTAAATTTTTGAGAAAATTAACTTTAAATTTTTAATTTCTTAATCTATTTTTGAACTACGGGTATACATTTACATATTTATGCAAACTATTTTTTTCTTCAATTATATTATTTTTATAGCACTTTATTGTTAAACCCCAAATTAATTTTTTTATTTTTAAGAAAAGCCAAAGCTTAAAAATTATACACTAATAAAAATTTAATCTGTAGCAAATATGTACATGAGCCGTTAAAACACGAAATTAGTTTCACTCACACACGACTCATATACAGTCTCTCGCATACAGCTGAAACACAAACAACTCACTCACCACATGCTAAGATAACACACCTGTTATTATCAATACAAAAAAACAAACGCAAATCACAATTTCAGGGTAGATTAAATTTAATACAGAAGTACTTAGTAACATCAACCGTAAGTATTTTTACAAAGATCATTAAAATTTTATAATCCGTACAAATGTTAAATATTTTCTTGCATCGACACTAAAATTCTTTCTTTATATGTGAACATATTTTGAGGGATGGGATTTCTGTACAATTTACTGCTGCATTATTATGCTCATTATATTATTGTTGTGATTTTATGATCAGTGATCGTTTAACTATGAGGGCAGCCATAAAAGTACTTGAAAAAGTAATTGAAAACCATTTCGATAATATAAAAAATTGTTAATTCTGGCTTAAGTTTGTTTATTCTCTCTAGCTAAACTCTGTATTTTTCAGATGTTATTTACCTGTGAAACTGGAAAATTTATTATAAAGTAATTTTTTGGGAAATAAAGTATAGAATTTAAATTTACACAACTTCTGAACGGACTGAGATATTCTTCCAAAATTTAGGTTAAGGGAGGATCATACATAATTATATGTATGTATGTATGTATGTATGTATGTATGTATGTATGTATGTATGTATGTATGTATGTATGTATGTATGTATGTATGTATGTATGTATGTATGTATGTATGTATGTATGTATGTATGTATGTATGTATGTATGTATGTATGTATGTATGTATGTATGTATGTATGTATGTATGTATGTATGTATGTATGTATGTATGTATGTATGTATGTATGTATGTATGTATGTATGTATGTATGTATGTATGTATGTATGTATGTATGTATGTATGTATGTATGTATGTATGTATGTATGTATGTATGTATGTATGTATGTATGTATGTATGTATGTATGTATGTATGTATGTATGTATGTATGTATGTATGTATGTATGTATGTATGTATGTATGTATGTATGTATGTATGTATGTATGTATGTATGTATGTATGTATGTATGTATGTATGTATGTATGTATGTATGTATGTATGTATGTATGTATGTATGTATGTATGTATGTATGTATGTATGTATGTATGTATGTATGTATGTATGTATGTATGTATGTATGTATGTATGTATGTATGTATGTATGTATGTATGTATGTATGTATGTATGTATGTATGTATGTATGTATGTATGTGTGTAAACTCTCAAGACCATTATTGTTCCATGTTGACTCCTCTGATATGTTCCACTGTCCATAGCTCTATGCTAAGTGGTTATCTATGCCATTTCAAAACAAGTGATGATAAAAATTTTAATTCCTAAAAGGGGAAAAATATGTTCCAAAAAAGTAAAATTAACTATTTTGCTTTAGTTAACCACGGGCCTCTTAAAGCCTTTTTTAGAGTATGTAGTCAAAGGATGAGAAGAGGTATTTCATAATAATTCATACATTTTATTTCAAAATTGGCCATGTTTGGATAGACTGGGAGGGACAACGGTTATCATTTAGGATCCAATTTTTATTCTATTCGCATTGGCTATAGGTTGACTTTAAAATAGTTCAATTATATATGTATTTACTTAGTATATAAGTAAGTTTAATTTATATAAACAAAAAAGGTATACCACCTTTTTAAGAAAGGACCTGAAATAAACGGTAGTTTTTACCTTTTCCCAATTCTGCGGCGTGTAACCTATTAACGAAACAAGATATTGGGACAAAGCTTTATACTATTTAATTCTAAATTGCAGTTGACATCTTAAAATAAGAATGTGATCAGAAATAAGTGCACCACGTCAAAAATATTAATTTAAGGTCGACAAAAAATTAAAAAATTCTAAGTCAATTTTCTCCCAAACTAATAGAGATATTGTGTAACAAGATTAACGTGAGTACCTGCCTAGTCGGCCTAACCTCACGGTGGTCTTACCACCGAGTGAAACTTAGGCGTAGACTAGCGCCCCCATTGTGTAGTATAACAACACTTTACGATTGCCACCAATCGCTTTTTGTGTGTGATACAGTCACAATGAGTAGCAATTTATATAATATGGCAAGCCTTTCGAAGGCAAGCCTAAATCCACATTATAACCTCTTGCTTAGGGGTTTGGAGACTATCCAAACTCCGTCTGTTGAGAGTGCAACAGCACACTTGATCGATCGTGCACCATACCTACATAAATCGATCTTAAACCACAACCACCACGTGTACCCCCGAAGGGTACCTCACCAATAACCGGTCACAGAGAGGATAGGCTCTCTGTGGGGACACCGATTCCCGTGGTACCAGTCCTTTGGGCACTGGTCGGGCCTCGAGGAGGACCCGCAATGTTTATCGCAGACCTTCTCTTCCAGATTTAGGTTCTAGGAACCCTAGCCCCTATTTTTCCCGAGTGAACCGCGTCAAAGTATTTGCCATTCCTGCAGTGACAATTGGAACCCCCGGGGGTACTAATAGAGATATTCTGAAATGTATACACTTTTTATATTAAATTCTAATACTAGTACTATGTTAAACGCGGCTTGATAATGATGTCTTCGAAAGCGCTCGCCAAACGTACCAAACCAACAGCCAGTGAAGGTTTGGCAACAATATCTGTAGTAGTTTATTAGTTACCGAATTTTAAAATAAATTGTTTTTAAACCACTGTGCAGTGTAAGAAAAATTGGCATTAAGACGTTATTTTGGTTATTGCCATAGCAATTTCTATTTTTGTTTTTTAGTATTTTATGTTTTTTGTAGCATAAAATACTACCAGTGCCCGCCACTTCGTCAGCGTACTTACAATATTTTGTTCGCAATATAGATTGCAAGAAGTTCTTAATTTAAAAAAAAAAATACAAAAAATTTTCCAAAAAATGTTTAGTAAAATTAAAAAAAAAACTAAGAAAAATTTTTCAAAATATATTTACAAAAAATTTTAACAAAAAAATTTTACAATAAATTTTATAAAAAAGATTTAAAAAGAAATTTTACAAAAAAAAAAAAAATCTCAATATTAATATGTTTTAATATGTTAATATGTTTTTTATATTTAAATAAGAAATTTTTATTTAAGTCGATAAACTCCCATTTACTTATTTATGACTAGCTTATTTTAGCAGGAGTTGCTTGGGCTTACTTCTAGGAACTTTTAAAGCACAAAAGAAACGATTTTCGAATTCGAATGAGTAGCTTTGGAGATATGGCATTAATTAGGATCTTAACAACAGCGATCCTACGAACAATTGGCGAGCTCTTTCGTTACAAGAAAATGATTATCAAGCCACGTCTTATATGGTACTCATAGTGTGGTACCAATTTTGAATTTCTTTAATAATTTTTAGACCTTCTTCATACAATAATATTATATGTATGTATGTGTATAAGGCATTGAGTAAACGTATTTATCAATTAGTTAGTACATATTTTATTTCATACCCTCATCCTCCATTTGCACGATCAATTTAAATCAATTAACGTTGATTTTGCTGTCTGGCTGTCTTACAGTGGGGAATTTACATACATAGTCAGTGGTAAATTAAAAAAAAAACTTTAAATTTTGTGAAATTTAATAATGATATTACACAATTCCCTAAAAGTGGCATTATTCAGAACGTATTGGGGTATACCAAATAGGCCTTATAAAAATTGCATTTTTAGTTTTCAACCAAATTTCTTGAATGTGGGAGCGGTAAGCTACAATGATAGAAAACCATCTGATGTAATGTGACTATGACAAGTATAGTCGTATTTGACCCTGTGACACTCATTCTTAAGATGTTAACCTATACATAAATTGATAATTTTGTCATCAATGGCAACGATCAAAATTGTGTCAGTAATGCAATGACACACTAACGTCGAATAAATGACTAAAATAGATATCAATTTAATGACAAGTTCTCATCAATATAATATATATTTTAAGAGATGTAACACTCAGGTAATTATTGCTGCATAATAGTCAATTGCGTTACTTGCTTTGCAAAGGAATAGAGTAGAAAAGACAGGTGTTGATCACAATTTTTATAACAATTCTGTAATTCTGCTACACTGTTCTAAAAATAAACATAAATTTGTGTTTATTTTTAGAACAATTTAGCAGCACTTATGGTGTTAGGTAAGATAATTAATTTGAAGCTGATATAGCGATAAAATTTCATTATTTATTTTACTTCCCCAACGATTTATTGCAATTAATAGGTACCGCCAAAGGAAGCAACGGCTGAGATACGAAACCAGGGTCGTCATCAATAAGAAGACAAAATGTCATTATCTTAATATACATAATGTGGCGGCGAATTGATGACATTGACAACATAAATCTGACAAAGGGGTATGATGACTTTTGTCATTACATTGATGCCAGTTGTCACCTTATAGATGACATTTGTCATAGTAGCCAACATGAAAAACAATCAAGCTAAAGCACCCCTATATATATGACGCTTTACACTCACGCTGTCGCCACATATGATGAATAAGCTCCATCAATAAGATTACAAGATGTCATTATGTTAATATAAAAAATCTGATGTTGAATTGATGACATTGCAGTCATAACGTAGATGACACCTAAAATGTAACAAAAGTCTATGATGATTTTTTTCATCTCATTCACCATATAGATAACATTGGTCGTAAGATTGTTGCCATGCTCTATCGCCCTTATTTATTTGTCACCTTACATGTATATTTTTCTATGCTGTCGCCACATATGATGACTAAGTGTCATCAATACATAATGTGGCGGTGTGTTGATACAATTGCAGTCATAACATAATCTATAATATAACTGATATCATCCGTCAAATTTAGCCTTTATGCGCCAGAGTCATGGAAAAATGGACAGTTCAAATACGCGCCAACCACTGGAGCCGCGGCTGGCATTTGGACGATTTTATTTTCCTTACACAATGACATATCGAAGGCTTATCAAGGCCATCTTTTCAATGGATAAAAATGCCGATGATAATTTTTTTTTTTAAAGACAACAAACACTACCTGCGAAGGTTCTTGCTTGTGTGAAGAAGGCACCCAGAGTCTTTGATGGGAATCGAACCCACCCGCAATACCAATCAGTCTTTCGTGGCGCTATATCTCACACACAATTTGTTTTATTGGAATTTAAATATAGGAGGCGCTTGATGAAGATGTGCATCTACTTTGATTTTTCGAATAAGCAACTGGTTTTTGATGTAGTGTTAACATCTACATATATATGTGATAAGCTGTATTGCTACCAGGGCTCTTGATTTGAAGGTTGGAATCTTGAATGTGGTAGAAGAAAATCCCCAGAAGTGCTCATGATATTACATCATAAATATTAATATATTATACAAACTATATAATCCTAAGAACTGGATATCGAATGCACATGGAACCTGGAACAGTCGAATCGCCACTTAAACAATTCGCTTGTTGCTTGCTATAATTAATATATGATCCTTTGGCTCTTATTTAGAAAGGAAAGTTATTAGATACCTATAATCTTTGGGATATACTCGGTGATGGGTACTGTAAAGGATGTTTAAAGAAGGAGCTTCCTCCTTCTTCAGTGATAATCCTACTCTGCAGATATATACAGTTTTTGATGCGTGACTTGCTGGTCTAATAGGATTTGTGAGAAGCTCCAAGGGGTTTTAGGACCCGCTAATCTATAAACTATAAATATTGGAATGAAAAAGGTTGCCGGTCTTACAAAGGGCCAGTCTACCAACCCAAACCTAAATTTTCATTAGCACGAAGTACTTGAAGGAACCGTGATAAGGGTCCCTCAGAAAAATTTAATTTTGATCGCTACATAATTGCTACATACGTGAAGTTTCAATAAAATGGCACTATTCGGTTAAAGATCCGCGGATTTATTTATAATATATGTATGTACATACATATGTATGTATATTTTTTTTAAATCCTCCACTGTGAGTTTACTTCTACATTTTGTTTCATGTGTGTATTTGTATTTGTATTTATGTTGTTTGTTGCTACTTCTTTTTAAATAAATTAACAACTTGATGATTTTGTTTTATTTAATTTAAATCCGCTATTGTACAAAATTGTGACAGAAGAGGTCAGAGCGCACAAGATCATCAAACTTTTTTTTTTATAAAAAAAGAAAGTGATATATTAAAAAAACATATTTATCAGTAAATATTTGTGTGTGTGTGTGTGTCAAATGTTTAAAGTAAATGATTTTTATTTAAATAAATATTTTAGTAAAATAAGTAAGATAAGGAACATACACAAGTATTATTAAAGCCCGTTTCACACTATAATAGTGTGGGGTTACTGTGTAATTCGATTCGAAAGAAAATCTTTTCGAAACACAATGTATAAGGCATACAAATTCGAATGATTTTATTTTCGATTCGAATTACGCAGTAACACCAACCCCCCTGAGTATTAAGATTTGTCAAAAACTTAAATATTATGAGAAAGTGTGATCGTGTGAAAGCAATATGTTATGAAAATGTAAAATAATACGGAAGAAAATTTGACATCCCATAATACGAAACCATTTTTAGAAATCTTTCTAAACGATAACATTTTTCCTTTTATCAGGGTTGTGGTTTTTTAAAGCAAAGAACCAAGCTGAGTGAGTCGCAGCCGATAGTTCGCTTCCTCCTTACCTGTTCAAAATTGCCTTCAGTCTTATCCCCTACGTATGGTACTTTGTTTCTGGCATGTCTAGAAATTGTTGAATGTTTTAACCGATAACTTGAACGGCCAAACATACATAAAATGCGGAACCTGGATTATATGTGGGTGGTAACCACATGAAATTGTTCAGCCGCTTGTTCATCTCTCATATTTTTCATTTTATTTGAAGTGTGATAGTGTGAAAACGAAATATTGTGTTACGTTAGATTTTTTTTTACCAATGACAGTTCCCATTTGATTTCTTTCTTAAAAAATCCAATGAAATTCTTAATACTCAGTATTATAGTGTAAAACGGACTTAAGCAAGCAGTTCGTGCTGGTTTCATTGTTTTCGCACTAATTTTACCATCAACAAGAAGACAAATAAATGTGCGCAACGAAAAGAATATTGCTAATGTAGCGCGAAGTATTGAAAAAGTCGCCAAAATGTCCATTTCTCGACTTGTTGGCCTTTCTCCTACGACTAAGTGGAACATTTCTTAGAAAGCCAAACCGCCATCATTTGCATTGTATTTTTGCTGATTGAGCTCATTTGAAACTAGTCGAAGATGAGCATTTTTATCAAAGTATAGTGTTTAGTGATGAAGCTCATTTCTGGTTAAATTGTTACGTCAATAAGCAAATTACCGTATTTAGAGCGAATACAAAACTCAAGCCTTGTATCGAATCACCATTAGATCCAATAAAATTGACTGTTTGGTGCGGTTTACTCGCTGGCGGCATCATCGGTCGTTATTTAATTCGAAAAGAGCAAGGAGCTTCGGTCACGGAGAATGGCGAGCGGTATCGTGCCATGCTGACTGAATTTTTGTTTTCAAAAATTAATCCGCTAAACAGCAACGACATTTGGTTTCAAAGAGGCGCGACTTGTGATTAATAATCGATTTGTTGTAAAATGAATTTGGTGACAACGTCATATCCCGAAGTGGTTGGCACGTGCGATTTAACACCTCTGTATTACATTTTATGGGGCTTTCTTAAGTCATTGGTCTATGCCGATAAACCATCAACTCTTAAATTATTGAATATTAAAATTTATTGGAAAAAATTGTCAAAAATTGACCTGAAGGAATAGGCTGTGGAACTTCTAGCCACGGCGGAGATGTGCTGGAAATTATAGTTAAAAAAAAAATGCCATGAAATTATCCAAGGCGAATTTATATAAAATGGCCGCGACAACAAATACAATAGCAAAAAACACCCACATACATTTTGTTGTTGGTTAAATATACGACAGATGCCAAAAACACTAATTAAATTATCACATCCAACAACTAAAGTCACTTCTTCCCTACCTTATCTGGTAGTATTTTGTATTTTTTTTAAATCTTGAAATACTTTTTTAAAATAATAACAATTTTATTTCTTTTTTTTTCAAATTAAAAAAAAAATAAACTAATTTTTGACAGCTGCCATGCACAAAAAAAAGTAAAGCAAAAAACAAGGTATATTTATTTTACTACGTAGTGGCGTCTCTACAACAAATACAACAATACAAGAACGACATGGCATTTTGGTGTTGCTTTGTAGTTCGAAATGTCAAAAAACATAGGAGAAAATTGAGAAGGCCTGTATGTGTTTTATTGCTTTTTCACTTCTACACAATAAAATTTCTGAACACATACAACTTTTGACATGTCGAACTACTAAATCAGCTGGGCGGACGACACTACCTAGTAAGATAAATATACCTTGGCAAAAAATATTTAACTTCGCCGTGCTGCCACCTAGTAAAATAGATTCGAATTTTTGACAGCTGCCATGCACAAAAAAAAAGTAAAGCCGAGTTGCCACCTAATAAAATAGTTTCGCCTTCAAATTATCTACTTATTATATTCAAAAAAAAAGAAAAATTCATTTCAACAATATTTCTTTCTTATTTTATCATTTTAAGTTTTCATGCAGATAAAAAAAAACCCGATATGCGACGTCACTTAGTTCTGTAATCGGTTTTTTATATATAAATAACACTTTTTACGGATTCAATTAACATTTTCTGGCAACAAAACCTTTAATAAATAAAAAATTTTCCGAAATCGGTTGAGAAACGA